>OV277696.1:3721562-4961250 GCA_922987775.1 Agonopterix subpropinquella | reverse complement strand
ACAATCTTTAAAACGACGAATTGTTAATGCTGCTGAAGCAGTAAAGAAGAAGGTACGAAAAATGAGGAAAATGGAGAGTGACAACCAAAAAGCTTTGGAAACTGTTTTCAAACCTATAACCAATCCTCTTAATCAAATAGTTGAAACAAATAAATGTAATGCCTCAAATGATAAGTTTGAAAGGCAACAATTTAAAATTGATGATGCCATTGACAACAATTCATTTATGGAAAAAACTCTTTTAAAGAGACAATCTGATGTGAAATTTCTCGAAAATGACGATATCTTAACAAAAGATAACATATCCGATCTAGATGACAGCATTTCAAACTCGGACTATGACGGTGATGATAATACAGAACATCAAGATACAAGCAACGCATCATACAAAACCGTTGATTCGAACCCCCTTACTCCTAGTAGGAACGAATCTGCATGGTCTTTATCTTCAGAGTTTTACGAGGATGTCCCATATGGAGTCAGAAACGATCGTGGAAAACTCATGATGGGATCAGCTCGTGTAGCAGTAGCTGGAGACAATATTACAATAGGTGGGCAAAAATACAAAAAAACCATAGGAATAAGTGAACTGTTGTTTAAAAAAGTACCAGATATTAATGTAATAACTCAAGAGGACACCCGTAATTATAAAATGATGTTGTTGGATACGAATGCTCATAGGAGAGATTTTGATCCAAACAAACCAATAAAAAGTAACAAAGGGCGAAAATACTTGAACGTTATCAAACCACTATTCAAGCTACGCAAAGTTTCTGCAAGTACTGATAGTAGTGCTGTGCATGGAACAGGATTGCCTTCGTTGAAAAAGTGTAATAATAATAATATAGATTATGTTTATTGGGATGATCCTAATGAACTTGTCGAAAGATTAAAATTATTAATTGCTTCTCGAGATGCAGGCAACACTGGTTTAGATAGTGAAATTATATCAATTCTTGAGGAGTTGCGTGAAAGTGGTTATATTAAATAAATAAAACTGCAATAATTAGTTTGCATCATTTACAACCACTCTTTTGAATAGATCACTTGTCAAAGATGAATATTGATAAATTTGGTCACCACGTTCATAAACGACTTCGTTTATCTGAAGTTATAGACTTCACAGATAATACTTTGAAGAAAGCTGAAAACGGAGAATTTGATTTAAAATTCACGAGACTTAAAGGAGTTAATTTACCATTGACGGCTGATGATGCTGCTAACAAAGAATATGTTGATAAAGTAACTAATTTATTTTATCGCAAAAATGATTCCCTAGAATTGATAAAAGCTATAAAACCAGACTTAGAAAGATTTTTGTCTCAGTTCAGAAAGAACTATTACACGAAAAGCGAAGTTGATACTATTTTTAAATCAATACTGAAATGATTAAGCAGCAAATTGTAAATGAACTTCACAGAGCGGCTCGAAAAAATTTCTTACGAAGATCTGTGATTCTAAAAGGAATTGATGATCTATGGCAAGCTGATTTAATAGACTTTTGTTCCTTAAAAAACTATAACAAGGGTATTAAGTTTATCTTAGTAGTAATAGACTGTGTTTCTAAATATACATGGGCAGTTCCAGTCAAGACCAAAACTAAATCTGAAATAACTAATGCATTCAAACAGATATTACTTAAGAGCCATCGTCGTCCAAGAAATTTACAAACTGATAACGGAACAGAGTTTTATAACGACGAATTTGTAAATTTAATGCATGTATTTAACATTAATCACTATTCCACGTTTTCTATAAAAAAAGCATCAATTGTTGAGAGAGTAATCAGAACATTAAAAAGCAAGTTGTATCAAAGTTTTAGTTTAAATGGAAGTTACAAGTGGATTGAAGGTACTTTGGTTGATGTTTTATGGACATATAATAACTCTTCACATCGCACTACAAAGTTCAAACCGATAGAAGTCAATCATTTGAATGAAAATATCGTTCTTAAAAATATAAAAAAATCCAGCATTTCGCTTTTGAAAACAAGCAAAAATAATTTTTTTGTTGGTGATTATGTTCGAATAAGCAAATATAAAAGCGGTTTTCAAAAAGGTTATACTCCTAATTGGTCAACGGAGTTATTCATAGTTAAAAAAGTGAATGACACCATTCCAATAACATACGTTATTGATGATTTACATAATCAGCCTATCTTAGGAACATTTTATGGACAGGAACTTCAGAAAACTAAAGTTCCAAACGTATATTTAATTGAAAAAATTATTCGAAAAAAGGGAAACAAAATATTTGTTAAATGGCTAGGTCTGAATGATAACGAAAATAGCTGGATTGATAAAAAGGATGTTGTATAAAAAATTTCATTCATTAACCATTTTGTAATGCAAGGAGGAGGACTTGTTAACAGTTTGATAAATAATCTACCATTTGAATTACATTTACCTGGATATAATTATTGTGGACCAGGGACAAAATTACAAAAACGATTATTGCGTGGTGATAAGGGTATAAATAAGTTAGACGACGCTTGTATGCATCACGACGTAGCATATTCTAATTATATCGATTTGGAGAATAGACACAAAGCTGATTTACAATTACTAAGCATGGCTAAGCAGAGATTAAAATCAAATGACTCAGGAAGAGGAGAAAAACTAGCTTCTTGGATTGTTACTAAAGTTATGAAGACAAAATTAAAAACAGGAGCCGGAGTAAAAGGTTTTAAAAAAGTGGTTTCGAATATTAAATCACAACTTAGAAATTTGAAACCGAAAAATACAAAAACCGCCATTCATCTGGCATATTCATTAGCTAAGAAACTAATTTCGAGAAATCCATGTATTCGATTACCACGCATGATACCGTTACCGAAGACAGGAGGAATTCTACCCTTAATACCGATCTTTGCAGGACTTTCAGCACTGGGCACTCTTGCTGGAGGAGCAGCAGGCATTGCAAAAACTGTAAACGATTATAAATCAGCTCAACAAAAATTAAGTGAATCTCAGAGGCATAATAAGGTTATAGAATCGATTGCATTAGGAAAAGGTTTATACATTAAATCCTACAAAAAAGGTGCTGGACTGTTCATAAAAAGCCAATCAAAAAACTGAATAACAGGCTACCTAAAAGAGCTCTTTCCAACTTAGATATCATAAAGTTTGCCAAATCCATTCCATACTTCAGAGGAGTTTTTATGAAAGATGAATTACCAAAAACTCCTAAACGTATTGAGTGCGGCATTGTTAATTTAGATAATTCTGAAGGTCTAGGAACTCATTGGGTAGCCTATGTAAAGTTGAACAAATATTGCGAGTATTACAATAGTTTTGGTGATTTGAAACCGCCTTTAGAAATAGTGAAATATTTAAATAATCTAAATATCTTCTACAACTATAATTGCTATCAAAAGTTTAATACAGTTAATTGCGGACATCTGTGTCTCTCATTTCTTAATCAATTTTGGAAAAATCATATAAAATAGGATTCTCCTTTCCATTTTTCTTACTAATAACATGTCATTCACACTGTCAATAACTGGAAACACTTCAGTATTGTTAACAAATTATTCACCAGCTTTGCAACTGGAAGGTCAATATGAATGCGCTCTATTGTATCTATCAACCTTTAATTCTATTCCTAATATTGATGCTAGAAATAATAAATTTCATTATGGTGATAATGAAGTCATTGAAATACCAGAGGGTGCCTACGAACTTCAGGACATCTACGATTACTTAAATTCGAATATTAAAGGTTCAATATTTAAATTACATTGCAATAACAATACTTTGAAAACATCGATATTTTGCACGAAAAAAATCCATTTCGAAAAAGACCACACTTTCGGAAAATTGTTAGGTTTCAATAATCATGTGCTTAAAGCAAATATATTACACGAGTCACAGCTTCCAGTCAACATTCTTTCAACAACTGTGGTGAGGGTTGAGTGTGACATAGTGAGCGGGTCATATATTAACGGAAAATCCAGCCACATTATTCATGAATTCGCTCCAAATGTGCCACCAGGCTATCGAATAATAGAAATACCTAAAAACGTTATTTACTTTCCTGTGAATCAAAATAACATAAGTTGTATCCATATACGATTACTGGATATAAATAATAACCTTGTTAATATACGCGGTGAAGACATTCAGCTATATCTACATCTTAATAAAAAATGATTGATTACAATAAATATGAACCATCACAAATTAAAAACACCAGTACCAATCTACCTATCCTCAAGGTAACACCAAAGAGGAAGAAGAAGCTGACGAAAGAAAATAAAAAATTTCTCAAACTAATTGGATTATCAAAATGAACATTCTTGATATAACCGGTTCCCCTGTTTACGATAATACCATCGATGGTATTGAATTTCATTCATATAAACCTTATGTAACCTCATTCAATAGAAATGATGAAATTCGCATTCCTATAAACCAACAAGATTTATATGTGTTACCGTCAGCGAGTACTTTATATTTAGAGGGAGTTGTGAATGTCCATAAAAGGGATACAAAAGAAAAGATTACAAATGTACAGTTCACTAACAATCCTTTCCTCTACCTTTTCCAAGACATTCGTTATGAATTGAATGGAGTAGAGTTGGATAAGATTAAAAATGCTGGAATAACAACAACAATGAAGTCATTAATATCTATGAACGAAAATGATGCAAAAATGTCTAAAACATGGGGCTGGGATATAGACGGAACAAAAAATGTACATAGTGGAAGTTTTTCAGCATCTATACCACTTTGCAATATTCTAGGTTTTGCTGAAGATTACAAAAAAGTTGTAATAAATTGTAAACACGAATTGATACTGTTGCGAAGCAATACCAATCTAAATGCTTTAAAATTACAATCAGGAGAGGTGGTTGATGATATAAAAATACATAAAATAGTTTGGCGTGTACCACATGTAAAAGTTTCAGATAGAGAAAGAATTAATTTTCTCAAGATGTTAGAAAAAGATCGACCTCTTCAATTAGCGTTTAGGAACTGGGATTTATATGAATATCCTTTATTACCAAAAACTACTAAACATACGTGGTCTATTAAAACTTCATCTCAAATAGAAAAACCTAGATACGTCATAGTAGGCTTTCAGACAAACAGGAAAAATAATGCTGCAGCAGATATGTCTCAATTTGATCACTGTTTTATGCGTGATGTTAAAGTTTATTTAAATTCAACGTATTATCCATATGAAAGTCTTAATGTTAGTTTTACTGATGAAAAAATATCTTTAATATATGAGCAATATGCAAGATTTCAGCAGTCGTACTTTGGCCGCAGAACAGAACCTTTGTTATGTGCAAAGAAATTTAAAGAAATAGCACCACTGTTTGTTATCGATTGTTCAAGACAAGTCGATAATCTGAAGTCAGGCCCTGTAGTAGATGTGCGAGTTGAACTCGAGAGCAACACAGAGATACCGGATCATACATCAGCTTATTGTTTAATTCTAAACGATTGTATTGTCGAATACAGACCCCTGAGTGGTATAGTCAAAAAGATATCATGAACGCTGATATTATCATCGTCGACTTGCAAGGCTTTAAGGATTATAAAAATGATTTTATCGTAAAAGAATTTGCAATAGCAGCTGATGAGTACACGCAGACATTTTCGATAAAACCTCCATACTCGTTTCACAAATTAACAAATTGTGAAAAGAAACAAATCAGATGGCTTGAGAGGAACCATGGAATTCGATGGAGTGAAGGATTCATCGACTATCATGAATTCAAACGCATTATTGTTCAGTATTTAACAAATAGAAAAATTTTAACTAAAGGCATTGAGAAAATTAAATGGATCCACGATTTGTGCTCGCACTGTGAAGTAGTAGATATTGGTAGTAAAGGTTGTCCAAATATTTCAAACTTGCATAAAGATTATTGTAAACTTAATACAAATTTTAATTGTATAAACCATCAAAAAGCATGTGCATTGAATAATGTTGTCTGTATAAAAAAATGGTATGTGGATAATCATATAAACTTTTTTGACTTATTTTAAATTTAAATAGGTAATTGTTGTATACAGAAAATAAAAGACATATAGAATAATTTAAGGTTTTTATTTACTTAATAATTATTTCTAAGTATTTAATACAAAGTTTCTTATAAGTACTTAATAAATCCTTATTAAAATATTACAATACGTTTAAATGTAATCTAATTATGGCATAGGCATATTATGTTCATGATTATATTCTCAACTATACACAACTAGGTACTACTCACAATTTCCACATATTTTTTTTGATATTCTGTTCACTAAAGATTCAGTCTGGTCCATTATTTCATCGAACGGCTCCAACACAACATACTGCGAGCTGATTACCGCGTTATCATTGTCGCTATCGCTCATCTCTGTAGACTCGTTCAAATCATACACCCTGATTTTAATCACTCGATGACCTTTCCTTTCACATTTTGTCTTAACATATGAAGCCATCAGTTTGTTTGTTTTTTTGCTCGAAACATAGATGATTCTTCCACTCTTGGCTTTGCTGATTGCAATTTTCTTTTTCTTTTTCTTTTCGTTTACATCAGAAATAGGTCTGTTGGCTAACTCAGGATATTCTTCATCAAAGTTTTCCAGGGGGTCCTGTGCATGTCCAAGTTGTGAGTCGAAGGGGTCTAGAATTGTATCTAAATGAGAATACATCTCCATTCTATTATTTACTTTCGAAAGAACTGTATTTGTTGAAGAGAATAAATTAAATGAGAATTTTTCAAGTTGTTTTTAAATGCACTCAATTTAAGAAATATGATACTAGAGTCATTGGATCATGCAGGAACATGTGCGCAATTCCTACCAAACCAGTTTCGACAAGTTATAATAACCGTTTTTGCAATATGCATACTTGCAAAATCCTATCTAGGTAGAGTTGGATTTTGATGATTTTGCATAACTTTAAAGGTGTATTCAGACAACGAAACTACATGACTTTCCCTAACGAATATGGGTCGAAAAAGTTATTTAATTACACTAGAAATATCCCTAGTCTCGCGCTAAAGGACCGGAGAAAACCAAACCTTTTTTTTATGTTGATAAATTTGTGTGGTACGAAACCCTTGGTGCGCGAGTAGCGCGATTCGCACTTGACCAGTTTTATTAAAGCAATTACGTTTAGGTAAATATTACACTTTAAACGCCTAGTAAATAATTGATAGCAAAAAAAAAACAATGAATGAATAAAAAAAAAAATTACGTGATACCTATTTAATAAATTAATGAGATAGAATAAAAACAATGAAGCATTTTAATAAGACTATACAATCCTAAAGTAATTTAAATTCTGAAGAATTGAAATTTCGCAACATGAAAATGCCAATCAACAACAGGAAAATAAAACAGTAACGAATACCTACTAGGTTAGGTATACATTATAATTAGGTTGATAACTGCAAGATGGTTTGCAGGTAAGAGTCAATTTGCAGCTATACTTTACGTTCGCGATAAAAATAATCTGTATCTGATTAATATCTAAGTAACTTAACTTCCTATAAAACTTCTAAATTTCAAATCAAAACTTAATCGGTTAACAAAGCCTAAAACGATTTAAAAAAAACATAACAACGTTGATAGTCTTGCAACATTATAACATTTTCATAATAAAAACGTGTTATTTCAAGCATATTAAGTAAGAATAGCTGAAGTCTCTGCCTGCCCTAGAGGGCATGATCATCATGTTTGTTTGTATAATATCTTAGCTTTCAATGTGAATTTGCCTGACATGTTAAGCAGTCATCTTATATTGTTTGTTATGAATGATTCAAAACGGACTCAAAGTACTTTGTATTGACTATAAGCATAGCATATTCTTACAGCTGAACGGGAATATTCCCCGAGACGCAGTCACAGATATTCTCATAACTCAGAAAATCCGTGGAAGTTGTTTATTATTATTGTGTTTAAGGCAACAATGAAAGAAGTAATCATAATGTACTTTAATAAATGATACTTTAATAGCGGAACAGTACCCAACTTGATAAACGGAAAGGGTGAGGAGCTGAGGACTTGAGGAGGTTGCACAGTAGCATTTTAGTTTAGAAAATGTTGTTCTACACAGTCAAGGCCTTGTTCAAGATGTTCTCAGGTCATTATAATTATAAGCGTAGGAGAATATTACTCGTTTATACGCCTGATAAATTTCGTGAGCAATAAATCTTTTTATGATAAAAGGTATTGAATAAAAAAAGGCAAAAAAAAATATGTTGACAGCATTATATTAGTATGTATCATAAAACTGCATATTTGCATTTTTTTTTTAAACAGCACCACAGGCGATGATCGCTAAAATGCTTATGTAAGATAAAACTCGTATACCTAGACTACGCGTCACCCATATCATTCAGTCCGGCTCGCGCGAGTTTACGTGAGGGTGACGTACATCGACTCTTTTATAAAGCTATTGTTACTAGTTCTGTTTACAAAATACATCAGTGTACAGCGGTCTTGTGAAAATCGCGCATTTAAATATCGATTTCTAAATCGCGCTATTAAAGTTTTTAACAATTTTAGTATATATACCAATTTGAAACAGTTTCTTATGGACTGGTTGAGGAGAAAAGTATTGTAGGGCTTGGCCTACCTTGCTGTACTTAGTACTCTCAACCATGTCTGGGGATTGAAACCTAACAAAAAGTACGGTCTGGCCAATCGGAAACTTGTTACTAGTAATATCTCAATGAAAATGAATATGATTGTATAATTGAATTGAATTGAATTTGTTAAAACAAAAAACTCTTATAGATTAAGAGGGGACCGTTGGCAACCCTACCTCATCGAGTAACAAGATGCGACCTACCTAGGGTGTAGCACATGAGAAAGGTACGTCTTAAAGTACAGGGTTGCCTGGGCGTAACCTGGAGCGTTTTGTACAGTGAGCAAAAAAGTGGGTATTTTTTTTGGTGTCAATTACCTCATCGGGTAACAAGTTGGTATATAGTACATTCGATAGAGCTCATCAAGAAGTGCCAAAATATATAGGGTTGCCTCGCGTAGTCCTGGGACTTTCTCGAGTCGGCCTGATTTTAGAGTGGCAAAAAATTCAAAAAATTACCTCATCTAGTAACAAAATGACACTTATGCCATTTGATAGCTCTAGTCATCCTATTAATTATTAATAAAGGTTGCCGGCCCTATACCTGGAACTTTTCTTAGTCGGCCGAGTTTTATGTTCGAATGTAAATACTGATTGATGCTACAACGTCGTGGAAATGAGTCCAATGGATGGTTTAGAGATTGGTGGCATGTAGTGATCGATTGTAGGTATTAATTTGGAGGGACACAACCTTGAAAATTTTGTACAGTTAGCAAAAAAAGAATTTAACTTTGCGTTTTCTGAGAGTTCTATTACTTCAACCGCAGTTGAACCCATAAAGACTTATGTTCCTTATCAGTAAGAGAATCGAATGGGATGAAAAAAAAGTTTTGTGAAAATTGCGGTTTTTGTCGATGACTGTACATTTTTTCAAAATCGGTGAATGCAGAAGTAAAACTCTTCAAAATATAGGGTTAGTCTCCTAAGAACGTTTTCTTGTAGCTATAATGCTTCTGGTAGCTGCCTTTTGTGTCCCATCTTAACTTTCTACCCTGTATATTAAATTTAAAAATTATGTTATCAAAAACCGGTTCGAAAACAGACAAAAAACGTTAAAAGGTGGTTCGCAAGATATTTGAAGAATAGGTATTTAAGAGATCTATTACTGTCGCGCTATTTCTGAGCAACCGAGCTACCAGTGCGAAAGTGACAACTGCTGCGCGGACCGATTTTACCTACATAAAATGGACAAAATCACGGTTTCGTATTCCCGTTTCCTCCTCCACAACTAAACCGAGTTTAATAATTCTTTCAAGAAACAAACAAGCTAAGCTTATAAAAGAAGATTGGCAGATTTGGACCCAGCCATTTTTTACGAAAACTAAAAGCCATTCAGGCCAGGACGGCGGTCATAATTATTATAAACAGAAAAAATTAAGGCATTTTTAAAAAAACTTCCTCATCTCCAGAAGTCCGGATTCAAAAGTAGAATTTACTAGTAAAATAGACTAATCGTCCAAAAAGCAGTAGCAAAACGCAACCACGTCAGCTATTTTCATCTAATATTATCACTGAGGTAATTTCGGTCCTTACAGAACGTATTTTGCTTGGTTGATCTGATAGTGTGTGTGATTTCGTTTTCTTCCATTATCATAATATGGTACGGTTATCGTGAACTTTCATTAAAATATACACAATGAATGTGTAGAAGATTGAGTGGACTATCTAATAAGAAAGATTATGAGTTTCACACACTTGATACAAAAGGTATCATAAGGAGAAATACCTTTCCCCCAACTTCTACAGATTACAACTAATTAACATTTTTGTTAGTTTTGTTTCACTCTACACGTATTACTAAGTTTCATTCATGTATGGGACCTCTATTTCAGGGTCTCAAATTATATGGCCTTCCGCCAAACTTCTTTACTTTATAAGGTCTTAGTTCTTATAATTGTTTTAAAAGAGCATTCATTATGTCAATGTACCTTATAAGAAGATTTGGCTATTACCTTGAATATTACCTACCTTTATTCTTATAATTTGGTTGGGTAAACGTTAATAAATCCGATTTATATGGCTATAATAAGAGTTCAAAATGTTGTCTTCTTAAAGAGGCTAGTCACATTGCTTTTTAGATTATGACGATAAATATTACGACATATTTGTCCACTGTCGACTTCGATCAACAATATATTGTTGATCGAAGACTGTCGATGTAAGAAAGACTTTTGCTATGTCAGGAGTGCGATTCTGCCCCGCAATTTATAAACGCAGTGGGTGCATTTTTTTCAAAATTGAGTTTATTACATATTTGGCATCCTCGCGATGAGATCTTTCGGAAAAAAAGACCCGTTTTTCGGTAAGTACCTTAGAAGGAGGTAAAGCAAAAACCATAATGCAGTAAAGGCACCCTCGACATTGCGAACCCTATAAATGTGTGCAGTAAGTAATCTTACTGCTTATAAATAATGACAAATAATATTTTTTTCCAAACATACCATAGCATAAATGCAGTAGTTACGGTAAGGATTCTTCATACGTAACTATATTCATAAATGACTAGAGCACATCCTTAGTATAAATGCAGTGCGAACTCTTGCCGCGTTTATTTTTTATATGTTTTATACATTTTGTAATTCGACGTATTGCTTTCAGGATGTTAAAGGGCAGCCGAAATGCAATTATGTAAACCCCCATATGTGGGGTCGGAAATTAATAGTTTTCGAGATATTTGGAATTTAAGGTTTTTTACCAAAAACCCAATTTTTTCACACTTCTTCTTAAATAAAAAAAAAATGCTTATTCTATGGCGTCGATTTGAATTTTAATTCATAGCTAACACTTTTTCCGAGATTTTTTCATAAATAAATGTCTGATCATACTGAGCAATTCAAAATAAATCGATAACAATGACGGTTAATTTTTGAAAAAAAAAAATACAAAATCTTGAAATCATGCGGTTTTTCTTTTGTATGAAAAGAAGTGTGCGTTTTACTGAAATAACTTCTTCGTTTTGTTAGCGTTTTAAAAAGATATATTGTTTTAGAAAAAAATGGAATTACTATGTCAAAAAAGGTTTTTTACTTAGTACGTGATACTTAGAGGCAACATTCTCTTGGAGCAAATTTTACGATTTATTTTTAGATAACATTATTTATTAATTTAAGTCTACACATCTTACTCAGAGTGAGCCCCTCGGTTCCTTGAATCATGTCAATCGTCGAAATCTTGAAATCATGCGTTTTTCTCAAAAAATAGTATGAATAAAAGTGTGCGTTTTACTGAAATAACTTCTTCGTTTAGTTAGCTTTCTAAAAAGGTATAAAATGTTTTAGAAAATGTCAAAAAGCTTTTTTACTTAGTACGTGATACGTAGAGGCAACATTCTCCTGGAGAAAAATTTAAATTTTTTTTAGATAACATAATTTATTAATTTAAATCTACACATCTTACTCAGAGTGAGCCCCTCTGTTCCGAACACATACACGCAAGCACTTTCTTAGTTCATTTTTAGTTACTCTTGAAGTAAAAGTAAAATCTCATTACCTCCGCTGCATTTATTATGCGCTGCCTTAAGTCTTCTACGTCGTTTACTGAGGTTTGATAAACAAGGTCTTTCATGTTACCCCAGACACGAAAATTACATGGAGTCAAGTCAGGGCTTCTTGCAGACCATGAATTGGCCGTCCTCTACCAATCCATATATTCGAATAAGTTGCAAGTCGGGCCAGCAACGTACTATAACCATTTTAGGGATTGGTAGAGGAAGGCCACTCCTTGGCTTGCAAGAAGTCCCGACTTGATCTCATGTAATTTTTATGTCTGGGGACACAATAAAAGACCTTGTTTATCAAACCCCAGTAAGCGACGTAGAAGACTTAAGGCAGCGCATAATAAACGCAGCGGAGGTAATGAGATTTTACCTTTACTTCAAGAGTAACCGAAAATGAACTAAGAAAGTGTTTGCGTGTATGTGTATGGAACCGAGGGGCTCACTCTGAGTAAGATGTGTAGACTTAAATTAATAAATAATGTTATCTAAAAAAAAATCGTAAAATTTTTCTCCAGGAGAATGTTGCCTCTACGTGTCACGTACTAAGTAAAAACCTTTTTTGACATTGAATTTTTTTCTAAAACATTTATACCTTTTTAGAAAGCTAACAAAACGAGGAAGTTATTTCAGTAAAACGCACACTTCTTTTCATACAAAAGAAAAACCGCATGATTTCAAAACTTTGTAATTTTTTTTTCAAAAATTAACCGTCATTGTTATCGATTTATTTAAATTGCTCAGTATGATCAGACATTGATTTATGAAAAATCTCGGAAAAAATGTTAGCTATGAATTAAAATTCAAATCGACGCCATAGAATAAGCATATTTTTTTTTATTTAACAAAAATAATGGTCCAGAATTTTTTAATTTCACTTTAATTTCACTTTAACAAAATTATACTATCGACTTGCTTGATATAGTTTTGACACTTCCTTCTTATGAACGCAGTACAATACTTTACTGCATAGCTCAAATGCATTTTATGTGAAATTGCTACGCATAAGCGCAGTAAGCAACAAATTCACTGCATTCATGCGTTGTTTAATCCTGCTTTTAAACTAATGTGATTCTAGGTATAAAGTAATTTTGGATTACTTTAATGCTTAATTACTACAATTAAGTACATTTAATGCAAAATTTAAAATCTACACTGTTTTTTCTATATAAAAAGTGACTTCAAATAGACTAAAGGTTACTGTAGAATTCGTGGCACCACAAAACACGGTCGAATCTTTGAGCGCGTTTTACTCGAAACTATCAAACTGTTGGTTACTGCGTTTATAAATTGCACGGCAGGATTTTTGAATCTCATTCGCTGAGTTCAGCAGTTGAAAATTTAAAATTACCTTGGAGATATGTATCTTTCTATTGCTGATTTGACTTTCAAAACTCATACTTCAGGAGTGCGATTTTTGAAAGTCAAATAAGCAGAAGAAAGATGCGTAGCTCCATAGTAATTTTGACATTTTCAACTGCTGAACTCAGCGAATGAGATTCAAAAATCGCACTCCTGTATGTTTATTTTTTATCATGTTCATCAAAGGGGTATGGGTAATATTGGCGTCATTTTTTTTTTTAAGCGGCCGGGTACCAAATGTTACTGTTATTTTAGGGCTAATATCACCTAACAGTATTATGCAAACTAAATAGTTCTGTGGTGTAACGTTTCGGAAATATTTAATTTTAAAGTTTAAAAAATTACTCTACGTAGCTCATTAAAAGTTACTCATTTTGGTTTTTTTACCACTTTAATTTTAGTCTGTTTGAATTAATTTGAGTTTAAATGCTAATACGGCCAGGTGCCAAATGTAGTGGGTATTTTAAGGCTAATATTACCTTATATTATTATGCATTAAAAATTGTCCTACGGTGTAACGTTTAGGAGATATTTAATTAAGTTTAAAAGAAAAGACTCTACGAAGCTCGTTAAAAGTTACTCATTTTGTTTTTTTTACCACTTTATTTGTTTTTATAGCCCATAATTATTAGTTTTTAATTATTTGTGACATAATCACGTATATTATTAACTTTAAAAAAAGAACTCTACAAAGTAATGGCGATGACTGGGATTTTTTTCCCATTTGTCTCCAGCAGCGATGGAGGCCATGGCGACAACTGGGTATACACGCCGCAAACGAGTATTCCCAGTCATCGCCACTGCTTTGTCACAGCACTGGCGACAACTGGGAATATAAAACCAAAACTATAAAAACAAATAAAGTGGTAAAAAAACCAAAATGAGTAACTTTTAATTGGCTTTGTAAAGTTATTATTATTTTTTATTTAAAATTATACCGTTTGATTTCTTTTACCGTTCCGAAACTTTCAGGGGTGGTTCAGACCATGAAACTGAATACCACGAAATCAAAAACCGGTGGACTTTGAAACACTCTGTTTTATTTTCACTTTTACTGTCTAATTATTATTATTATTTTACGAAACTATTTTAATTTGAAATATATCACAATCACTTCAAGAATACTAAAAATCGTCTGTCTCATACATTTAAGTCTACTAAGCATTGCAGTTTAGTATGGAACAGCAGATTCTTTTTTCGCGATTTCAGGTTTGGTCCCATAATAAAATTTTTTCAGTTTGATGGTCTGAACCACGCCTGAAAATTTCGGAACGGTAAAAAAAAATCTTCCTGTATATCTCCGAAACGTTAGGGTCAGCGCACACCCAGCGTAGAACTGCTCGCGCATGCTCGAGCATGTTCTTTGCAGTCGCGCACACCTAGCGGCAAAATCCGCCGGCGGCAGCGGCGGAGCATGCTCGCGCGTGTTCGAACAGTCTCGCGGATGCTCCCGTGTTGCTACAGTTGACGTAGTGAATTTAGCGTTGTGTTTACAATATTTTATAGTAAAGACGTGCGATAACAACAATTTTAAAGTATGGTAGACTGGGATTTGGTAATTATTGGGTTACTAGCAAAGAAAGAGGAGCAAGAAGAGCACATCAATAAGATGAAAAGAGGCAAGAAAGATGTACTTATATTTGGGAAATACTACGCCCTGTGCTGTGTTACGGTTTAAAGTGCTAGGGACAGTTATTTTATGGCTAGGAACTATAAAATGGAATATGAACAATTTGAAAACCTACTAAATCTGCTTCGACCTTTCAGATTTTCTTTGTATTTTCAAAAAGAGTTCGATTATTATATTATATAATATTATCTGTAGTAAATTGCCCTTTTCGGGCTAAAGTAGTTAAAAAATATGCTAGATTTAGTCCGAAACCGGCCGAGGCGGCAACACTTACGACGGATCGCAAGCATCGACACGGGCGTATGCTCGAACATGCTCGAGCATGCGCGAGCATGCGCGCGGATTCTCGCGCATGCTCGAGCATGTTCGAACAGACGCTGAAGGGATTTAATCACTTGCAAGCTATTTTCAACTTTATTTCAATGGAAATAGAGTTCATTATCAATTGAATCAATGAAACCTGCTCGCGCATGCTCGAACAGTTTTACGCTGGGTGTGCGCTGACCCTTACACCGCAGGACTATTTATTTTACATAATAATGTACGGTGATTTTAGCCCTAAAATACCCGTAACATTTGGTACCTGACTGCTTAAAAAAAAGACGCCAATATTACCCACCCCCCTCGTACCCCTTTGACGAACATGATAAAAAAAGGAAAACAAACGGAAAAAGTCTTTCTGATATTATTTTTGAAAAAATTATTAAAATTGGTTTAGTTTTGGAGAAAGAAACGGGAATACGAAACCGTGATTTTGTCCATTTTTATGTAGTTAAAATCGGTCCGCGCAGCAGTTGTCACTTTCGCACTGGAAGCTCAGTTGCTCAGCCCCCTTACCCGCACTTTCGATCTTCACTATATCGCCACTGTTTCGGTCCGCACTTCATTGTAATAGAGTTGAAATTGGAACGAAAACATTCACGCAAAAGTTCGAATCGAATGTGCGGGTAGACCCTCAGGAACAGCGCGACATTAAATAGATCTCTTAAATACCTATTCTTCAAATTTTTAGTGGACCAGCTTTCCTCTTAACGTTTTGAACGTTTTTTGTCTGTTTTCGAACCGGTTTTTGATAACCAAATTATTACTTTTATACAGGGTGGAAAGTTAAGATGGGACACAAAGGGCAGCTACCAGAAGCTTTATAGCTACAAGAAACCGTTCTTTGAAGACTAACCCTAACTTTTGGAGTGTTTTACTTCTACATTCACCGATTTTGAAAAAATGTACAGTCATCGACGAAAACCGCAATTTTCACAAAACTTTTTTTTTCATCCCATTCGATTCTCTTACTGATAAGGAACATAAGTCTTTATGGGTTCAACTGCGGTTGAGGTAATAGAACTCTCAGAAAACGCAAAGTTAAATTCTTTTTTTGCTAACTGTACAAAATTTTCAAGGTTGTGTCCCTCCAAATTAATACCTACAATCGATCACTACATGCCACCAATCTCTAAACCATCCATTGGACTCATTTCCACGACGTTGTAGCATCAATCAGTATTTACATTCGAACATAAAACTCGGCCGACTAAGAAAAGTTCCAGGTATAGGGCCGGCAACCTTTATTAATAATTAATAGGATGACTAGAGCTATCAAATGGCATAAGTGTCATTTTGTTACTAGATGAGGTAATTTTTTGAATTTTTTGCCACTCTAAAATCAGGCCGACTCGAGAAAGTCCCAGGACTACGCGAGGCAACCCTATATATTTTGGCACTTCTTGATGAGCTCTATCGAATGTACTATATACCAACTTGTTACCCGATGAGGTAATTGACACCAAAAAAAATACCCACTTTTTTGCTCACTGTACAAAACGCTCCAGGTTACGCCCAGGCAACCCTGTACTTTAAGACGTACCTTTCTCATGTGCTACACCCTAGGTAGGTCGCATCTTGTTACTCGATGAGGTAGGGTTGCCAACGGTCCCCTCTTAATCTATTAGGGGTTTCCTCCAATGTGCGATAAGAGCGATTAAGGTACCTTGCACAACTTCCGAACACAAACAAGTACGAGACCGAGCAAGGTACCTGAAAGCACAAAGCACGTGGGGTTTTTTGCTTCACTTAGAAAGAAATCACTAGAACGAGGAGAACGAACAATTTCTCATTTCATTTATCGTTTTAATTACTTACTTCAAACGAAACATACATTTGTATATTGAAACATAGCGGGATAAAACGGTCAACGAATTTTCTGATTGATAAACAGAACGATTAATTGTCATCGGAAAACGAGTACAACGCGAAGCAACGGAAGCTGCTGAACTTATACAGTTTGATCTATTGAACAACGGAATAGCCAACGGTAGCGATAATATAATTTTCTGTTCGATAAACAGACCGATTATTATTGGGAAACGATTTGGTACAACCTAATTTCTTCAACGCAATATTACCAGATCATAAAAGCGCATGATGAATAACACAAGCAGCGTTTTGCTTGCAAGTCTTGCAACGCGTTGTTATTGGGATGTCTGAATCTCAAAACGTTCGTGATTGACGCGAAACGTAGTGGAACGAAGTGTAGCGTTCATCACGACCGTTTTGTGATCTAGACTTCCCAATAATAACACTACTTGCATCAACATTAAGACAATAACATGATACTGGGCCGAGAGAGTTCGGTTGGCAAAGTAGGTGTTTACACACGTATTTTGTTTGTTTGGCGAGTCAGTTTAGTTTTGATGCAGTTACCGACTGAAATAGATCACAGAAAAAGGGGTTTTAAACTGATTTTCAACCGGTTCTACTATTGCAATTAATTTTTCATCACGTTTTCGCTTGTTTTTGTAATCGGAGGGTGAAAAATTCCGTAAGAATTAATATAGTGTGTAAATGAAACAGGAACATAGGAAATATTGTAAAAAAGTTTGAAAATACAGATCCGGCACATTTCTGGCGAACAAGTGGCGAGTGACGGCCGAGTGCGTGTTCATACGTTCCGAGTGGGAAAGCGAGTCGCTGCGGGGGCAGAGGAATGAAGCGGGGAGGTGGGCACTCGGCCTTGTAAACAAATCGTGGTTCTAGTGACTCTCTCGCCACTCCATTCGTCCGAGCGCTCGGCCGAGTACTCGTCAAAGTGTTCATACGAAGCGAGCACTCGGCCGAAGGTACTGTCTCGCCACTGTACTCGTTACGAGCCAGGCATAAGAGCCCTAAGCGCTCTCACAGACGGACGAGCGACACTTTGGGGTCGCCGGGTGTCGCGGAGGGTCGCGCGACCGTAAAATGTATGAGCGTGTTGTAGAATAAATGTGCGGTGATTATTTATAATGAAACAAGAGAATCAGTCTACTTATTATCTTTAATTTATTTTCGATTCGACACGACTTACACAAAGGACATTTAAATGAACAATAATTACATTAACATACAAGTTATATTTAACTTTGGACAGCGTGACGTCCTAGCCGGACAAGTAAGTTAACTGCCAATAATTAGTCACAAAATATGATTGTCCAGAACAGTTGGTTGTTGTTGTTCGTAATATCTTTAACGGCTCTGGATACTTGTCCTTTTGAGCTAGTCGATGGTGCCAACTCGAATATACGTTAATTTATTGGTAATTGTACTTAAAATTCTACCACTACTACAAGCGCAACGCTCTGCGACCCACCGCGACAGCAAAGTGTCGCTCGTCTGTAAGAGTCTGCAAACGTTGATACCACATTTTTATAATCGTTTATGTTTTTACACGTTTTTTTTCGGTTGATGACTCGCTCGTATGGGTGTTTGACCTGATGTAAACAGGAAACTGGCATTTTCGAAATACTGTTGTTACTTTTATTGTTCTTGAAATATTAATTACCTAGCAGCTTTGGCCCACGACTTCGTCCGCATGGATTGTGGTTTCATTACTTTTATTGTTATACTTACATATATCTCCGGATCCCGTCATTAAAAAAAAAGAACGTTCATATTTTATCTCGGTCCCGAGATAAAATATGAACCAGTTTTTAATCCTAATCATGAGCTTTAAAACACAAAAAGTTTCATTAAAATCGGTCCAGTAGTTTCTGCGTTATGTTTGAAAAGAAATCTGACATACACAAAATAAAATAAAAATTATTTGGAGTCAGGGAAATTTAAACACCATATCGCAATTATGTATCTTCGATTTAAAAAGAAGGATAAACATAAATAATAATTTATCTCACAAACATACCTGGCAAAGTTTATAATAATATGTACATACAGATAAGATTGCACTCACGGTACAATTTTTGAAATCATTACCACGCCAGGCGTTCCTTAACAATGTATCCTCTTAAATATTTTTTTACATTTCCTTTACTTTTAATATTTTGTGAAATAAATGGGTCCCCGCTATCAGATCCTATGGTGAACACCAAATTGGGGTTAATAAGAGGTATTAAAGCGACCGATGGCGATTATTCCATGTTCCTAGGTATTCCTTACGCGACCGTTGTTGAAACAAATCCATTTGGGGTAAGTATTTTTATAAAACAATTTCATTATTATGGGAGTAAGGCGACCATTCCCGAAAGCTCCAAAGGACTTAACCAAGCAATATGTAAAACAAAAATCTGCTGTCTCATACGAAAATTAAATACCAACCGCGTACATACATACATTTTGGTATGGAACAGTAGATTTTTTTTGAGGTCTTGTACCTAGTTGGTCCTAAAGAAAAAGTTGTTCTTATTGATGTGTACTTTTATTCCTTTAAGTTCTAGAAAGTGGTCACCTTCCATTATGGTACCTAATTAGTTTTGACATGAAATCAATAATTGTTAACCCCCGACACAAAAAGAGGGGTGTTAGGATGCCTATGTCGGTCTGTCTGTCTGTCGGTCTGTCGGTTTCTCTGTCTGGTCCCAAACGGGTGTACCGATTTCGACGCGTTTTTTTAAATAGGAAGTTATTTTTTGTGGAAGTGTTCTTACTTTTGTTTCATGAAAATCGGTTTAGCAGTTTTCAATTAACTTTATAAAATAATAATAGGTAACCGAATTATTTTTCACTTTTTAAATGTTTGTTTTTGGCGTTTTATTTTATTTGTTTAAACAATTTATTAATAATAATAAATATACCTACAGTTAGGTCGGGAACTCAGGATCGGGTAGCCATTGGCGTTTTATCTAACAAAAAAATCGCCATTTTGGTGTTAACTCAATATTGAGAATTGTTCAGTTTTATGGTCTGAACTCTGAAGCACCCTGTCAATTCGGAGCGCGCTCCATACAAACGAAGTCTGGTTATATTTTCTATACCTACTAACTACTAACCAAATAAAGTCAATGAAATTTTTCAAAAACAATCTAGAAACTAATCTCTATGCTTGTACCGTATGTTGTCAGATTAACGTTACATGTATAATTTTAAGTTTTATATACAAATTTTAAATTAATCCTAGCATTGAAACGTAGGTATATTTTAACGAAAATCTGACAATATACAAACATGGGTTAAAATTGTCTTGCCTGGGGTTAGAAGTTTCAAAATTGTTCTGCTATTTACTGAGGAAACATCTTCTAATAGTTACCCAAGTAACCTGTATAAAATTCAGCTTTTATACTTGTCACGATGACTCGAACTTCGTAGTTGCCCATCGTTCCTACCTGTGTTGGGAAACTATCAGCTTTTATAAAATAACGAGCATTTTCCCGCGAAGTCGTCCGCATAAATTATATATACCCGATTTTAAGACAGATCATAAGCTTTCAAACAAAAAAGTTTTATCAAAATCGGTTCCGTAGTTTTTGCATGATGCTCGATCAAACAAACAAACAGATAGACAAAAAATCCAAAAATTGGTGATTTGGAATTATGGACACCCAAAAACCATATCGTAATCTTTTTTTTATAAATATCTTCAATGTACAGACACACTTCTGTTACAGTTTTACAATAGTTATTGGTTATGGTTTTACTGTGTATGTTTTGGTGTGAAATAAAGAATATTGGTTGATTGATTGATTGATTGATAGTTTATACAGGAAGATTTCTTTATCACCATCCAAATTTTTTCTACATGTTTGGTATCAGTTATAGAACCCATTTCATAAAAAAAGGGCAGGTCAAAATTGCACATTTAAAAATTTTATCCTACAGAATTTTCCATAAAGCTTGGTCATCGAGTTTCGTATTCGTACCGACTGAGTGCGGCAGGACCGGGGGGCGGAGCCGGGGCTAGCTTCAGAGTCCCACGCATTGTAAACTTAGCAGGACACAGAACACTTTCAAAACATTGTTAAAATGTTATACTAGTCCCTTATTTTGTTTATTTTTGTTCAATGACACGGTTATAATAAAGTACTCTTTGAATGACACAATGACATATAATAAACTTTCTATAAAAATTAAAAGGCTCTGACCCAAAGAAAATTACTGACCACAGAGATTCGTTCGTTAGTTTTCGTTCTTGAAAAGCAAAGTTCTAAATTCGAAAAAGCGCGCGAAATCGGGTCGAGTGGTAGTAACTATTAAGTAATCTGTGGCACAGGTAGGTGCGTACTGTGTCCAGTCGAATTGTTTTTCTTAAGACATTTTTGCGTAGTCATATCTCAATATTTTAGTACTGAGCGATACTAAAAGAAAAAACACGTGTCGATTTTTTTCATAAACAAGCATTTTATTAAAATTTGGATGGTGATAAAAAATCTTCCTGTATATGAAGGTCTGGCGTCCATGGGATCTTGCTCTACTATGACTGTCTTGGTTCCGTACTGAAATGCTTGTGTTTCTGATCGTATCGGTTTCCCTTTTCGTAGATGCATGATGCAAAATTCTTTGTACAATGACTTTCGCTACGGAAACCAGATCAACATTGCGTAGAAAAAATTTTGTTCCCTATGAAACTTAAGCACCCCCTAAAACATAATTATATCATTTAAGTTACACCTTGTATATTCTCAGCAAAAACAATGTCGTAAGTGACATGTGCCACAGAAGATACGTTTGTATTGATAGAGACAGAGCGATATAGTAATCACGATAATGACGATAAACAACACTCAAACTATTTTGTAGATGTGTGTGATTTATCGAAGACGATTTTGACGTGACCGATTGTTTGTTTACTTAGATTAAAAACTTTTCGCGTTTACGATACACAAAGACACGTCAAGCTATCACGCGACCTTATGTGTTGAACACACGTAACGAGTGCAGTGGCGAGACAGTAAAATCATACTGGACCGAGAGAGTTCGGTTGGCGAGTAGGTGTTTTATACGTATTTTGCTTGTTTGGCGAGACAGTTTAGTTTTAAAACAGTTACCGACTGAAATAGATCGCTGAAAAAAGGGTTTTAAATGGATTTTCAACCGGTTCTTCTATTGCAATTAATGTTTCATCACGATTTCGCTTGTTTTTGTAATCGGAAGTTCATTCATGTAGTTTGTAACACAATGGCCTCGATTCGGACTGTGCCACGACTTAACTAAATTTATTCCTGTCACTTTCTAAAATAAGATTAAGAAAAGAGACAGAAAACCAACAGCTGACTTTAGTGCTGTCAAAGTGACGTTAAACGCCCAAAAACGCTTCAAATAAGATGGCGTACATTATGATGGCATCTTATTTTGGGCGTGTAACGTCACTTTGACAGCACTAAAGTCAGCTGTTGGTTTTCTGTCTCTTTTCTTAATCTTATTTTAGAAAGTGACAGGAATAAATTTAGTTAAGTTAAGTCGTGGCACAGTCCGAATCGAGGCCAATGAATTAATAATAATAATAATAATAAATAACGCTCACAGGCACATACATTGTAATGATCCCAAGAAAGCACTATTAATAGGCTGTTTATTATGGAAACCATACAACAACGGCACAAACATGTAAACATCCATGACCGAACCGGGATTCGAACCCAGGACCAATTAAATAGGTTGTATCCAAATTCCATTTATTTTTATAGGTCATTTTTAAATGAAATAGGAATAATATTGTAAAAACGTTTGTACAGGGTCCTTCTTAATATGCTGACACTTTTTTAAGGGGATGATCAGACCATCAAACTGAACAACTTTCTCTATGGGACCAACATTGAAATCGAAAAAAAAAAAATCTGCTGTCCCATACATTTCGATCGAGTAGGTTTGCAGTTTTGTATGGACGAGCTGATTTTTTTCGCGATTTCAATGTTGGTGCCATAGAAAAAGTGATTTAGTTTGACGGTCTGATCATCCCCTTAAAAAAGTGTCAGCATATTAAGAAGGACCCTATATAAATACCCGCCCACCGCTGGCGAACGAGTGGCGAGTAACGCCCGAGTGCGTTCATATGTTCCGAGCGGGATAGCGAGTCGCTGTGGGGGCAGAGGAATGAAGCGGGGAGGTGGGCCCTCGGCCTAGTAAACAAATCGTAGTTCTAAGTGACTACTCACTCCACTTATTCGAGCGTTCGGCCGAATGCCTACTCGTCAAAGGGTTCATACGAACCGAGAACTCGGCCGAAAGTATATACTGTCTCGCCACTGCACTGTACTCGTTACGTGTGATCAAACTTTAATGGCTTGATTTACGAGGACAGTGGCGAGACAGTAGTGAGTGCTCGATTCATATGAACACTTCGACGACGAGTGCTCCGGCGAGCGGAGTGGTGAGAGAAACAATCTGATCCTATTCTATGTTACTAGGTAGGGTGAAGGAACGAAGCGTCGTTACTCCACCCCCCAGCGACTGGCTATCCCACTGAGCTCGTAGGAACACACACTGCCACTGTCAGAGAATGTGTTATTCAAATGTGTGAACATTATTCATTTTCAACTGAAGTGAAGATATTACCTATAATTATACTCCATAATATAATTTAAACAATATTTTTCAGGCATCAAAACCATACACTGAATTTGAAGATGTATTTGACGCTAATGACGGTACTGCTGCATGCCCCCAAACAAATCACACCGGCACACTTGACTGTCTCAAACTGCACATTAGTGTCCCCAATTCTGCCAGCCCCAAAAACCGTTTACCAGTAATGGTTTGGATACACGGAGGACGTTTTAGATCTGGATCGGCAGGAAGAGAAGGCACTGCTGCAAAATTTTTAATGAGACACGACATCATAGTAGTCAGTATTAATTATAGACTAGGCCCATACGGTTTCATGTGTCTGAATGATCCAGAAGTACCGGGAAACCAGGGATTAAAGGATCAGGTACTAGCGTTAAGATGGATCAAAGAAAACATAGAGGCCTTTGGAGGAGATCTTAATAAAATTACGATTGCTGGTCAAAGCGCTGGAAGTGTATCTGTTGATTTGCATTTACTGTACAATAAAGAAAATTTCTTTAGTAAAGCGATTTTACAAAGTGGTACAGGAATAGCACCCTGGGTTGTACAATTACCAGATGTGGCAGCTCCTGTAAAAATAGCAGCTCAGTTTGGATTTGAAGGCAATAATAAGGAGGCCTTGACTTTCCTTGCGACCATTGATACGAAATTGGTTATAGCAGCGGCAGAAAAAGCTGACTTAGAATTCACACCTTGTGTAGAAAAATACACAAACTATGACACCTTTATACCAGCTGACCCTAAGAATATTAAAGCGGCAAATCCTGACATTCCTGTTATAATTGGAACTGTTGAAGATGAATTGATCTATGTCTATGCTAACTCTGAAATGACAAGTTCAGAAAACATATTCAATTATAACTTAATTACTTATTTTGATTTCGATGACGATCAAAGTACAATAGAGAAGATCGTTCGTCGTTACTACATAGGTGATGCAGAAATAACCAACGATGTTAAACTTGGCATAATCTACTTTGATTCAGACTTTAAGTTTCATTACCCAACTGAGAGAAGTGTACGAAGCTATCTAGAAAATGGAGCAGAAGTGTATCGTTACTTTTTCACATACATGGGAGAAAGGAATTTTGTTAGAAAACGTGATAATATAACTTTTGGAGGAGCATCGCATGCCGATGAACTGGGCTATTTGTTTTATGAGGCTATTCTCTCACAAGTACCAGTAACAAATGACGATGCGTTGATGATCGATAGAATAACTACAATGTGGGCGAATTTTGTTAAATATGGGTAAGTTCGTATATAATATAACAGATTATTCCGCTATTATATTTTCACTTATACGTAAAGGACCCAGCAAACATATAGGTAGTGTTGCCACAATATCTGTGCACATAATATCATCTTTCACACAATCTATCAAAAAAAAAAAATCGGCTTTCCTCTTCGACCTACTTAACGATAGTTACATTTATTAAGATAGTTAAAGCCGACTATCGATAGCTTTCATCTAAAAACAGACCAATATCTAGAGCCCGATCGACAGTCTATCGGTCTGCTATCGAGAGAAAATCGATATGCTATCGATTGTCGCTTATCGAGCAACAATACTACATCTACTCAAGGCCATGCTCAAGATGTTTACCGACCAATATGTTTTGGTTACAAATAAAACATAATGGTAGGTTTAGACGATGACAATTTCGCGGCGCCTATTTTTTAGCACGAAAAAAAGCACGGCACGCTTTCGTTTATACACGCTACCAATTTCCAACTCCAATTTGTTCGCATGCGAATGGAGTTGCTAGAGAAAACCGTGCGAACGATTTAGCACGACGCGTTTACACGAGTCGAAAAATTAGCAAGGGGGATGCGAGGGACGCGGGCGGAGGTCACTAGCGACGCATGATTTTTTCCTTGCTAAGTTCGCATGCCGTAAAATAGTCGTGCGAAAAGTGTTTATACGGTGCTGTGTTTTTTGAGGCGCCGCAGAATTAGCGCCGCGAAATTGTCATCATCTAAACCTACCATAAGTAATTTAATAGAAATGAAAATGTTAATCATATTTTGTGATTCAAAACAGGATATGAGTAGCGAAAATCTGCACTTAGGTGCCTTGTACAAAATATATTTTTTATTTTATTATATTTTTTAAGTTTATTATTGTTGTTCTTTTCAGTAATCCAACTCCTGAAACAACAGAACTGCTGCCAGTAAAATGGATTCCAGCAACTATGGACAAGATGCATTACATGAATTTCGATTACAAACTGAGTATTAAAGAAAGACCCCTAAAAGAGAGGATGAGTTTCTGGGACCTCTTCTATGAAGCTTTTACAAATAAGCATAAAGTTCTTGACCATTTTTAGGGTTCCGTAGTCAAAAATGTTCAAACGGACGGACGTATACATATATTACGTACTTATATTGTAATCTGGAGTGCGATTTTTTAATTTCATACGTTGAACTCAGCAGTTGAAAATGTATGGAGATACGCATCTTTCTACTGCTGATTTGACTTTCAAAAATCGCACTCCTGGAGTATGATTTTTTAATGTCAAATCTGCAGTAGAACGATGCACGTCTCCATAGTAATATTGACATTTTCAACTGCTGAGTTCAAAGAATGAGTTTCAAAAATCGCACTCCTGATCGTTTTTTTACGTAACCAATTTTGCTGAAACTTTTTGTATTAATAAATAAATATATTATACTATTTTATCACGCTATCGCTACGAATAAGAGCGCTTACAGACGAGCGACACTTTGCAGTCGCCGTGTCGTGTGTCGCAGAGGGTCGCGCGACCGTAAAATCTATGAGCACGACCCCTCTGCGACCCACCGCGACAGCAAAGTGTCGCTCGTCTGTAATGGCTTGATCTCACGTAACGAGTACAGTGGCGAGACAGTACTTTTGGCCGAGTGCTCGGTTCGTATGAACACTTTGACGAGTGCTCGGCCAGCGCTCGGATGATGGAGTGGCGAGAGAGTCACTAGAACCACGATTTGTTTACTAGGCCGAGTGCCCTCCTCCCGCTTCATTCCTCTGCCCCCGCAGCGACTCGCTACCTATCCCACTCGGCACGTATGAACACGAACTCGGCCGTCACTTGCCACTTGTTCGCCAGAAATGTGCCAGATTTGTATTTTCAAAAGTTTTTACAATATTTGATTACAATTACAAAAACAAGCGAAAACATAATGAAACATTTATTGCAATAATAAACATTAATTGAAAATCCGTTTAAAACCCCTTTCTCTGTGATCTATTTCAGTCGGTAACTGCATCAAAACTAAACTGACTCACCAAGCAACCAAAATACCTACGTGTAATCACCTACTCGCCAACCGAACCCTCTCGGCCCAGTATCATGTTACTGTCTTAATTTTGATGCAGTTACAGAATGAAACAGATTGCAGAAAAAGGGTTTTACGGTGCCCACTGCCCACACATAACTGCGAGGTCGCAGCGCATCGCAAATATCTGCGATGCGCTGCAATAATCATACATATGTCATCGTAATAAGTCATCGAGCGCTGGCAGATCTTTGCGATGCGATGCGACGTCGCAGTTATGTGTGGGAGCCCCTAAACGGATTTTCAACCAGCTCTACAATTGAAATTAATGTTTCACACGCTTAAGCTTGTTTTTATATTCGGAAGTTGAAAATTCCTTAAGAATTCATGTAGTTACCAACACAGAATGAATTAAATACCTAGTTGTATCCAAATTACATTTATTATTATTGGAAATTTTTAAATGAAATAGGAATATAGGTAATATTGTAAAAACGTTAGAAAATACAAAACCCGCACACCGCTGTCGAACGAGTGGCGAGTAACGGTCGAGTTCATACGTTCCGAGTGGGAAAGCGAGTCGCTGCGGGGGCAGAGGAATGAAGCGGGGAGGTGGGCACTCGGCCTTGTAAACAAATCGTGGTTCTAGTGACTCTCTCGCCACTCCATTCGTCCGAGCGCTCGGCCTAGTACTCGTCAAAGTGTTCATACGAAGCGAGCACTCGGCCGAAGGTACTGTCTCGCCACTGTACTCGTTACGATCCAGGCATAAGAGCCCTAAGCGCTCTCACAGACGGAAGAGCGACAGTTTGCGGTCGCTCGCTGGGTGACGCGGAGGGTCGCGCGACCGTCGCGCAACCGTAAAATGTATGAGCGTGTTGTAGAATAAATGTGTAACGGTGATTATTTATAATGGAACAAGAGAATCAGTCTACTTATTATCTTTAATTTATTTTCGATTCGACACGACTTACACAAAAGACATTTAAATGAACAGTAATTACATTAACATACAAGTTATATTTAACTTTGGACAGCGTGACGTCTCCTAGCCGGACAAGTAATTGCCAATAATTATTCACAAAATATGATTGTCCAGAACAGTTGGTTGTTGTTGTTCGTAATATCTTTAACGGCTCTGAATACTTGTCCTTTGAGACAGTCGATGGTGCCAACTCGAATATACGTTAATTTATTGGTATATTATTTATATACCAATAAATTAACGTTTATCCGTATAATTATACTTAACATTCTACCACTACTACAAGCGCGAAGCTCTGCGACCCACCGCGACAGCAAAGTGTCGCTCGTCTGTAAGAGCCCTAAGGGAGCGGATGCGGACGAAGTAGCGGGCAAAATCAAGTATTTACTTGGATACACTATAACACCATCGACTCACTTGCACTCTCACACCCATTCACTCACACAAACACACTTCTCAAACGTTGATACCACATTTTTATAATCGTTTATGTTTTTACACGTTTTTTTTTCGGTTGATGACTCGCTCGTATGGGTGTTTGACCTGATATAAACAGGAAACTGGCATTTTCGAAATACTGTTGTTACTTTTATTGTTCTTGAAATATTAATTACCTAGCAGCTTTGGCCCGCGACTTCGTCCGCATGGATTGTGGTTTCATTACTTTTATTGTTATACTTACATAATATCTCCGAATTCCGTTATTATAGCGAGATAAAATATAAACCAGTTTTTAATCCTAATCATAAGCTTTTAAACACAAAAAGTTTCATTAAAATCGGTCCAGTAGTTTCTGCGTGATGTTTGAAAAGAAATTTGACATACACAAAATAAAAATAAATTATTTGGAGTCAGGGAAATTTAAACACCATATCGCAATTATGTATCTTCGATTTAAAAAGAAGGATAAACATAAATAATAATTTATCTTACAAACATACATGGCAAAGTTTATAATAATATGTACACACGGCGACAGGTCAGGTTACCCTGTTTGGACTTTGAACTATTAGAAATTGAACGCTGCGAATCGTGCGAGAGGGTGCGGTATGTTGTGTTGTTGTTGTTTCGTCTCAAGGCACGCTGCGCCCGCGCCGGCAGCCGCGTCTATGCAGGCTCTCTACCGCACTATTTGGTGTTTTGTACGTAGTGTAGTTATGGGTATACAACGTGTTAATGAAGTAGCGCAAAACCTCATACACCCCAACTGATTTATAACAAAATAATTAGATTGAAACAATAATTTCATTATTTTGATACTTAAAATTTAAAGTTATTCGCATTTTGAGTTTTAAGGCAAAAATGATTTGTTATCATTTCAGCACTGAAAGAAAGCGCTAACGTACTCATGGATAAATTTTTATAATCTTATTTTGGTAGTAAGTAGGGTGAGTGTGCCCGTGTGGTGGGTTGACATCGGGTTCCAAAATTTTAAATATTGCAAACAAAATTAATTAATATTTTGAAAAAAATTATATATGTTGAAACCATGATAATTCGATTCTATTCTCGATTCTAAACAAACTACTTTCTAGTTTTGCGTTAATTCATTAACACGTTGTATAGGGTGCGTAACCTGGTGTGTCGCCGTGTGTACGTGTGTAGATTAGATTGCACTCACGGTACAATTTTTGAAATCATTACCTCGCCAGGCGTTCCTTAACAATGTATCCTCTTAAATATTTTTTTATATTTTCTTTACTTTTAATGTTTTGTGAAATAAATGGGTCCCCGCTATCAGAGCCTATGGTGAACACCAAGTTAGGGTTAATAAGAGGTATTAAAGCTAGCGATGGTGAATATTCCATGTTCCTGGGTATTCCTTACGCGACCGTTGATGAGACAAATCCATTTGGCGTAAGTATTTTTATTTTATAAAACTATTTTATTATATAGGGTGTAAGGCGACCATTTAGCCTAGTAATTTTAAGGACTTTTCTTAGGAGGGGTAGGGAGTAATTATTAATTGACCTTTTAAACTGTAACCGGCACCATTTAGTGACAAAAATACTATCTTAAGAGATAAGTATAAAAAATAATCGCCACGCAACATTGAAATCAAAATTGTGTCTCCCAGAAGGCTTTTAAATTAATAATATGAACACTAATGAACTCATTTGAATTACATTTAACAATTTAAATTATTTTTGAGCAATAAAATAGGCATTGAAATTTTAAAAATGAGGTATTTATTAGAAAATACGAATTTATTTTTCAAAACCTTCTAAGTAGTCAAAAATATTTACACTATGATTGAAGTATTTAAAATGGTAAAACCATAAACATGTGCAAAAAAAAATTACCTTCAGGTTTTTTAGAACGAGATAATAGCTAGATTTAAAAATTTGAACTGTTGCTGAAGTGATATATTTTTTTATTTTTGTACATTTCTAGACTCAAATTGGCTCTTCAATATGTCCCGGCTCAAACCGTAAAATGACTGGGCTAATTCCCGAAAACTCAAAGTGGTGAAAGTACCCGTCAATATATAAAAAAAAAATCTTCTATCTCATACGAAAATTAAATACCTACCATGAAAAATGTATGGAACAACCGAACAACCGATTTTTTTGAGTTCTCATATTTTGTCCTATAGTAAAAGTTGTTCTTTTGATCGGTGTACTTTTACCCCTTTGAGTTCTCGGGAGCGGTCACCTTACACTTTGTAATTTTATTGTACTTATTTGTTTAGAAGTATAAATATAAGATTTCATTAATAAATTATGATAATCATACAATTGAGTCGAGTAGCCATTGTCCTATTATAAAAAAAAAAATTTTTCCGCCATTTCGATATTTACTCCATACTCCATAGTGAAAGTTCTTCAGTGTTTAATACGTAACGTATCTGTATAAAAGAGAAAATACAACGCATTGTCCCCGCAACTAGAGTTACGGTACTAGTGAAACGTGGATGTTCTTAGGTTTCAGAATATCTTTGATTAATCCCTCGGGGAACGTAGTCGTGAGCATCTATGCTTGTTCCTCCAACTTCTACTTGACACGTTTTATTTACACTAAAATTATTTAGTTATAGTTTTACGAGTAAGTAACTTAGTAAGATATTAAGTTTTAGTCATGAATGATACCCTGGGTTTAAAATAACTGGCCAGGCCATTCCATAATTCGGTATGTCAAGTTTTTTTTTGGTATCGATTTTTTTTTTTTTTTTTTTATTATGCATACGGTTGCTGCAACGCAGAAAAAAAACTGTTGAGAATTTGATACGAATTCTGGTTTTTGCGACAGCGTGCGGTGCAGTGTGGTGTGGTGCACTGAAAAAAAATTATAACCAAAATAACAACAATATTTTGTTTAATTTAAGCGACCTTTTGTTAAATTTTACCAAAGATTATGTATTACATAAAGTTCGGTAGTGACTAAAATTCGGTTAGTCATTTTTTTCAGTGTGTCTATCTAACTTAGAATAGCACAGATAGGTGTCCTAAGAGGCTACTCATTATTTCTTCCATGAACATCTTTGATGGCTACAGCATTATAGTCCAAGATCCCATGAACGCCAGACCTTTGTTATTTTATAAAAGCTGAAAGTTTCGCAGCGCATGCTTCCACCACAGGTAGGAACGATGGGCAACTACAGGGTGTAACAAAACACCCTAGTAATACTTAAGGGGGTGCTTCAGACCATCAATCTTGAACAACTTTCACTATGGGGCCAACGTCGAGAAAAAATAAAAAAAATCTGCCGTCCCATACATTTGAGTCTAGACGGTACTGCAGTTTTGTATGAAAGAGCGGATTTTTTTTCGTGATTTCGATGTTGGCTCCATAGTGAAAGTTGTTCAGTTTGATGGTCTGAAGCACCCCCTTAAGTATTACTAGGGTGTTTTGTTACACCCTGTATATGAAGTTTGAGTCATCGTGGCATTGGCAGGTAGCAGGTTAAAATTGTCTAGCCTGGCCCTGTACTCGCACTTTCGATGCTCGCTATATCGCCACTGTTTCGGTCCGCACTTCATTGGAATAGAGTTGAAATTGGAACAAAAATGTTCAAGTAATTGCGAAGTTCGAATGTGCGGGTAGACCCTCAGGGGTTGAAAGTTTCAAAATTCTCGGACTACTGAGAAAACATCTTCTAATAGTTATACCCAAGTAACATGAATAAAATTCAGCTTTTATACTCTAACGTAAGTAGTATAGTTACAATGCAAGACACCATTAAACTTTAATAAACATGTTACTTGGGTAGCTATTAGAAAATATTTCCTCAATAGCCAGACAGTTTCGATACTTCCCACCCCTGGCCAGACAGTTTTAAACTGCTACCTGCCAAAGCCACTGCCTCAAACTTCATAGTTGCTCATCATTCCTACCTCTGTGTTGGGAGCATGCGCTGAGAAACTTTCAGCTTTTATTAATTTAATTAATTTATCTTTATTGATTATCAATAGTGATCGGTAACTATTGTGCAACTCGCGGCAAACTCTAGGGGTGACAGTTGTAACACATATCATTGGTTAAATTACATGATTGAATTGCAATGTTATCATACCGTTTTCTTTTAGTTTTTTGTAATACGGCCCCAAATTAGAATTATTTTCACTTTTCTCATTGTTTAATTTATTTCTGCTTGTGAAAGGCAAAGGGGACTAACCCATACAGCCATGTGCAGTCAAGACCACGGCAAGCTTCAGATTTGAAGTGCGATATTGTTTTTTATACGAACGGAATAAGAACAGTATGAAGATCAAGGTGTCGAACTTGACGTGTTCTCTACAGTATCTATGTATCATATTGGTAATTTAATAATATAATTGAAATGGCACACCAATTAGAACATGACTTGTCCAATTTGATGGTCTGAAGCACCCCCTAAAACATAATAATCTCAAAAAAAATTAAAGATTGAAAAATTAAGTCTCGGACGGGATTCGAACCCGCACTCGTCCAAACCGGGGAAGTGCGTTATCCAATTTCGCCACCGAGTAAAACGGCCAACGAGTACCTTTTGTGCCCAGTTTCTCTCTGTTTACAGTCTGGTCCTTTCTCACCCCGTTTATTGATAACCGTCATTCATTTAATGACACGATACAGTCAATTGCAGATAAACAAACACAGAAATGACACTGACATGAGCCAACTGCTCAGAGACCGAAATTTTCACATTTCATTTACTGGAAGTTATTTCAATCTTACCAAACCGCAAGTCCAGTATTACAACAGCGATTACACCTTGCATATTCTCAGCAAAAACAATGTCGTAATTGACGTGTGCCGCACAAGATAAGTTTGTATTGACAATGAATCTTCATTTAGGTGTGAATATGACAGATCGATATAGTAATCACGATAAACACCACTCGAACTATTTTGTAGATGTGTGTGATTTATCGAAGACGATTTTGACGCCACCGATTGTTAGTTTAGGTATACGCGACGACACGTCAAGTTATACATAACCAGATAAACTGGTCACGCGATCTTATAGCTTGATCACACGTAACGAGTACAGAGGCTCGACACTTTCTTCGGTCGAGTGCTCGGTTCATATGAACACTTCGACGAGTGCTCGGACGACCGGAGTGGCGAGAGAAACACTCGGATCTTATTCTATTTACTAAGCAGAGTGCCCCTATGTTACTAGGCAGGGTAGAGGAACGAAGCGGGGAGGTCCGCTTCATTCCTCCACCCCCCAGTGACTTGCTATCCCACTAGGCTCGTAGGAACACACACTGCCGTCAGAGAATGTGTTATCGACATGTGTGAACATTCTTAATTTTCAACTAAAGTGAAGATATTACCTATTATAATTAAAAAATATATTTTTCAGGCATCAAAACCATACACTGAATTTGAAGATGTATTTGACGCTAATGACGGTACTGCTGCATGCCCTCAAACAAATAACACCGGCACACTTGACTGTCTCAAACTGCACATTAGTGTCCCCGATTCTGCCAGCCCCAAAAACCGTTTACCAGTAATGGTTTGGATACATGGAGGGCGTTTTAGATCTGGATCGGCAGGAAGAGAAGGCACTGCTGCAAAATTTTTAATAAGACACGACATCATATTCGTCAGTATTAATTATAGACTAGGCCCATACGGTTTCATGTGTTTGAATGATCCAGAAGTACCGGGAAACCAGGGACTAAAGGATCAGGTACTAGCATTAAGATGGATCAAAGAAAACATAGTGGCCTTTGGAGGAGATATTGATAAAATTACGATTGCTGGTCAAAGCGCTGGAAGTGTATCTGTTGATTTGCATTTACTGTACAATAAAGAAAATTTGTTTAGTAAAGCGATTTTGCAAAGTGGTACAGGAATAGCACCCTGGGTTGTACAATTACCAGATGTGGCAGCTCCTGTAAAAATAGCAGCTCAGTTTGGATTTGAAGGCAATAATAAGGAGGCCTTGACTTTCCTTGCGACCATTGATACGAAATTGGTTATAGCAGCGGCAGAAAAAGCTGACTTAGAATTCACACCTTGTGTAGAAAAATACAAAAACGATGACACCTTTATACCAGCTGACCCTAAGAATATTAAAGCAGCAAATCCTGACATTCCTGTTATAATTGGAACTGTTGAAGATGAATTGATCTATGTCTATGCTCACTCAGAAATGACAAGTTCAGAAAACATATTCAATTATAACTTAATTACGTATTTTGATTTCGATGATGATCAAAGTAAAATAGAGAAGATCGTTCGACGTTACTACATAGGTGATGAAGAAATAACCAACGATGTTAAACTTGGCATAATATATTTTGATTCAGACTTTAAGTTTCATTACCCAACTGAGAGAAGTGTACACAGCTATCTAGAAAATGGAGCAGAAGTGTATCGTTACTTTTTCACATACATGGGAGAAAGAAATTTTGCTAGAAAGCGTGAAAATATAACTTTTGGAGGAGCATCGCATGCCGATGAACTGGGCTATTTGTTTGATGAGGCTATTTTCTCACAAGTAGCAGTAACAAATGACGATGCGTTGATGATCGATAGAATAACTACAATGTGGGCGAATTTTGTTAAATATGGGTAAGTTCGTATATAACAGCTTATTCCGCTATTATATTTTCACTTGTTCATAAAGGACCCAGCAAACATAGGTAGTGTTGCCACAATATCTATGCACATAATATCATCTTTCACACAATCTATCCAAAAAAAATCGGCCTTCCTCTTCGACCTACTTAACGATAGTTAAATGTATTAAGATAGTTAAGCCGAATATCGATTGTTTTCATCTAAGAACAAATACACTATCTAGAGCCCGATCGACAGTCTATCGGTCTGCTATCGAGAGAAAATCGATATGCTATCGATTGTCGCTTATCGAGCAGCAATACTACATCTACTCAAGGCCATGCTCAAGATGTTTACCGACCAATATGTTTTGGTTACAAATAAAAAATAATGGTAGGTTTAGACGATGACAATTTCGCGGCGCCTATTTTTTAGCACGAAAAAAAAGCACGGCACGCTTTCGTTTATACACGCTACTAATTTCCAGCGCCAATTTGTTCGCATGCGAATGGAGTTGCTAGAGAAAACCGTGCTAACGATTAGCACGACGCGTTTACACGAGTCGAAAAATTAGCAAGGAGGATGCGAGGGACGCGGGCGGAGGTCACTAGCGACGCGTGATTTTTTCCTTGCTAAGTTCGCATGCCGTAAAATAGTCGTGCGAAAAGTGTTTATACGGTGCTGTGTTTTTTGAGGCGCCGCAGAATTGGCGTCGCGAATTTGTCATCGTCTAAACCTACCATAAGTAATTTAATAGAAATTAAAATGTAAATCATATTTTGTGATTCAAAACAGGATATGAGTAGCGAAAATCTACACTTAAGTGCCTAGTACAGAATATATTTTTATGTTTTATTCTATTTTTAAGTTTATTATTGTTGTTCTTTTCAGTAATCCAACTCCTGAAACAACAGAACTGCTGCCAGTAAAATGGATTCCAGCAACTATGGACAAGATGCATTACATGAATTTCGATTACGAACTGAGTATTAAAGAAAGACCTCTAAAAGAGAGGATGAGTTTCTGGGACCTCTTCTATGAAGCTTTTGCAAATAAGCATAAAGTTCTTGACCATTTTTAGGGTTCCTTAGTCAAACATGTTCAAACGGACGGACGTATACAGGGTGTACAATAAAATGGGACAGCTACTCAAAGGGGTGCTTCAGACCATCAAACTGAACTACTTTCTCTATGGGACCAATATCGAAATCGCGAAAAAAAAATCCGCTCTCCCATACAAAACTGCAAACATAACTCGACTGAAATGTATGGGACAGCAGATTTTTTTTTCGCGATTTCGATATTGGTCCCATAGAGAAAGTTGTTCAGTTTGATGGTCTGAAGCACCCCTTTAAGTAGTTGTCCCATTTTATTGTACACCCTGTATAATGGAATGCCTGTCTGTCTATTTATATGGCACATCTCAACATTCACTCTCTTATTTTAGCAACTCTTGACACAAAATTTGGTATTACGCTATAATAGATAATAAATAACCTTCTTTATTAAGCACAAATACACATAAAAAATATAATTGAATAAAAATAAAAAGCAACCAATATAATAACCTGAAATCTGAATGTGATTTGATTATGAATGAGAAAACAAAAATGTTTCGACTCCCATACAAAGAAAATTGTTCGGAAAAAAATCATTTATTCTACCTAGTAACCACTCCCTTGGGAACTTCCTATTTCTATGAAAGTATTATACTTAATAATTATTAGAATATAAGAAAAAGAAAAAAAAAATGTAGAAAGTTTTTAAAAGTTGAATAAATAAAATTTGTTTTTTTTTTACACCATAAATGGTTTCTATTTATTGTAGCCGGTATCTGTACTCATAATCATAATATACCGGTAACTTGTAGGTAGCTGCCTATTACCTAATGTATATGTATATAAAAGTGGTGGCCAAACTTTTTAAGCATGGGGTGTACATTGAAACTCTACATATAACTGGCGGTCTACATTCAAAAACTATATTTCTATATTATATGTTCTATGTATATATTTCTATATTCCTGACATGGACCCAATAACACTTTCAAATATAAGGCTAGTTTTCGTAGGTATCCAAAAATCTATCCTTCCCAATGCACTCAACTACAACAAAATATTTCGATAATATTCCAGTTTGAATAGGTACTGCCTCCTCGACCATAACAGATTTAGCATCAATTAACAGATTTTAATAACCGTTAATTTAAAAAATGCCTTCATTAAAAGGGAAAACCATGAAGCTGAGGACTTCAGTTTTGAAATTCGAAAACAGTCTTTCAAACTGCTTTCAAATTCTTCATGTAAACGACACACGCCCAACTTTTACTGAAGTTTTGGAATTTTAAGGAAACGGAAAACTAACGCGATGATTTAAAATTTAATTTTTTCTTTAATTTATTGAACTATTCGCGGGCTACCATAAAAGTCAATGCGGTCGACGGCTTTGCCACCCCTGATAAGATGTTTTTCTACAAAGCAAAGTAAGGATAGGCGAGACAAGAATTGAAATCTAGCGTAGCTTTGTCTACTGTAAGGATAATTATAAATTACGCACTATCAATGAGTGCAAACTAACTAAAACATTTAAAAAAAATCTGTAATATTCCGTAAATTAGTCATGAGAGTCATGACAATATAAGTATGACATTCCTGTTTCATGGAATATTATAAAATCGTTTTTTATTTTACGTAGCCTGTTTAATGTCCCATTGCTGGGCAAAGGTATTCCCTTTTACTCTCCAATCATGTCTATTGTGTGCAACTACTGGCCAACTCTCGAAGGCATCCATGTTGTCTCTCCAACTTTTTCTGGGTCTACCTCGACGCCAACCATCCTGAGGAACCCAGTCTGTGGTGATTTTGGCCCATTTTTCCGAATGCATGCGACAGACATGTCCAGCCCAGTCTTATTTCAGCTGAGCTGTCGTGCGCCCCACGTCCGCAATGCCAATTTTGTGTTTCTAACCCGATCAGTTAGTCTTACACCTAAAATACTACGCTGCATCGCTCCTTGGCAGATCTTGAGGCTGGATTTTTGATGTTCAGTCAAAGACCAGGTTTGAGCACCGTAGAGATTAGGATGGGCAGGATGCACATGTTGACGAGTTTTTGCGTTAGGGAAGGGTTCCCTTCATAAGCTGGACCAGTAGCACTTCCAGGCGTTTTGCATGCGTCTTTCTACATAATTATCCTGCCTATTTTCGAAAGAGACTATAGGTATCTGGCCCAGGTATGTACTATGAAAAAATCTTACAAACCTATATCTACGTTTGTAAGATAATCTTACAAATAAATTTCAGAATATTGACACATAGATAAAAACCAGATAAAATGATCTGATCAGTAAACATAATATCAAAAATCATAACCTTGCTAGTTCTTCAATGACAATGTATTCTCTCAAATATTTTTTTATGTTATATTTACTTTTAATATATTGTCAAATAGATGGGTCTCCGCTATCGGAACCTTTGGTGAACACCAAATTGGGATTAATAAGAGGCATTAAAGCGACAGATGGTAATTATTCGAAGTTCTGGGGCATTCCTTACGCGACTGTTGATGAAAACAACCCATTTGGGGTAAGTATTATCATGTCGTTTCATGATTTTGAAAAATTATTATTAATTTTATTGTGCAGGTTAGGGATTTCATCCTAAAATTCAACCGAAAACGATAGTAAGCTTCCGGCAATAGACGGCTGGTCAGCGGCGGTTGGCGCAATAATAAAAATCGTGGAAGTTATTTAATTTTTATTATTATTTTATTTCTATAATTTTTAACTTACCCACTTTTAGTTTATTATAGTTGTCATGAAAATTAAGTGGCATTATATGCAATACATTTTTGTTCGCGGTTTGCTCAAGAACTTCTTCACCGATTATGATGATTCTTTTATTATTAAAAATCTATTACCTTTATATTTTTGGAAATTAATGTACTTATAATCATTATAAACGCTGTTTGTAACGCGCGTTTGTTTTATTTTTATTAATTTTCGTTTTTATTTGTTTGTTTTATTATTTATTGTTTATTTTATTATCACAAGCATAACACACAAACATTTTGATCTAGCGTTCCATGCTTAAGTCATATACAAATACATAATAATATATAAATTTTATTTAAAAGGTTCTGCACCTATACAACGTGTTAATGAATTAACGCAAAACTAGAAAGTAGTTTGTTTAGAATCGAGAACAGAATCGAATTATCATGGTTTCAACATACGTAATTTTTTTCAAAATATTAAATAATTTGTTTGCAAAATTTAAAATTTTCTGAACCCGATGTCAACCCACCGCACGGGCACACTCACCCTACTTACTACCAAAACAAGATTATAAAAATGTATCCATGAGTACGTTAGCGCCTTCATTCATTGCTGAAATGATAAAAAATCTTTTTTGCCTCAAAACGTATAATGTGAATAACTTTAAATTTTAACTACAAAAATAATGACATTATTTTTTCAATCTAATTATTTGGATATAAATCAGTTGGGTGTATGAGGTTTTGCGTTAATTCATGAACACGTTGTATTTAGGTGATTCATTAACTTTTTTTAGTTGATAAATACTTAATTTTTCAAATCAAATTAACTAGGTATCCTATTTAGGTCATTTATAAATATAATTAGAGCCAATCAATATTTATGAATGTTCCTTCGAGCATTCGAGCGTTCGAGCATTCATGTTCGTAAAATTTTGTGTTTTCATACAAAATACGTGATTAATTTTGGCGAAACGGTTTTTTCGGCTATACGTAAGTAAGAGCTCGTATACTTAATTTAATTAAACTAGCTTATTAATCAAAGTTCTAATTTCCAGCCATCAACACCACATACTAAATTTGAAGATGTATTCGATGCTAATGACGATACTGCTGCATGCCCTCAAACCGATAACACCGGCACACTTGACTGTCTCAAACTGCACATTAGTGTCCCCGATTCTGCCAGCCCCGTAAACCATTTACCAGTAATGGTTTGGATACATGGAGGACGTTTTGTTGGTGGTTCGGCAAGCAGAGAAGGCACTGGCTCAAGATTTTTAATAAGACACGACATCATATTAATTAGTATAAACTACAGAGTAGGTCCATATGGTTTCATGTGTCTGAATGATCCAGAAGTACCAGGAAACCAGGGATTAAAGGATCAACTACTAGCGCTAAGATGGATCAAAGAAAACATAGAGGCATTTGGAGGAGATGTTAACAAAATTACGATTGCCGGTGAGAGCGCTGGAAGTGTATCTGTTGATTTGCATTTACTATACAATAAAGAAAATTTGTTTAGTAAAGCGATTTTGCAAAGTGGTACTGGAATAGCACCCTGGGTTGTACAGTTACCAGATGTGGCCGCTCCTGTTAAAATAGCAGCCCAGTTTGGATTTGAAGGCAATAATAAAGAAGCGTTGAATTTCCTTGCGACAATTGATACGAAACTGGTTATAGCGGCGGCAGAAAAAACGGATATAGAATTTACACCTTGTGTAGAAAAATACACAAACGATGACACCTTCATACCAGCTGACCCTAAGAACGTTAAAGCAGCAAATCCTGACATTCCTGTTATAATTGGTAACAATGAGGATGAATTAATTTATGTCTATGCTAACTCGGATCTGGCGAGTTCTGAAAACTTATTCAATTACAACTTAGTTACGTATTTTGATTTCGATGATGATCAAAGTAAAATAGAGAAGATCGTTCGTCGTTACTACATAGGTGATGCAGAAATAACCAACGATGTTAAACTTGGCATTATCTACTTTGATTCAGACTTCAAGTTTCATTACCCAACTGAGAGAAGTGTACGAAGCTATCTAGAGAATGGAGCAGAGGTGTACCGTTATTTTTTCACATATATGGGAGACAGAAATATTGTAAGAAAAATGTATAATGTATCTTTTGGCGGCGCATCGCATGCCGATGAACTGGGATATTTGTTTGATATTTCTATTTTCTCAGAGGAACCACAGACTTTGGAAGATGCTTTGATAATAGATAGAATGTCTACTATGTGGGCAAATTTTGTTAAATACGGGTAAGTTATCTTATCTTATCTTATCTTATCTTATCTTATCTTATCTTATCTTATCTTATCTTATCTTATCTTATCTTATCTTATCTTGTTGTGGGGGCTGGCAAGCCAGCAACACTTCGACCCAGTGGGATCTTTTGTGTTAGCCCCAGTACTTTTTGCTTACTTCACCCTTCAAATACATGGTCAATGAAGGAGGCAATACAATTGAGGGGAAGAAGCCTAAGGTCTCCCGGTTTTGGATATCCATCACGGAGGAGGCACATGCGCTTTGCCGCCAAGACATCACAGTCACACAGGATATGCTCCATGGTCTCCTCATCCTCTCCGCACGCTTGGCAGCTGGGATCCAGGGTGAGTTTCATCTTGTGCATCATTGTGCCTGTGGCGTAGTGACCAGTGAGGGCTCCGACGATGGCACGAGCCTTGCTCCTGCTGTTGTTCAGTATGAACTTTGAGACACGAGCTGTCGCATTGCTGATAAATTTCTTGGAGTGTTGTAGACCTGTAAGGCTAGACCACTCCAGCTTGGGTATGGGTAAGTTGGTACCAGAGCAGCTTTTTCCATTTGTATGTTTACAATTGAATGAATCCACTTTTTAGTGACTTGTTTCTTAATTTACCTGCAGAGATTACAGCATAAAATCTTGATGAGGGAGAGACAAGTCCATTATTGGACTTATTGACGAGGATGGTGTTGCTGTTTTGTAGTCAAATGTAGTCAAATTATTTATTTAAAGTCTCACAAAATATATTTCAAAACATACGATTTATTCTCCTAAAGTCCATAAGGAATTAAGCAGGAGATTCACAAGAAAGTTTTTTTGGTTTGTTATCAGTGTAATTTATTTCAGAAATCCAACTCCTGAAACAACAGAACTGCTGCCAGTAAAATGGATTCCAGCAACTATGGACAAGATGCATTACATGAATTTAGATAATGATCTGAGTATTAAAGAAGGACCTCTTAATGAGAGGATGAGTTTCTGGGACCTCTTCTATGAAGCCTTTGCAAGTAAACATAAGGTTCTTGATCATTTTTAAAATTGTCCCAAGGGTCTATTAAAATTGAAAAAAAATCATAATCGTTTATTGAATAAATAATAATGTTATGTAATGAACATGGTTTCCATTATATTAGCAGTATCTCAGTAATCCCATGGCAATAAAGATGATTATTAGTTATTTAATATGCTATTTAAAAAACCATATTATTTTAATCCAGCTGTTTTTAAGATTTACAAGATTATAATTATACAACCGCAACTTACTTCGTTCGAAACGTTTTTCGGTTTTGTCCTTTTTAGGGTTCCGTAGTCAAACAAGAAACCCTTATACTTTCGTCCATTCCGTCCTTATACGTTCGTCATTGTGTCTGTATGCCCCACCTCAATAATTAACTCGCTCATTTATGCACCCATTGAATCGTTTTGCCAAAAAAACTAAATTTTGTGATGAAAACGAAATTTTGCCAAAGAAACGAAATTCTGCCAAAGACACGAAATTTCGCCGAATAAAAAAACGTTTTGCCAAGAAAACTAAATTTTGCCAAAGAAACAAAATTCTGCAAAAAAATCGAAATTCTGCAAAAAAAATCGAAATTCTGCAAAAAAAATCAACACCCTTCCCCTCTAACTTCTAAAAGTGTTAATTATCCTGCAACTATTTGACAATGTAACTCGCCGTAAGTACTTTTAATGAAAATTAAAAACGAATAAGTATTTTGTATCCAAGTCATGTATGTTTGTATCTATATAATGTATTTATCATTGTCTATTCATCATAATACAATTCCGGGCTAAATTCTGGTAGGTAAGTAATAGTACCTACCTACTATAAATGATACTAGATAATCTGTGTAACTATGTCCAAGATATTTATTTATTGTTTAAGTAAACGCAACGCACAGTACGTACCTAAAAACGTTAAATAAGAAAATGTTCTTATTATGACATTAAACATTATGAACAAGCCATAGTCACACTTAAACCGTTCGCGTCTGGCCAATAATAAAACTATGTACGGATCGAAGTGCAGAACGATGTAGCGTAAACGGGAACAAAGTATCCAACCCCCTTTCTTTAAAAGCCTGAACAAAAATATCCGTTCGGGTACTGAAAAATCCCCTGCGCTACGTGTCGGTGAGTGGGGATTTTCTAGCGATCCCGGCACTCAAGGTCTGATAGGTTGAGCCGTTATTTTTCCTATAAAACCCATGAAGTAACAAACTAAAAATAAAACCGGTCAAGTGCGAGTCGGGCTACTCGCGCACCGCTTCCGTACCACACCACCACAGAACACAACATTATTAACTTAGGAAAAAACTTTTTTTGTCCGGGACGTTTAGCGCGAGACCGACTCACACTTGGCCGGTTTTTAGAATTTGTTGTTATTCTGTAGAGTTTGCTCTATAATCACACTAAGTTTGACTCTTGTATGTATTACCGTTTTTACTATAGAGCGTAAAGAAAAAAACGTTGATAAAAACTAGTTTCTTGTTGAAAACCCCCCCTAAAGTTTCAACTTTCTGCCATTTTTATTATTTGTTAACAAATCCGCCGCAATAACGCATAGTCTGAGAAAATTTCAGCTATCTAGCTATTACGGTTCAAAAGTTACAGCCCTAAATAGGTAGGACAGACTGACGGACGAACGGACGGACGGACAGACGGACGGACGGACAGACGGACGGACGGACAGACGGACAGACGGACGGACGGACGGACGGACGGACAACGTACACGACGAGACCAACAGTTTGTATCCGTAGTGTTCTTCGATCATAGTGTTATTTGGTAGTTATTGCAGGCGGGGACAAACCAAGAAAGGTACCTACCTAATAATTCTTCTTTGTCCCCGTTACGTTTGCAAAACGTAACTAATATCATTCAAATTATATTTGCTCGAACCATGAATTCTCTATGGCTCGAACCAAGTTGTTTTATAATTTTTATTGTTATTAGTGAATACAAGGTGTAACAAAACACCCTAGTAATACTTAAGGGGTGCTTCAGACCATCAAACTGAACAACTTTCTATGGAGCCAATATCGAAATCGCGAAAAAAATCCGCTCTTTCATACAAAACTGCAGTACCGTCTCGACTCAAATGTATGGGACGGCAGATTTTTTTATTTTTTCTCGACGTTGGCTCCATAGTGAAAGTTGATCAGATTGATGGTCTGTCTGAAGCACCTCCTTAAGTATTACTAGGATGTTTTGTTACACCCTGTATAGGTAAGAGCTTGTTTTTCTCTTTTCAGTTAATATAATAGTTTTTTTATGCAGTCGGGTTTTTTGTTTTTCTTATTTCTGTAATACTATAAAGTCCATGCACGTACCAATCTCCATCTCGATGACAGTGGACACGTCGAATCGAATAAAAATGAGCTGATATTTTAACATATGGCTGAACATCTAGTTCATTTATGATTGGGTCAGTAATTTTGAAGTATGATTAATGATTGGGTCAGTAACTTTGATTGAGTTCAATATAGGTATTGGCTATGTGCACGACACTAGCGCCACACTAGCGCGGCGTACTGACAGAACTTTTTCGGGCAGCCGTGAATTATTTACACTATTATAGTACTGTAAAAGTCTGTGTTTGTTCGAGGATTCTGCCAAAACTACTGGACTGAATTTGATAAAACTTTTTATATTTAAAAGCTTATTATTAGTCTTAAAAGCTAGCTTATATTTTATTCCTGTACGATGACGGGAGCGGATGCGGACGAAGCCACGGACAAAATCTAATTTGTATCGGAATTCCCATACAAACTTTTACCTCAGTTTTAACAAATTTGGGGGGTTGAAATGCGACAAGCCTTTTTAAAGTGAGCATCTAGATGCCAATATAAACTTCCATGCCTAATTTTAAGTTTGTAGTATTGACAGTTTTGGAGATTTCGTGTTAAGTTGGTGTGCTGATTTTCATAGATTCAAGCAAATCTGACACAGCTTCGCCGTCAGTAGTACAAATTTCTGCCAAGGCGTGCGCTGCGATCGACTTGACAGTTTCCAACACCCACTTCGCACATAGCCAATAAGGAACCTCAGTGTTCCAGCATTTTTGAGTCAGTTGAGAAGAATTTCAGAATTTGAAGTAAATTAAAATCTTACGTAATAATACGCTGGTATGTTTTATTGAAGTTAGATTTTTTTCGCCAAAAACAACGGCGAAAAATAAGGCGCCAAGCAACCTTCCATACAAAACCCGCATTTTCTTTTGAAATGTTATTTTGATTCAGATTAATTTTCGTTTTCGGGGTTGCGCATTCATTTGTAGTAGGTACTTATTTCTATTCCTACCTGAGTACGGAACCACAGGTCTTGTCGCACACGTCGCACTTGGCCGCCACAGGTAGGTTGCCCTCCAGCCACTGATGAGGCATTATTATGTTCTGTAACAATTTACAAGAAAAACTTGAATAATCGAATTCTTTGGGTATCGTCATACTAAGCATCATCATCATTATTATCATCATCAAGCCATATCAACAGCCTTTATACAGGGTGTAACAAAACACCCTAGTACTAAACACCCGATCTTCACCCATTATTTTTATATGGCGAAGCCAGCGGAGGCAGTGTACTTTTGACTCCCCAATTATATAAGGGAAAGCCACGAGTTCTTCATACAGGGTGTAACAACACACCCTAGTAATACTTAAGGGGGTGCTTCAGACCATCAATCTGAACAACTTTCACGATGGAGCCATGGTCGAGGAAAAATAAAAAAAATCTGCCGTCCCATACATTTGAGTCGAGACGGTACTGCAGTTTCGTATGAAGGAGCGGATTTTTTTTTCTCGATTTTGATGTTGGCTCCATAGTGAAAGTTGTTCAGTTTGATGGTCTGCAGCACCCCCTTAAGTATTACTAGGGTGTGTTGTTACACCCTGTATGAAGAACTCGTGGCTTTCCCTTATATAATTGGGGAGTCAAAAGTACACTGCCTCCGCTGGCTTGGCCATATAAAAATAATGGGTGAAGATCGGCATGTCAGGGAGAGCTTATCTTGGTCGTCCTACAAGCCGACGCCCAGTTGGTTGCCCCATGCAGATATCTCTGGAACGATGTAGTGGAAGCTGACGTACGTGGAGCTTCAAGCCAGGTACTGGCGAGGTCACAGTGGCGTTCTCTAAAGTTCTCTCGTTTCGAAGACCATGTCCCACTTTGGATCGCCGAGCCAGTGGAGTTAGGAACTAGTTATTTATCAGCCTTTATACGCCCTCAGCCAGGTCCTAATACAAGACCAGGTGATACAAGACGCGGGCCCAATGCGGCGGGGGCTACGCTCTAGTTGGAGAAGCAATCACAAATCCAGGCCCTGTACCCGGATTTTCGATTTTCGCTATATCGCGGCCGTTTCGGTCCGAACTTCATTGTAATAGAGTTGACATTGGAACGAAAACGTTCACGCAATTGCGAAGGTCGAATGTCCGGGTAGACCCCTGTTTACTTTCTTCCTAATACGACAAGACAATATACAGGGTCCTTCTTAATATGCTGACACTTTTTTACGAGGATGGTCATACCATCAAACTGAACAACTTTCTCTATGAAACCAACATCGAAATCGCGAAAAAAAACAGCTGTCCCATACATTTGGCTCGAGACGTTTTGTATTTTTGTATGGAAGGGCTGATTTTTTATTCGCGATTTCGTTGTTGGTGTCATAGAGAAAGTTGTTCACTTTGACAGTCTGATCATCCTCTTAAAAAAGTGTCTGCATACCAAGAAGGACCCTGACGTGGATTAAAATAGGTGTCTGGATTATCGTCTACCTCTAAAGAAAGAAAGAAAGAAAGAAAGAAAATATTTTTATTTGCAAACAACAAAACACACTGACAAAATTATATAGGTACTTATAAAAACTAAACTAAAAAACATAATTTAAAAATTACATAATTAAGAGCAGTGTGTGCCGCAGCAGCAAACAGGGTTACGACTCAGCATTATGCTGGGCTCAACGAGCTCAGCGCTGATTTTCTGTCGCACCCAAATGCCAGAAGTGCCACTTCCGAAACTCACACCCCCAAAATCGTGATCATGACATTTTCACTACTGATTTGAACGTGTGACTCTCAAAAATACCACTCCCGGCGAAAAAACCTCTCTTGGTCTCAGATCCATGTATCGCTTAAGATTTTTTTTATTTTATTTTTTACAAATCTATCTCGTTTCATAAATGCTAAAAATACTTCTTTCAATCAATCAATACTTTATTTTACACCTAAAAAAAAGTATACAGAGAGTAAACAGACAGGAAATGCAGAAGGTACAAAAATAGATTTCTTCCAGACAACCTTAAGGTACCAACCAAATGGTAAATGAAACAGAAAATGGAACAATCAAATCTGATTAATAAAACAAAATATTAATTTAATACGACAAGCGCCTGTCGCCCAGCGCCACTCAGAATTTAAATCAGGTAGGTAGGCATTGAAGTTTTGTATGGAACTGCCTGATAAAATATGTTCTAAACGTAGGTATAATATCTATGGTTCTAAAACAGTTTCATTCATTTTTCTAATGTCTTCTGCAATAAAGCTTTAATTTCTTTAAATTACACCTAAAATATGTGTAGAAAGGACAACCGCCGCTCTTCCTTGAAAAAATACCTTAAAATGTATAGAAGTTTTGACTGAAGTCAAATGTGTAATAAATTATGAGGTTTTATAAAAACGACTCAGATACTTAGTATCATTTATTTTTATTTAACGAGTTATTTAATCATTTATTATTAATAAATTATAAAAAAGCAGCAACCCCAAAATGGCTGTCAATGTTGTTTAGTAGGAGGTGTTGCAAGCACAATGTTTTTTTTATCTAAAAATGATAAAAACTAATAAATAATTATAAAATAAACTAATGCCTGCAGTTAGTTTCAAGTGTCCATAATAAAAATAGAAGGACGGTTATACATTTTTTGGCATTATGTGCCAGATATCCTTTGTAGTGGAGCTAACTAATGTAACTCTGGTGAGAGCCTTAATTCTCCCCACTCCGGTTTCCCTTTGTCATCTCTTATTTTATATTCCGCTTTAGAATTTATAACAAAGGATGTAATTAGTGAAGGTGCGAGTACTAACATTGAAAGCATTAATTGACTGTATTATGCTGCCTCCGTGGTCTAATGGTTAAGAGCATTGGGCTCTTGACACGGAGGTCGTGGGTTCGATTCCCACGGGGGACACCTAGTGATATGTCACTTTGTGCGTTTTTCCCCAGATGGTTAGGACATTGCAGGCTGAATCACCTGATTGTCTGAAAAGAAAGATGATTCCGTGCTTCGGATGGCACGTTAAGCCGTTGGTCCCGGCTACTATCTCTGGTGGCAGTAGTCGTTACATAAAAACCACGTCAGAGGCCGTAAGGCGGTCTGCAAAAACTCTGACACCAGGGCTCACACGATAAGAAGAAGACTGTAGGTATTATGAATTTTATGATTAACCAAAAGTAAAGTTCGACTAGCGCCCGCGGCATGGCGCATCGATTGCACGTTATATCGCGCCTGCTAACTCGTTCGTTCGCGCGCAAAAAGAAAGAGAACTCAGCAGTTGAAAATGTATGGAGATAAGCATCTTTCTACTGCTGATTTGACTTTCAAAAATCTGCAGTAGAAAGATGCACGTCTCGTTCATAAACGACGAAGTTATACTTGGCCAATGTTTTTCAGTAAGTAAAGACTAAGTATAATGAAATTAGTATACAATCACTTTTCTCGCATGGCAAAGTATACATTTTAGACGATTCATCATCATCAATCACTCTGCGCACGTCATTTGTCAACTTGTGTCATAATATAAGCATGCTCGATAACAATACATACTTAATACAATCCTCAATCCTGTAAACTGATTAACTGTGACTTGACTGAGAGCAGACATAATGATAAAAGTTATCAGTATGTACCTAATCCAAAATTGTTGAACATGTCACTTTACAGTACAGGAGGTGATTTTGTTATCTGTTATTGTTATTGTGTTATACACGTGCCGAATCACACCCTTGACATTTCATACTTCAGACGTGACGCGAGATTCATTGGAGATATAAATATTGTATCCATGATACTGAACAACTTTCCCTAAGAAACCTAGTGAAATTCGTAAAAAAAATTGTGGACTTCCTATACTAAATGCAATCAGTTGATCAAACTTTTGTATGAAAAGTCGAAAAAAATAATAGGTTTCTTAGGGAAAGTTGTTCATTTTGATCATTCATGACCCAACCGAGATTTGAACCCAGGACCCTGGTTTGGCAGTCCGGCGTGGTAACCATTACACCAACCGGGCCGTTGCCAACCGGATATCTCATCTCTAATTACGATGACGACGTTGCCGTTATTGTGGCCCAGTAATTTTACGGACTTTTGGTAGGAGAGGTGGGAAGTAATTATTAATTGGACTTTTAATCTGCAACCAGTACTATTTAGTGACAAAAAGACTATCTGAAAACAAATTTAAAAAAAATCGCTACGCAACATAGAAATCAAAATTGTGAGTCCCAGAAGGCTTTTAAATTAATAATATTAATACTATGCACTCATTTCAATAAGATTTTACAATGTAAATTATTTTTAGCAATAAAATAGGCATTGAAATAAAAAAAAAGAGGTTTTTATTCGAAAATACGAACGTATTTTTCAAAACCTTCTAAGTAGATAAAAATATTTACACCATGTTTGAAGTATGTATAATGATAATGCCTTAAATATGTGCAAAAAAAAATTACCATTAGGTTTTTTTATAACGAGACTAGCAGCCCGTCCCGGCTTCGCACGGGTGGACGTCTAATCTTTTCTAGCAATAAATATAGCCTATGTTACTCAGGGTGAACGCAGCTTTCTAATGGTGAAAGAATTTTTTAAATCGGCCCAGTACTTTTTGAGCCTATTCATTACAAACATACAAATATACAAAAATAGGAACAAATCTTTCCTCTTTATAATATTAGTGTAGATAATACAAAAATTTTAAATTTGAAACTTTTGCTGACGAGATTTTTTTTTAATTTTGGTACAATTCTAAGCTCAAATTGGCTCTTAAATACTGTACCGAAAAAAAAATTAGTAATTAGTCCCGGCTCAAACCGTAAAATGACTGGGCTATATGTGGACCCTAAGTCTACGTACTTAGGGAAATATACCGCAACTTCCTTTCTTCGGTCCACATTCCAATAATTCAGTAAATAGGTGCCACCGGTATTTGACCTAGATTCCTGGGAAACCTAAAGTTCTTTAGTTACTACCTGTTGTACCGGAATATCTTATTCTTAGTACCTAAAGCCGTGATATTAGGTACCTAATTATTTTCTTTGAGTAAAGGAATTTGTTTAATTATTTTAAAATCTTTTTCGGACAATACCTATCTGGAATTTATAAATATTTTTAAAGAAACAGTTATAGTGAACCTTGTTATATTTAGGATAGTATCAAAATTTACTTAAAGGCACCTAAAGCTTTAATTAACTAATTAATTTAAATGTTAAAAAACAAAATTATAGACTCCTCTCGATTTCGTATGTTAAAATCCATACATTTTCGACCCTAATTAGGCCTAACTCACGCTGAAATGATGTCCAATCGTAGACCTCACGTACGAGACTCGCTTTTTTTTAGGTCAAATAAAATAGATTAAAACGAAAGTTAAATAAACATTTATCTCATCTCGTCATGTCTCATCTTATCTCATCTCATCTTCTCATCTCAAATCGTCAGTAATCCTATGAAGTTAAACCACTATAGTCCATAGTGGCCTCGATTCAGACTGTGCCACGACTTAACTAAATTTATTCTGGTCACTTTATAAAATAAGATTAAGAAAAGAGACAGAAAACCAACAGCTGACTTTAGTGCTGTCAAAGTGACGTTACACGCCCTAAAACGCCTTAAATAAGATGGCGTACATTATGATGGCATCTTATTTTGGGCGTGTAACGTCACTTTGACAGCACTAAAGTCAGCTGTTGGTTTTCTGTCTCTTTTCTTAATCTTATTTTATAAAGTGACAGGAGTAAATGTAGTTAAGTTAAGTCGTGGCACAGTCCGAATCGGTACCAGTGTGATAGTCGTGATGGACGTCAACATAAATCCAATATGGCGGACACAATCGTCTAGTAATATTTTTTTCTCATCGTATGTTTCTGTTCGGCACGTGTAACATTAAATTTATCGGGAAAATAAAATGAATAGAATATTGAAAGGGAACTAAACGATTGCAGTCGGGCGAAGAGTCAGGGTTCCGTTGTCCGAGAAGGAACCCAAGTGAAGCAAAACACCTTAGTTATATTTAATGTCATAGTTATTCAGATTGATGGTCTAAAGTCTAAACCAGAGGTCCCCAAACTTTTTCGATCCGTAGACCCCTTGCAATTTTTTTTTTCAATTTTGATTAGACCCACTGCATGGGCCGTTATTTCCAAATATTACAGCGTGCTGGCGGGCCCGCAGCCAAGAGTTGTCCCAGCAAAAGTTTCATCCAAATCTGGAGCGAACGAAGCGAGCTCAAAATTTGAAAGAACTGTGATCAGAATAAAGTTTTGCGCAAGCAGTTGCAAAATTGAACCCTTCTTTTGTGTCGCGCAGTCGGGTAATTACCCTTGGTACTACTAGTAGAACTACGCGGTAGGACCACAGGAAACAAACGAATAAAACGTAGATAGCGTGATTGTATCGAGACCTCCACTTCTAAAGACCAAGACGTTTCATCGGTCTACTCCTAAGGATGCTCTTTTGCTGGAGTAGAAATTATTTAGTGGGTATGTTACTACAACTTTGTCTAATAGGTGTTTAAAAGCGGAGGATACACTTATTGTTAACCACCTATTAGTCATTGATTTCCGAAAAGTAACGCCTAATTTAATTAGACTAACGAATAATGTCCGCTATACGCATACGAAATTCCGATAAGAATTATGATTTCGCATGGTTTTGCCTCTCCAGAATTACGTTAGGAAAAGCGAACCCTTTAGAATTAATCCTTTTTTCAGGTCCGTGATGTCTTATACCTGCAGGAAATTCCTGCCCCTAACGCGGAGTATGCCCATGCTAACATTGTCTCACCGATCACAAAGACCTACCTATCGCAATCGAGCATCGACTTCTCAAATGATTAAAACAAATACAATTTAATTTTCGCATAACGCATATGCTCACGACTATATTCCCCGAGGTAGTCAGAGATATTCTGAAACCTCAGAACATCCTCGTTTCACTAGTAGTACCGACACTCTGTCCAGTGTGACGGGGAGTGAACGCATCGCCACTAAAATTAAAATTCTCGCAATTTAATTTTCTCACGTCTATAAACGTTTATCGAAACAAAGCATTGTGTCAGGTTATCGAACTTTTTAAATTCACAACAGGTAAATAAAATTTGCCCGAGCGTCATAAATATAGAAGTTTTCTTTTAAATTTAAGAGGGGGTCATACCTATTTTGTCTGTTTTCGAACCGATTTTTGAGAACCAAATTATTACATTTAATATATATAGTTCACATAACAGTGTAGATACGTTCTTTCTGCAGGGCATCTAACCGTTGAAAACACGATTCTATTAAATTTTCTCGATAGAAAAGAGGAGTAAAGTAAGCTCGATTTCAGATTTATAACCAGTTTTACAAGAATCACACTACACCATTTCTTCTGAATATACCATCATTTGAAAGGTAAATAATTATAGCAGGGCTTCTAACCGATGGATTTTTCCCCAAACACCCAAGAGAAAAGATATTGATGAAAAATGTGTTTTTTTGCGATCTTGCTTTCAATTGAAGCGGGATGGCTAATTGCGAAAGTTTGCTTGTTAGAAAGAGAGGCTTGTTCTACTAATACCCAGCCTTAAGTCAGTTTGAAGTCTGCGCAATAAATTTCCAAAATGTACTTTAAACTTTTGACGATAAATTGCCGATACAGGTATGGTATCTCATAAAGGCAGGGGAACATATCGTCGCTTTCCTTACGAAGTGACCTAATAGACCGAGATCCGACCGTAATATTATGCACCTATTTCTTAGGCGAACGAAATGTGATTCTAGTGTATGTTTACACAGGGGTTAATTCAACGCCGCCAAGTTGCCTAGAAAAATCTTGCCGCAAGTACCTTTTCCATTATGATTTTTGGTATAACTTTTTCCACCTGTCTGTTTGGGAAGTAAATGAAGTGCCATCGGAAGGAAGCGGAAGAAAGCGTGTGCACTTTGTCTAGGGGCGCTGTTTATGATCCGTTTCCGTCATAAGTAAAGGCGTAAGCGAAAAGTTTTTAATCTAAGGTAAAGACTCATCGATTTTACAGAACTTCCGTCCGCAGCTGTCAAATTTAAATCCCGTTTCAGTATAAGCTCCAATTTAAATTTCGAGCATCCGTTACACGAAAAGGTTGCGGGTCCAAATTTCAAACCCTCGCATAAAAAGTGTTTCACTTCAAAAATAAATCTTGTACCTAATACCAATTCTAAAGAAAGAACCTAATTTCGAAGTACCTACCGCTAATGTCGCAGTTGTAAGCTCCTTAACGAAGCCACAAATGGAATATTCATCCAAAGTCAAAGAAGCCCAGAGATGGTGTACAAAGCCAGATCGAATGCGGGCGAGCCATATAAAATTCACGAGCTATCCGGCTTATTAGTAGTGTTGTTAATGTCACGATTTTACGGGACAGTTCGACGGTACGGGACGGTCAAATAACAATGATAGGTAACTGAAATACTTGCAACGAACCTCATAATGTACTTACAAATTCCAAAATAAATATGCAGAGTGAAATTGATATCATTAGCACCCTTTAGAACTAAGAGTCTACCATCAAACTGAACAACATTTACTATGGGAGAAAACAGATCAGAAAATCTGCTGTTGCATATATTTGATTTGAGTATGCATTATAGTTTAGTATGGATTGAACAACAGGTTTTTTACTCCGATTGGTTTGCTCCCATACTAAAAGTTGTTCAGTTTGATGAGTAGACTCTTAGTTTAAATGGATTCTAATGACATCATTATATTCCACCATGTATAGACTCGTAGTACTGACTTAGATAGGTATATAAAAAAAACGAATTCTTATAATAGTAACAGGCATGAAAAAACCACAATGTATTTGATTGTCCCGTAAAATATTTCCCTTTGAAGAACTTTCTCTTGACCTCAAACTAACTGGAACATAATTCAATTAAACCTACTATAAAAAGATAATGTAAAGAGGAGGAAAAAAGAAAGTTTCGTTTCTTGGAAATTTAGTCTCACCAAAACTCCTACAAAATATTAATCCTGCTTGATACTATTTTCAAAGTTCCTCACGATGGCGATGTTTGGATGGTATTATGTTTGTGATTCAATTACGCACAAACGGCAAAACGAATTTAGTTCAAATTTGGTACACAGATAGAATAATGTACTGGATTAACAAATAGGATATTTTTTTTAAGTCAACGCAGACAAAGTCGCGGGCGACAGCGGCGACAGCTACTATCATTATAACGCAGTTGTTATCTATAGAATACAAATTCTACTTTTGTTGTTTCGTAACAGTCAGACCTGAGACGTCTGAATGGCACAATCAATCAACAAGGAAGGGAAGAATAACTTTGATTGATTTTAACTTATTGTTTTTGTTTTAATTTTTTAAATAAATAATATTAATGTCATGTTTAAGAATATTGTCTTCCTAAAAATTCTACGATTTTGGTAATTATTACGTTTGTCAGTTTAATTAAATAACTACCTACCTAAGCAGGGCACACGCCTTCTATGAGAATTGCTGGACAATAGAGCATAAATCTTAAGTCCCGCTAAATAGTCCCGTATTTGCCAATAATGTCCGATCCTCAAAGAAAATAGTACGAACCTATAACACGGCCCATTAGGGGAGTTCAAACAATACGTAGGATCTTCAAGTATTGAGCACACATCGTAAATGTTTGGTTAGCGTCTTGCGTGAATGCCGAAGAAAATTGTGTTTACTGACATTAAACTTTACGGTGCATTTGATAGGCTATAAATCTAAGGTGATCCTAAATACACTTGTTTGAGATTGCTAAAGTCAGATATACTGAAATGAGCATTGGCCTTTTGTGCGTGCTTGTTGGTTGGTCCTAAAGTAAACCATAGAAGAGAGAACCAGGCTTGTGAAGCTCTAAACACCAATATTATCGTAACATTTTTCGGTAAATAATATCTTCAAGGTACAGACACACTTCGGGGACAGTTCAATAATATAGACCAAGATCCGACCGTAAAATTATGCACCTATTTCATAGGCGAACGAAATGTGATTAATTCAACGACGCCAAGTTGCTTAGAAAAATCTAGCCGCACGTACCTTTTCCATTATGATTTTTGGTATAACTTTTTCCACCTGTCTGTTAGGTAAGTAAATAAGGTGTCATCGGAAGGAAACTGATCTACAGAACTGGAAAAACTAGGGTTGTAACCTCTAAGTCTGCCGCAACTACAGGGTTGCCAAGTTCAAAAAAGTCATTTTTGAACCTGGCAACCCTATACTGATAATTAAGAATAACAAGATTTTTCTAGGCAACTTGGCGTCGTTGAATCAACCCCTGTGTAAACATACACTAGAATTACATTTCGTTCGCCTATGAAATAGGTTCATCATTTTACGGTCGGATCTCGGACTAATAGTGTAAATAAACGAAAACAAAATCGATTTTTTATGTCAACACTAATCCGGTATGTCAAGTTTCTTTGTCTTGTTTTTATTTTTTTTACGGATAGAAGACGATTGCGATGACGATGCGATTCATCGAGTTTATCGATATACATTTAATTTTTGAAATTAATTTGATCTGTAATCTCTAAATACAAAAGTGGTCGCGACAAAATCATTCGAACTCCATGGAGAAAAACTTTTACTTTAATTTAAAAAAAACCGCCGAGTACGAGTCGGGACTCGGGCAATCAGTGTTCCGTACTACCAGTTGTTTAACATGGGTCGTTGATTGATAACAAACACTATAAATTGATACTTACTTAGTATGTGGTCACAATAGCAACTGAAGATCATTTTACACTGGTGATAGTTTTTAAGGTATCGATAAAAGCTATCCAAGTTAGTGCCACCCTGATAATTTTCCCGCCATCTACACGTTATTTCTGATGTTCATGATTTTTTTCAGATCTTATACGGCTATATTTTTTGAAATAGATGTGCCTGCCGTGGGGACAGAAATGTCTCGGATTTAATTTAAAATGTTGTCAAACAAAGTTTAACTAAATAATTTGAAAAATATATTTTTAGATTTCTATCTTCATAAGCTTTCAATTGATACCCCAGTAGAAAACATTTTTTTTTCTATTTTATCCTTTCTAGTTTTCTACCACCCCAAATTGCCCCCAATATAAAAATTAAGCTTTTTTCTTCATTTATGATATTGGACCAGCAATTTCTATGTCTATACCGAGTTTCAATATCCTATGCCTTACGGTCTCTGAGAAAAAATGCCTGTGACAGACGGACGGACGAACGGACGAATAAAAATTACCAATAACTTAACATTATTTTAACAATTTTCTTTCTCTTCAACACATTTGTTCCATAAACAATTTTCTACTAAGTATACTACTGAAAAGTGACAACAAGTTTTCCTAAAGTCTGATGTTGTATCAATTTTTTTTTAGAAATGATATTGTTTCTGTATCGAATCCAGCAACTTCTGCGTTTACAGGATGCATTATTTTCTATAACGAATATGAAATAGAGAAATTATTGTTCCTTAAAAATAAGAACTTGGTATTCAAACCAAAAAGTAGCAAAAAAATATCTTTGTGAAAAATTTTTAATTAGGTAACAAATTCGAAAAATACTATATTTTTTCCCCGATCTGCTATATTTTTTCGGGCACTCGAAATACTATATTTGGTCTAAAAAAAGTTGGCAACCCTACCCGCACGTGTCCTGCTCCAGCCTCACGTTTTACGTTATTGAAATAAGTAAATAGTAAAGTTGTAGTCAAGTTGTGGTCGAAACTTTTGACGGACATTCATTCCCCTTGGAGTATTTCTAGTACTCGTAACGCAAGGACAAGAGTATTTAAAGACTTGGTGCGATGATATTATGAATAATTCTAACTTTTGCGACTTCTGAGTTGACTTTAAGAGGGCTATCGGGGTCCAGTGGCGCCACAATAATAAAGATTTCTCAATAAAGAAAGCCTAAATAAAAAGGGCCCACTTGACAAACTATAAAAGCCTTCAAGCCATTGTTATACAATACTTTTATAGGTTCTAAACATTCCAGTTTTAGACAATTTCGAATAAAAACAAAAGAGGCCGTTTTTTTCTTTTTTCAAAATTTGTATGTTTAGACCTTTAAAAAACCTATTTGTATTGTATAACAATAGCCTGAAGGCTTTTGTAGTTTGTCAAGTGGGCACTTTTTTAATTTAGGCTTTCGTTATTGAGAAATCTTTATTATTGTGACGAGGGCGCCACTGGACTCGAATAGCCCTCTTAAGAGTTAATCCAACAATTCTATCTAAAAACTAATAGTTCTAACCTCATTTATAGTGTTCAAGAGAAAATTTATTGAGGGCACTTAGGGCCTATGGTAGGACGAAACACCTTGGAGGCATCTTTTATTTTTCATGTTTTGACTAGATTTATACAATTAACCGAAACCAAAGTGTGTAGCCTCAAGTACCTATTGAAATCGCGAATTATCTACCACCTTCTGAAATCGCCTATGTATCTAGCAAAAATCGGAGCCCATCACCCAATCTCGACGAACGAATTTGAAGATGGTTGTAATTATAGAACATGTGGTAATAAAGCTGTAACGCAGACGGCGAATATACCTACATAATTAAAAAAAAAATCGATTATGGAATTGGATTTTCTCTTGGTGAAAACAAAAGAATGAGAGATAAAAATACACTAAACAAGCAGCAACGATACCAAACCACCGGCCTTTTTAAATTAGGCAAAAATATATACCTAATTAATCACATTTCCCCAATGTCAAAAAATGATGATCTACCGGCGCTTTCTTTCAGAATGACCTATGCAGCTATGGTGCAAAAAATGTTGACCCAAGCGGATTTGTCCGTTAATAAAAAGTTGCTCAGCTATGGACAGAGCTATGCTCGGAGTTTCTCCGAGAGATCGCATTAGAAATAAAGGTTATACCGTATATTAACTAATCTCGTTAAAACTGAAACCTCAAGTGACAATAGGCTGGGCATTTCTACTGAAAAGCGATAACTATGGTGAATCCAAGTTCTCCATTGGCTCGCTGGAAAAACCAGCCAAAATAAAAAAAATCGCTCTAGACCACTAATCATGGAGAGCTCCATTGCTGACACCCGAGAAAACGATAAAAATGGAGATGTGCCTCCAATCCTTATAATTTTACGTATGCCAGAAAGAGCGCGCATGACCTTTTTCTCGTTTAAACGCTTTGTCGTGGGGGGCATGCTAGCCGTGCTGGTCAATCTTTCTGTAACAGCATGAGTGATTGTCATGCAATATAACTTGCTGACAAGAAAGAAGAAGACGGAGATATCGAATAGCAAAGTTTACGGATTTTTCGGGAAAATAATGTCTAAACGTAGTAAGTACCAGGTTTATAAGTCTTACCGATGCCGATGTACACACGGCGACAGGTCAGGTCAGGTTACCCTGTTTGGACTTTGAACTATTAGAAGTAGAACGCTGCGAATCGTGCGAGAGAGGTTGCGGTATGTTGTTGTTGTTTCGTCTCACAGCACGCTGCGCCCGCACCGGCAGCCGCGTCTATGCAGGCTCTCTACCGCACTATTTTGTGTTTTGTACGTAGTGTAGTTATGGTTATATAGGGTGCGTAACCTGATGTGTCGCCGTGTGTACACACGGCGACACATCAAGCTACGCAAAACAAACAGAAGCTGGCCGCGCGACGTTATACATTACTCTAACTACGTGCGGCCAGCTTATTTTGGTTTTGCGTAGCTTCCCTCCGTCGCCTGTGTCGCCGTGTGGACCTGTGACTAATCAGCACGGCTAGCATGCCACCCACGACAAAGCGTTTAAACGAGAAAAACGTCATGCGCGCTCTTTCGAGCCTACGTAAAATAATAAAGATGGAGGCACATCTCGATTTTTATCGTTTTCTCGGGGGTGGCATGCTAGGCCTACAGGATGTGTCACCTTGAATCCATTGGCTAATTGTTTTCACGCTTTTTTCGCTGCTATCCGACATTGCCCCGTTACTAAATGACTTCGGGTTTTGACGGAGACTCTGCGCAAACGAAGATTGCCTTATTGATTGAATTATTTTCCTGGAGCCCGATTGTGCTAAGTTAAAACATCGAAGTTCTATTCTTATCCAATTACAGTTTTAATCACATTGCAATCCAATTTATATTCAACTGCGCTGAATTCCGCATCGCGCTAAACTCTATTAGACCGAGATCCGACCGTAAAATTATGCACCTATTTCTTAGGCGAACGAAATGTGATTCTAGTGTATCTTTATACAGGGGTTGATTCAACGCCGCCAAGTTGCCTAAAAAAATCTTGCCGCAAGTACCTTTTCCATTAGAATTTTTGGTTTTACTTTTTCCACGTGTTTGTTAGGGAAGTGAATGAGGTGCCATCAGAAGGAGACTGGTCTAAAGTACTGGAAAAATTAGGGTTGCCACCTCTCAATCTGCCGCAAGACTAGGGTTGCCAGATTAAAAAATGTCATATTTGGACCTGGCAACCCTATAGTTGCGGCAGATTGAGAGGTGGCAACCCTAGTTTTTCCAGTACTTTAGACCAGTCTCCTTCTGATGGCACCTCATTCACTTCCGTGACAAACACGTGGAAAAAGTTATACCAAAAATTCTAATGGAAAAGGTACTTGCGGCAAGATTTTTTTTAGGCAACTTGGCGGCGTTGAATCAACCCCTGTATAAACATGCACTAGAATTACATTTCGTTCGCCTAAGGAAAAGGTGCATAATTATACGGTCGGATCTCGGACTATATGTAAATGACAGCCCTTAACGTCTGAGCGATCTGTCAAAACGGCTCTAACGGCTGTCAAGAGCAGTGCCGGATTAACCATAGAGGCAAAGTAGGCACGGGCCTATGGGCCCAGCGCCGGCTAGGGGCCCCGCGGCCTGAGAGAAAAATAAGTAATAACTCGAAAATTTAACTCACCCCAAAATTTAATCGAATTATTAAAAAGTCTGTGAAAGTCATTAAAAAAGGTATTGAAAATATATTTATTGCAAATTTTCGAACTCGCTTCGCTCGCTCATTTTTGTTGTTTTATTTTCGGCTTTAAAACAGACTTCTTGCTGTAATCGAGTTATTAAATCCTGTTTAATATACCGAGAGCTATTATTGCTCGCTCGATGCTTTCGTCTCATACACAAATCAAGTCCATTTTGACATGAGCTCTAGGTAGGTGCAATAAACATAATATTATGTAGGAAAATAATGAGCTGACTTAGTCGTATTGCAGTAAAATCTCGAGTTCACTTCGCTCGGTCCTTGATTTAGAATTCAAATCGCATTGCGCAACGACTTCTAATATTGCAGTAAAATCTCGAGCTCGAGATCGCTCCACATTTTAGTGGATTATGTTATTTTGTAGTTATGTTACTGCGACCTTAACTGCGACCACCTAGCCTGTATCTGGCCCCCGGACACAGAGACAAAACCATCCCACGGCCCACGGGGATAGGGGCCCCGAGGCTTGAAGTGCCTAGGGGCCTCTATATGGCTTAATCCGGCCCTGGTCAAGAGCAGTAGTACCGCGACTAGCGCAATACCAAATGTATCAAAAGTTATGGTTCGTACGTTGTTCAATAACGGTTCAATCACAGAATATTTACCGCGATTGCAGCCATGGAGTGCGATTTTTGAAACTCACACGTTGAACTCATCAGTACAAAATGGCAAAATAACTATAGAGATACGAATCGTTCTACTGCTGATTTGACTTTCAAAAATCATACTTTAGGAGTGCGATTTTTCAAAGTCAAATCAGCAGTAAAAAGATGCGTATCTCCATAGTAATTTTGACATTTTTAACTGCTGAACTCAGCGAATGAGATTAAAAAATCGCACTCCTGTTCGTACTGTAACGTTACGCCTTGGTACAGTCATCCCTCACTCCCACAGCCTTTTGGAGAGACCACACAGCTTTATACCGCTCAGACAGAATAGAAGAACGAGTCGGTACTGTTTGGTTAGTGTATAGGCACCGAGCTCTATTCTATCGCTCAAATAAATGTGGATTCCAATGCGTTTCATGCTTCATCATCCGAAGACGTGACGGATCGAAATAGGAAAACAGATGGGAAAAAAACAGCTTAAGAGGACTATTACAAGCTCAGTGGCGCCCTCGTCACAATAAAAAAGATTTCTCAATAAAGAGAGCCTAAATTAAAAAAGTGCTCGACAGATAAACTACAAAAGCCTTCAAGCTTTTTCATATAATACTTTTATAGGTTTTTTAGAGGTCTAAACATACAAATTTTGAAAAAAGAAAAAAAACGGCCGCTTTTGTTTTTATTCGAAATTATCTAAAAGTGGAATGTTTAGAACCTATAAAAGTTTGTATAACAATAGCTTGAAGGCTTTTGTAGTTTACCTGTTGAGCACTTTTTTAATGTAGGCTTTCTTTGTTGAGAAATCTTGTTTATTGTGACGAGGGCGCCACTGAGCTTGTAATAGCCCTCTTAATACTCTACAAAAATATTTTCTCAGTATAGGTAGGTAGGTAGACATAATTTGCTGGAATCGACTCCGTTTTCCGAAAACAAAGATCAAAAATAAGAAATAGTTTTTTGAAGTAGGTAGGTACCTACTTAATTTTTTATGACTGCCACCGAGACAGGGTGTTATCTATTTAAACAAGAAGCGGCCATAAACTCTTCTTTTAATATTTTTTATGAGTTTGAGAAGTAAGAAGTCAAAACCACTTCTTCTTTTTACCTTCCTTATAATTTTTTCACGTTATTTCGTCAGTATAGTCGTGTCGTCTGTCCATGTCCTATTGTAGGATTTGACGTCAGATCTCGACGTTTGCTACGGCTTAAAGGTAAGCGCATAGCGCATGTCACGACGGGTTGCAAGTTGCAACGGTGCGGATCGTTCTGCATTGCAGCGGAAAATGCGTACTTTGCACACTAGAGCGGGCCAGGTCGTAACGCATAGACAGATTTTAAGTTTGACGTTAAATTGCAGATGTTGTAAAAGGTTCCGCTTGGTATGGCACTCTACGACGACGGGGCCGCATCGGGGCGGAGCGGGCCGCATTGTACGAACGGAAATCCGCCGCGCAAAATCGCTCCGAACCGGGGCGGGGCGTGCGGTAGTATGCGTTTGCCTGTTCTTATAAATAGTATCAGAAGCCACTTGGGCTGTTGTAATATGCGCTTACCATAACAGTTTTATGTCTATCATGTTTTTGACAGGTAGAAATAAGTTAACAAACTCACCCCATCCGGATCTTCCACCAAATGCGGTCCGAGTGACGCTAGCGTGCTCCACTTGCAAGAGGGCGGCGCTCGCGCAGCGCAGCGCTTGTGCGCTTTGAACTTGCACAGCTCGCATGCGAGCGCGTGCGCCGTGCCGAGCGCGCCGAGCGGCTCGCGGCAAACGTTGCAGAACGTCGGCCGAGCGTGCGTTGCTGCGTACCTGTGAGATAATCAAGTACCATATATTAAGAAGAAAGAGCATCGGTGGCATGTTGCGGAGAGCCATGGAAACTCAATTTTGAGGTCCAGGTTCGAATCCGCTCAGGCGACATGCCATGTACCAATGAATTTTTCTAACTAAAGTCTAAGATCAAAGTAAAATTAATGGATAGGCCCGAAGCGCTTTAAGTTGAAGCAAAACTAGGGCACTTGGTCTGTCATCTCGCTACATATTCGAAGTAAAACTGTCAATTGTTTTGCCTCATTTTTCTGGTTTGAAATGTTCGCGTAGGGGCGTATCCATTAATTTTACTTTGATCTAAGACTAAAGTACGTAATAACGACTGCTCTCAAACGGTGAAGGAAACACATTCGAACTTCGCAATTGCGTGAACATTTTCGTTCCAATGTCAACTCTATTTCAATGAAGTGCGGACCGAAACAGTGGCGATATAGCTAACATCGAAAGTGCGGGTACAGGGCCAGCATACGCTGAAGAAGAAATGCGTAGGTATGTGAATTCTGCATTATTATTTATTACGAGCTTTTACCCGCGACTTCGTCCGCATAAATTATATACCAGATTTTAAGTCATATGATAAGCTATCAAACAGAAAAAGTTTCATCAAAATTGGTTCAGTGGTTTTTGCGAGATACTCGAACAAACAAACACCCAAACAAACAAACAAACGAACAAACAAACAAACAAACAAACAAACAGACAGACAAAAAATAAAAAAATTGGTGATTTGGAATCAGGGACATCTGAAAACCATATCGTAATCTTTTTTTTGTAAATATCTTCAATGTGCAGACACACTTCTGTTACAGTTTTATAATAGTTTAGATTAGATATCCGCATTGGGCACGCGTGGTACACCCTCCCTGAGGGTACAGGCCTGTGGGAATTTGGGACGTTGAAAGAAGAAAAGAAAAGAAAGAATATGCTCCAGACCGATTTAGGCCACGGCAACTGCTTCAACTCCATTTTTGGCCTTGATGAGCTTTGATGTGGCTAACATAGCCAATCTTCTTAGTGAAGATACTCGCACATCGTTCTCATAGTGATATTGTATGGCCGACGGTGGTCGGGCTTTTAATAAAACTGGACTGCAATTTGAAACTGTATGTATGTATAAATAACCTTAGCTTGTACATTTATATTGTAAATACGAGTATAGTTATTCTGAAGTCGAGTAGTAGAGTAGTAGAGTTTCTGGGCCACAGCGAGAAGTTTATTCAATAATACAAACTTGAAGCTCACTTATTAAAAGTAAAATCTTTTAGGAAGCTCCATGCCACAAATCCGTGATGGACTATCGCCCATACATCCTCCATAGGGGGGTAGGGCTGTGCCCTGTAGGGACGTGTATAGACTGGTGATGATTCTAAGCCGGAGCCACCTCGCATGCTATTATTGTTGTTGGTTGGGCTATTGCAAGCAAGGTTCGTTATGTACAATGTAACACTGCGATCACAGCTGTTCTATTGTGTTCGCCCCAAGCTCACCCATAATATTATACGCATACCTCCGAACTTATAGTATTTTCTTTTTATTCTCGGGTATGCAGGTTTTCTCACGATGTTTTCGAGCTAGTGTTCCTCGCATGTTAGAAACATTTAGTAAAATAACAGACGACTAGCTTTGAAAGCTTCAATTTATGAAGACAATTCCGTCTAAGTCGGAATGGATTTAAACCAAAGAAAGGAAGTAGAGGCACGTCCTCGAAGAGTTAGGTACAAACGGATTAGTGCCGGATCGTTTGAGTCGCGGCGGATCTAAATCTTACGTGACCGCTTAGCTCTCTTTGAATAGAAAATGTCATTTCTTTTGAAATTTAATCTATAGGCTATTTATTTAAGAAACAACGAAGAATGAATCAGCTGCTAAATCAATGTAAAAGTTGAATGGACGACAGTGTGTACATGAATAAAATAATATCCCTATTGAACGAAAGCTTCATACAAGCGGCCGCCCCTGTTCAAGGCGCCGCGTACCGCCCCCTGCTCAATGTAAGCACAAGTCTATTGACTCACCACTTTCACCACTGATGATCAGCAGCCGATAGTCTGGCGACCAGGTCGGCGACGTCAGCGCCTCTGCTCAAGGCACCGCGTATCGCCCCCTACTGAATGTTAGCACAAATCTATTAACTCACCACTGATTGTTAACGGCGGATAGTCTGGCGACCAGGTCGGCAACGTCAGCGCCCTTGTTTAAGGCATCGCGTATCGTCCCTTACTGAGTATTAGCACAAGTCTATAGACTCACCACTGATGGTCAGCGGCGGACAGTCTGGCGACCAGGTCGGCGACATCAGCGCCCCTGTTCAAGGCGCCGCGTATCGCCCCCGACCAGGACTCCATCTCACCGCGGCTGTCTGCACTGAGCACTAGGCACCGGCTTGCTGTTATGATCTGCAAAAGAAGAGTGAAATTGTTTTTTTTTTGTAAAGCCACAGAATATAATAATAGTACTGTATATAGAATGGCCTCTTCTCGCCTCTCCCTAACTTCAGAAACACCGCCGCCGCAGATCAGGAAAGACGCCGAACAAGAAGCACACACAGAAGGCGCGCGAGCGAGCAGGACGCCCATATAATATGCCGACACCATCTTTCTGTAGCAGTACTATTTAGGCATCGTGAGATCGTTTCTGTGGAGTGCCTGAGGTGTGGTGAAGCTTCTAAGGTGTGGAGAAATAATTTTATTTGCGTTTGCTTTTTGTCGATTTCCAGTTTATTTGTTTGGTGTGGATGGTATGGTATGCGATGGGGCCGCTCTTTCACAAACATGACACTAATCATTTACAATGACAATTCAGAATACAATGCTGGTTACTTATGGCGTTAAACAACACGTGTCCTAACATTCTCAGTAATGTATCTCAAAATTGTTATTCTAAATTACAATGGACCGACGACCTGGCGAAGGCGGCGGGAAAACGATGGATGAGGGCAGCGCAGGACCGGTCGTTATGGCGATCCTTGGGGGAGACCTATGTCCAGCAGTGGACGTCCGTCGGCTGAGATGATGATGATAAAATTACAATTGTCATGTTATGAAATAGGCTCCAGGTTTGACATTCTGTGGTAAAAATAGATTTTAGGCAGAATAAAAAAGATAATACCTAACCAACCAACCTTAACGCACAAAGGAATCGCAGTCAATTGGTTTGGCAATCAATCCCTTTTTTTATTATACAGAAAAATATCCTATTAAATGTACACAAAAGAAAAAGCGTCTACGTCAAAATATGCCCTTGTATTTTGGTCGCTAAAAATCTCAACCGAAAATACAGCCATGAAAGGAAAAGAAAATACAATGGAAGAATATTAGGCAATTCAGCTAAAATGAGAGATGGGGCAAATCAAAACCGGTAGGCGAATATATGAACGTAAGAGCGGTTACACGGTCAGTATTTCATCAGTCTGGTCATGTATATTTGATTTCAAGGGAAACTGACTCGAGATTGACCCGACTAACATGGTGCTTCAGTATATCAGTTTCCCTTCAAATCAAATATACATGACCAGACTGATGGGCCAGAATGACGAAATACTGAACGTGTAACCTCCCTCTAAGGGATGTGCTCCCTATATTTGTAGGTACTGTAGCTCCGGCTCTGGGGCTTTTTAAAAAACCTAAGTCTTAAGTGGGCTATCACAGTCCAGTGGCGCCCTCATCACATTAAAAAAGATTTCTCAATAAAGAAAGCCTAAATTACAAAAGTGCTCAACATCAAAACTACAAAAATATGAGAAAGCAGAAAATTTACTAACTAATTAAGTACACTACATAGCCCAGTCATTTTACGGTTTGAGCCGGGACTAATTACTAATTGCATTTTTTTTCGCTATAATATTGAAGAGCCAATTTGAGCTTAAGAATGTACCAAAATTAAAAAAAAATTACCTCAGCAACAGTTCCAATTTTAAAATATAGATATTATCTCGTTCTAAAAAAACCTGATGATACATTTTTTTTTTTGCACATACTTATTTAAGGCTTTACCATCATACATACTTCAAACATGGTGTAAATATTTTTGTCTACTTAGAAGGTTTTGAAAAATACATTTGTATTTTCTAATAAATACGTCATTTTTTAAATTTTAATGCCTATTTTATTGATCAAAAATAATGTACCTATATTGTTAAATCTAATTAAAACGAGTGCATTGGTATTAATATTATTAATTTAAAAGCCTTCTGGGACACACAATTTTGATTTCTGTGTTGCGTAGTTTTTTTAAATATGGGTTAGGATAGTATTTTTGTCACTAAATGGTGCCGGTTATAGTAATTACTCCCTACCTCGCCTAACAAAACTCCGTAAAATGACTGGCCATTAGAATTAGGCAATGGGATGGCTCTCAGCACATGCTGACAAAAGACACAAGTCTGATTGTACAGCGCTGTTTTTCCACATTTTTTCATTTGGCCACAAGTTATTCAAATGCTGGCCAACCGATCATCAGTATTCAAATCCTACTAATATTATAAACGCGAAAGTTTGTAAGTATGAAATGTTACTCTTTCACGTAAAAACGACTGAATGGATTTTAATGAAACTTTACAATAATATAGCCTATACATCAGAATAACACCATAGGCTACAATTTATAAAGATATTGTGTGAATAGTCCAAATCCTGAGCAGACGAAGTCGCGGTCACCAGCTAGTTCAGTAATAATTGTGATTTGTTTCCCCATTTCTAGAAATAACCCTGCGTATAAAACCTGTCACGATACGATGTTGTTGACAATAGCAATCGAGAATTGTACGGTCAACGAATCTTAATATTCGAAGAGACATTTTTAATATAAAAGTTGTCTCCGCTTTATTGTACCTGAGAATAGATTTCAGTTTGCAGTTGACGGTAAACAAGAGCATGGGCGGGACGCAGATTGCAAAAGACAATTCGTCTTTTCTAACTCGGAGTAAGTTGGAATTACCCTGGGAGACCTTACCTTAAGGGCCTATGTCGAAAAATAATTTAAGCGAAACGGGCGTGTGATAGCTTATATTACTGAGCTTAGCTAGCTAGCTAGCTTATATTAAGAGACGGGGCGGCGCGCGCGCCTGGAACGAATCAAGCGAAAAAACAAACTTTATTTAATTGTGATTGTACTATTTATGTAAGTTCAATTCTGCTCCAATCAAAACTTAGATAATAGCAATCTCTTTTTTTAAATCTAGTCTCATGTTTCTATTATTCACCGTTTAGCAGTTACAAGCGTTTATAGACAAAAACGGAGGCTACTTTGGCTTGTTTTTCTATCTAGAAAATTTGTCTTAATCGTGTTTTGGCTCTAATAAAGACTTCAATTATATGTTCAATTTACACATATCCGCAAAACATACTCCTACTGTTAGTACTTCATGATATATGGAGCTTTGAAGAATCCTATTTTTTTACATAGCCCCTTAAGTAGTTCTGTCTTTGTCATTCAAGGCAGCCCTTAATTTAAAATTTAATAAAGCTGATAATTCCTGTAGACGGTCGTGCTAAAGCCCGGCAGCTTAGTGAAATAAAGGGATTATGCCTTAAACCTGTAGATTTTAATTTAATTAAATTGGCGTTCGTTTTCGAAAGTTGGTTATTATCTTTCGAAAAAGAAAAAAACACGCTTTTGTAAGTGTGAGAGAGTTAGTACGCTCTCTGAAGATATGCTGATGATTTGCTGGGTACTTTTTATTTTTTATTCATAATGGGTTTGCGCTTGGCTTCAGCTCACCTGATGGAAAGTGTAGATGAAGCCGAGGATGTAGCGCGCTCGCCCAGAAAAAGCTTATTTACCACTACTCTTCTTTTAAAAATATCCTGATTGTATTTACTTGGGAAAACAGACGCAGGGAGAGAGTTCCAAACCTTACCGGTTCTCATTATAAAGTACTGAATGCTGAACCGCCGAAGGAATGAAAATGCTAAGAGTTATGATCTTATGATCGTATCCACGTATATTCGAACACTGCTTTGATATGATAAATGCTAAAATGCTCCTAAAAGGTAATGTTAGTGCCCTATGTAGGTACGATGCACTTTTATCGAGGTCGCATGATGTCCGCGTTCAATGTTCAAATGCTGTGCTATGAAATAACATAGTCTACCGATTGACCCCGATAATTGATGTACGTGTACGTGTAATTGGTGTACGTGTACGTATAATTGGTGTCCAAACAAATTCAATGTGCCCAAACTCGACAGCAGAATGAAGAGATCCACTCTCTACCCCCTGGCCCCATTTTCAGATTACCAAATTATTGTATTGTCGAATGATTGTCAATCGATCAAATCGATACGACAAATACAGGGTGTAACAAAACACCTTAGTAATACTTAAGGCCACTCCTCCCATCTGCAAGGCTCTCTTTTTTACAAGCAAACTTTTGCAATTAGCCATCCCGCTTCAATTGCGCGGCTCCGGTAAGAATTTTCCGTTTTCTTTGAAAACCTGTATGATTTTATATGAATTTTAAAAAAATAAGAAAACCACATCATTTTATATTGTATCGTGAAGAATATTGTAAATTTTCATATTCTTCTGATCAACAATGTACCTAAGAGTAAAACGGTTACAATTGGAAAAAAAGAGGTGACTTTGGAGTCGTTTTTCTTCAGTTTTATCAATTAAAATAGATTTCGAGAAAAACCACATCACTTCTCATATCCTGTAGATTGTTCAGTTTTGTTTTCTGCTTAAAAAATGCCATAGTTAATGTATAAAATGGTTACAAAGTTACTCAAAACCGGGCGGACGCCCCTTAAGGGGGCACCCCCTTAAGTATTACTAAGGTGTTTTGTTAACTGAACAACTTTCACTATGGAGTCAACATCGACTCCATAGTGAAAGTTGTTCAGATTGATAGTCTGAAGCACCCCTTGAAGTATTACTAGGGTGTTTTGTTACACCCTGTAGAAGTGGGTTAAAATCGACACACTACATTTTCTTACAAACTTTGTTAGAGTAGCTTCGTCTTCCTTGCTGTGGGCGGTTCGATCCAAGCTGAAACTGAAAGTCCAGTTTTCAGTTTAGTTCAATATATTTATGACATTTTATTTTATAGTTCTTTATACTACTTTATAGTGAGTGTGAACGAAGCTTGTTAACCAGCTTGTCAATGACGTCAAAAAGCTACTGTAAACAAACGAACGTAGCTCATAACTACAAGGGAACTAAATCTGGACATGTTATGAAAACAACTGTATTTCCGTACGTTACTGAAATTATTATGTTTTAGGTAAACCCGTGCGTGCTAATTGCTTTGCCACTGTTATTGGATAAGTGCGAAGTGGGTGTGAAGAGAGATCCACACACTAACTCAACACGAAATCTCCAATACTATAAAGGCAAGCAAATACAATCAGGATATTTTTAAAAGAGTAAATAGGCTTTTTCTGGGCGAGCGCGCTACATCCTCGGCTTCATCTACACTTTCCATCAGGTTAGCTGAAGCCAAGCGCAAACCCATAATGAATAAAAAAATTTTTTTAATAGGTATCGATAATGCTGTTCATTTCATTAGTTTTCACATTATTTCATTGTAAAATAACAATCTATTAACTACCATTTGACTTCAAATAATTCACGGCGGTCCGGAACCACGGACCACATTTAATTGTTGTGGTGTGTTTAATTATTTTATTATAATTATGATACTCGCCGCGACACAGCCCGAAGAATTGCTAAACTAAAGTGGCAATGAGCTGGGTACATTGCTCGCAGAACAGGTAGCCGATGGGGCCGAAGAGTTCTCGAGTGGTGACCGCGTACCGGAAAGCATAGCGTGTACAAAGTGGACCGACGAGCTGGTGAAGGCGGCGGGGACACGTTGGATGAGGGCGCGCAGGACCGGTCGTTTTGGCGATTCGCGGGGGAGGCCTATGTTATCTAGTAATAGATACTCTTTCTTATACTGTGCCTATGCCCAGCAGTGGACGTTTATCAGCTGAGATAAGAATAAGAATAAGAATAACTTTAAAATTAAAGATTGAAAAAGTCGGGCGGCGAGCGGGATTCGATCCCACGACCTGCCTTTCCGGGGCATGCTCCTCTCCAACAGCTGTCGGCGCCCCGCAGGCCACGACGAAATTTTCAATCTGTTTTATCGTCTTTAAGGGATGGCATTAGACTTGCCGCCCGATTTTTTCAATCTTTAATTTGATTAAGCTAACAAGGCATACAACGTGTTAATGAATTAACGCAAAACTAGAAAGTAGTTTGTTTAGAATCGAGAGCAGAATCGAATTATCATATTTTCAACATTGGTAATTTTTTTCAAAATGTTAAATAATTTTTTTGCAAAATTTAAAATTTACTGAACCCGATGACAACCCACCGCACGGGCACATTCACCCTACTTACTACCAAATCAAGATTATAAAAATGTATCCATGAGTACATTAGCGCTTTCTTTCAGTGCTGAAATGATAAGAAATCATTTTTGTCTCAAAACTTAAAATGCGAATAACTTTAAATTTTTATCATCAAAATAATGAAATTATTGTTGCAATCTAATTATTTTATTATAAATCAATTGGGGTGTATGAGGTTTTGCGCTAATTCATTAACACGTTGTATATGTAAAATCAATAAATTCGATAAGAATTACTTTATTGTTAGAACTGGTACATGATGACGATGATTATGATCATGCTTCATAGATTTTATGGTCGTGTTCGCCCACAGAGCGACTTTTAGAGCTTTGTTGGTATTAATTAAATTATCAAACGTAATGAATAGGTACATACCTAACTGTCAAAAACATTTACGTTCCGATTTCGGTATTTTCAGTGGTTTTGCGAATTATTTAATGCGGTTGGACATAACAGTATGTTATTTGCTTTTATATTTAATTGAAATTATTAACTTTAAGGTACGATATTTCCGAATTAATCAGCATAGCTCACCAGATGCATATTTAACATGTATTTCCTTTCATTTAAAACAATTTTTGTAATGTGTCGTTAGTTATCTTATCTTGTTGTGGGCGCTGGCAAGCCTGGATCTTTCGCGTTAGCCCCAATACTTTTTGCTTTCTTCACCCTTGAAATACATGGTCAATGAAGGAGGCGATACCATTGAGGGGAAGAAACCCTAAGATCTCCCGGTTTTGGATATCCATCTCCGAGGAAGCTCATGCGTTTTGCCGACATGTCATCATGTAGATCGCTAGTTCGCTACATTTTAAAAATAGAGATAATAAAGCAGGCACGTACAGCAGATATATCTTAGCAAACATGGTGGTCAAATATTTCTAAGCAGTTCTAATTTTCAATAATTTCTTTACTCATTATCAATCAAAAATATAGGAACGCCTAGAACATCAAATATATCGACGCAGTCAGGGTGGTCATAAATATCTGAACAGTTTCGGAAAAAACCTTACTCCGTTGTTTTACATTTTAATTTAAAAAAAACATTGTAAAGAAATTATTGAAAATTCGCTGTTCAAACATTTATGACAAAATACAAGTTTAGAAATAATTGGTAACATTTACTGCAAAGAATTTAATGAAAATTAGCACTGCTCAGAAATATTTGGACACCTTGTATGCTACGATATATCTGATGGCGACTGTACTTATGCCGAAATCGTACCTGAATCGCTTCTCTATCGATTTCTTGTAGCTTATAAATCATTATAATCCTGGGTGATCAACCTAAGTAGGGGACAAAACTACTAAGTTGACTATGATTATGATTACCCACTCATGACGAAAGATAAATCAACCTGTAACTCTAAGAAGTTTATATCAATAAATTGTAACTCCATCGGTTTATTCGTCCGTATTGTGAAGTGACCCATTTGATTTGCTACGCAGTAATTATTTGGTTCACTCGAGAATGAAAACTATTTAATGATGTATGCATGGATTCTGGGATTAATAAGAGTTATGCTTGTTACTGAAAATGCACAATGTGGCTTTGTATTGTTTTGTATTATAACGTATGCATATTATTATCATAGTATAATGCTCTCCCTGGTGGGTAAAATTGTCAGAGATATCTATATCTATCTATACGTATAGTAAAACATAGCGTGGATGTACATTGATTGAAGATATTTACAAAAACTAAATTATTACGAAAAACAAAAAACCCGACTGCATAAAAAAGCTGTTAACTGAAAAGATAAAAACAAGCTCTATAAGTAAATATAATTTGAATGTTATTTATTAGGTATAGGTAGGTATTGCAGGCGGGGACAAACCAAAGGAAGGTAAGTACCTACCTCCCCCTCTTTTTTTTAAATCGCAGCCCCCCTTAGACTACTTATTATAAGGACCGGCCTTGCGGTAGCATTTCCCCTCTGCCACGGTATAAGATCAATGATCATGTACATTCAACATTCAATTTTATAACTTATCACTAAACTGGACAGCCTATTATTGCGAAACAATAATTTCGAACTTAGAACGTTTGGGGTTTACACGAGACTACTTTTCATGATTTTGAACATTCAAAATTAGAATCTAAAGTCATAGGGAATAAAATCCAAAGTTGCGGACAACATGTTACCTCGCCCCCCGCAAAAAGTGGCAGAAAGTTTGTTAGTAGAATGACACGTGGTTACGAGTCCCTATATAAGTAGTCTAAGCAGCCCCCTTATTAAAATAATATAGCCTATGTCACTCTCACGATTTTTACAAATCGAACGACACCTCATACTTTAAAATCCATTAGGCCGTTTAGGCTGTAGGCCGTGCCAAAGAAATATACATACAAACATACATACATGCATACATACATACATACATATATACATACATACATACGCTCGAAAAACATAACCCTCCTTCTGGCGCAGTCGGGTAAAAATATACCTAAATAAGGCTACTACGTAATGGAATGCATTGAGACCTCTTTTAAACTTGTTGTCTGTTTGTCTTGTTATCTGTTTATTAGTACACGTATCTAAACTATTATAAAACTGTAACAGAAGTGTGTCTGTACATTGAAGATATTTACAAAAAAAAGATTACGATATGGTTTTTAGGCTTCCCTGATTCCAAATCACAAATTTTTGGACTTTTTGTCTGTCTGTTTGTTTGTTTGTTTGTTCGTTTGTTTGTTTGGGTGTTTGTTTGTTCGAGTATCACGCAAAAACTACTGAACCGATTTTGATGAAACTTTTTTTGTTTGATAGCTTATCATCTGACTTAAAATCTGGTATATAATTTATGCGGACGAAGTCGCGGGTAAAAGCTCGTATCATTTAAAGCTACTGAACCGATTTGAATGGGGTTTTCATAAAAGCATAGGGCTTAGTTTGGATTATCACCGAACTAAATCACAAACACCGAAAAGAAAATCAGCTTTTTCATGCAAAAATGCAATCCTACTCGACCCATATACGTAGAGGACAGCAGATTTTTGCTATAGAAATTTCGACGTTGTGGCTCCAGAGGAAGTTCTTCAGTTTCATGTCTGATCATCCCATTAAAAAACAGTGTGTAGAGGATATAACCTTTTTAGGGTTCCGTACCCAAAGGGTCAAAACGGGACCCTATTACTAAGCCTACGTTGTCCGTCCGTCCGTCCGTCCGTCCGTCTATCCGTCTTTCCGTCTGTCCGTCTGTCCGTCTGTCCGTCCGTCCGTCTGTCCTACCTATTTAGGGCTGTAACTTTTGAACCGTGATAGCTAGATAATTGAAATTTTCTGAGATTTTGCGTTATTACGGCGGATTTGTTAACAAATAATAAAACAGTCAAAAAGATAAAAATTAAGGGGGGTTCTCAACAAGAAACTAGTTTTTATCAACGTTTTTGCTTCACGCTCTATCGTAAAAACGGTAATACATACAAGCGTCAAACTTAGTGTGAATATAGAACAAACCCTACATAATAACAACAAATACTAAAAACTGGCTAAGTGTGAGTCGGTCTCGCGCTAAAGGTCCGGGACAGAAAAAGTTTTTTTTCTATGTTAATAATGTTGTGTTCTGTGGTGGCGTGGTACGGAACCCTCAGTGCGCGAGTAGCCCGACTCGCACTTGACCGGTTTTATTTTTTATTCATTTTTATTTGACCTACCTACGTACGATTCTATGGAAGAGTCAAGCTAAATAAAAGCTCGTTATAAAAAACGATTAATTCTGTAGCAAAACTTAGAAAAGAAACGTAACAAATAAACACGGCGAGTCTAAAATAACACAGAAAACGACGGTTATTAAACGATACATTTATCAAATGCCCCGCTTTAAGACTATTGCGAAAAGAATCTGTTTGATGTGAAGAAATGAATGGGCCCACATTCCGAATGTGCTCATTGCGAAACTGTGAAGTTAAACGCATTCACGCGGAGCTTTGTAACCGTAATCATAACCGAAACTATTGGATATCCGAAAATTCCGAAATAAGTATCTGTAAGTATCTCTTTTTAACCGACTTCAAAAAAGGAGGAGGTTTCTCAGTTCGACCGTATATATATATTTTTTTTTTTTTTATGTGTGTTCGCGGATAACTTCGTCGTTTATAAACCGATTTTGATGATTCTTTTTTTGTTGGAAAGGAGATGTCCCGAGGGTGGTACCATGATAAGGAAACCAGGATCTGATGATGGCATCCCAGAGAAATCGAGGGGAACCTTCGAAAATCGTACTGCCGACTTGTGCGTTTTTTAATTTAAAGCACTCCTATTAAATCAAACTAATGAATTCACCACTGAAAATTGTGAAATAAACTAAATTTTAACAAAAAATTAAAACCGCCTTCAAAAAAAACTAAAAAGTTAAAAAATAATATTGCAGCCTATGACTTTTTCGTTCGCATCATAAGAACATTAATTTGTTTTATAGAAGTCGGTGTCAAGCCAAGCCAAAAAAATGCAAGCCATGTCGCGAATCGTACCGGCTTGACAGCGACTTCAATAAAACAAATTAATGTTCTTATGATGCGAACGAAAAAGTCATAGGCTGCAATATTATTTTTTAACTTTTTAGTTTTTTTGAAGGCGGTTTTAATGATTTGTGATGTATACATTTTTTAAGCCCTGTTTTTTTTTACGGTGAGAGAGAGAGAGCGAGAGAGAGAGAGGAAGAGAGTGAGAGAGAGGGGGAGAGAGAGAGAGAAAGAGAGTGAGAGAGAGAGGGAGAGAAAGAGAGAGAGATAGATTATCCGCTAAAGGTAGAGTTTACATCGATACACTAATATTTTTACAAGTTTTTGTTACAAATTTATGTTGATAGATTTCTGTATATTTTTCGGTCATTGATTGAAAGGCTGTCGATGGAAAAACATTCATAACCGAAACCGAGAAAAGAAACCAAATTTGTATCCTTATTCATTATCCATATCCGAAGTCATATATCCCCAACAACCCTAGTTTTAACTGTAAAAGAAACACGTAGACTCTGATCTATAGGGATTGGGTGGGATTAAAGAAATATTGGCCTCGATTCGGAGTGTACCACGACTAAACTAAACTAAATGTATTCCTGTCACTTTCTAAAATAAGATTAAGAAAAGAGACAGAAAACCAACAGCTGACTTTAGTGCTGTCAAAGTGACGTTAAATGCGCAAAATAAGATGCCATCATAATGCGTTTAACATCACTTTGACAGCACTAAAGTCAGCTGTTGGTTTTCTGTCTCTTTTCTTAATCTTATTTTAGAAAGTGACAGGAATACATTTAGTTTAGTTTTGTCGTGGTACACTCCGAATCGAGGCCATTGGCGTTTAACTCTAGCAATTACGGTTTAAAGGATACCGCCCTCTGTATTCTGTAACACTGTGTTTGTAGTTCTATGGCAGGAACCAGTCTCTCACATAATATTATACTTAAGTCTATTGTCCTTATATTGTCCTACATTGTCATCTATGTTAACTAATATTATGTGTGAGAAGAAATAAAGAAACATTTATTATTATTTTATTTTGTTGTCTTTGAAATTTCTCAGCTTGCGCTGGTATTTTTGTTATTTTATTTATTATTATAAATACTTATTAAGTAGGACAGACGGATGGACGGTCGGACTGTCCCGACATGACGTTAGGTACGGAACCCTAAAAAACTGCAACTGTAGACATAGGTCGCGCAAGATCAGGAGAAGCTCATTTAGGAAGCCAAGGCCTCAGTAGAGTATGATAGATAGTTCGAAATACGGCCTAAATAGCCTACATTGGAAGAGAGCTTGCGACTTAATACCATACGGTTTGATTCCTGTCGCGGCTTTGCCTGTACCATTAATGGGCTCCACAGTCCACACACAGATGGCTGTGCAGTGCGGGACTGGTCGCGTAAATACAAACCCGACTGCAGCCACAGACAGTACAGACACATTATGCTGCTTTGTAACAGCCGGGTCCGTTTAAGTCAAGTCCCAAATCCAACTAACACTAGGTACAGACACTTGAAGTCCGTGAAATCGGTAAAATGAGCCCTGTCCGTATGGTTACCTAACAATGCTCTTTCATACCTACACAGAAACATGTATTTTTTAAATTTAGTTTCATCTTCGACATACCTTAGTAGAATTAAAGATGAAAAAAACAATGCATAGAGAAATTATTATAATAAAATACATATTTAGACTCTTTACACTTACACCAAGGTTTTGATAAGTTATGAAGAGTACTTTGCCTTATACAGAAAAATACGGCTGCTCTATAGAGGGCTGTATTGCAGCTGGGTTCGTACGCTTACTGCTCTAAGTCATTTGCAAGATAATGTAGCACAGACTAAGGGTGTCTATGTTGATGGGGCTACACTGATTGGCAGTGGCGTAGCGTGGGCTTCTGCTGCCCGGGGCACATACCGATTTTGCAGCCCCCTTATCTTTATAAGAAGACCACACAAAAAATAATGGAGCGAGCGAAGCGAGCTCAAAACTTTTTTGCACATCTATTCGGGTTGTGGTCAGACATGTTTTGGTTTAACCATGCAAAAATTGAACGAATAAGAGATAATCGAGCTGGACTTCTCTCCTGAATACGAATCTGTTGGAGCTGGAAATTTTTTACATACAAAAAATATGCTAAGTAACCTAATAAGTAATCGAGTGAAGCAAGTTCGAAATGTTTAGTACCACTGTGGTCAGACCTCTTTAGAATTATGTAACAGTAATTAAAACAGAAACTTACAGCGAGCGAAGCGAGCTCGACTTTTCTCTGCGTTACGAATTGGTTATAGACACAGCTCAATCAATTTGTATATTTCCCGAATTTGCCGCCCCTAGTAAAGTGCCGCCCTGGGCATTTGCCTTCCTGCCTTCCTTTCCTGCCCCCTCGCTACGCTACTGCTGATTGGCTGTGTTGTAGATGGGTTCGTTCGATCAATTATCTACTGCTCAAAGTCAAAAGCAAGATTATGCAACACAGACTATTGCTGTCTCTGTTGCAGCCGGGTTTGCACATACGCGGGCGGGTCGCGGTGATAAATGCATACGAAATAGAACCGCACGCCGACAGACGATTTTGTATGCACACCGCAACTCTAGGCGCGCTGAGTTAGTAAGTTCTACATAATTTAAGTACGACTACATTTGTCATTCTTATTACTTACGAGCTTTTACCCGCGACTTTGTCCGCATAAATTATATATCAGATTTTAAGTCAGACCATAAGCTATCAAACAAAAAAGTTTCATCAAAATCGGTTCAGTAGTTTTTGCGTGATGCTCGATCAAACAAACAAACCCACAAACAAACAAACAGACAGACAAAAAATCCAAAAATTGGTGATTTGGAATCAGGAACATCTAAACACCAGATCATAATCTTTTTTTGGAAATATCTTCAATGACGACCCGGTTGGTGTAATGGTTACCACGCCGGACTGCCAAACCAGGGTCCTGGGTTCGAATCCCGGTTCGGTCATGGATGTTATATGTTCGTGCCGTTGTTGTATGGTTTCCATATTAAAAAGCCTATAGTGCTTAACTTGGAATCATTACAATGTATGTGCCTGTGAGCGTTATTTATTTATTTAATGTACAGACACACTTCTGTTACAGTTTTATAATAGTTTAGATAAACCCCAGGTTGGTGGAAGAAAATGCTGCATTCCCGAAATGTCAACATATTCGTGGGCACAAATTCCAAACCAAACCAATTAAAACAAATCCAAATCGTCTACCTTTCTGTGATACGGATGCTATAGCGATGCCAGTGCACATTTTTTCATACAAAATATTAGTGTCCATCAACATGGACGTGTCCACGATCGTGTTAAAAATCGTAGTCATCATCATATCAGCCGATAGACGTCCACTGCCTATGAAAGAGTATCTATTACTAGATACAGTACGGACACCAGTGTTGCCAACGGTTAAATTAGCTCTCCACCAGATTCAACTCCTAAAACCACCAGAAAACCACTAACAGAAAGTGGTCCTACTCTAAAAATCACTAAATTTTCCACTAAACAAGAAAACAATGGGTACCTATATTGGGTAATAATTTTTACCTTTATTATACTTCCATATTTAGTAACATTTATGAGGGTTCCGTACCCAAAGGGTGAAAATTAGACCCTGTTACGTTGTCCTTCCGTCCGTCTGTCCTACATATTTAGGGCAATATATCAAGTGGAGACGGGCTCACTCCCCGTCACACTGGACAGAATTTCGGTACTAGTGGAACGTGGTTTTTCTGAGGTTTGAGAATATGTCCTCGGGAATATAGTCGTGAGCATATGAATAATTACATGCTTTATTTTGAAATCCTAAAATGTACCTAACTAAACTAAACAAATTACCTAATGAAATAACATAAAGCAAACATATTTATTCGCTTGTGGCCGTACATAGACCAAAAGTGACGATTATGATGGCGGCATTTCTCCGCTGCACAGCTAAGGACATCTTGTTGAACCCAGGTCCCTAAAGAAAGGTTTGGCTTCGAATCCACATGGCCCTGCTGTCTCGACGGCGAATAGTTGTGTTACAAAATATTTTTCTATAATGCAAATAATCAGTAAATCAGCTTAGAGGTTGAGTGATCATGTGTGTATTAATTGGAATGCTTTTTTAAATCGTACAATTTCAAAATCATGATCGATTAATGAATAAACTTAAAAGTTTAAGACATTTTCGAGTATGAAATTAGGCTGTGAGAGAGTCAAAATAGCTCTCTTGAAACTCAATTTTACCACTAGAAAAAACCACCATAGACTAAACGCAAAATTTCACCACTAGGAGGGGGGTCCAAACCACCAGTTTTAGTGGAAAATCCACTAAGCTGGCAACACTGACGGACACTCCCTTCCTCTCACCAACTTTTTACCTCACCCCCTCTATCGCCCTCTGGTTACCTCGCACTGGTACTTGTCACCTAGTAAGAAGACTTAAAGTTCAATTTCTTTGGTTTCGCATGTGCTGACGTCATCTTGTCAATTTCAATTTTTTGTATGCAGTATCAGGCCTCCCCCAAGCGACCGGTGCTGCGCTGCCCTCATCCAACGGGTTCCCGCCGCCTTCATCAGGTCGTCGGTCCATATTGTGGGCTTACCCACGCTGCGCTTTCCGGTACGAGGCATGACAAAACCAGAAAATTTTATTGTCAATCTAGAAACAAACCTTTTTTTAAATCTTTTAAATTGACAGGTATTTTTGTCTTTACTAACACCATTTGCAAATTTTTATTTTTAATGTCCTTGAAACTTGAAAAAAGCTTTTATTTTGGTTGGTTTTACAAATCTTCACTCCTCTCCTCTTCAGTGAAAACGAAAGTCAGAAAAAATCGGAGTGTAATTAAAATATACAGGGTGAAATTGATATCATTAGCATCCTTTTAAACTAAGAGTCTACCCATCAAACTGAACGACTTTCACTATGGGAGCAAACCGAGATTTTTTTTGTGCTCCGATCGGATAAAGGTTCGGTAATCTCGGTTTGCTCCCATAGTGAAAGTTGTTCAGTTTGATGGGTAGAATCTTAGTTTAAAAGGATGCTAATGATATCAATTTCACCCTGTAGTTGAGAACAATTGTGAACTAATTATTGTCCTCGGGGTAATAGCTCCCAGGCTTACGGTTCGCAATAGCCCTCGTCGAATACCTAATATGCATACGCATGAGCTGTAATGCTATAATTGGAACTGGACCGATTTAATTAGTGGTTTCATGTGATATTTAGTCTGTACATAAATTAATGTACATAATTTACATGACCTAATAGGATATTGTAATTCTGTGACCGCAAATTTCAAATATAGACTAAAATGGAAACCTATAATGGTCCAGTCAATATCGAGGTGTAGGTAGGTATATTGGGTCCACTGCCAGGTCAGCTTGTGGCGAGCCGAAGGTAAGTGAAGTCGCCAAGGACTGTGCTCCCGGGTGAAATCCCTGATTTTCTTCTCCAACTTGCCTTTACTGGTCAGTCGGAATGGACCTAAGAGGATCAGATCCCCCACATCAATGTGCTCACAATAATTGCCCGGCCTTAGCAGGGTCGGACGGCGTTTGCCACGCAGCCCCTAACCTGCATGCTACAAGCAAAGTAGTGCATTAGGGTTGAACCTCATCTGCCAACACTGCATCGCAGTTTTCCGTCGCTACATCCTTTTCTGTCACTCAGGAGCGTCATTTGCTGGGGCAAATAAGATAAAGAAAGCGACCGTACGTGGGCGCACCAGCAGTGTTGCGACCATAGAGAATTCACACGCTCCCCCTGGTTGCGACCTTTCTCGGTCTGGCAAATGACGATCCTGATCGTTGTTGTTTTGGATCTGGATCGGTACTGGACGGAGCGCAGACTTCATCAGAGCATTCTTCTTCCTTGATTTCTTCTTCTTTCGAGCTTGATATTAAGATTCATTGTGCCTCTTACCATACGGTGATCGCTTCCGGTTTTAAACGCGTTTAACACAGAGACATCATTGAATATTTGCTTCTTCGTCGACATGATGAGGTCTATCTTATTTCTTGTACCAATCGGGCTCAACCAGGTCCACTTTCTGTGCTCCCGCTTCTTAAAGAAGGAGTTCATCATAAAGAGTCCCTCCTTCTCCATGAAGTCAGCCAGCAGTTGGCCCCGTTTGTTCCGTCGTCCATACCCAAATTTTCATCTCTTCACCGTCTCGTTTGCCCAGTTTCGCAGTTCGAGCAGAAAAGGATAGAGCGTGAAAAAATGCGATGCGGTGCTGCCAGATGAGGCTCATCTCATCCCTTATGCGTGCTCCTACTTATTGCTACATAAGTAACGTGTGAGAGATTTTCCGCGTAGAAGCGGATTAAGACGAGGCTTGAAGCAAATTCAGACGAGGCTGTATTGGAAAAATAACAGCTGGAAGCGTCTCGTTGATTATCCTAAACACAGAATAAGACCTCAATCAAAGGATGACGAGGATGACAGAGTTTACGAACTGTGACAAATCTATAGTTGTAACTTCTCGTCTTAAAGTCATGATGCCACCCAGGTTTCCTAGGCTCAGTCCGAGTCTGGGCCTTAGATTGGAGTCGCAAGAGCTACGTATATGCTCGAAGACTGACTGCCGTCACAGGCACGCGCTATAATATTATGTACGTACGTATGTACGCAAAATTACATAAGCACGTCTCTTTCCTGCGTGTGAGTGAGAGGAAGCAATTAGCAACTTGTGTGCGTTAGAAGAGTACAGCAACATATTATAGTGACCGTTTGTGATGAGCTTGAAGATGAAGATATGGTGCGTAAAAGTGGTGAGTGAGGGGCATCTGATGAACCGTTGACTCAAGAAACGTTTATCTAAATGCACCAACACCTGTCCTCTTCACCTTAGCTGCAGCAATTTCGTATGCACGTCCCTTAGAGGGAGTTTACACGTTCAGTATTTCGTCATTCTGGTCCATCAGTCTGGTCATGTTTATTTGATTTGAAGGGAAACTGATATACTGAAGCACCATGTTAGTCGGGTCAATCTCGAGTCAGTTTCCCTTCAAATCAAATATACATGACCAGACTGATGGACCAGACTGATGAAATACTGACCGTGTAACTTCCCTCTTACGTGCCTTCCTAGGTAGGATTCCTACTTAAGGAACTCGTAAGAAAAGTGAAAACGGATTAAGGTCAAGCCGAAAGCTAGCAAGTGTTGCGCAATCCCTCAAATGAACCACAAAAGCGGGAAAAGCTAAGCTTGTTGCTAGTTTCAAGTTAGCAACAAAGCACAAAGCCGACTAAGTGATTATCGTTCCCAAGAGAGCTAGTTAGTTCGTTAACCGCTGGAATCGACGTACACCCGAAAGTACATGAATACATATCCCTACAGAACGAAAGCTTCATACAAGCGGCGGCTGTCGGCACATGAATAGATATCTCGGCGAGGCCGGATCAGACAACAAGCTTCATACAAGCGGCGCGCCGCGCCGGACTAAGGACGGCCGCACATTATCAGAATTTTCTAACAGAAAAATTCTGACGCTCGCCGGAAGCACCCCGCATACTATCAGAAATTTTGATCCGGCAACTTTTGAGCCCAGTCGTGTTTCATATTTCAATCAACGCACATCGACCCAGTGTTGCCACCTTAGCCCTTTTGGGGCTATAATTCAGTCAAATTGTGTTTTTACTAGGAAAGTTTTGTGGTAGTTCTGATTTCTTCCATTCTATACGTATTTTGGGGTGCTGAATCCAAATCTGAGGTTTGCTAACAAAATTTAATTGACAAAATCGCAAAAAAAGTTAAAAGTTCTGTTTGTTTTTTCCGGAATTTTGCTTAAAACTCTGAAACTATTAACGTTGAGTAAATGACCTGTTTACAGAAAATAAATATACCGGACTTTTATTTCTATCACAAGAATATGACACTCAAAAATATCGTAGATCTAGGATAATTATCGCACGTCTGGCAATACCTGATCCGAATTTCTGATAGTGTGCGGGGCCTAATACAAAATGTATGGCTAACACGCCTTCCGTCAGAAAAATTCTGACGTCCGGCTGAGGTGCCGTCCGGTGTGCATCAGAAGCGGACGACCGGTCAGAATTTTTCTGACAGTGTGCGGGGTCTAATACAAAATGTATGCACCGAGTGCCTTCCGGCGAGCATCAGAATTTTTCTGTCAGAAATTTCTGATAATGTGCGGCCGTCCTAAATCTCGAGCCAATAGGCTACTTGACAACTAGTCAAATCAGCTACTCTTTATCGGCCGTCAAAACATGCACTTTTTTTATGAAGATTTGTTCTAAATATTGAGTTGTGACGTCATCAACATTTTCATTACTTTTTATAGTTTATCTTGTTATTAAAAATAGTATTCAAGCTAAAAACTCAATGAAAATGGGAGTTTAGCGTTATTTTCTAACCCTTTTTTTATTGAGTAGATAAAAATAAAATATATTGAATGTAGTCAAATACCCAATTGTATGGGACAGCTGATTTTTTTTCGCGATTTCAATGTTGGTCCTATAGAGAAAGTTATTCAGTTTTGTAGTGTACAGCAATAAAGAGTAGTTAATGTGGAAAGCGCCGGTAGCGCCGTCTATCGGCACGTGCGGTCTGTGGTCAATATCTATCGTTCATTCGCTCGGTATTCGTGCACCGACCGCCGTGCTGTGCGGACGTGCGCTAGTCACATTACTAGTGAAGACTATATCTGTGTTTCATTATATACATCAACCTCAACCAACCCTTAGTAGAAAGGTGTATTCTACATTGGCGACGACGGGATGCGAAATTCACGTGAGTAAAGTGTTTATCAGTTTGTTGAGGGTTGAAAATTAAAAAATACAAACGGTGCCAACGAAATAAAATCCACCAGTTAAGGACACCCAGTTAAGGAAGCTAAGCGAGTTATTTAAACACAATCGAAGACGGTTTCTACTAGCGTTGCTTTGATTGTTGCCTAAAAAGTTACACAGTGTTAAAATATATTTCAAAAGAAAAGTAAAAATAGTTTTGTCCCGATTTTAAATCGTTTATTTGGAATTATCTTAATTATCTGGTTTCTGCTAGCATTGCTTTGTTTTTGCCTTTGCCTAGTGATAAAAATATATTTCAAAAGAAAAGAAAAAACTGTTTTTTGTCCCGATTTTAAATCGTTTATTCGGAATTATCTACATACTGTATTTCTTTTCCCACATGTCGACCATCGAATGCTGGAGGAAAGAGGGGAGACCAGACAGGAGGAAGGTGTGGGACAACACGGGACGGCGCGGCGCCTAGGATGAACAAATGTACGCCAGCGCCAGATGTGGACATCAATCTTTAAGGTCACGTAATCATTCCTTATTACTTTAAACGATTGAAAGAATTTATTCAAGTCCGTAGCTCCAGGCTCACTGCCCGTCACACGTGACTGGACGGAGTTCCGGTGCTGGTGGGGCAAGGGTGTCCTGGGGTTTCTGAATCTCTGACTGCTCCTCGGGGAGTGTACTCGTGAGCATATACTAATGCATGCTTGTAGTCCGTCATTATGCCCTAATAGGTATCCAAAATACGCGCATTAACCTCTCGTATGCCGGAAAAGCCAGACACAATAGTAATAAATGGTTTTCATAATGCTGATCCGCGTTCCTGCATACCAAAGGTTAAGAATAGTGTCTTGATTCGATACGAACAGGATTAGGTAACCAAGATATGCCAAGTGAGTTTATTCCAATAGTTTTTTTATACTTATATTGACACGTTGTCATTTTTATGTAATTGTCTTACTTCGTAGTTGTGATGGTCTCTAATAAAAGTTACTTATTACCATTATGCGTACCGAACATTCTACGTATAGAACATTCGGCGTAACGGATGTTCGGCGTAACGAACATTCGACGCCACGAACATTCGGCAAACGAACTTTCGGCGTAACGAACATTCGGTGTAACGAACATTCGGCGTAACGAACATTCGGCGTCACGAACATTTGACGTAATGAACGTTCTGAGTAACGTACATTCGACTTAACGAACATTCGGCGTAACGAACATTCGGCGTAACGAACATTCTGATGTCAAAAAAATTTTAAGTGGAAATCCAAAGTTTTACGTTTTGAACGTTTTACTTATTGGACATTCTCAGTGTTGGTATGCGAGAACAATAATAATATACAACACTTTCGGAGCTTATTTGGTGGTACTAGTTCATGAAAATATTTCAACTCAAACATCAATAGTACCAATACCAACATAATTGCTGAACATCATCATCATCCGATTTGTTACCGGAACTTGTTTGACGTATTCTATACTTTATAGAACTTCAATTCAGTAACCTTACGTTGATCTTATCTTTGCAACATTGTTGTTAATGTCATAATTATGGATATAATTACTCCAGGTGAAACTAATTAGTTTCTTTGGCTATTTGAGCAAGGAATTTTATATTTTAAGGATCAATGTAAATTCAGACAATTATTTACAAAAAGTATTAGAAAATGATTAGGTGATTTCTTATTAAATTCAGTATTTCTGGAAATACCTACTCACATTTTAACAAGAAACACTCATCTCAGTTGAGAGAAGATTAATAACTATATCATATTCAAGCATCATAACATTCATAACATTCATGACCAAACCGATAATACTGGTTAACAATTTTGTTCGCAGATTGTATGTTCCTAGATGTCACAGAAAAACCAGCCTTCAACAGGACGACTGCTAAGGCGCCGATTGAACCATACCTCCTTGCTTTAGTGCTTAATAAAGAGAAAATGTCTCCAATTAATAGCTAAGAGGTTTGAAATGGTCAGGGTGATTACTCTCATATTGTCAGCTTGTAATGTTAATGGTTAGTGCTTTGCCGTGTACAACAAACAGTTATTAGCAACGTACAGTTGGTCATTCAATGACATTGGCAGCTTTTAGCTGGTCATTCAATTGACATTAGAATCTTGTAGCAGGTCATTCAATTGACATTAGCATCTTTCAGCTGGTCATTCAATTGACATCGGCAGCTTTTAGCTGATCATTCAATTGACATTAGAAACTTTTAGCTGGTTATTCAATTGACATTAGAAACTTGTAGCTGGTCATTCAATTGACATTGGCAGCTTTTAGCTGGTCATTCAATTGACATTAGAAACTTGTAGCAGGTCATTCAATTGACATTAGCATCTTTCAGCTGGTCATTCAATTGACATAGGCAGCTTTTAGCTGATCATTCAATTGACATTAGAAACTTTTAGCTGGTAATTCAATTGACATTAGCAACTTGTAGCTGGTTATTCAGTCATTCAATTGACATAGGCCGCTTTTAGCTGGTTATTCAATTGACATTAGAAACTTGTAGCTGGTCATTCAATTGAAATTAGCATCTTTCAGCTGGTCATTTAATTGACATTAGCATCTTTCAGCTGGTCATTTAATTGACATTAGCAACTTGTAGCTGGTCATTCAATTGACATTAGCAACTTTCAGCTGTTCATTTAATTGACATTAGCAACTTGTAGCTGGTCATTCAATTGACATTTGCAACTTTTAGCTGGGCATCAAATGCTATCAAATTTACTATCAGCAGCTTATAGTTGGTCATTCAGATGACAAGTCAAATAAATAAAATTATTATTAGCAACTTGCAGCTGGTCATTCAATTGAAAAAAAAACTGTTATTTCATTATCAGCACCTTGTTGGTCATTCAAATGACAAGTCAAATAAATTATTATAAGCAGCTCGTAGTTGGTCATTCAGATGACAAGTCAAATAAGTAATTATTAGCAGCTTGTAGTTGGTCATTCCATTGACATTAATATAAGGAATTAATGACTTATTGCACTTTCTTCTTTGTATAGATAAAATCTGTATCTTACCTAATCATTGCAGGCACTGCACTGTTAATTTATTCATTTGTATGTGTTAAAGTATACTATACTGTACTTGAACCAAATCGGTTTGTCATAAATTCATAATATTTTAAATAAAGAATATAATTTCAGTGCAAGCAAGTCAAAAAAACAAAATGATTTGCAGTTCTGTAATAATATTACGCCACGCAATTAAGTTGAAACAACAGTTGCACTTAATTCATGTACATTGTAATTAAAAATAGCATTATTTTTTTAAAGCCTACCAAATGATACAACTGTATGATTCGTAAACGGAAAACATTATTAGTGTTTAAATAATAAGTAAGTAACTAATGTTTCAGATACATACCTAAGTATACCTTACATTACACAATATTTTCATGAGTTTCATGACGTTACATGTAACTAACAACTAATAGCTAAATTGGTTATAGTTTATTTTATTGTTATTGTTATAGAAATGTAAAGGTATGTATGTATAAGGGAAATTAATTATAATAACTTATTCACTGTTGAACGGCAGGAAATATTATGCCAATTTATAAAATTTATTTTGGAATACTGCTTTAGTGACTGAATACTTAGGTATAGCAGACAAAATAACTCATAGGGTAGACCACCATCAGACCCTTTGCTAAAACAATATTTGTGAGTACCAAGATAGCGGAATCAAATCTCAAGTTTCTAGTCTAGCATACTGTTGTAGTAGGCTAGACTTCTATTTTATTTTTGGTTTATGGACGGAATGACTTACCAAATGGTGAGAGAATGACAAGCTTTTCAACCACAAAAATTTATTCCAATATTAGGAACAATCGAAGCATAGCATACCTAATGGGGTAGAACTTTTTACAGACCAAAGGGGAAATAGATGAATAAGACAGGGCGTTGGCTGAAATTGTGCTCGTGGCATAGAGCCCTAAATGAGAGCGACAGTAATGTGTGGACTCTGATTTTTTACTTGCCCGTAACATTAAATTGTGACTGCGTATTAAATTGCGAATCTTTTGAATAATTGCAACACCGTCAAAGATCAGCATTAAAGTGGGTCAAAGAACATTTAATTGAATTATTACGATTATTATTTTAATTTAGGTATCAGCATTTTATCTGTATAGGTTGAGTAAAATAGTATCTATTTATTAAACGGGTCCATTAAATTGAAACTGCTGATTTCTCAAAACTAGTCTAGTCGACTAACTAAAGGTAACTACTGAACATAGCTGGTAACGAAAGCGACCTAGTGTACCTTACTTAATATTGTTGTCAGTCAGCGTTATATCAGCATTCATGAAACTGTAAAATTATATGGGTTATAGGACCATGCAACTATGAAGTTGTTAGCGAAAGCTAAAATATCATGCAAAGATAAAATGATATGGGTTACAGAGCCATGCAACTATCAAGTTGTTAGCAAAAGCTAAAGGGTCATGCAAATAAAATAGCTGTGAGTGCTTAATTGCAATGGCTGGCACCCGCCAGAATATTTTGAGTGCATAAGTGTATGTGCTTATCACAGATTCACTCTTTTGTCCTTACCTCCTTAATTTGATAAAACGGAAATGGATACGATCTTGAAGCAGTGACTTTGACTAGTAGTTAGCCAAAATAAATAAATAAGAGATAATAAAGATCTATGGAACGTTATTTTTGTAGGTTTACTTACCTACCTATCAATAGAAAAATATTTTTACAGGGAAGGGATAGTATAGAACAGAAGTAACAATAACTGAAATGTGTTAATATAATGAGATTGTAATTTCCATAAACATTGTTTATCGTTGAATTTGGTGTTTGACAATTTCAGATCAATATTTGATAAATATCTATTTTCTGTAAACAAATTAGTCTCAATAACTTATTCGTAATTTGTTTAATGTAATAGCATTGATAACAGTCAACACTGTATTGTAAATAAGATTTAAGAGATTAGCTAAACTGTGGAGTTTCTTGCGCCGCTTCTTCTCCACGGTCTATACCTTCCGAAGCGGTGGTAGATTCGAGTAAACATAAAAAATAAATTAAAACAAGAAAGGGATGTAGTGTACAGCAATAAAGAGTAGTTAATGTGGAAAGCGCCGGTAGCGCCGTCTATCGGCACGTGCGGTCTGTGGTCAATATCTATCGTTCATTCGCTCGGTATTCGTGCACCGACCGCCGTGCTGTGCGGACGTGCGCTAGTCACATTACTAGTGAAGACTATATCTGTGTTTCATTATATACATCAACCTCAACCAACCCTTAGTAGAAAGGTGTATTCTACAAGTTTGATGATCTGATCATCCCCTTAAAAAAGTGTCAGCATATTAAGAAGGACCCTGTATAGTTCTATTATGTATAATTAGATATAATAAAATGTTTGTCGAATCAAACCAAAACCTAAACCCTGTATAATCATTTGATACATAATCATAATCATAAAAAATTGCTCGCTGAGAGTACTTATACCTATGAGAGAGATCTTACATTTTTCAGTCTTCGTCATATTCGGGGGTTCCATGTTAGCTCTACAATGAGAGTTATTCAGTTCGTTCGTCTGAAGCACCCCCTTAAATATAGAATAATACTTACTCCCTGTATAATATCACAGTAATACAGAGACAGTATCCCGACTTCATACAAGCGTAAGCGCCCGAATCGAGAGTGAGCATTAATTTCAAGGACACGGCCTAGTTCTCTTACAGTTTCTGTCTCTACTGTGATAATACTTTTACACAAGCACTGCAATGCTATACACGAGTAGGTATACCTAGGTATAGTTACAAACAATGAACATTAATTTGCAGGAGCAGTGCGAGTGCAGACAATTACTTGTTTCCACGCCACAGCAGCGTAAAACCTCTCGGTTGGAGAGTCTTTCACAAAAAGACTCGGTAGGTTGGCACGGTAAAAAGAGAACAGTGACAGGACCGTAGAGCCGTAAACCAGCAGAGCTATAAGATTTTGTATAGTCTCACGACAGTTTTTAGGGTTCCGTACCCAAATGGTAAAAACGGGACCCTATTACTAAGCCTACGTTGTCCGTCCGTCCGTCCGTCCGTTCGTCCGTCCGTCTGTCCGTCCGTCCGTCCGTCTGTCTTACCTATTTAGGGCTGTAACTTTTGAACCGTAATAGCTAGATAAATGAAATTTTCTTACGGCGGATTTGTTAACAAATAATAAAAATTTCAAAAAGTTAAAAATTAAGGGGGGTTCTCAACAAGAAACTAGTTTTATCAACGTTTTTTCTTCACGCTCTAACGTAAAATCGGTAATACATACAAGCGTCAAACTTAGTGTGATTATAGAGTAAACTCTACAGAATAACAACAAATACTAAAAACCGGCCAAATGTGAGTCGGTCTCGCGCTAAAGGTCCCGGACAAAAAAAGTTTTTTTTCTAAGTTAATAATGTTGTGTTCTGTGGTGGTGTGGTACGGAACCCTCGGTGTGCGAGCAGCCCGACTCGCACTGGACCGGTTTTTATTTAGTATGATTGTGTTTTTTTGTCTCTTTGAATCTAGTGGGACTCTAACTCAAAGTATTTCTTCGCAAAATCAAAACTTTGACTGAAGTACTCTTTAATTGGGGAGTTGACTACTTAAAATATATTTTAGTTTTAACTGCTCAGTAAATAAACCGTTTGAAAATAGCGCTAAACTAACATTTTCAGTAATTCTGTTGCTTGCATACTATTTTTAATAACTGGATAAACTATAAAAAGTATCAAAACGACGACGAAAAACAATGACGTCACTACGCAAATTTTAATACAATATTTCATACAAAGCACGCGTTTTGACGTTTGATAAAAAGTTGTTAATTTGACTAGTTGGAAACTCGCGGATTATCACAAAACACACTCTGTAAAATGTTCTAGGTACCTTAGTTAGGGTAATTAGGTGGTTGATTAGATTAAATTTACAAAAATACTAAAATAGAGTTGTTTAATCCAACAGAAGGTATAGTATTTTGGATCACGAGTTTAGCATAGAAAGTTGTGTTTTTGGTAATCGTGAATGCTAACTTGAGAAAAACATAAGTCGCTGTTTAACTTATTTTAGAAAATTTGCTTCAGGTGAGATTGAAGAGTGACATGCATTCAAATACTTTCTTACCTTTAAAAAAAAGCTCAGAATGTCCTACAAAAAGAGTCATCAAGACTTGTTTTTTGTTAGCTTGTTAATCTGCTAAAAAACATAGAAATAACTACAGCTCGCCGCTTGCTTTCTAACAAGTCTTACATTTTCTTTTTCACTGCGATACAATAGAGAGCAAAAAATCCCTGCAACTTAGGATTAAAACTGCCAGCAATTTGCTGCTTTCAGGACTCTTATTTAAGTACTTTGGTGAGAACTCTTGACACGTCTCATTTAAGCTGTACCATTAATACCTACTATTAATACGGATTTATGAAGTGGGTACACAGATTTCAGGTAACTACCTAAACCTTTATAAAATTCGAATGCCGTAGCATAAAAGTAGGGGAAGGGATGCCTAGATAGAGTTATCTAGCACAGGTGGAGGAAAAGGTTGATGTCGTGCAAAAAAGAGATTGGATTAGAATAAGATGATAAAGTAGTTTAAACGGGGTAATTTTTTAATTATTAATTGTGAAAGAATCACATTCTCACGCCTTTATTCTCTGAATATACTCAAATCATATTAACAATATCCACATATCACTAGCAGTGCCCTAATAGTGTGCCTGTCGCCACGTTTTAATGGACTGTGGACACAATATAAGTACACGCACATAAAGCATAAAATTGACGCATGAAGTCCATGAACCGATTACTTTTTTATTAGGTCATGAAATCCTACATTTATCTTTTTACTATGAGTAAAACAATAAAAAGATACTTAATAAAGAAACATCTGGTAGAGTGCAGGAAAGAAAATTCGTTCTTAAATGATGAGATGATGACGCAATGTTCTTGTCTAAAGTTCTTACTTTTTAGGGTTGCACAATTGCAACCAACAATACAAACAAACAACAAACAATACAAACAACAAACAACAAAACAGTACAAACCAACAATTACAACAACAAACAACAATACCACAAACAAACAAAACAGACCAATGTTGGTCAATAATTGTTGCAGATTTTTCAGTAACTACAGGATGTAATTTATTTTATTTCCAAAAAATGTATGGTCTAAAATGTCTAAATCTCTTTCTCTTCCTGGCTTGTTAATCATATACAGGGTCCTTCTTAATATACTGACACTTTTTTAAGGGGATGATCAGACCGTCAAACTGAACAACTTTCTCTATGGCACCAACATCGAAATCACGAAAAAAATATCAGCTGTCCCATACAACACTGCACACCTACTGTATGGGACAGATGATTAATTTTTTCGCGATTTCGATGTTGGCCCCATTGAGAAAGTTGTTCAGTATGACGTTCTGATCACCCCCTGAAAAAAGTGGACCCTTTAGGAATATTTAAACGGTAATCTGACAAATGTAAAGTGTTGTTGTACCCTAAATTCTATTTTCGGATTTTTGTATTATCTAATTATCTAAACTATTATAAAACTGTAACAGAAGTGTGTCTGGACATTGAAGATATTTACAAAAAAAAGATTACGATAGGGTTTTTAGGTGTCCCTGATTCAAAATCAAAAAATTTTGGATTTTTTTTGTTTGTTTGTTTGTTTGTTTGATCGAGCATCACGCAAAAACTACTGAACAGATTTTGATGAAACTTTTTTTTTGATAACTTATGATCTGACTTAAAATCTTTATGCGGACGAACGAAGTCGCGGGTAAATGCTCGTGAACTATATTTTTATTTTACTTTGGAAAAAATATGTCAAACTATCTGTCGGATAAGCTAACAAGAACTTACTCAGAAGTGGAGAAAGAGGCCCTTAGTTTACTAACATAAAAAACTAGTAAAGGTACATTCAAAATAAATACAAATCGTACAATAAAATGTTTTTAATCATATTTAAAGAGTAAAAATATACACGGTGTAGGAAATTAACTAGTACATATTTCATATGAAATTAATATTCCTTGTCTTTTGTACATCCATCTATTTTATTTTTATTTTTGTCACAACTCTTTCTCACATTTAAATTAACAAAACATTTTTACAAAAAGATTTTTTTTTTGCTCTCTTCTTATTTGCAATACGTTTGATTGAATTTTGTACATACTTGTTACTTCTTTTCCATTCCTCTTATTTATAATTTATCTCATAGCTTCCTGATAGCTTCCTGATTCCTTCTCATAGTTATCTGACGATATTGATGATCTTCAAAACCAATCTGTACAGGTATCTCCAAAACAGCATTACGATGAAATGCGGGAAGAACCACGGTTATAACCACGAAGTAATCTCTACTGACCATATTAGAATGCTCAACAGAAGATAAGTAAGAAGGCACCGGTATTTGTAAATTAATATTTTGAGTAACACCACGATGTATAACGCCAGTTTTCAAATACGTACACTTAATGTCTTTAGTGTTTCTATCTCATCAAGAGATTTGAACTTGTATTTCTGGACAAGTTTTGTTTCTACTCCCTTTATTGTCACATTTGCATCGCTGATCAATTCGTAGTTCAAACGTATTATATCACCTGGTTTGAAAACACATTTCTCTATTATTGCTTTAATTTCGACAATACTGTCTTTGCTTGAAAACCAGTGTGTTAGTACCTTTTGTTCTCTCCAGATAGTAGGTTTCATAGATAATTTTGGTTTTATGACAGGAAATACAGTCAAATTCTGTTGAAATTTATCAACGGATTTAAAAAATCCAGATCTTTCAAAGGTTACGCGAATGTAGTATTTTATTTCGCACTTTATTTTACATCGCATTGTGTTTTTGCAATATTTCAATGATGGTGGTATGGATTTTGGTAAGGTATAAGTAAACTTGATTGCATAAGAACCGGTACTTAGTGCTACAGTATCCGTTTTTTGCATCTCATTGTTTCTGTGCACGTAAGGTTCTTTGCCTTTGTCTATAATATCTTGAGTCTTACATTTTAATACTCCTGCACCGTTTATGGATATCGTTATTTTATTAAATTTAGTATCTTTGTCAACATTGTATGTGATAATTCCACTAACAACACTTCCAGGGATAAATACTCCAGTAGAAGGTGTGAATACGGTTATTTTACATGACACTCCCATTGCGTATTTTATTTTTATAAACTATATTGATAAATATTGATTAATCAAACGCAGCGTACTTCCTTCTATCACGCTCTACCCGAAACTAAAACTATCAGAGACAAAATTTATTCTTATAAACACCGTTTATTGTTTATATTATTAGTGTGCTAACGAAAACCCCACAGCAAAAATTACAATTTTACGATAACCTTACGCACAACAATTATTAGATAGATGTCTCGTTTATTTTATCAGTACAATACAAGTCCGTTATAATAGTTATTACATCCAAATACTGTTACATAATCATAAATCATCATCGTCATCAGGGTGTATTTTTAAACACTTTCCAAATCAGGAGTTGTTCAGAGTTCAGACTATCAAACTGAACAACTTTTATTAAGCAAATCTGTGATCGCAAAAAACAAAATCAGCTGTTTCGTACATTTGAGTAGATAGAGTAAGCATTGCAGTTTAGTATGAAACAGCAAATTTTTTCAGAAATTTAATGAAATGAAATCTTTATGCTCTAAATATAAGAAAATAAGCTTGAAATTAAATCAAACCCAGCTTCATCAACTTTCCAAACTAAAATCCACCTCACGCTTCGTCAATGAAAATAATGAATGAATCAAAATTTGTTTTGGTTATGGACCAAAAACAATCTTTAGAATGAATGAATGCGAATGCTAACAAATTATAATAAAACCGGTCTAGTGCGAGTCGGGCTACTCGCGCACCGAGAGTTCCGTACCACACCACCACAGAACACAAGATATTTAACTTAGAAAAAAAACTTTTTTTGTCCGGGACCTTGAGCGCTAGACCGACTCACACTTGGCCGGTTTTTAGTATTTGTTGTTATTCTGTAGAGTTTGCTCTATAATCACACTAAGTTTGACGCTTGTATGTATTACCGTTTTTACGATGGAGCGTGAAGAAAAAACGTTGATAAAAACTAGTTTCTTGTTGAGAACCCCCCTTAATTTTTAACTTTTTGATATTTTTATTATTTGTTAACAAATCCGCCGTAATAATGCATAATCTGAGAAAATTTCAACTATCTAGCTATTACGGTTCAAAAGTTACAGCCCTAAATAGGTACGACAGACGGACGGACGGACGGACAGACGGACAGACGGACGGACGGACGGACGGACGGACGGACAACGTAGGCTTAGTAATAGGGTCCCGTTTTCACCCTTTGGGTACGGAACCCTAATAGGGTCCCGTTTTCACCCTTTGGGTACGGAACCCTAAAAATGTAAAAAAGTTAATATTAAAGGGGGCACCCCTCTCGAAGAAACTAGTTTTTCATCAACGTTTCTTCTCGCTCTATCGTAATAACAGTAATACATACAAGCGTCAAACTTGGTGTGATGATTATAGAGAAAACTCTACAGTATAGCAACTAATCCCTTATCTACACTAATATTATAAGAGGAAAGATTTGTACCTATTTTTGTATGTTTGTATGTTTGTAATGAATAGGCTCAAAATGTACTGGGCCGATTTAAAAAATTCTTTCACCATTAGAAAGCTGCATTCACCCTGAGTAACATAGGCTATATTTATTGCTAGAAAAGATTAGACGTCCACCCGTGCGAAGCCGGGACGGGCCGCTAGTATTTTATATTAATTTTATAAATGTGAATGTAAGTTTGTTTGTTAGGCTTTCACGCGAAAACTACTTAACCGATCATCATGAAACTTTGTACACATATTCCTGGAGGTATTAGAAGTAACATAGGATACCTGGGGTTTTCCAACGTGGACGGAGTCGCGGGCAAAAGCTGGTAATAAATAAATAGGTAGGACAGACGGACGGACAACGAAGGCTTAGTAATAAGGTCCCGTTTTCACCCTTTGGGTACGGAACCCTAAAATCGACAAAGTGTGAGTAGGTCTCGTGCGAAAAGTTTTTTTTGTTTGTTTATAATTATGTTGTGTGGTGGTATGGTACGGAACCCTTGGTGCGCGAATAGCCCGACTCGCACTTGATTGGTTTTATAAAGATTACGAGCTTTTACCCGCGACTTCGTCCGCATAAATTATATACCAGATTTTAAGTCAGATGATAAGCTATCAAACAAAAAAAGTTTCATCAAAATCGGTTCAGTAGTTTTTGCGTGATACTCGAACAAACAAACACCCAAACAAACAAACAAATAAACAAACAAACAAACGAACAAACAAACAAACAAACAAACAAACAAACAAACAGACAGACAAAAAATCCAAAAATTGGTGATTTGGAATCAGGGACAGGTAAAAACCATGTTGTAATTTTTTTTTGTAAATATCTTCAATGTACAGACACACTTCTGTTACAGTTTTATAATAGTTTAGATATCAGTGGGTAGTATCATAATGACGTCATTGGATTATATTATCAAGTTTGTTTTTTTTTTGTTTATTACGGGAATTGGTGCGGTTAGAGGTCAATAAAATACCAGTTTGTGTAATCAGTTTTATTTGCTTTTGCATTGATCATAAGTATAGGTAAGTACACAGTATTTTATCGCAATCAGTTTAAACAATAAATGAGTAGCATTCATAAACGAATCTCGATTTAAACTGACCACAAATTAATTGGCATTGAAAATTTTTATACTCTACTTATTATTTTAAAAGAATGTAAACTTGCTAACGCAATTCATATAATTTTTAAAAACTACTTAAATTAGTCGTACCCTTTGAATTAATAAATAAATTATTATCAAGAAATACAAAGCGATAGTAAATTTTTATTATTAGTTTTTATTATTTATTATGTGAAATTATAATTGGGTGATTATGATAAAACAACTACCTACAGAAGTTAACAAGTATGCCGTTTGTAATTAAAAGCCGTCGTTGCAAATTATAAGAATATTGAAATGACGATAATCATGGTGACGAAACAGTCGCGGGTTTATATCGATACATTGTCGATGCCGACAAAAATATCGTCCGCCCGGTTTTGAGTAACTTTGTAACCATTTTATACATTAACTATGGCACTTTTTAAGTAGAAAACAAAACTGAACAATCTACAGGATATGAGAAGTGATGCGGTTTTTCTCGAAATCTATTTTAATTAATAAAACTGAAGAAAAACGACTCCAAAGTCACCTCTTTTTTTCCAGTTGTAACCGTTTTACTCTTACATTGTTGATCAGAAGAATATGAAAATTTGCAATATTCTTCACAATACAATATAGAATGATGTAGTTTTCTTATTTTTTGAAAATTCATAAAAAATCATAAAAGTTTTCAAAGAAAACGGAAAATTCTGACCGGACGGAGCCGCGCAATTGAAGCGGGATGGCTAATTGCAAAAGTTTGCTTGTTAGAAAGAGAGCCTTGCACTAGGGAGGGCCTTAAGAGGCTCCCCATAGGTAAACGCTAGCTCGGGCCATATTTTACTGGTTTTTAGAAGCTATCTTCTCGTTATTTGAAAGACATACAAATAATTGAAAAGTGTAGCAATATTCTTCAACATCTCGGCTTTATTTGCTATAGATCATATTTCTTATTTTTCTATAAAATACATATGAAACCTGTGTTCAAAGGAAAGCCTAAATATTGGAAAAAATCTGTATTATGTGCATCTACTTTTAAAGTTGAAGTCACATTTACTTGAGACATACACCTTTGTATAGACAATATTAAGACCTAAAATTGCTATTTAGCAAATTTTTTTTAAGACCAATATTTAATGAGTTAATTAGATAATTGTTAAATTTGGGACGAATTCTTATGATTTTAGAATTTGATTTCCTTGGATTAGAAGGCTCCACTGTGACATAATGAAGGAGAAGCTAGTCAAAAATAGGTATACCTACTAAAATGACATAGTTTAGTAGAGGTGAGGTGGCTCTGTAAGAGTCAAGGTCGTTCGGTCAGGGAAACCCCTTAAACCAATATGCCGACGCGCGACAGCTTGGCTATAGTCAAGCGTTTGTATTGTAGCTATACATAGCACTGAAGCGCGACAGTATAGCTTTTGTCGAGCGTTATGCATACATGCGCGATGCAAGTAACGCGATCACGATTTACGATTGCATATCGCTGCAAAAAGTCGTCGTGGGCGATAGCTCATACTCTTTTTCATACTGTGTGGTCTACTGCTTTAACGTTGAAGGATTAAGGCTACTCCTCCCATCTGCAAGGCTCTCTTTCTTACAAGCAAACTTTTGCAATTAGCCATCCCGCTCCAATTGCGGGGCTCCGGTCAGAATTTTTCGTTTTCTTTGAAAACCTGTATGATTTTTTATGAATTTTCAAAAAATAAGAAAACCACATCATTTTATATTGTATTGTGAAGAATATTGTAAATTTTCATATTCTTCTGATCAACAATGTAAGAGTAAAACGGTTACAACTGGAAAAAAAGAGGTGACTTTGGAGTCGTTTTTCTTCAGTTTTATTAATTAAAATAGATTTCGAGAAAAACCACATCACTTCTCATATCCTGTAGATTGTTCAGTTTTATTTTCTGCTTAAAAAGTGCCATAGTTAATGTATAAAATGGTTACAAAGTTACTCAAAACCGGGCGGACGCCCATTAAGATAACGCGCGACTGTATCGTCACCATGATTATCGTCATTTCAATATTTTACTGGCGAGCAGAAGTGCGATTTTTGAAAATCATACGAGCGACTTGGCAGTAGAAAGTGTCAAAATTACTATGGAGATTATGCATCTTTCTACTGCCAAGTCGCTCGTATGATTTTCAAAAATCGCACTTCTGATTCTACTTTGCAATGACGGCTTTTATGGGGCGTCCGCCCGGTTTTGAGTGACTTTGTAACCATTTTATACATTAACTATGGCACTTATTAAGGAGAAAACAAAACTGAACAATCTACAGGATATGAGAAGTGATGTGGTTTTTCTCGAAATCTATTTTAATTAATAAAACTGAAGAAAAACGACTCCAAAGTCACCTCTTTTTTTACAGTTGTAACCGTTTTACTCTTACATTGTTGATCAGAAGAATATGAAAATTTACAATATTCTTCACAATACAATATAAAATGATGTGGTTTTCTTATTTTTTGAAAATTCATAAAAAATCATAAAAGTTTTCAAAGAAAACGGAAAATTCTGACCGGACGGAGCCGCGCAATTGAAGCGGGATGGCTAATTGCAAAAGTTTGCTTGTTAGAAAGAGAGCCTTGCACTAGGGAGGGCCTTAAGAGGCTCCCCATAGGTAAACGCTAGCTCGGGCCATATTTTACTGGTTTTTAGAAGCTATCTTCTCGTTATTTGAAAGACATACAAATAATTGAAAAGTGTAGCAATATTCTTCAACATCTCGGCTTTATTTGCTATAGATCATATTTCTTATTTCTCAGGTTTCCTCACGATGTTTCAAATAGCTGAATTGAATTTAATGTGTGGACCATAGAATAAGTATTCATTTGGTGTGGACATTGAAAACGTAAAAGACGACACATTGTAGGCGCAAAATGCCAATTCTTAAAATGTCGAATTCGCAAAATATTATGGCATAGGAGGTAAACAAATTATCAACAAAAATATAGACGTAATAATAAAGTTTAATTCAATACTCAAAAATGTATACTTCATTGTACCATTTTGTGAACTTTCGTATGGAATTTTGCTTGTGCGTTAGCACTGCATTTCCGCCAGTGTCAGGTGGTTTGTGGGAGTATCTATCTCAATCTCAGGGAGGCTCGTGGCAAGCAAAAACGCCAACCGCGCAAACACCACGCGAAATACAACCGCTCACGGCAAAATTTGCAACATAACACCTATCTTAACATTATCAACTGTGAATGGACAATAGTTAAAAACGTAGGTACTTATTTTATACGTGTCGTCGCGCTATAAAATGAACCCATTTATGAGAGTAGTGCCCCGTGAGACGTAATGAAATGATGACGCTGCGTAGTTACTACTGGAGGAAGTCCGTATTTTTATGGTGTCTTGGAACACTTTCCAAGATATTTCAGGTGCTTCATTTATGGTCAGTCTTTAAAAGATGATGTTTGCGTTGAGTCAAATTTCGACATCGCGGTCGATGGTTCGGAGGTGGGTTATACGTTATACATACAGACACACACTAAATTCTTACAAGAACTTGTACTAGAAAAGACTATGACAAGTTAAGCGCATATTACAACGGGGCGTACCTATCGGGTCGTGCTGCAGCGCAAAAATCCGTCCAAATCACTTCTACAGGGTGAAATAGATATCAATCCAGCATCCTTTTAAACTAAGAGTCTACCCATCAAACTGAACAGCTTTTAGTATGCGAGCAAACCGATCGGATCCTTAAACCGACTTCGAACCCAGGTCGGTCGCAGTAAGGACAACATGCTCAGGTGGGGATTCTCGGAGGCGCAAAATGTGACTTGCTTGTGCGAAGCTCCACAAACGATGGCCCATCTCACATCGTGCCCTGCGTGCCCTAACACCTGCACGCAGGAGGAGCTCATGACCGCTAGCGACGGTGCAGAATCGGTTGCCCAATCCTGGCAAGGTACTATTTAGCGACTTTGTTGTGTTGAAGTCAACACGATAAGCAAACCGATCGGAGCAAAAAGAAAACAGCTGTTCCATAGTCCATACTAAACTGCAATGCCTACTGACTCAACAGCAGATTTTTTTTGCTTCGATCGGTTTGCTCCCATAGTAAAAAAAAACAAAACAAGAAACAAAAATATTTATTTCAATGAGCACTTTACATAGGTAGGTACAATTTGGTTCATATAAAAACAAGGAATAGGTATTGCACATTGACATGACAGTATTTAACAAAAAAAAGATTTACAATTATCCCCCACGCTAGGCTAAAAAAGTTGTTCAGTTTGATGGGTAGACTCTTAGTTTAAAAGTATGCTGATAATATCAATTTCACCCTGCATGGGTCCTTCTTAATGTCAAATCATCAAATCGAACATCTTTTTGAGAGCATCCGTGGGCATAACCTGACCTTGAACGCATCTGACGCGGGAATTCCACTACTGGGTTGGGTACGTAACGTATTGCTATTCTAATGCCCCAAGCCTATGGACTAACCTATAAAAGAACAAAACACCACCGTAACACTTTCAGCCATGTTTATGTATCACCCAGTTTCGTTTTAACGCGGCCGTGATAGAGCTTTGCTGCCATATTCTTTTTTATCTTGCTGAGATTCGACCTACATTGTTTGTATTGTTGTACCTGAAATTTTTCAGATTTTTCTATCTATGATTTTCGTTATTTTTCTTTTATCGTTATTTAATTTTTGTTTAATAAATTACGGTCCATTTTTAATGAAAAATGTGATGGGTACGCTAAACACAAGGAGAGTAATGCGGTGATTATTTCATCTAGAATGAAACATTGAAATCCGAAATTGGGCTCCAAGAGTGCGATTTTTGAATTTGATACGTTGAACTCAGCAGTTGAAAATGTATGGAGATACGCATCTTTTTACTGCTGATTTGGCTTTCAAAAATCGAACTCCTGGAGAGTGATTTTTTTATGTCAAATCAGCAGTAGAAAGATACACGTCTTCATAGTAATATTGACATTTTCAACTGCTGAGTTCAAAGAATGAGTTTTTAAAATCGCACTCCAGATATTCGCAATATTTTTCATAACGCGATCACGGCAATTTCTAACAATCCAGAAATCTCGGGAACTCAAATATAGGGTACCTATATTTTTTATTTTATTTATTTATTTTTTTATTATTCTTAGGAAGATTTACAGCTTTCTTTCTTCTTTCTTTCTTTATCGTGTTAAGAGCCCTGGTGTCAGAGATTTTTTTTCAGACCGCCTTACGGCCTCTGACGTGGTTTTTATGTAACGACTAGTACCACCAGAGATAGTAGCCGGGACCAACGGCTTAACGTGCCATCCGAAGCACGGAATCATTTTTCTTTTCAGACAATCAGGTGAAAACGCACAAAGTGACATATCACTAGGTGTCCCCCGTGGGAATCGAACCCACGACCTCCGTGTCGAGAGCCAAAGCTCTTAACCACTAGACCACGGAGGCAGTCAGACAGTTTACAGCTTTGATTACATACTAAACACAACTTTAAATAACTGTTAGCTAATTACAAATCTTACCTATAAAAACACGTAAGTTGACCTAAGAACCTATTAAAAATACTTAGTTATTGTGTAAAAAAATAGCATAATTATCTGAATATCTGAATAAACATAATATAGCTCAGGTAATTGCTGTTTTCATTCCTGGAGGGACATTTCACAAGAACAGAATTATGAAGTCCATGCAAAAATGCCTTTTGCTTTCGCCCTGCCCTACCTAACTTAGTCCATAAATTCAGTTCTAGCTACACGGCCCTGCAGTATCGTATACAGGATGTTAGGGTAAACAGTTGCATTACTTTAAGTGGTGATTGTACCCATGATTCTGAACAACTTTCATTAAAAAACCTACCTATATAGGAAATTCATAAAAAAAATTTGGACTTCCTATACTATATACAATCAGCTGATCGAAGATTTGTATGAAAAGTAGATTTTTTTTTTTGCGAATTTCCTATAGGTTTCTTTGGGAAAGTAGTTCAGTAACATGGGTACAATCACTCATTAAAGCAATGCAACTGTTTACCCTAACACCCTGTATTGGTAGTTTGGTAGGCAGCGACGGCTTACTATACGTACGTGTCTACGCTACGAATCTGGCGATAAACTTGAGCCGTTTTTCTCAAGACTTCACAGAAAAAGAGTAGACATTTGAAAGAAAATCCTATCAAAAATAGAAAGTCAGAGTTCACACAGTTCTTTCGTCCCAACCGATGTAACACTTCGATTTCCGAATCAGGAGTGCGATTTTTGAATCTCATTCGCTGAGTTCAGCAGTTGAAAATGTCAAAGTTACTATGGAGATACGCATCTTTCTACTGCTGATTTAACTTTCAAAAATCGCACTCCTGAAGTATGATTTTTGAAAGTCAAATCTGTGCTGGTAGCATAGCATGCACACCCGCGATATCGCGTCTTTTATCTCGTTCTTTCGAGCGCAAAAGAACGAGATAAAAAACGTGATAAAGCCGTATCACGGCTATCGCGGGTGTGCATGCTACCAGTGCAGCAGTAGAAAAATACATATCTCCATAGTAATTTTGACATTTTCAACTGCTGAGTTCAACGAATGAGTTTCAAAAATCGCACTCCTGTCCGTAACATTTGTAACCACTTATGAGACAATAGGAAACCAATAAACATTTTGTCATAAGAGACCATAGAACACGATTCGATCAACCTACGACCGCTAGTCATCGTTTCCATAAACAAAATTAATTTACGAAACATGACCAAAGCGGTTCCTTGAAATTGTCAATTTCCACTAAACCCTATTGAACTTTAAGGCACCTATCCACTGGAAGGCGCTCGTTTTCTACAGTCAAACTTGCAATTAGCTTGCTTGCTCTTAATAAGGACAAAAGTACAGTTATTATTATTATTCGTATGGCATGTTTCATTCCTGCGGGGTTTACAAATTTATATCGATGGTTTTGAGCCATAGTTTGGCTCTCGGGGTTAGTTAGTTCAACTCCCGGATTCCACCGTCGAATCTTCTGCCGGGGCACTCGTTTACAATGTGCTCGACAGTCTGTTCCGGAGCACCGCAGTCGCACTCGGGCGGGTGAGTCTTTTATACCCCACTTGTGAAGATGGTAGTTACACCGAGCGACTCCAGTTCTGATTCTGTTTAGGCCAGCCCAAGATTTTCGGTCCAGTTCAAAACCGGGAAGCCGCTTTGTGGGATCTGAGACCAGATCTGTGCCTGCCTGCGTTTCTGCTTGCCACGCGGAGTGCCACCGAGAACTCACGTCGAAAGGTGACTTGGCTTCTTCGTCTGACCAGGTGTTTGAACAAGCATCGCGAAAAAACTACTGAACCAATTTTGATGAAACATTTTTTGTTTGATAGTTTATGATCTGACTTAAAATTTGGTATATAATTTGTGCGGACGAAGTCGCGGGTTAACGCTAGTCATAAATAAAATAATGTATTGCTCGGCTTTGCCGCTCGCTATTTCTTGCAGTGGATCAGGTCCCTAACATCAGGGTAGTTTGACAAATGACAATCACTGTCATGTCATGACCGTGCGTGACCCACGGGTTGACCTATCCGGTTGGGGCCATCACATTTGGGTCAATCTGCGGTGATTTAGGCTACGTTTCAGGGCTAATTGGGTAAGGGTGTGAGGCCATTATATCCGTGGAGGTAAGGTTGGACTTTATTACAATGAACCTAATTTAAGGCTTATAAAGAGGAAAAAAACTTGATGGGGTACAGAGGTACAGTACGGCCAGGAAAATTAGTCCGCTCATCAATCTTCGTTCAAACTCAAATTCAAAATTTTTTGTTCAAAGTACAATAGCTTTCTGAAGTATATTTTTAGGGTTCCGTACCCAAAGGGTGAAAACGGGACCCCATTACTAAGCCTACGTTGTCCGTCCGTCTGTCCGTCTGTCCGTCCGTCCGTCTGTCCGTCTGTCCGTCTGTCCGTCCGTCCGTCTGTCCTACCTATTTAGGGCTGTAACTTTTGAACCGTAATAGCTAGATAGTTGAAATTTTCTCTGATTATGCGTTATTACGGCGGATTTGTCAACAAATAATAAAAATATCAAAAAGTTTAAAATTAAGGGGGGTTCTCAACAAGAAACTAGTTTTTATCAACGTTTTTTCTTCACGCTCTATCGTAATAAAAAGGGTAATGCATACAAGTGTCAAACTTAGTGTGATTATAGAGCAAACTCTACAGAATAACAACAAATACTAAAAACCGGCCAAGTGTGTCTTGCGCTAAAGGTCCCGGTTAAAAAAAGGTTTTTTTTGTAAGTTAATAATGTTGTGTTCTGTGGTGGTGTGGTACGGAACCCTCGGTATGCGAGTAGCCCGACTTGCACTTGACCGGTTTTATTTTTATTCCACCACTCCGCGTCGAAAGGTTTTCTGTTGTAGAGAAGATGCGGCCAGAAACTCTATAACGCACATCTTTTAAAAAAGTTCATCGTTTGCATTCATTAAAATGTTTCGATCTATCGTAAAGACGTAGAAACATGTATCAAACTCGGTGTAATTATAGAGCATACTCTAAAGTAAAATTTTTTTTAGTAAATATATTGGATGGTGGTAGACCCGCATAGTGCGAGTCCGACTCGCACTTGGCCAGTTTTTAAGAATATTTTGCTCAACGCTACAAATTAAACTATTTCTAAAGGAATAAAAGTAAAAATCAGGAACCTACTTCAGCAATAAAACCTAACAAGCCATTTCCAAATCTCGTCGTCATAAAATGTGAAGTTCAGTCATATCTTCAGAAAGGTTAAGTCAGACATGAATGCGTTAGAGCGGTGGGTCCACTCCCGCGCAATAAATTTCGGAATTACCTACTTAAACGATGTGGTTTAATGTTCTGGAAACCATAAAGTGTCCGTGTCATGAATCTGGCTAAGGCTAGGGATACCTATAGGATATTTAAACCAGTAGTTTCCAGCCAGGCTAAGAATCTCTAAGGGTCAGCGCACACCCAGCGTAAAACTGTTCGAGCATGCGCGAGCAGGTTTCATTGATTCAATTGATAATGAACTCTATTTCCATTGAAATAAAGTTGAAAATAGCTTGCAAGTGATTAAATCCCTTCAGCGTCTGTTCGAGTATGCTCGCGTATGCTCCTCGCGGCGACGGGAGCAGTCGCGAGCATGCGCGTGGATGCTCGCGCATGCTCGAGCATGTTCGAGCATACGCCCGTGTCGATGCTTGCGATCCGTCGTAAGTGTTGCCGCCTCGGCCGGTTTCGGACTAAATCTAGCATAATTTTTAACTACTTTAGCCCGAAAAGGGCAATTTACTACAGATAATATTATATAATAATCGAACTCTTTTTGAAAATACAAAGAAAATCTGAAAGGTCGAAGCAGATTTAGTAGGTTTTCAAATTGTTCATATTCCATTTTATAGTTCCTAGCCATAAAATAACTGTCCCTAGAACTTTAAACCGTAACACAGCACAGGGCGTAGTATTTCCCAAATATAAGTACATCTTTCTTGCCTCTTTTCATCTTATTGATGTGCTCTTCTTGCTCCTCTTCCTTTGCTAGTAACCCAATAATTACCAAATCCCAGTCTACCATACTTTAAAATTGTTGTTATCGCACGTCTTTACTATAAAATATTGTGACTGCAAAGAACATGCTCGAGCATGCGCGAGCAGTTCTACGCTGGGTGTGCGCTGACCCTAAGGCTCTAGAATCTCGGTAGCTCATTGGGGAGAGGTATCACTCAATCATGGGGTGTCCGGGTTCGAATCCGCATAGACAACATGCCATGCACCAATGAGTTCTTTTAATTTATGTACTATCGCGGACTTTTCCGCCTGACCACCACTAGGCTCATTTTTGCTTGCATACTAAAAATAAAAGCGATGTCTTACCCCGCCCTATTGATGAATAGACCAATTAATAATAGTTTCTAAACAATACATTTTGGGCGAAATTATGCGATTTTTTTCTTAAGTGGTCAGGCGGAAAAGTCCCCTATAGTACGTAATGCCACAGTATAAGACAGTAATCCATCTGCATACAATGGTACCAACCGCGGCGTACGCCTCGTAGCACGCACACACTGACAATATCTCCGCGTCGCCTCGTCTGGCACTGCCTTGGCTGCCTTAGATATCGTCGTACGTACTGGCGAGCCAGGCGAGCACAAGCCGTATTTGGTACCATTGTATGAAGATAGATTACTATCTTATACTTTGGTGATACCGACTGTTCTCAAAATGTGAAGGAAAACATCGTGAAGAAACCTGCATGCGGTGAAGAAGAAATTCTAATGTGTATGTGAAGTCCACACCCTCCCAAAGGGTAGAGTTGGTTTCCATAGTGGTTCAGTTTGACGAGTGGAATGCATGGTTAAGGGGCTATGTAAAAAAATAGGATTCTTCAAAGCTCCATATATCATGAAGTACTAACAGTAGGAGTATGATTTGCGGATATGTGTAAATTGAACATATAATTGAAGTTTTGATTAGAGCCAAAACACGATTAAGACAAATTTTCTCTATAGAAAAACAAGCCAAAGTAGCCTCCGTTTTTGTCTATAAACGCTTGTAACTGCTAAACGGTGAATAATAGAAACATGAGACTTGATTTAAAAAAAAGAGATTGCTATTATCTAAGTTTTGATTAGAGCAGAATTGAACTTACATAAATAGTACAATCACAATTAAATAAAGTTTGTTTTTTCGCTTGATTCGATCCAGGCGCGCGCGCCTCCCCATCTCTTTCTGTCGCAACTGGCAGTAATATAAGCTATCACACGCCCGTTTCGCTAAAATTATTTTTCGACATAGGCTCTTAAAGTTTCCAAACTAGCACAAAATGTATCCCATTTCTATTATAATAGTACAGAGATACCGACCACCAGCTAATTCCTAACTTTGTTAGCTATTCACAGCATTTTTACGGATGTACGAGAGCGTGAAACTCAATAACCGGTGTGGAAGGATTTAGACTGACGGATATTCCGTGCTGACGGTTTTTAGTTTTACCTCTTATACAACGTGTTAATAAATAAGCACAAAACCTCATACACCCCAACTGATTTATAACAAAATAAATATATTGAAACAATAATTTAATTATTTTGATAATAAAAATTTTAAGTTATTCACATTTTAAGTTTTGAGGCAAAAATGATTTGTTATCATTTCAGCACTGAAAGAAAGCGCTCATGGATACATTTTTATAATCTTGTTTTGGTTGTAAGTAGGGCGAGTGTGCCCGTGCGGTGGGTAGACATCGGGTTCAGTAAAATTTAAATTTTACAAAAAAAAATATTTAATATTTTGAAAAAAATTACCTACGAGTATGTTGAAACCATGATAATTCGACTCTGCTCTCGATTCTAAACAAACTACTTTCTAGTTTTGCGTTATATCATTAACACGTTGTATATTCCCCGGCTTTACTTGGATTAAACGAGTCAGCTTGTTGAAGAGACAGATCGGTACCTCTGTTGCAGAACTGATGATTCTTGGACACGTGGAGACGTGGAGACCACGTTTATGCAGATTTCGCGACGATCTACGTCAAGGGGGTGAAAGGTATGATAAAGATTTCTCTTAAGCCATATAACTTCAGCGACTAATTATTAACAGACACAGTCTTATCTGTCGTGTGCTAAACGCAGATGCACTCTCTCGTTTTTACCTTCCTACATGTGATGGAATAGGAGGTGGGGAAGGAGTAACCCATGATACTGAACGACTTTCACAAAGAAACATATAGGGTTTTATTTAATATGCTGACACTTTTTTAAGGGAATGATCAGACCGTCAAACTGATCAACTTTCTCTATGGCACCAACATCGAAATCACGAAAAAAAAAAATCTGCTGTTCCATACAAAACTGCAAACCTACTTGAGCCCACTGTATGGAACAGCAGATTTGTTTTTTTTCGTGATTTCGATGTTGGTCCGCTAAAGAAAGTTGTTCAGTTTGATGGTCTGGCCATCCCCTTAAAAAGTGTCAGCATATTAAGAAGGACCCTGTGTAGGAAATTTCAAAAAAAAAGAAACGAATTTTCATAAAAATTAAACGTTCTATCAGCTGATTGCATTTAGTATGGAAAGCCCAACATATTTAGTAAGTCCAACCTTTTTTTTTGTTTATTTCCTATAGCTTTCTTTGGGAAAGTTGTTCAGTATCTACACTATTATAAGACTGTAAATTTTAAAAAAGGAGGTTCTTAGTTTGTGTGTTTGAACGCGCATCACGCAAAAACTACTGAACCGATTTTGATGAAACTTTATTTGTTTGATAGCTTATGATCTGACTTAAAATCTGGTATATAATTTGTGCGGACGAAGTCGCGGGTTAACGCTAGTAAGTTTATACAACCACCACTTAAAGTAATGCAACTGTGCCGGGTGTCCCTTATGTTCCATAACTTTGAAAATCCATAACAGACATGACATAACGCTAATTCATATAACAATTATATTCATATTTCAATATAGGCATTTTTAATTATGTATTCTAATATAGACCTAATAGACCTAGAATAGATATATAGGAGGGGATAAGTTGGACGGAACGAATAACAAATGAAGAGGTATTAAGAATGGTTAAAGAAAGGAGAAACATTTTGAAGACAATAGAAAACCGGAGGGGAAAGATGATCGGACACCTGATACGAAACGACAACTTCTTTAAAACCATTCTGGAGGGAAAGATAGAGGGGAAGAGAGGTAGAGGAAGACCTAGACAGAGTTATCTAGCCCAAGTGAAGGAAAAGGTTGATGTCGTGTCGTATCAGGAACTCAAGACACTAGCTGAAAGTAAACAGGACTGGCGAATACTCCACCGACAAGAGCGTAGCTCTTAAATAAGATGATGATGAATATAGACCCTACTGTGCCACTAACACTGTGTATTGGCCTTTATCTAGTACACGTAGATATATTTGATGTAATAATTATGAAGATACATTATATTCCCCTTTGTGTTTGTTTCTAAGTAAAAGAAGAAAGTAATAAAACTATACATCCATAAAGTACTACAATGGACGCTCATCAATTGGGTCAGTTATAGTCCACTGGGGCCAATCAATAGACATAAAATTGATCGTTAGGGCCCGCAAGCCAAATTACTGCCGATTCAGGCCGAAACGGTTGAAAGCGTTTTACATTGACGCATGAAATGCGAACAAAAAAGTACAAACTAACGTAAAAATTAACCAGAAAAGGGTTTAAGCTTTGTAGAGGCGAATTTCAACACGTCTGGCAATGTTTGATTAAGCCTTCGCCACCCAGGCTCAAATATTGGAGTTAAATACCTACTCGAGTCGTTCTCAGAGACCGTCCTGCTCTGAAAAAGTTAGATACGTACGTATTAATTTTGTTTATTATCAGGGAGTCAAACTCATAGTCAACAACTTTTTTCTCAATTAATTATTTCACAGAAATATTTTTAGGGAAAATTAATTGAATCAGGCGTTAAGTACTTTGCGGAAATCTATTACTAAGTATACGTAGATAACACGATTATATCGAGGCAGAGAGACAATAAAGACAGTCAAAAAGTTGGATTCGCAAAAACGATTTCTCCAAAAACTAAGGATCCCCTTGTAAAGGATAAACTTATAACAAACAAACATTGTATTTTTTGAGTTTATTATTAATTGCCATCTATGGATTTCATTATACTTTTATTCCCACCGATGCGGCATACATCTTGGGGAGGGAGTGAGGGTTTGGCTTACAAATTTCGTTTTGCAGTCAAGTTTTTTCCCAAATTTTTTGTCAGCCGCCATTTCATCATCGTTATCATTTCAGCAATGAATGAAAGCGCTAACGTACTCATGGATACATTTTTATAATCTTGTTTTAGTAGTAAGTAGGGTGAGTGTGCCCATGCAGTGGGTTGACATCGGGTTCAGTAAATTTTAAATTTTACAAAAAAAAATATTTAATATTTTGAAAAAAATTACCTATGTTGAAACCATGATAATTCGACTCTGCTCTCGATTCTAAACAAACTACTTTCTAGTTTTGCGTTATATCATTAACACGTTGTATATTCCGTGGCTTTACTTGGATTAAACGAGTCAGCTTGTTGAAGAGACAGATCGGTACCTCTGTTGCAGAACTGATGATTCTTGGACACGTGGAGACGTGGAGACCACGTTTATGCAGATTTCGCGACGATCTACGTCAAGTGAGTGAAAGGTATGATAAAGATTTCTCTTAAGCCATATAACTTCAGCGACTAATTATTGACAGACGCAGTTTTGTCTGTCGTGTGCTAAACGCAGATGCACTCTCTCGTTTTTACCTTCCTACATGTGATGGAATAGGAGGTGGGGAAGGAGTAACCCATGATACTGAACGACTTTCACAAAGAAACATTATAGGGTTTTATTTAATATGCTGACACTTTTTTAAGGGAATGATCAGACCGTCAAACTGATAAACTTTCTCTATGGCACCAACATCGAAATCACGAAAAAAAAAATCTGCTGTTCCATATAAAACTGCCAACCTACTGAGCCTACCTGCTGTATAGGACAGCAGATTTTTTTTTCGTGATTTCGATGTTGGTCCGCTAAAGAAAGAAAGTTGTTCAGTTTGATGGTCTGGTCATCCCCTTAAAAAGTGTCAGCATATTAAGAAGGTCCCTGTGTAGGAAATTTCCAAAAAAAAGAAACGAATTTTCATACAAATTAAACGTTCTATCAGCTGGATTGCATTTAGTATGGAAAGCCCAACATATTTAGTAAGTCCAACCTTTTTTTTTTGCTTATTTTCTATAGGTTTCTTTGGGAAAGTTGTTCAGTATCAGTTCAGTGGGTACAATCACCCCTTAAAGTAATGCAACTGTGCCCTTATATACCATATACAACGTGTTAATAAATTAACGCAAAACCTCATACACCCCAACTGATTTATAACAAAAGAATTAGATTGAAACAATAATTTCATTATTTTGATAGTTAAAATTTAAAGTTATTCGCATTTTAAGTTCAGCAGCAAAAATGATTTATTATCATTTCAGCACTGAAAGAAAGCGCTAACGTACTCATGGATACATTTTTATAATCTTGTTTTGGTAGTAAGTAGGGTAAGTGTGCCCGTGCGGTAGGTTTTCATCGGGTTCAGTAAATTTAAAATTTTGCATAAAAATTATTTAATATTTTGAAAAAAATTACCTATGTTGAAACCATGATAATTCGATTCTGCTCTCGATTCTAAACAAACTACTTTCTAGTTTTGCGTTAATTCATTAACACGTTGTATAGGTTTATACTGTGTATTGGTTTTTATCTAGTACAATAATTATGAAGATACATGATATTCCCCTTTGTGCTTGTGTCTAAGTAAAAGAAGAAAGTAATAAAACTCTACATCAATAGAGTACTACAATGGACGCTCATCAATTGGGTCAGTTATGGTCCACTGGGGCCAATCAATAGACATAAAATTGATCGTTAGGGCCCGCAAGCCAAATTACTGCCGATTCAGGCCGAAACGGTTGAAAGCGTTTTACATTGACGCATGAAATACGAACAAAAAAGTACAAACTAACATAAAAATTAACCAGAAAAGGGTTTAAGCTTTGTAGAGGCGAATTTCAACACGTCTGGCAATGTTTGATTAACCCTTCGCCACCCTGCTCGCTTAGACAATTGAGTATGGACTCGTAACGCGTGCCATTCTCCTAACAAAATTTTCTGCCACTTTTTGCGGGGGGGCGAGGTAACATGAAATTCGCAACTTTGGATTTTATTCCTCATAACTTTAGATTCTAATTTAGAATGTTAAAAATCATGAAAAGTAGTCTCGTGTGAACCACAAAAGTTCTAAGTTCAAAATTATTGTTTCGCAATTATAGGCTCTCTCGTTTAGTGGTAAGGTATAAAATTGAGTGTAAATGCACATGATCAATTTGTCTTATACCGTGGCAGAGGGGAAATGCGACCGTCCTGCTCTTTAAAAGTTAGATACGTACGTACGTATTAATTTTGTTTATTATCAGGAAATCAAACTCATAGTCAACAACTTTTTTCTCAATTAATTATTTCACAGACATATTTTTAGGGAAATTTTATTGAATCAGGCGTTACTTTGCACAAATCCATGACTAAGTATAGATAATAACACTATTATATAGACGAGGCAGAGAGACAAGTTGGATTCGCAAAAACGATTTGTCTAAAAACTAAGGATCCCCTTGTAAAGAATAATTGCAAGACTTATAATAAACAAGCATTGTATTTTTTGAGTATTCACTCCTGATTATTATTAGTTGCCAGTGATCTACGGTTTTCATTATACTTTTATTTCCACCTAATACACCGCTAAATACTCTATGCGGCAAACATCTTAATCAATGGGGAGGGGGTGAGGGTTTGGCTTACAAATTTTGTTTTGCACAGTCAAGTTTTTTCCCAAATTTTTTGTCAGCCGCCATTATAAAAAAGCTACACGTGAAAAAAAATCACGTCTTGGTCTGAAAGACCGCACAGGACTCGTATTGTGCCATGCCGATTGATGGCGAAGGGGTAAGGGTGGATTTCAATTAGATTTTTTAATTTGAAATTATTTGAGCGTATTTTATTCGTAATTTATTAGAGTCGTGTAATTTGATTTAGCTGGAAGATTTAAATAGAATGTTCAAATGTTGAAATCCTGGCTAGTCTAAATTTAGTTTTTTTTTTTTCAACGAATCAGCTCTTTTTCATACAAAGAAAGTGCCTTTGATGGAGCATCGAGTTTTCGATGTGAACACGGACGATTTTTAGAAAATTGAATTAAAATTGCCATTAAATGCTTAAAATCCTCTTGTTACTACCAGTAAAACTGACTAATAAATATATCGGTTATTTTCAGAGTTAGTGAGATGTAAAACCAACTAACTTGAAGACTTGACTAATACGAGTATTGAACTAATAACTTTATAGTTCCATCATCATTATCTCAGACGATGGACGTCCACTGCTGGACATAGGACTCCCCCAAGGATCGCCACAACAACCTGCCCTGCACTGCCCTCATCCAACGGGTCTCCGCCGCCTTCACCAAGTCGTCAGTCCACCTTGTTTTGCCTCAGCCGTCAGCCTACCCACGCTGCGCTTTCCGGTAAGCGGCATGGCAAAACCAGAAAATTTTATTGTCAGTCTAGAAACACACTTTTTTTTTTCTTTTAATTTGTCAGGTATTTTTGTCTTTACTAACGCCATCTGCAAATTTTTATTTTTACTGATTTTGAAAAAAGCTCTTTTCTTGGTTGGTTTTACAAATCTTCACTCCTCTCCTCTTCAGTGAAAACGAACCCTAAGAAGTGTACCTACTACAAGAGCAAGAAATTGTTTAAGCAACTTAAGATCGTTTACTTGGCTTCATCAAACAACAAGGACTATTTCCGTGACGTGTAGTTTTCAAACACCTGGAATCAGTGGCGGAGCTTGGGCTTCTGCCGCCTGGGGCACAGACCGATTTTGCCGCCCCCTTATGAGACCTACACAAAAAATAACTGAGCGAGCTCGAAAAATTTTTACACTACTTTGTTGTGGCCAAACATCTTTTAGTTTATCCTTGCATAAATATAATCTTAGAGCGAAATCGAAAGCGACCTCCACTTTTCTCCTCAATACGAATCGGTTGGAGCCAGAGCTTTTTGCATACAAAACATGTAATCAACTGAGTAAAAGCTATGGATCCAGCGAAGCAAGCTCGACATTTTTAGCCACTTCTTAACTGTGGTCAGGTTTATGTAAGTACAGTAAATTAACTAAGATATTTAGAGCGAGCGAAACGAGCTCAACTTTTCTCTGCCCTGCGATATTTTTCCCGAATTTGCCGCCCCCAGTTAAGTGCCGCTCGGGGCATTTGCCCCCTGCCCCCTCCTCGCTACGCTACTGCCTGGAACAATTCCAATCTGAACCCTAAGCGATTCATTAGATAGTTAGTCTAACTTTCTTGGACGATTTTACACTGGATTCCAGTGTTAAACTTAGATTCCGTAGGTGAGTAGGTGTCAGCCTTTGTGTCTTACACTGAACTGCAGTACAAAGTGTGATTGCCGGCTGACACCCACGCTGTGTCTTCACTTACTTCGAAGCTATTGACGGCGTTGCTGATGCTGCATTCGGCGTAAGTTGCGTCCTCTAGCTCGTATTCGTCCCACAGTTGACTCTGTAACAAGGGAGGTAAGGTTTAGTTTTGTGCACAACTATTAAGGCTTGCGATAATCCTTTTTTTTAGTTTGCTGATGGTTTTTTACCACACCTTGAGACCACCAATCACTGGAGATTACATTGGCAAAAAAAATGCATACATGCATGCATTGCTATGCTTACGACTGTGTTTCCCGAGGAAGTCAAAAGAGTCCAGAGATATTCTGAAAACTCAAAAAATCTACGTTTCACTAGTAGAGCCGAAACTCTGTCCAGTGTGAGTGATGGTTAGTGAGCCCGTCGCTTCTTTATAATAGACAGTGGGCACAATATATGCCTCGAGAAATGACTCCAATGTTATTTTAGCATTTTGCGAAAAATGTACCCAGTGAAGCTTGCCACAGCGTTCTTATTACTTCGTACAGCGCGCGACGTAGGTATACGACGTTGTCGTCTGGAGCGAGTGGCAGAAATCAAGCAAGGGCTTCGCTCACAATGTGACAAAGTGTAGATGCGCTTATCTCGGTACTACGGCCGAGTAACGGAGTTGCTATAATGCTGGTTGACCAATCTCTTAACCATGATGGCAAATCAAACTCTACGATATGCCATCAACTCGACAGAAGAAGAACGTAAGGCAAAACAAGCTGTAACAAGTTCAAAGCCAAGTTTACCAAACCGAGAAAGGTTAAATACCCTTAAGCGTGTAAAGCGGTAGTTACCAAAGAAAAGGCAGGAATTCTCAGAATTCAAACTATCTAAATGCTTGGGTAAATTACGAGAAGGTTAGCCGGTGATGCTCAAACTTTGATTGTTCAAAAGAGGCACGGAGTCACATTCATTCCAGTAATACAGTCAAGATGTACAAATAAAACCTTTTAATCTATTTATAACAACAAAGACACGGGGACGAACAGGCTCCTGCACCAAGCGACACACAGCGCAAGTGCCGCAAATGCGGCAGGCCTTTGTCGTAGCCGAATTGGCTTATACAGCCACGAACGTCGGTGTGTTATAAAAACAGATGCTGTTTGAAACATCGACTTAGATTAAATAAGGCCCATGATTATCTGCAATCCTCTTTGGGTTGGATCAGAAGCTTTGCTACAACTAACAAATCAACTAACTTGAAGACTTGACTAATACGAGTAAAATACTAATAATTTTATAGTTCGATCATCATCATCATCATCTCAGCCGATATACGTCCACTGCTGGATATAGGCCTCCCCCAAGGATTGTCATAATACAACCGGTCCAGCGCTGCCATAATCCAACGGGTACCTGCCGCCTTCACCAGGTTGTCAGTCCACCTTGTGGGGGGCTTACCTACGCTGCACTATCCGATACGCAGTCACCACTGCCAGTGATGGCATACGGAACGGGTCATAAAAAGGCTGAAAATCACCATAAGGCCGATGGAGAGAGCTATAGTATGCGATAGTTAATGTAAATTGTATGGAAGCGATTTGGGCGGATGCATGTTTTCTATGATTTTTGCCTTAAACGACACCCACGGCCAGAAAGCGCACGGGTCTGAAGTTTGAGCATCTTAGTCTATCGCAACAGTTCAAGTAAAGAGCCCGTAGCGGCGGAAATGTTAGGGAAATCTAATCTCATTGCAAGTTCGAAGAACAGTTAGCAGACGCTCGAGTACGTTGTTTGTATGCACCGGGATGTGCAGTGTGCATCGCACAAATAGACCGATTTCCAGATTTAAAATCGTAATAAATGGTACCTAGTCTTAAAAATAATGTTTTTAAAACCACATGGATCAACAGACATGAAAGTGCTTTGTTCGAAAAAAATACGTTTTAATTTAACCACATCATTTACAATCAGCCTATCTACGCTGCGTTTTCTGGTAAAAGATCGCCACTCGAGAACTTTTCGCAACATATCTACAGTGAAATCTTCGCCACAGTGAACTTTATGAAGTTAAAATATATGCATAGCTTGAAGTCAAATAATCATTCATTAGTAGTACTACCTATACAGGGTGTACAATAAAATGGGACAGCTACTCAAAGGGGTGCTTCAGACCATCAAACTGAACAACTTTCTCTATGGGACCAATATCGAAATCGCGAAAAAAAAATCCACTCTCCCATACAAAACTGCAAACAACAATCAGTCTGCTTTTAATTCTCAATGTTTGCATTACATTCGATGGTTTACTTTTGCTGTTTCATATTATACAGGGTGTACAATAAAATGGGACAGCTACTTAAAGGGGTGCTTCAGACCAACAAACTGAACAACTTTCTCTATGGGACCAATATCGAAATCGCGAAAAAAAAATCCACTCTCCCATACAACACTGCAAACAACAATCAGTCTGCTTTTAATTCTCAATGTTTGCATTACATTCGATGGTTTACTTTTGCTGTTTCATATTATACAGGGTGTACAATAAAATGGGACAGCTACTTAAAGGGGTGCTTCAGACCAACAAACTGAACAACTTTCTCTATGGGACCAATATCGAAATCGCGAAAAAAAAATCTGCTGTCCCATACATTTCAGTCGAATTATGTTTGCAGTTTTGTATGGGAGAGTGGATTTTTTTTTCGCGATTTCGATATTGGTCCCATAGAGAAAGTTGTTCAGTTTGTTGGTCTGAAGCACCCCTTTAAGTAGCTGTCCCATTTTATTGTACACCCTGTATAATAAGAAACAGCAAAAGTAAACCATCGAATGTAATGCAAACATTGAGAATTAAAAGCAGACTGATTGTTTGCTGTGGCATGTGAAATTAATAAACTGTTGTTTGTTTACTCCGAAGCAATTTACGTTTGAGGCTTGGTTCTAATGTCTTTAGGGTACCGCACGCAGTCGACAAGAAACCCAAGCTCTTCCAGTTAGTCCGTCCGTCCTAACATGTCACAGTGTCATAATCTAAACTATTATAAAACTGTAACAGAAGTGTGTCTGTACATTGAAGATATTTACAAAAAAAAAGATTACGATATGATTTTTAGATGTCCCTGATTCCAAATCACAAATTTTTGAATTTTTTGTCTGTCTGTTTGTTTGTTTGTTTGTTTGTTCGTTTGTTTGTTTGTTTGTTTGGGTGTATGTTTGTTCGAGTATCACGCAAAAACTACTGAACCGATTTTGATGAAACTTTTTTGTTTGATAGTGTAACATCTGACTTAAAATCTGGTATATAATTTATGCGGACGAAGTCGCGGGAAAAAGCTCGTGTAAACATAAACAGGAAAGGTCACCGCAAAATAATTGCGAAAAGGAAATAGAAAATGAAATAATGTATACTGGGCCTCTACCCGCACATTCGAACTTCGCAATTGCGTGAACGTTTTCGTTCCAATGTCAACTCTATTACAATGAAATGCGGACCGAAACAGTGGCGATATATCGAACATCGAAAGTCCGGGTGCATGGCCAGGGTGTAAGTAAAACTATTATTAACCTACAACAGGCCCTCTACCCGCACATTCGAACTTCGCAATTGCGTGAATGTTTTCGTTCCAATGTCAACTCTATGACAATGAAGTGCGGACAGAAACAGTGGCGATATATCGAACATCGAAAGTCCGGGTACAGGGCCTGGTTGTTAGAGTCTGGCTTTTAAAGTGTACACGAATTCTTAGATCGATAATGTAATTAATGTACTGTAATTAATTAATAATGCTATAACTTTGTGACATGTTCTAACCTCTAATATTTGCAATAATGTAATAATTAAATGATAATGCCATGTAATTAATTAATTAATAATGTTTTTAACTTTGTGACTTGTACCTAATTAATCTCTAATATTTGCATGCTACCATTGTTAGCTGAGTAGAAGAAACTTTTTATGTACCTACCACTAATTAATTATGTTACCTATTCATAGCAAATAAATATTAATTTTCATTTTTCATGTTTTTACTTTTTAATCCAGTCCAATCCAGTCTACCCATCAAACTAAACAACTTTTACTATGGGAGCAAATGTATCAGAAAAAAAAACAGCTGTTTCATACAGTTGAATCGAGTAGGCATTGCAGTTTAGTATGGAACAGCAGATTTTTTAATGCTCCCGTAGTGAAAGTAGTTCAGTTTGATGGGCAGAGTATGTGGTTTGTATAAAAGATAAAATTTTCTTATAATTTTACAAATTACCTATCAGTAGGTATATCGAAGCCAAAATTGTCGAGAGATACAATTTCGCAAACTATAACAACCCATATAAGTGGACCGTGGAGGAATAGGGAATACTACATATAGATAAGCGTCGGTTCTATATGATGAAAACATTGACGTACGAGGGGCACACTGAAAGTTTCTAGACAATAAAAAGTGTATAGAAGTAGGAGGTTGGGAATACTTTTAATATTTTTAGAAGTGGCCTCCATTCCATTTTATGTATCGTCCCGTTCAATGGAACCTCTGTGAGAAGCAGTGGACCCCCTCTGCTTTACTATGAAATTATTGAAATCGGTTAAATTATGGGGTATTCATCTAGTACAAAGCTTCCCTACGCCTTAATATTCGTGTAGGATCTTTTGCACTTGACTCATATCAATGCTGAAGCTTGCCTGAATCTGCTGGTAGGTCACTCTCTTATCAGCCTCTCTCATGAGCTGCACAGCATTGGCGTTTTGTTCAGTTGTCGCCGTTGAACGACATCTCCCAGGTAGATCATCACTGAGATTACTCCGATCATGCCTAAACTCATTTAACCAGTTGTAAACAAGTGTCAAGGGACAGGGCTTCATTATGAAATACCAATTGAAGTTTATCATTAACTTTGTTATGGACTAGGACCACGACGAAAATCGTAATAAATTGGGGAGAAAACATTTTTCCCTTCTAAATTCGTTTTGCCTCGCGACACGCACTTTTCGAATTGCCGCCAAATCGTTAAAACAAATGACAAACGAATAAAATCTTCGGCTATAGGTTGATAAAGAGTTTCTTATTCGTAATTAAAATAAATTTTTCATTGGCATTGTCACTAACTGGTCCATTCTTGAAACTTTCAGTGTCGCCCTCGTAGAATAAATACTATGGACGCCGGGTCTAGTACAATATTCTCGGAAATTGTGTCCGAAACTGAACTACACAAACCTAAGTTCGTGTATTGATATAAACCAACTAAAAACATTGAAAATTCTGAAATTCTTTTCCACTCCCCATCCCCCGCGTGCGCGTAGTCGGCCGATCAAAGGAAGATTGTCGCGTAATTTGTTTCTCTTTTTTTTATGTTTTGGTGCTATTTTGGTTCGGACACTTTAGGGCGATTACAGACGAGCGACACTTTGCGGTCGCCGTGTGTCGCAGAGCGTCGTGCTCATACACTTTACGGTCGCGCGAACCTCCGCGACACACGGCGACCGCAAAATGTCGTTCGTCTGTAAGTAGTCTGTAAGCGCTCTTAGAGCGCGGACCGCGGTCTCCACGTCCAGTAGTTGGTAAGTCAATGGATGAAAACCTAAAATTCTATTTAGAAACGTGCGGCCGGCGGGCGAGGCAAAAAGTAAATGACTTTGGAACCCCACTCCATGCATTATCCGACACGCACTTGGCTGGTTGTTAAATATTTCAAAAGTAAAGAAACTCTCTGTAAATAAGCGAAACAAATGAGAAATTATTTGTTCATTGAAACAATATTCTAGTCTATTACGTATAATAATATAAAATGTTAAATGTTTGCTGTGCCGTGTTTATTATTACAGCAATAAGGTCTCCAACTCAGAATAGATTCTACCGTCGTACTCATACCTACCATATATTATTAAGTGTACAGGGTGAAATTCATATCTTTGGCATCCATTTAAACTAAGAAAAAAAAAATTGTACCTCCCATACAAAAGTGAGGATATTATCTATTGGAGGTCCAATTTTTTTTTTCGTTTTTCGACCCATATTCCTTAGAGAAAGGTGGTCCGCCATCTCTTCTCTAAAAGGCCATTGATATACAGGGTGTAAAAGTATCATTAACCTTTAAACCACATACTCTACCTATCAAACTGTACAACTTTTTCTATGAGAACAAACCTTTGAGAACCATAAAAATCGGGGAATAAAATAATCGTGTGTTAAGAGGTTTCCCTGACCGAGCGACCTTGACTCTTTCAGAGCCACCTCACCTCTACCACAGAATAGGTAATAGTAAATAGTTCTACATACAGAACGGCCACTCCCCGCCCCCCTCTGACTTCAGATACCTCACCTCCCCTCACACTCTCTGTGGTAAATTGAGGGAAGCCGAGCAAGGGAAGGCAGTCAGGCGCGCGCACCCGTTGGATTTGACTACATAAAATATATTTTATTTTTCTCCTCACAGTAAAAATAAACGTTGGAAAATAACGCTAAATTCACATTTTCTGCGATTCTTTAGCTTAAAAACTATTTTAATAACAGAATGAACTATAAAAAGTAACGAAATGTATAATGTAGTTCATACGATGCGTGTTAAGTCAACCCTACACATATGTCATGCACAATTTTCGCAAAGTGCGCATGTGCGAACATCATCATGTCAAATCTAAAACGTTGTTTGAAGTGCCGGACCTGTGCCTCTACTAAACTACGTCATTTTAGTAGGTAAGTATACCTATTTTTGACTGGCTTGTTCTTCATATATTAAATCGCATTCTAAAATCATAAGAATTCGCCCCAAATTTAACAATTTTATCGAATTAACTCATTAAACATTGGTATTAAAAAAAATTGCTAAATAGCAATTTTAGATCTTAATATTGTCTACACAAAGGTGTCAAGTAAAAGTGACTTCAACTTATAAAGTAGATGCACATAATACCGATTTTTTTTCCAATATTTTGGCTTTCCTTTGAACACAGGTTTCATATATATTTTATAGAAAAATAAGAAATATGATCTAGAGCAAATAAAGCCGAGATGTTGAAGAATATTGCTACACTTTTCAATTATTTGTATGTCTTTCAAATAACGAGAAGATAGCTTCTAAAAACCAGTAAAATATGGCCCGAGCCAGCGTTTACCTATGGGGAGCCTCTTAATATAATAATATGCTTATGTTTATGGTGTTAAGGTGTCCCTGACTCCAAATCATAGATGTTTTTATTTATTGTCCGTCTATTTGTTTGCTTTTTGAACCAAAATCTAGTTAATACACAGGCTCCTTCTTAATATGCTGACATTTTTTTAAGGGGATGTATAGTCCATCAAACTGAACAACTTTCTCTATGGGACCATAATCGAAATCGCGAGAAAAAAATCAGCTGTCCCATACATTTGGCTCGGGCTGGTTTGCACTTGCAGTTTTTTATGGAAGAGCTGATTTTTTTTCGCCATTTTGATGCTGGTGTCATAGAGAAAGTTGTTCAGATTGACGATCTGATCATACCCTTAAAAAGTGTCAGCATATCCCCTGGACCCTGAACAACCCTGAAGGACCCTGTACAAGTAAACGTTTCATTTTAACTTCAACTTGTGACGCAACTTATGAAATAACAGTAACTAGATACTACCATCATCATCATCCTATAAACATCCGACGACCCGGTTGGTGTAATGGTTACCACGCCGGACTGCCAAACCAGGGTCCTGGGATCGAATCCCGGTTCGGTCATGGATGTTTATATGTTTGTGCCGTTGTTGTATGGTTTCCATAATAAACAGCCTATAAATAGTGCTTTCTTGGGATCATTACAATGTATGTGCCTGTGAGTGTTATTTATTTTATCCCACCAGGCCTACCCTCAAGGAAGGTGCATGGGCGTTAGTGGACTAACGCGTGCCCAATTCGCATTGGTAGACTTCATATACGCATCAGAATGTATTCTTCAGCGTATGCAGTTCTCCTCACAATGGGACGAACTGGATTTTAACCCTTTAAGGGTATATTTTCGTTTGTGACGTCATCACTTGCCGTACTATGGAAAAAATCAGAAACAAGTAGAGGTTTGCAGTTTGTCAAAAGATGTCAAAGATTGAATTTGTACGCCATTTTGTATGGTAATCAAACTGTTTCATTTTTACTAAAATATTTCAAAACTGTTGTCTTTTCTAATCGTATTTCAAAAAATCGATTCATTAGTTTTTTATACTTATACAATAAAATGGGACAGCTACTTAAAAGGGTGCTTCAGACCATCAAACTGAACAACTTTCTCTATGGGATCAATATCGAAATCACGAAAAAAAAATCTGCTGTCCAATGGGACAGCTACATTTTCAGTCGAGTTATGTTTGCAGTTTTGTATGGGAGAGCGGATTTTTTTTTCGCGATTTCGATATTGGTCCCATAGAGAAAGTTGTTCAGTTTGATAGTCTGAAGCACCCCTTTGAGTAGCTGTCCCATTTTATTGTTCACCCTGTATTATCTTTTTTTTTACGTAAGCTGTAAATTTAACCGTGTGACATAAATCTTCTAAAAATGTTCCTAAAGTAACCCCATTTTTCTACAAACAGTGTCCGGATTTTACGCGATTACTAAAATAAATTATATGAAACGTACAAAAAAACTATTCATTAGATTTTTAAGTAAAGGCAGGTCTTTTATTATCAATATAATACACTGGATTTGCAATAGCATATCACTGAAAACAATGTTCCTGAAAGTTGGGGTTTTTAAGAATATACCCTTAAAATGTTTCTTGCTAAAAGCAGTGTTTTAGAGTGAAAACTTCTTACATTAATGAACGAACTGCTCCCTCAGGTATATGCCGTAGAAGGAACACTACAATCTTGCCGCTAATAGGCCCATTATGTCGGCTAGCTATTAAAGAATCTGATTCCGATAATGGCGTACCCTCTGAAGCTTTCCGAGAAATTGCCACGCTAAATTATTTTCTTATACTTAGTTTCTTTTAAATAATTGTCCGGCCCTATAGCAGAAAGAAAATATTTTAGAAAAAAGTTATAGGGGAGGAAGCCCCGATAGCTCAGTCGGTAGTTGTTGCCTGTTGTGCCGAGGGTTGCGGGTTCGAATCCTTTAAAGGGCAAATATCTACAGGGTCCTTCCTAATATGCTGACACTTTTTTAAGGAGATGATCAGACCGCCAAACTGAACAACATTCTCTAGGCAACAATCGAAATCGCGAAAAATAAATCTATACAAAATTCTTTTCAAAAAAAAAATCACGATTTCGATGTTGGTCCCATAGAGAAAGTTGTTCAGTTTGATGGTCTGGCCTCCACGAACTCTGACTCCCGAAAAGAATAAAATAAGACTCACCATCGGTTGTCAGTTCTACGGCAGATATGGCCAACCCAATGCTACTTCAGCTTGCAAATTTTCAGAGCCATGTTGACTTCTAGTTCTCATATGTATCACCACATTCTTGATGTGATCTCTCAGAACTGTAGTCCTATAGGTACTATAATCCTATACTATACCTAATCGAACCGTGGCCGTCAACCACAAGTGGCTGCCGATTATAGCCACTGCATCTGACCCTACGTCTGATCGTTTAAAGGTCTTCCGTTCCATCAGACGGAGGTAAGGACAAGACAGTGCTTTGTGTTTTCTGTGTTTAGCGCGAATATTCATACACTTATATGTATATCCTGCGCACCTGACTTTTCCGTAAAGATTAGCAGTTGCCGCCGTAGTCGACATATCAATCAAACCAAATGTAAAACATAAATGTTAATCAAATAAACTTTCCCAACGCGATACAAACATGTAATACTTCATCTCGTATCAAAACTCTAGACGGGCTCAAGTCGTAATATTAATCCACAATTCCACAAGTTCACCCGCTACGTTAATAAGTCTGCCAACAGGTTTATGTTGCTATGTATCTTAACAGGTATGGATTCAGTTATTTAAGCAGCATGGCTAAGGCCCTCCTCTCACTAAAACGTCCTCAAGATCCGTCCGTCAAGATAATCTTTTGCCCACGACATTGTTCTTTTTTTAGTTGGACAATCGCTTAAAGAACCGACAAAAGCACAAGACCATATTTACTTTCATGGCGCTCAAAAACTTATTTGATTTTTTTATAACTGAAACTTATTAAGGTTTTTTTTCCTTTTTTTTTGAGCTTTTAACCCCGAGGTTATGTCAGCCCTTATTAAGGTTGTAGTATCAAAGTACACTTTTAGCATTTTAAAGGCTTAATGATATATGAAGTATCAAGACATGACAGGAGTTAAGGTTAATAAATGATGATATAATAACGTGATTATAATAGGAGGCGGTTTTTGCCAAATAAGGCACTGTGTAAGAAATCTTATCACTAAGTTACTTTATACGAGTATGGCGGGACGAAACGGCATTCGAGTACCTATTATGAAATAAGCAGCACAAAAGATTTAATATTTTCGGAGGGTCCACAACATCCCAGCTTCGAAATCCATCCCTGTAGTAACTTTGCGAGCATGAATCTGAAATTACGACATCGTACAGCAAAGTTTGCGATATGGCAAAAAGTATTATAGACAGTTCAAAGCTGAAATCGTGTTGAGTTACCAAGCGTCATATCAAGTTGAAAACGATCAAAGAAAACGCAGCTTTAAAAGAATTTTTTTTCAGGGACTGTAAGAAATGGAAGCTAAAACTTGGCACAGTTATTTTTTTGTTCTGTTGTATAAAGTCTGTCTCTTTGTTTAAACCCCGATCGATCTGTCTAGTCGTGCGTATTGATATCACTTAACTGCCTAAAATACAGTTTTAACACCCCCTCTACCCGTAGCCTAATTGTGATGAGGCGTAGCCCATTAACGGGACAACGGGTAATTTTGTTTGCTAAGAGATCTACAGAGTCCTTCTTAATATGCTGACACTTTTTATGTTCAAACCGTCAAACTAAACAACTTTCTCTATGGGCCCAACAAAGAAATCGCGAAAAAAAAAACTGCTGTCCCATACATTTGGCTCGAGTAGGTTTGCAGTTTTGTATGGAAGAGCAGATTTTTTTTACGCGAGTTGGATGTTGGTGCCATAGAGAAAGTTGTTCAGTTTGATGATCGTGATCAATGATCATACCCTGAAAAAAAGTGTCAGCATACTAAGAAGGACCCTATTATAGTCAAATACCTACTCAAGGAACACGCAAGCTATATAGCAGCAGCACAGTAGCTGCATACAGGAAATTGCCTTTATGCGGCTACTGTACAGCTGCTAACGTGATCCTTGGGATAACCTACATACACGGTCACAGTTAGTGAAAGTGGCGACAAGCTCACTACCTCTCACTACCTGTCTCACTATCTATCCCTAATCAGGGATAGATTTTGGGCAATGCTAGTGAAATGTGGATATTTGTGGATAATATATAATAATCTAATATTGTTTAGAGACAGAACAAGTTTTGTACCTGTGAGCGTTATTTTATATTTTTCCTGATTATATCTACTTTGCATTCAGCCTGGGAAAGACAGCTAGACAGGTGACAGAGCCAGGTGAACAATTTCCTATGATAAAAATATGTTTACTACCACTTATAATAAAAACCTTTAAACATGAATAATGAGGTGTAGGAACGTCAATACGATACTGATCAATATGCTCTAGCAATCGAAACAAAAGTCTGTGGTTAAAAATTTTAGGGTTTATTCCATTACTTGCACTACGCTTGCTTCTTGCCAAACATGATTCTAGTCCAAAGGGAAGTAGCTACCCTTTGTTTTGAAGCTTGTATTTTTTACACCTCCGTAGACCTTGCTATTTGGATTTCATTTCATCTTGATACCTACCTCTACCCGCTTCTGTCAAAAAGGTCTTAACAGATGGACAAAGTGATTCTAATAAGGGTTTCTTTTTTTACTTTTGAGGTACGGAACCCTAAAAATCAGTATTAAAACAAATGCATTCAAACAGAACGGGAACAAACATTTGAACAAACATTTGAACCAACATTTCTATAGAGGCACCGAACGAGAAAATAAGAAATTAAATTTCGCATAATAGGTATACGATTCTAATGTTTTTAACAATATTCACAAACGAGAAATGTTTGAACCACAGATTGAACTAAGGAAAGAACACATTATCGCGATATGACGCGTCTCATTTTAATGACCCCGCTTCTCCCCTTGATCCACCTCACGTTTAGGGCTCTTACAGACGAGCGACAATATGCTGTCGCGATGGGTCGCAGGGCGCCGCGCTCATACATTTTACCTTGGCCCTCCGCGACACACGGCGACCGCAAAGTGTCGCTCGTCTGTAAGAGCTCTTATTCGTGAGAAGGGGCATGTGCCATGCAGTGGGACATACGACGTATAATATCATCATCATCATCAGCTTGGTAAACGCCACTGCTGGGCATAGGCCTCTTCATTTCCACGCCACCCAGAACGGTCCCACGCTAGTCTCATCCACTGATTGCCAGCTACTCTACAAATGTCATCCGACCACCTGGCTGCTGGTCTGCCCACTGACCGTTCCCCCTGCCACAGCCGCCACTCCGTCACTGCCCTCGTCCATCTGCCATCATTCCGCCTGGCCAAGAGTCCCGCCCACCTCAACTTCAGAGTCGAAAACCGCTTGCTGATATCAGCCACCTTTGTTCGGCATCTGATCTTGACATTCGGAATTCAGTCCAGAAGTGTGATTCCAAGCATCCATTCCAAGTATCTCAGTAGGTATTGATTGACGATCATAGTTAGTTTCGAGATATCTAGACGTATAGGTTCACCAAAATTTTTGTCAAGACTATGTCCATCTTTGAATTCCTCTCCTGCTCTTGCCGAGGTTAAAAAATTGCATAAACTAGTGCAGATCCCAAATAAGTTCTAACCATGTCGACCCTGGGGATGTGTTTATAATAGCGTAAATTCTACATAACTTTTTTTCCATATTGGTAGAGTGATGTAAATATCAAAGAGTATTGTATGTTCTAACCCTAACAAAAAGCCTTGAGCCGGCCCACACAGGTTGTCAGGCACAACCGCCCGCGTCTCTCTCTGAATAATACATGGACATGACAACTGACTACGTTGCTCTACTTTTAAGGCCTCCCTAGACGCACAATATTGCTTGTCAAGTACTTGCGGCTTGACAACAGCTGACAATACGCTTGATCGTTAATAATCGGGTTTAACCCGACATAGAACCGAATTAACCCGGAATTCGGTATGTAAAGTAAAACATATAAGCTATGCTGATTCTAAAACCATGGCAACCTGTTCTCATTTATGTATGGACGCATATTATACAGTCTGAGCAACGTTTCGGAGCGCGTTTGCGGAGTTTCGGTACTACTAGTGAAACGTGGATGTTCTGAAGTTTCAGAATATCTCTGACTACCCCCTCGGGGAATATAGTCGTGAGCATATGCTTATGCTTATGCTGAGCACCGTTAAAAAGTCCGCCAAACGCGTGTATTATTAATTATTATGTGCGTCACCAATGTGTTATATCTGAGTGAAATGACGGTTATATTTTAAAAGGAAATAAATTCTCTGCGCTCGAAGTCACTGAGAAAACCAAGTGAATAAAAACATCCTATTATCAACCAATCCGTTGTCCGTGTGGTGTCGGCTAAGAATAGCACCACCCCATATCCTCCCGTGGGTGTCGTAAAAGGCAACTAAAGGATCTACCGAAGGATGGGCAGCAGCATCCTCTGAGTACACACATCGATCCAACTGCGATCGCCAACCCGCCTGCCAAGCGTGGCGATTATATGGCAAATCCCCCCATTTTGGTGGACGTCTATCGGCTGATATGATGATGGTGATGATATCAAGCAATAGTGTTTCAACAACTGGCTTGACCGTTTAGAATCTTTGTAATGTGCTGGAAAGCTTGACAAGATTGAAGGCTTATCATAAATGCTTTGTCAAGCATCTGGGAAGTTTCATGTAATTTCGGTGGTCTACAAGAAATTTTCAACCTTGAGGAATGCTTTTGAACATAATTCTACACAAACTTGTGTAAATTGCTCACGCACTGTTCACGGGAATGAGAAATTTTGACGGAATATTATTATTATGTTATACGCATTATAATGTTATGGTGGAAAGTTGGTAGTTCTAGCATTGTTTCTGTCCACCCCGAAACGGATTACGGTCGTGAGTATGGTAATATAAAAACAAGCGTCTGTGTACTTATGTAGGCACGTAAGAAGCTATACTTTATTGAATTTACGCATTCAGACAGAACTGAGTCAAAATATAAACTAGCTATGTAATCAAATTAAAGATTGAAAAAGTAGGGCGGCGAGCAGGATTCGAACCCACGACCTGCCTTTCCGGGGCATGCTCCTCTCCAACAGAGCTGTCAGTAGTTTGAATGAACTCTGGTAGATGGCACTGCCGTCCCTTAAAGACGATATTGAAAATTTCGTCGTGGCCTGCGGGGCGCCGACAGCTCTGTTGGAGAGGAGCATGCCCCGGAAAGGCAGGTCGTGGGTTCGAATCCCGCTCGCCGCCCGACTTTTTCAATCTGTAATTTGATTAAGCTAACATGGCATACATGTAAAATCAATAAATTCGATTAGCTATGTAATGATTATAATTATTATCTTTAGTACTCGAACCATAGAACAATATTTGAACTTGATTTGGACCTATGTTTACATACCACTAGCTAGTTTAGCTTCATTATTACATCGGCGCGCGCAATCCGCCAAAAGAAGTATAACTTCAAAAATCTAAGATAGAAAAAATTTACGAGGATTTCTACTTAGAACTTAGGAGTAGGTAAAGGAGACAAGAAATTTTCTGACTGAATAAATATTGAATAAAACCGGTCAAGTGCGAGTCAGGCTACTCGCGCACCGAGGGCTCCGTATACCACACAAAATATTAACTTACAAAAAAAGTTTTGTTTTCTCTGGGACCTTTAGCGTGAGACTGACTCACACTTGGCCGGTTTTTATTATTTGTTTTATACTGTAGAGTTCGTTCTATAATCACACCAAGTTTGACGCTTGTATGTATTACCCAATGATTTTTTTTGGTCTTGGTATTACCGTTTTTACGACAGAGTGAGAAGAAAAAACGTTGATTAAAACTAGTTTCTTGTTTGAGGACCCCACCTTAATTTTTAACTTTTTGAAATTTCTATTATTTGTTAGCAATTATACGCCGTAATAACCGCACATTCTGTGTGAATTTCAATTATCTAGCTATTACCGTCCAAAAGTTACAGCCCTAAACAGGTAGGTCAGATAGACGGATGGCCGGACGGACAACGTAGGCTTAGTAATAGGGTTCCGTTTTCACCCTTTGTGTATTGTATAACGGAACCCTAAAAACGAAATATATCCGAGCTTATAACGAAGAAGGTAAATAAACAGAACTCTCCAAAGTTATTTACATATGGCCCGGTTACATATGCCGATACGCTATACAGACGTCAGACGAAGTTAGCTGCCCTTTTTTAGAAATATCGACTTTGACCTTTCCCGTTTTACGTATATTATTGTATTTCGGGACTGCACCTTTAAAATCACAAATACATAGGTACATGCGAACGTTTGAGAGTAGTCGGTATACAACGTGTTAATAAATTTGCGCAAAACCTCAAACACCCCAACAGATTTATAACAAAATAATTAGATTGAAACAATAATTTCATTTTCAAATATTATTGATTTTGAACATGTTACAGCCATGTTGTGCTATTTCGAATCAAATTAAAGATTGAAAAATTCAGTCTCGGGCGGGACTTGAACCCGCACCCTTCCAAACCGGGGAAGTGCGTTATCCAATTTCGCTACCGAGCCCACTAGCCAGAGAACGAATTTTTCAATCTGTTGCGTCTTGAGGGGACGTGAGCGACATCTACTGGCAGCTCAATAATTTCATTATTTTGATAGTTAAAATTTAAAGTTATTCGCATTTTAAGTTTTGAGGCAAAAGTGATTTGTTATCATTTCAGCAATGAATGAAAGCGCTAACGTACTCATGGATACATTTTAATAATCTTGTTTTGGTAGTAGGTGAGTGTGCCCGTGCGGTGGGTTGACATCGGGTTCAAAATTTTAAATTTTAAAAGCAAATTATTTAATATTTTGAAAAAAATTACCTATGTTGAAACCATGATAATTCGATTCTGCTCTCGATTCTAAACAAACTACTTTCTAGTTTTGCGTTAATTCATTACCACGTTGTTTAACTTACATACTTAACATAAATAACTAGTTTTTGTAGATAAGTACCAACCGAAATAGCTTTTCATAAGATACCTTGTTTCGCTAATTAATTGCTATTTTTTATTATTTTTATGGCATCATCTGCGAAGTTTGTATATAAATAACTAACTAAGCTCAACATTATAAATACAAAAATATCTCATTATCATAGGCAATTCACTATATGATGGAATGACATAAATTTTACCAAGTTTCCCGTAACATATACACGCAGACACATAAATAGAGTATTTTTTAGGAAAAAGCTGTGTCTGAAAAAGATTTAGACGAACTGTTTCATTTTGTTGCTGAAATTGGGGTTCGGATTCGGTTCCAAAAGGAACAGGGCAGCCGAAGTGTTTGGTTGCATCCCGTACATCGGCTTTTGAGCTAAAGCTAAAATAAATCCCTTCACGCGAAGTGCTTTATGGATAACGTTTTTTGTGGACATCCTCTTTCTATCTGTAGATTTGTACGCCTATGTTTTTTTCACCATTTCCTTATTTTGTGGCTTTTTTTTTCTTTTAAATATTGTGCATTATTTTAGAAGGACCTGTACAAGATGAGTGGTTCCCAGCTCTCCCTGCTGCACACTCCCTGGTGTCACTCTAGGTTCAGGCCATAGAGTAAGAAGAGATGGCATATCGGCTTGTTTCTATAGAAAATGTTGTCGCCAACAAAGGGGGTGAAAAACGGGTGAGGGGAAGGGTTAACATTTAAATACGCTACTTCCCGCTATTATGACGTCAGGCCCAGTTGAGTATCTGTGCACAGTTCGATACAACATCTCTTCCCCAGGGGAGCGCGTTATTTTCTCTATGGTTCAGGCCAATATTTTCTATGAGAAACGCGATTGCCCAGCTCTCCGAAAAGTGCGTGCGTGTGCCGTATTTTCGATTAAAAAGAATTAATAAAGGAACTTTTTATAGATTTTTTTATGATTTCACTAGATAAACTAAATGGTGAATATGTGACTAAAATTCCAGTAATTATAAAAGGTCGCAAGTTATTCTAGTTTGAGAAAATAATGTTAAGAATGCGTTATTTTCGTAACTTTTCGAAAGGAAATTGTATCGAGTGAAGTAATTTCAATCGTGTATTCAATTATTGATGATTTCACTAGATAAACCATTCAAGAATACTGTGTATTTTATTCGTTTCGGTAACTTGAATAAATCTCGTAGAAAAACGAAAAATAAGAGACCCCTTCCCAAGTAATTCTGGGAACTATGGCCCCTTGAGTAGGTATTATTCTGTTTACACAGAGGCGGTACCGGATGCGGGTTTTTTTGTAATGTACGAGTTTAAATAATGTACCCTGCCACACAGAAATCCGGGTTGGGAGCGAGACGCGGTGCGGAGCGGTACCGAGCAGAACGCTATAGCATTGTCCTAATAGAAAGCGAATCCGCGATCATCGTAGGTTCGCGCGAATTTAACTCGTACGAACGCGCGATCAAACATTGAACTCGAATAGGTGTCCTAACTGACAAATCGCGCGAAATTCAAATGTTTGTACGCGAACACGCAATGGTCGCATCGCTTACTCGCGCGATGATCGTGCATTCGCGTTCTATTAGGACAATGCTTAAGGCCTAATGTAACGCGAATGCGTGATCATCGCGCGAGTAAGCGATGCGATCATCGCGTGTTCGCGTACAAACATTTGAATCGCGCGATCGCGTCAGTTAGGAGACCTATTAAAGTTCAATATGTTTGATCGCGCGTTCGTACGAGTAAAATTCGCGCGAACTTGCGATGATCGCGAATTCGCGTTCTATTAGGACAATTCCTAAGACAAACAGGGGGCCGTGTCGCGGTCCGGAGGCGATATTTACCGCGCTTGCATTTTGTATTTCATGCATGGCCACTTTCGATGTCACACCGGCCGCCTCCGCGCCGCTTTTTCGTCGCGAATACCGCGCCGGACCCTGTGTGGCACACTCCGGAACGCAAGTCCGCCGCCAGCGCCGGCCCGCTTTCCCGCAATGGGGAACACAAAAGGGTCAAAATATTACTAAAAAATACACTTAAAATCTTAGCGTAGATCATGTACATTACATTAGTTTTTATTTCACTTCAATACATGCAGTATTTCCGAAGTTATGACGATGAGAAGTTTAAGCGCTTTTTAAAATTTCCGAGTTTACGCGCGCTCACGCTTTGACGTCACACCCCCGCTCAGCCCGCGACCGCGACACAGCGCGGCGCTCGGTCCGGTGCATTTTGTTTCGTTTGTTCGTCAAAAATTCGTTTAATTTCGTTTATATGCTTGTATTTCAAGGAAATAATACTTTTACATTAATTTTATAACCGATTACACTAAAGTAAACCGTGTGGTGTGTAGAATGGATGAAGGTTTTCAAAAAGGTCAGTCGGACAATCTTTCAAGAGTGGATAGTTTGATGGTGGCACAATATTTTATGAAGAATAAGGATTTTACGGCTGCCGAAATTCGCGGAATAAAGATGAAAAGGTGTGTATGTTTTATTTATTTATTTATTTATTTCCTTTTTGGAGAACTTACAGCTAAATAACAGTTCGGTTTCAACAAAGACAGATTGATAGTCAGATGCTGACAACAAGTTCCCACATATAAAAATAAAGAGAAAGAAAAGTCTTATGAATAAAGCTAACATTCATAAAAACTAAGACCGGTGTGAAGTTAGCGGCCAAAAAGTTATCGGCCACTATTATCCGACAAAATAAAAAGTCGTCAAAAAAAATTGTTTAAATAAGAACGAAAATAGCCGGGAAAATGATACAGACAAGAAATATAGACAGCAACAACATCAAAAATGTGATAAATAAAAAAAAAAAAAATAATTTGTGAAAACGTGAAAATTTTATATTAATGTTCAAGGTGAGGGTTGAAGTCTGCTCTGAGCTAGTATAGCTAATAGTATGCGCAAATTTGTAGTCTTTCAGGAAAACATAGCGAAATGGAGTACCCTGGCCACAAAAGTATCGTAATCAGCCAGTTACCAAGGCACTTAGGTTTTTAAGTAGGAACATTTTCAAAAAATTAGTTCAAGGTGACGGTTCAAGTCTGCTCTGATCATCTTATGCTGTTATTATGCGCAATGAAGTAGATTTTCAGGGAAACATAGCGGCATTTACTATCCTTACGACATAAGTATCGTAATCAGCCAGTAACCAAGACACTTAGGTTTTTTCAGAAAGAAAATTTTCAAACATTTAGTTCAAGGTGAGGGTTCAAGTCTGCTCTGATGAAATTTAGCTTTTATTGTGCAAAAGAATGTATTCTTACAGAAAAACATAGCAACATGGACTATCCTGGCGATATATGTATCGTAATCAGCCAGTAACCAAGACACTTAAGTTTTTTCAGTAAGAAAATTTTCAAACATTTAGTTCAAGGTGAGGGTTCAAGTCTGCTCTGATGAAATTTAGCTTTTATTGTGCAAAAGAATGTATTCTTTCAGAAAAACATAGCGGCATGGACTATACTGGCGATATAAGTATCGTAATAAGCCAGTAACAAGGTACTTAGGTTTTTTCAGTAGGAACATTATTTTTCATAAATTAAGTTCAAGGTGAGGGTTCAAGTCTGCTCTAATAAAATCTTGCTGTTATTATGCGCAATGAAGTAGACTTTCAGGGAAACATAGCGCCATGGACTATCCTGACGATATAAGTATCGTAATCAGCCAGTAACCAAGGCACTTTGGTTTTTTCAGTAAGAAAATTTTCAAAAATTTAGTTCAAGGTGAGGGTTCAAGTCTGCTCTGATGAAATTTAGCTTTTATTGTGCAGAAGAATGTATTCTTTCAGGGAAACATAGCGTCATGCACTATCCTGGCGAAATAAGCATCACCATCAGCCATTAATCTAGGTATTTAGGTTTTTTCAGTAGGAACATTTTCAAAAATTTAGTTCAAGGTGAGGGTTCAAGTCTCTTCTGATGAAATTTAGCTTTTATTGTGCAAAAGAATGTATTCTTTCAGGGAAACATAGCGTCATGCACTATCCTGGCGAAATAAGCATCACCATCAGCCATTAATCTAGGTAGTTAGGTTTTTTCAGTAGTAACATTATTTTTCATAAATTTAGTTCAAGGTGAGGGTTCAAGTCTGCTCTGATCAAATTTAGCTTTTATTGTGCAAAAGAATGTATTCTTTCAGGGAAACATAGCGGCATGCACTATCCTGGCGAAATAAGCATCACCATCAGCCATTAATCTAGGTATTTAGGTTTTTTCAGTAGGAACATTTTCAAAAATTTAGTTCAAGGTGAGGGTTCAAGTCTGCTCTGATGAAATTTAGCTTCTATTGTGCAAAAGAATGTATTCTTTCATTCATGCTATTATTATGCGCAATGAAGTAGACTTTCAGGGAAACATAGCGCCATGGACTATCCTGACGATATAAGTATCGTAATCAGCCAGTAACCAAGGCACTTTGGTTTTTTCAGTAAGAAAATTTTCATAAATTTAGTTCAAGGTGAGGGTTCAAGTCTGCTCTGAGCATTTTATGCTATTATTATGCGCAATGAAGTAGACTTTTAGAAAAACATAGCGGCATTTACTATCCTGACGATATAAGTATCGTAATCAGCCAGAAACCAAGGTACTTAGGTTTTTTCAGTAGTAACATTATTTTTCATAAATTAAGTTCAAGGTGAGGGTTCAAGTCTGCTCTAATAAAATCTTGCTATTATTATGCACAATAAAGTAGACTTTCAGGGAAACATAGCGCCATGGACTATCCTGACGATATAAGAATCGTAATCAGCCAGTAACCAAGGCAATTTGGTTTTTTCAGTACGAAAATTTTCAAAAATTTAGTTCAAGGTGAGGGTTCAAGTCTGCTCTGATGAAATTTAGCTTTTATTGTGCAAAAGAATGTATTCTTTCAAGGAAACATAGCGGCATGCACTATCCTGGCGAAATAAGCATCACCATCAGCCATTAATCTAGGTAGTTAGGTTTTTTCAGTAGGAACATTTTCAAAAATTTAGTTCAAGGTGAGGGTTCAAGTCTGCTCTGATGAAATTTAGCTTTTATTGTGCAAAAGAATGTATTCTTTCAGGAAAACATAGCGGCATGGACTATCCTGGCGAAATAAGCATCACCATCAGCCATTAATATAGGTAGTTAGGTTTTTTCAGTAGTAACATTATTTTTCATAAATTAAGTTCAAGGTGAGGGTTCAAGTCTGCTCTAATAAAATCTTGCTATTATTATGCACAATGAAGTAGACTTTCAGGGAAACATAGTGCCATGGACTATCCTGACGATATAAGTATCGTAATCAGCCAGTAACCAAGGCACTTTGGTTTTTTCAGTAAAAAAATTTTCAAAAATTTCGTTCAAGGTGAGGGTTCAAGTCTGCTCTGATGAAATTTAGCTTCTATTGTGCAAAAGAATGTATTCTTTCAGGGAAACATAGCGCCATGGACTATCCTGACGATATAAGTATCGTAATCAGCCAGTAACCAAGGCACTTTGGTTTTTTCAGTAAGAAAATTTTCAAAAATTTAGTTCAAGGTGAGGGTTCAAGTCTGCTCTGATGAAATTTAGCTTTTATTGTGCAGAAGAATGTATTCTTTCAGGGAAACATAGCGTCATGCACTATCCTGGCGAAGTAAGCATCACTATCAGCCATTAATCTAGGTAGTTAGGTTTTTTCAGTAGGAACATTTTCAAAAATTTAGTTCAAGGTGAGGGTTCAAGTCTGCTCTGATGAAATTTAGCTTTTATTGTGCAAAAGAATGCATTCTTTCAGGAATAAGAGCAAGATTTTATTAGAGCAGACTTGAACCCTCACCGTGAACTAAATTTGTGAAAAATAATGTTACTACTGAAAAAAACCTAAGTACCTTGGTTTCTGGCAGATTACGATACTTATATCGTCAGGATAGTCCATGGCACTATGTTTTCCTGAAAGTCTACTTCATTGTGCATAATAATAGCAAGATTTTATTAGAGCAGACTTGAACCCTCACCTTGAACTTAATTTATGAAAAATAATGTTACTACTGAAAAAACCTAAGTACCTTGGTTTCTGGCTGATTACGATTCTTATATCGTCAGTATAGTCCATGGCGCTATGTTTTCCTGAAAGTCTACTTCATTGCGCATAATAAAAGCAAGATTTTATTAGAGCAGACTTAAACCCTCACCTTGAACTTAATTTATGAAAAATAATGTTACTACTGAAAAAACCTAAGTACCTATATTAATGGCTGATGGTGATGCTTATTTCGCCAGGATAGTCCATGCCGCTATGTTTCCCTGAAAGAATACATTCTTTTGCACAATAAAAGCTAAATTTCATCAGAGCAGACTTGAACCCTCACCTTGAACTTAATTTATGAAAAATAATGTTACTACTGAAAAAACCTAAGTACTTTGGTTTCTGGCTGATTACGATACTTATATCGTCAGGATAGTAAATGCCGCTATGTTTTTCTAAAAGTCTACTTCATTGCGCATAATAATAGCATAAAATGTTCAGAGCAGACTTGAACCCTCACCTTGAACTAAATTTATGAAAAATAATGTTACTACTGAAAAAACCTAACTACCTATATTAATGGCTGATGGTGATGCTTATTTCGTCAGGATAGTCCATGCCGCTATGTTTTCCTGAAAGTTTACTTTATTGCGCATAATAATAGCAAGATTTTATTAGAGCAGACTTGAACCCTCACCTTGAACTAAATTTTTGAAAATGTTCCTACTGAAAAAACCTAACTACCTAGATTAATGGCTGATGGTGATGCTTATTTCGCCAGGATAGTGCATGCCATTATGTTTTCCTGAAAGAATACATTCTTTTGCACAATAAAAGCTAAATTTCATCAGAGCAGACTTGAACCCTCACCTTGAACTAAATTTTTGAAAATTTTCTTACTGAAAAAACCAAAGTGCCTTGGTTACTGGCTGATTACGATACTTATATCGTCAGTATAGTCCATGGCGCTATGTTTCCCTGAAAGAATACATTCTTTTGCACAATAGAAGCTAAATTTCATCAGAGCAGACTTGAACCCTCACCTTGAACTAAATTTTTGAAAATTTTCTTACTGAAAAAACCAAAGTGCCTTGGTTACTGGCTGATTACGATACTTATATCGTCAGGATAGTCCATGGCGCTATGTTTCCCTGAAAGAATACATTCTTTTGCACAATAGAAGCTAAATTTCATCAGAGCAGACTTGAACCCTCACCTTGAACGAAATTTTTGAAAATTTTTTTACTGAAAAAACCAAAGTGCCTTGGTTACTGGCTGATTACGATACTTATATCGTCAGGATAGTCCATGGCACTATGTTTCCCTGAAAGTCTACTTCATTGCGCATAATAATAGCAAGATTTTATTAGAGCAGACTTGAACCCTCACCTTGAACTAAATTTATTAAAAATAATGTTACTACTGAAAAAACCTAACTACCTATATTAATGGCTGATGGTGATGCTTATTTCGCCAGGATAGTCCATGCCGCTATGTTTTCCTGAAAGAATACATTCTTTTGCACAATAAAAGCTAAATTTCATCAGAGCAGACTTGAACCCTCACCTTGAACTAAATTTTTGAAAATGTTCCTACTGAAAAAACCTAAATACCTAGATTAATGGCTGATGGTGATGCTTATTTCGCCAGGATAGTCCATGCCGCTATGTTTCCCTGAAAGAATACATTCTTTTGCACAATAAAAGCTAAATTTCATCAGAGCAGACTTGAACCCTCACCTTGAACGAAATTTTTGAAAATTTTCTTACTGAAAAAACCAAAGTGCCTTTGTTACTGGCTGATTACGATACTTATATCGTCAGGATAGTCCATGGCACTATGTTTCCCTGAAAGTCTACTTCATTGTGCATAATAATAGCAAGATTTTATTAAAGCAGACTTGAACCCTCACCTTGAACTTAATTTATGAAAAATAATGTTACTACTGAAAAAACCTAAGTACCTTGGTTTCTGGCTGATTACGATTCTTATATCGTCAGGATAGTCCATGGCGCTATGTTTCCCTGAAAGTCTACTTCATTGCGCATAATAAAAGCAAGATTTTATTAGAGCAGACTTGAACCCTCACCTTGAACTTAATTTATGAAAAATAATGTTACTACTGAAAAAACCTAAGTACCTATATTAATGGCTGATGGTGATGCTTATTTCGCCAGGATAGTCCATGCCGCTATGTTTCCCTGAAAGAATACATTCTTTTGCACAATAAAAGCTAAATTTCATCAGAGCAGACTTGAACCCTCACCTTGAACTTAATTTATGAAAAATAATGTTACTACTGAAAAAAACCTAAGTACTTTGGTTTCTGGCTGATTACGATACTTATATCGTCAGGATAGTAAATGCCGCTATGTTTTTCTAAAAGTCTACTTCATTGCGCATAATAATAGCATAAAATGTTCAGAGCAGACTTGAACCCTCACCTTGAACTAAATTTATGAAAAATAATGTTACTACTGAAAAAACCTAACTACCTAGATTAATGGCTGATGGTGATGCTTATTTCGCCAGGATAGTGCATGCCGCTATGTTTTCCTGAAAGAATACATTCTTTTGCACAATAAAAGCTAAATTTCATCAGAGCAGACTTGAACCCTCACCTTGAACTAAATTTTTGAAAATTTTATTACTGAAAAAACCAAAGTGCCTTGGTTACTGGCTGATTACGATACTTATATCGTCAGGATAGTCCATGGCGCTATGTTTCCCTGAAAGAATACATTCTTTTGCACAATAAAAGCTAAATTTCATCAGAGCAGACTTGAACCCTCACCTTGAACTAAATTTTTGAAAATGTTCCTACTGAAAAAACCTAAATACCTAGATTAATGGCTGATGGTGATGCTTATTTCGCCAGGATAGTCCATGCCGCTATGTTTCTCTGAAAGAATACATTCTTTTGCACAATAAAAGCTAAATTTCATCAGAGCAGACTTGATCCCTCACCTTGAACTAAATGTTTGAAAATTTTCTTACTGAAAAAACCAAAGTGCCTTGGTTACTGGCTGATTACGATACTTATATCTTCAGGATAGTCCTTTGCTCCATGTTCCCCTGAAAGTCTACTTCATTGCGCATAATAATAGCCAGATTTTATTAAAGCAGACTTGAACCCTCACCTTGAACTTAATTTATGAAAAATAATGTTACTACTGAAAAAACCTAAGTACTTTGGTTTCTGGCTGATTACGATACTTATATCGTCAGGATAGTAAATGCCGCTATGTTTTTCTAAAAGTCTACTTCATTGCGCATAATAATAGCATAAAATGTTCAGAGCAGACTTGAACCCTCACCTTGAACTAAATTTATGAAAAATAATGTTACTACTGAAAAAACCTAACTACCTAGATTAATGGCTGATGGTGATGCTTATTTCGCCAGGATAGTGCATGCCGCTATGTTTTCCTGAAAGAATACATTCTTTTGCACAATAAAAGCTAAATTTCATCAGAGCAGACTTGAACCCTCACCTTGAACTAAATTTTTGAAAATTTTATTACTGAAAAAACCAAAGTGCCTTGGTTACTGGCTGATTACGATACTTATATCGTCAGGATAGTCCATGGCGCTATGTTTCCCTAAAAGAATACATTCTTTTGCACAATAAAAGCTAAATTTCATCAGAGCAGACTTGAACCCTCACCTTGAACTAAATTTTTGAAAATGTTCCTACTGAAAAAACCTAAATACCTAGATTAATGGCTGATAGTGATGCTTATTTCGCCAGGATAGTCCATGCCGCTATGTTTCTCTGAAAGAATACATTCTTTTGCACAATAAAAGCTAAATTTCATCAGAGCAGACTTGATCCCTCACCTTGAACTAAATGTTTGAAAATTTTCTTACTGAAAAAACCAAAGTGCCTTGGTTACTGGCTGATTACGATACTTATATCTTCAGGATAGTCCTTGGCTCCATGTTCCCCTGAAAGTCTACTTCATTGCGCATAATAATAGCCAGATTTTATTAAAGCAGACTTGAACCCTCACCTTGAACTTAATTTATGAAAAATAATGTTACTACTGAAAAATCCTAAGTACCTTGGTTTCTGGCTGATTACGATACTTATATCGTCAGGATAGTAAATGCCGCTATGTTTTTCTAAAAGTCTACTTCATTGCGCATAATAATAGCATAAAATGCTCAGAGCAGACTTGAACCCTCACCTTGAACTAAATTTATGAAAAATAATGTTACTACTGAAAAAACCTAACTACCTAGATTAATGGCTGATGGTGATGCTTATTTCGCCAGGATAGTGCATGCCGCTATGTTTTCCTGAAAGAATACATTCTTTTGCACAATAAAAGCTAAATTTCATCAGAGCAGACTTGAACCCTCACCTTGAACTAAATTTATGAAAAATAATGTTTCTATTGAAAAAACCTAACTACCTATATTAATGGCTGATGGTGATGCTTATTTCGCCAGGATAGTCCATGCCGCTATGTTTTCCTGCAAGAATACATTCTTTTGCACAATAAAAGCTAAATTTCATCAGAGCAGACTTGAACCCTCACCTTGAACTAAATTTTTGAAAATGTTCCTACTGAAAAAACCTAAATACCTAGATTAATGGCTGATGGTGATGCTTATTTCGCCAGGATAGTCCATGCCGCTATGTTTCCCTGAAAGAATACATTCTTTTGCACAATAAAAGCTAAATTTCATCAGAGCAGACTTGAACCCTCACCTTGAACGAAATTTTTGAAAATTTTCTTACTGAAAAAACCAAAGTGCCTTTGTTACTGGCTGATTACGATACTTATATCGTCAGGATAGTCCATGGCACTATGTTTCCCTGAAAGTCTACTTCATTGTGCATAATAATAGCAAGATTTTATTAAAGCAGACTTGAACCCTCACCTTGAACTTAATTTATGAAAAATAATGTTACTACTGAAAAAACCTAAGTACCTTGGTTTCTGGCTGATTACGATTCTTATATCGTCAGGATAGTCCATGGCGCTATGTTTCCCTGAAAGTCTACTTCATTGCGCATAATAAAAGCAAGATTTTATTAGAGCAGACTTGAACCCTCACCTTGAACTTAATTTATGAAAAATAATGTTACTACTGAAAAAACCTAAGTACCTATATTAATGGCTGATGGTGATGCTTATTTCGCCAGGATAGTCCATGCCGCTATGTTTCCCTGAAAGAATACATTCTTTTGCACAATAAAAGCTAAATTTCATCAGAGCAGACTTGAACCCTCACCTTGAACTTAATTTATGAAAAATAATGTTACTACTGAAAAAACCTAAGTACTTTGGTTTCTGGCTGATTACGATACTTATATCGTCAGGATAGTAAATGCCGCTATGTTTTTCTAAAAGTCTACTTCATTGCGCATAATAATAGCATAAAATGTTCAGAGCAGACTTGAACCCTCACCTTGAACTAAATTTATGAAAAATAATGTTACTACTGAAAAAACCTAACTACCTAGATTAATGGCTGATGGTGATGCTTATTTCGCCAGGATAGTGCATGCCGCTATGTTTTCCTGAAAGAATACATTCTTTTGCACAATAAAAGCTAAATTTCATCAGAGCAGACTTGAACCCTCACCTTGAACTAAATTTTTGAAAATTTTATTACTGAAAAAACCAAAGTGCCTTGGTTACTGGCTGATTACGATACTTATATCGTCAGGATAGTCCATGGCGCTATGTTTCCCTGAAAGAATACATTCTTTTGCACAATAAAAGCTAAATTTCATCAGAGCAGACTTGAACCCTCACCTTGAACTTAATTTATGAAAAATAATGTTACTACTGAAAAAACCTAAGTACTTTGGTTTCTGGCTGATTACGATACTTATATCGTCAGGATAGTAAATGCCGCTATGTTTTTCTAAAAGTCTACTTCATTGCGCATAATAATAGCATAAAATGTTCAGAGCAGACTTGAACCCTCACCTTGAACTAAATTTATGAAAAATAATGTTACTACTGAAAAAACCTAACTACCTAGATTAATGGCTGATGGTGATGCTTATTTCGCCAGGATAGTGCATGCCGCTATGTTTTCCTGAAAGAATACATTCTTTTGCACAATAAAAGCTAAATTTCATCAGAGCAGACTTGAACCCTCACCTTGAACTAAATTTTTGAAAATTTTATTACTGAAAAAACCAAAGTGCCTTGGTTACTGGCTGATTACGATACTTATATCGTCAGGATAGTCCATGGCGCTATGTTTCCCTAAAAGAATACATTCTTTTGCACAATAAAAGCTAAATTTGATCAGAGCAGACTTGAACCCTCACCTTGAACTAAATTTTTGAAAATGTTCCTACTGAAAAAACCTAAATACCTAGATTAATGGCTGATAGTGATGCTTATTTCGCCAGGATAGTCCATGCCGCTATGTTTCTCTGAAAGAATACATTCTTTTGCACAATAAAAGCTAAATTTCATCAGAGCAGACTTGATCCCTCACCTTGAACTAAATGTTTGAAAATTTTCTTACTGAAAAAACCAAAGTGCCTTGGTTACTGGCTGATTACGATACTTATATCTTCAGGATAGTCCTTGGCTCCATGTTCCCCTGAAAGTCTACTTCATTGCGCATAATAATAGCCAGATTTTATTAAAGCAGACTTGAACCCTCACCTTGAACTTAATTTATGAAAAATAATGTTACTACTGAAAAATCCTAAGTACCTTGGTTTCTGGCTGATTACGATACTTATATCGTCAGGATAGTAAATGCCGCTATGTTTTTCTAAAAGTCTACTTCATTGCGCATAATAATAGCATAAAATGCTCAGAGCAGACTTGAACCCTCACCTTGAACTAAATTTATGAAAAATAATGTTACTACTGAAAAAACCTAACTACCTATATTAATGGCTGATGGTGATGCTTATTTCGCCAGGATAGTCCATGCCGCTTTGTTTCCCTGAAAGAATACATTCTTTTGCACAATAAAAGCTAAATTTCATCAGAGCAGACTTGAACCCTCACCTTGAACTAAATTTATGAAAAATAATGTTTCTATTGAAAAAACCTAACTACCTATATTAATGGCTGATGGTGATGCTTATTTCGCCAGGATAGTCCATGCCGCTATGTTTTCCTGCAAGAATACATTCTTTTGCACAATAAAAGCTAAATTTCATCAGAGCAGACTTGAACCCTCACCTTGAACTAAATTTTTGAAAATGTTCCTACTGAAAAAACCTAAATACCTAGATTAATGGCTGATGGTGATGCTTATTTCGCCAGGATAGTCCATGCCGCTATGTTTCCCTGAAAGAATACATTCTTTTGCACAATAAAAGCTAAATTTCATCAGAGCAGACTTGAACCCTCACCTTGAACGAAATTTTTGAAAATTTTCTTACTGAAAAAACCAAAGTGCCTTTGTTACTGGCTGATTACGATACTTATATCGTCAGGATAGTCCATGGCACTATGTTTCCCTGAAAGTCTACTTCATTGTGCATAATAATAGCAAGATTTTATTAGAGCAGACTTGAACCCTCACCTTGAACTTAATTTATGAAAAATAATGTTACTACTGAAAAAACCTAAGTACCTTGGTTTCTGGCTGATTACGATTCTTATATCGTCAGGATAGTCCATGGCGCTATGTTTCCCTGAAAGTCTACTTCATTGCGCATAATAAAAGCAAGATTTTATTAGAGCAGACTTGAACCCTCACCTTGAACTTAATTTATGAAAAATAATGTTACTACTGAAAAAACCTAAGTACCTTGGTTTCTGGCTGATTACGATACTTATATCGTCAGGATAGTAAATGCCGCTATGTTTTTCTAAAAGTCTACTTCATTGCGCATAATAATAGCATAAAATGTTCAGAGCAGACTTGAACCCTCACCTTGAACTAAATTTATGAAAAATAATGTTACTACTGAAAAAACCTAACTACCTATATTAATGGCTGATGGTGATGCTTATTTCGTCAGGATAGTCCATGCCGCTATGTTTTCCTGAAAGTTTACTTTATTGCGCATAATAATAGCAAGATTTTATTAGAGCAGACTTGAACCCTCACCTTGAACTAAATTTTTGAAAATGTTCCTACTGAAAAAACCTAACTACCTAGATTAATGGCTGATGGTGATGCTTATTTCGCCAGGATAGTGCATGCCGCTATGTTTTCCTGAAAGAATACATTCTTTTGCACAATAAAAGCTAAATTTCATCAGAGCAGACTTGATCCCTCACCTTGAACTAAATGTTTGAAAATTTTCTTACTGAAAAAACCAAAGTGCCTTGGTTACTGGCTGATTACGATACTTATATCTTCAGGATAGTCCTTGGCTCCATGTTCCCCTGAAAGTCTACTTCATTGCGCATAATAATAGCCAGATTTTATTAAAGCAGACTTGAACCCTCACCTTGAACTAAATTTTTGAAAATTTTATTACTGAAAAAACCAAAGTGCCTTGGTTACTGGCTGATTACGATACTTATATCGTCAGGATAGTCCATGGCGCTATGTTTTCTTGAAAGAATACATTCTTTTGCACAATAAAAGCTAAATTTCATCAGAGCAGACTTGAACCCTCACCTTGAACTAAATTTTTGAAAATGTTCCTACTGAAAAAACCTAAATACCTAGATTAATGGCTGATGGTGATGCTTATTTCGCCAGGATAGTCCATGCCGCTATGTTTCCCTGAAAGAATACATTCTTTTGCACAATAAAAGCTAAATTTCATCAGAGCAGACTTGATCCCTCACCTTGAACTAAATGTTTGAAAATTTTCTTACTGAAAAAACCAAAGTGCCTTGGTTACTGGCTGATTACGATACTTATATCTTCAGGATAGTCCTTGGCTCCATGTTCCCCTGAAAGTCTACTTCATTGCGCATAATAATAGCCAGATTTTATTAAAGCAGACTTGAACCCTCACCTTGAACTTAATTTATGAAAAATAATGTTACTACTGAAAAAACCTAAGTACCTTGGTTTCTGGCTGATTACGATACTTATATCGTCAGGATAGTAAATGCCGCTATGTTTTTCTAAAAGTCTACTTCATTGCGCATAATAATAGCATAAAATGCTCAGAGCAGACTTGAACCCTCACCTTGAACTAAAAGACAACCACCAACTCGGGCCATTTTTGTACTACCAACTTTTTCTACAGCGTTATAAAAATATGGAAATAATAGTTCGCATACTCATATTACTAAAACTAATTATTTCAACGTTATATTTTATGGTACAAACGAGATATCTTGAATTGAATTTGGATATTTTAGTTACGAAATATGAAAAAATTGCGAAAAAAACACAGAACAAGTACTCACAAACTTTTTGAAAAAAGAAGGCCTTGACAATAAATTGATTGACATATTTTGACATTGACATAATTTTTTTTAGGTTTTATTTCTCTAATTCTCTATTAAGGCCCCTCACACAGGTGCGATTTCATCGAGCGATAATATCGCTGCGATTTTACAATTTTTATTTTCAGTACAGCATTGGCTTCTAATTTTTTGAACACGATTGGGTTTAATAGCAAAACTAACATTTAAACCAAGATCTGGTCCTAAAGCCAGGAATGTCTCCATATGAGAACTCTTTCTTTTTAGGAAAGCCTTTCTAGCGACTGTTACCAAAAGTACGTCTACCTCAGACTATACTTATTCATTCTCATTGGTGGGGCGGACGCGTGACGCTGATCGCAAAATCGCACCTGTGTGGTAGGACATGCGACGCGGTCACAAAGTCGCCGGGATATTATTGCTCGATACAATCGCAACTGTGTGGGGGAGCCTTTAGTATAGGTAAATGGTGAAATAAAACAGTATTTGATTAAAAAACATAATTATTATTCATTTTCCACATCTTCTTTAACAATTATTTATCATCCAGATATATGCAGCGAGAGGCTCAATATTTGTCTGGTATCGTGCCCAACCTATGTACCAGACTACCTTCAGTATGCACAACATCCCACAGTCCTTTTACCACTAACACTGCTACAATAATAACACAAATGCTATCTTCCTACGACTGTATCACACTTTCATTAATAAGTAGGTATAAAGCAGAAAAACACAGAAAAACTAAATCGCAGCCGAATCGAACAAAAACATCAGATAATTCCACTGGATAATTCAGAGAAAGTACCTACTCTTTGATTCAGAGCCATTTCAGAGCAAAATTCAGAGTGCGCTATCCATAAAGGAAGTAATGTGTAGTTTCACCTCCTTGAGGATTACCTCCTTGATGACGCTATCATTAACCAAGAAGTTTTACTACAGTAAAGATCGCTTTTTTATATTGCTAACTGCGCTATTTGTAATTACTTCGAGCTGTCATCATATTACTTTAAATATTTTGTAACACGAAACGACTTTATTTGTAGCTATTATAGCAATTGCTTTGTATTTTTATTATATTTGTCTATATTAAAATGCGTATATAAAAGCTATCACATGCATATGCATGCATATCACAAATTGGCCTGACGGCCCATACATTGATGAATGATGTCTTTTATGAAAAATAATGTTACTACTGAAAAAACCTAACTACCTATATTAATGGCTGATGGTGATGCTTATTTCGCCAGGATAGTCCATGCCGCTATGTTTCCCTGAAAGAATACATTCTTTTGCACAATAAAAGCTAAATTTCATCAGAGCAGACTTGAACCCTCACCTTGAACTAAATTTATGAAAAATAATGTTACTACTGAAAAAACCTAACTACCTATATTAATGGCTGATGGTGATGCTTATTTCGTCAGGATAGTCCATGCCGCTATGTTTCCCTGAAAGTTTACTTTATTGCGCATAATAATAGCAAGATTTTATTAGAGCAGACTTGAACCCTCACCTTGAACTAAATTTTTGAAAATGTTCCTACTGAAAAAACCTAACTACCTAGATTAATGGCTGATGGTGATGGCCAGGATAGTGCATGCCACTATGTTTCCTTGAAAGAATACATTCTTTTGCACAATAAAAGCTAAATTTTATCAGAGCAGACTTGAACCCTCACCTTGAACTAAATTTTTGAAAATTTTCTTACTGAAAAAACCAAAGTGCCTCGGTTACTGGCTGATTACGATACTTATATCGTCAGGATAGTCCATGGCGCTATGTTTCCCTGAAAGTCTACTTCATTGCGCATAATAAAAGCAAGATTTTATTAGAGCAGACTTGAACCCTCACCTTGAACTTAATTTATGAAAAATAATGTTCCTACTGAAAAAACTTAAGTACCTTGGTTACTGGCTGATTACGATACTTATATCGCCAGGATAGTCCATGCCGCTATGTTTCCCTGAAAGTCTACTTTATTGCGCATAATAAAAGCTAAACTTCATCAGAGTAGACTTGAACCTTCACCTTGAACTAAATGTTTGAAAATTTTCTTACTGAAAAAACCAAAGTGCCTTGGTTACTGGCTGATTACGATACTTATATCTTCAGGATAGTCCATGGCTCTATGTTTCCCTGAAAGTCTACTTCATTGCGCATAATAATAGCAAGATTTTATTAGAGCAGACTTGAAACCTCACCTTGAACTTAATTTATGAAAAATAAAGTTACTACTGAAAAAACCTAAGTACCTTGGTTTCTGGCTGATTACGATACTTATATCGTCAGGATAGTAAATGCCGCTATGTTTTTCTAAAAGTCTACTTCATTGCGCATAATAATAGCATAAAATGCTCAGAGCAGACTTGAACCCTCACCTTGAACTAAATTTATGAAAAATAATGTTACTACTGAAAAAACCAAACTACCTATATTAATGGCTGATGGTGATGCTTATTTCGCCAGGATAGTCCATGCCGCTATGTTTCCCTGAAAGAATACTTTCTTTTGCACAATAAAAGCTAAATTTCATCAGAGCAGACTTGAACCCTCCTTGAACTAAATTTTTGAAAATTTTCTTACTGAAAAAACCAAAGTGCCTTGGTTACTGGCTGATTACGATACTTATATCGTCAGGATAGTCCATGGCGCTATGTTTCCCTGAAAGAATACATTCTTTTGCACAATAAAAGCTAAATTTCATCAGAGCAGACTTGAACCCTCACCTTGAACTAAATTTTTGAAAATGTTCCTACTGAAAAAACCTAAATACCTAGATTAATGGCTGATGGTGATGCTTATTTCGCCAGGATAGTGCATGCCGCTATGTTTCCCTGAAAGAATACATTCTTTTGCACAATAAAAGCTAAATTTCATCAGAGCAGACTTGAACCCTCACCTTGAACTAAATTTATGAAAAATAATGTTACTACTGAAAAAACCTAACTACCTAGATTAATGGCTGATGGTGATGCTTATTTCGCCAGGATAGTCCATGCCGCTATGTTTCCCTGAAAGAATACATTCTTTTGCACAATAAAAGCTAAATTTCATCAGAGCAGACTTGAACCCTCACCTTGAACTAAATTTATGAAAAATAATGTTACTACTGAAAAAACCTAACTACCTAGATTAATGGCTGATGGTGATGCTTATTTCGTCAGGATAGTCCATGCCGCTATGTTTCCCTGAAAGTTTACTTTATTGCGCATAATAATAGCAAGATTTTATTAGAGCAGACTTGAACCCTCACCTTGAACTAAATTTTTGAAAATGTTCCTACTGAAAAAACCTAACTACCTAGATTAATGGCTGATGGTGATGCTTATTTCGCCAGGATAGTGCATGCCACTATATTTCCTTGAAAGAATACATTCTTTTGCACAATAAAAGCTAAATTTTATCAGAGCAGACTTGAACCCTCACCTTGAACTAAATTTTTGAAAATTTTCTTACTGAAAAAACCAAAGTGCCTTGGTTACTGGCTGATTACGATACTTATATCGTCAGGATAGTCCATGGCGCTATGTTTCCCTGAAAGTCTACTTCATTGCGCATAATAAAAGCAAGATTTTATTAGAGCAGACTTGAACCCTCACCTTGAACTTAATTTATGAAAAATAATGTTGCTACTGAAAAAACTTAAGTACCTTGGTTACTGGCTGATTACGATACTTATGTCGCCAGGATAGTCCATGCCGCTATGTTTCCCTGAAAGTCTACTTTATTGCGCATAATAAAAGCTAAACTTCATCAGAGCAGACTTGAACCCTCACCTTGAACTAAATTTTTTAAAATTTTCTTACTGAAAAAACCAAAATGCCTTGGTTACTGGCTGATTACGATACTTATATCGTCAGGATAGTCCATGGCGCTATGTTTCCCTGAAAGAATACATTCTTTTGCACAATAAAAGCTAAATTTCATCAGAGCAGACTTGAACCCTCACCTTGAACTAAATTTTTGAAAATGTTCCTACTGAAAAAACCTAAATACCTAGATTAATGGCTGATGGTGATGCTTATTTCGCCAGGATAGTGCATGCCGCTATGTTTCCCTGAAAGAATACATTCTTTTGCACAATAAAAGCTAAATTTCATCAGAGCAGACTTGAACCCTCACCTTGAACTAAATTTTTGAAAATTTTCTTACTGAAAAAACCAAAGTGCCTTGGTTACTGGCTGATTACGATACTTATATCGTCAGGATAGTCCATGGCGCTATGTTTCCCTGAAAGTCTACTTCATTGCGCATAATAACAGCAAGATTTTATTAGAGCAGACTTGAACCCTCACCTTGAACTTAATTTATGAAAAATAATGTTCCTACTGAAAAAACCTAAGTACCTTGGTTACTGGCTTATTACGATACTTATATCGCCAGTATAGTCCATGCCGCTATGTTTTTCTGAAAGAATACATTCTTTTGCACAATAAAAGCTAAATTTCATCAGAGCAGACTTGAACCCTCACCTTGAACTAAATGTTTGAAAATTTTCTTACTGAAAAAACTTAAGTGTCTTGGTTACTGGCTGATTACGATACATATATCGCCAGGATAGTCCATGTTGCTATGTTTTTCTGTAAGAATACATTCTTTTGCACAATAAAAGCTAAATTTCATCAGAGCAGACTTGAACCCTCACCTTGAACTAAATGTTTGAAAATTTTCTTTCTGAAAAAACCAAAGTGTCTTGGTTACTGGCTGATTACGATACTTATGTCATAAGGATAGTAAATGCCGCTATGTTTCCCTGAAAATCTACTTCATTGCGCATAATAACAGCATAAGATGATCAGAGCAGACTTGAACCGTCACCTTGAACTAATTTTTTGAAAATGTTCCTACTTAAAAACCTAAGTGCCTTGGTAACTGGCTGATTACGATACTTTTGTGGCCAGGGTACTCCATTTCGCTATGTTTTCCTGAAAGACTACAAATTTGCGCATACTATTAGCTATACTAGCCTAGAGCAGACTTCAACCCTCACCTTGAACTTTAATATAAAATTTTCACGTTTTCACAAATTATTTTTTTATTTTTTATTTATCACATTTTTGATGTTGTTGCTGTCTATATTTCTTGTCTGTATCATTTTCCCGGCTATTTTCGTTCTTATTTAGACAATTTTTTTTGACGACTTTTTATTTTGTCGGATAATAGTGGCCGATAACTTTTTGGCCGCTAACTTCACACCGGTAAAACTAAGGTAATACAAAATTATTACGGGCCATCAAAAAAGTCACGTGCTAGAATATTTTTAAGTCTCTTGGTGCTTGTACAAAACAAATCGATATCGAAGTCCGGGCAAACGTCATTGAAGCTGCTGCTGGCGCGCTGCAGGAACGCGTTCTGCTTATAATTTGTTCTCGCGAACTGAACGTGCAGGGGCGGCCGCTGCCGGATATAAGCTTATGCTTATGTAAGCATTACCTACTGTCGGGTAGGTATTTGTTCAAGCTTAAACCTTCCTTAAAGTGTGTCTGTGTGTGTTTTATTTAGGACCTACATTATGGACAACGATTTAAAAAATCTAGGTTGGTACTCGCAATCGCAATCCACATCTAGCTCGTACGAGGTTGTTGTTGTTGATGATTATTTGTGTTTTATTAGTTTAAAAGCATCGAAATGGTCTTCACAGCAGTGCGCTTTAGTTTTAGGCCCTATTGCATCTACTCTTTTTATGGCCGTCATCCACTTCTTTCTCATTTTTGGGTCCTCAGGCACATAAAAAAAGAGTTTATCGGGTGTTTTCACAGTTGAATTGAAACACTGAGGCACAATACAATACTTTTTTTCCATTGTCACTGAAGAGAACTCGATGTTTACTGCAGAGCAGCGAGCGTACGAGAGCGCGAGTGACGAATGACCGGGGGTGTGACGTCATCGGCTAGTGGGCGCCCGCCCGCGTTTTTAAAAACCTTCGTCCGGAAATACGCACTTTGATCGTTAATATCTCAGCCATTTTTGAAGATAGAAAAAAAGTAAAAACACAGTATTTTTCGTAATTTTTTGAAGATTTATTTGACATGTAAAGTGAAAAACGTTAGTCAGACCCATTCCGCCTGTGTGTGGCTTAAGCTTTAGTGCCGCGCGACGTGGCGAGACTCGTGTCGCTTGTCGCAGGGTCTAAAGGTCTAAAGTCAACCTTTACGCGCGCTATAAATGTGAGTGCACCGACAGCTTCTAGGAAGCTTTCGTTCTGTTAGGTACCTATATTATTTTATTCATGTGGTTGAGCGCACAAAATGCGCATCTCAGAAGCTCTATCTCCGTCTCTATATCACTCATGTGCTTCATAAAAAATTCACAGATCTCGTGTCTTCCACAACCTTTGGGTACGTTGAAAATGAATCTGTCAAATGCACTGAATTAAATTTTATCTCCACGTCACGAAGGTACAACTTCTAAATAACTCATCAGGGATACACATCTCCAACCAAACGAGGCGAAAAACTACCGCATTTTTCAAATTTTTTCGATTTTCAAAAAACGTTTTTTTTTCTTTTTGCAGCCCTTGTCGAGACGCGTCTTTTGACACCCCAATCGGCCACGTAGGAGTCGCAAAACCCACGGCACCAGGGCCCTGTTTAATAAATGCGACAATGACAATTCAGAGTACATTGCTGGTTACTAATGACGCTAAACTTGCAGTGCTTCATGTTTCGGAGCATTCTCAGCAATGTACTCTGAATTGTCATTGTCGCGTTTATTAAACAGGGCCCAGGGCGCTGTCGCACTTCCGCTGAAAATACCGAAGCGACAAAAAAAAACATTTTCAATGTTAAAAGCTTTATGTTTACAGGGTGTAACAAAACACCCTAGTAATACTTAAGGGGGTGCTTTAGACCATCAATCTGAACAACTTTCACTAACTGGAGCCAACGTAGAGAAAAATCTGCTCTCCCATATATTTGAGACGAGACGGTACTGCAGTTTTGTATGAAAGAGCGGATTTTTTTTTCGCGATTTTGATGTTGGCTCCATAGTGAAAGTTGTTCAGTTTGATGGTCTGAAGCACCCCCTTAAGTATTACTAGGGTGTTTTGTTATATCCTGTATACTAATAACATACGATAAAGATTTTTTTCCCAAATGACTTCAAACTTCAAAGGGAAATTCACTTTCAAAACAAAGTTAATAAATTATTCAGACAGAAACCGACTTCAGATCGTTGGAGAGGAATGCTTTTCACAATGAGAGCTAATTTTACACGTTAACTGAACATTGTTACTCCACTCACAAGCTTTGAGAAATTAATTATTAAAGGAGTAGCTTACAACCACCCTTTGTGGAAGTTTTGCAGCCTGTTAGCAAATGACGTAAAGCTCAAAATGGTTACCATCATGGTCTAAAAAAACAAGGTCTTCTATTCCCAGAGTGACACAAGCCTACGTCACAAAAAAATGGCCGCTAAACATGTTAAAAGGGTATGATGACGTAGGCTTGTGTCAGTCACGTGGTCAGTCACGTGATCGGAAGATAATACCAGGCGCAGTATATTATTGTACCATGGTTACCATCAAAACGTAAAATCTTAGTAACCAATGACAGGAAAGCTGGAATGCTCATATCCTGCGCCTGACGCATATCCAAGCCCCCATGACGAATTGGCAAGGCCGCTTGGCCCCACTGTCTCTCGCTGAGGGGGACATTAAGGGGGTGGTCGTTCTGAAAGGGGGTAGCCAGAAATATTCTAAATATCTACATACAGGGCCCCTTGCTGCTGCATAATGGGGCCTGGGTTCCTTTGAGCCGGGTGCGTTCCGTCTTGCGGAGTAACAGCTGACGAAGCCAGTGGTTGATTTAAGTTTGGTAAGAGGATAGAGGTACATACAACACGGGCGAATTAACTTGGCACCTGGCTCGGAATTTGACACCCCTCTGCTACCTGTTGCGGAACCCCACCGTCGCCGTGCGAGGCCGTAGCATAGCATTTCAGTTACCGTTGCACGTGTCCCTACGCTTCAGCATTTTCGAGTGATTATTTCCGAGTTTTCCGAGTTTTTTATTCCGAACCACGTGCGAGCCAGGTGCCAAGTTAATTCGCCCGGGTTGTAGATAACGCTCACACGCTCATACATTGTAATGATCCCAATCAAGCACTATATGCTTTTTATTATGGAAACCATACAACAACGGCACAAACATATAACATCCATGATCGAATCAGGATTCGAACCCAGGATCCTGAACTGGCAGTCCGGCGTGGTAACCATTACACCAACCGGGTCGTCGTGTCATGCCGACGACAAGACAAGACATTGCTTCGTCAAGTTGACGAAGCATGTTGCGGATCTCTAACTGTTTATCTGGTTTTGACGAAGCATGTTTTTTTTTTTTTTTTTTAATTTATTTGTGATTACAAACAGTCACAAATGAACTTATAAACAAACACTATAACAAACAGACCTAGAGATCCACAACTTAATAACAAAAACTTAAAAAATTTTGCAAAACACACAATAGACGATACAATAAACTAGTAACAAATAGTAAAAAGGAAACAACATTTATCTTTATAGAAGCAGTTCGCCAATTTTTCTTTTAAATTTGCCCAAAGAGAATCTAAACAGATCAACACTAGTAAGATGTCGATTGTAGTTGTCCAAAGAACGCCGAAAGAAGCTATTTTTAGTATAGTTTGTGTGACACAGTTTACTAAAGAAAGAGGTTTTAGAACGTTTTAGAATGTTGCGGATCTCTAATTGTTTATCTGGTTTTGACGAAGCATGTCGCGGATCTCTAACTGTTTATCTGGTTTTGACGAAGCATGTTGCGGATCTCTATCTGTTTATCTGGTTTTGACGAAGCATGTTGCTGATTACTGGCTGTTGTCTTTTGATTGACGGAGCGTGTGCTGAATGCTTGGTTTGTGTAGACTTTAACTAATTATTTTAGTGGAATTAAATTGCAGACAATAAAAATATTCTACATACAGGGTCCTTCTTCATGTGGACTATCAAACTGAACAACTTTGTCTATAGGACCAACTTCGAATTGCAATCTTCTCAACGTAAATGGGGACAACAATTTTATTCGCGATTTCGACTTTGTTGACCCAATAGCAAAACTGTGTCTGTTTACTTAAAATTCAAATTACACATTAAAAAATTCACTCTCATTTGAAAAAATAGCCATAATTATAGCAGTTATTCTATTTCTAAATAAAACCGGTCAAGTGCGAGTCGGGCTACTCGCACACCGAGGGTTCCGTACCACACCACCCCAGAACACAACATTATTAACTTAGAAAAAAAACTTTTTTTGTCCGGGACCTTTAGCGCGAGACCGACTCACACTTGGCCGGTTTTTAGTATTTGTTGTTATTCTGTAGAGTTTGCTCTATAATCACACTAAGTTTGACGCTTGTATGTATTATCATTTTTACTATAGAGCGTGAAGAAAAAACGTTGATAAAAACTAGTTTCTTGCTGAAAACCCCCCTTAATTTTTAACTTTCTACCATATTTATTATTTGTTAACAAATCCGCCGCAATAACGCATAATCTGAGAAAATTTCAACTATCTAGCTACTACGGTTCAAAAGTTACAGCCCTAAATAGGTAGGACAGACGGACGGACGGACAGACGGACAGACGGACAGACGGACGGACGGACGGACGGACGGACGGACGGACGGACGGACGGACAACGTAGGCTTAGTAATAGGGTCCCGTTGTCACCCTTTGGGTACGGAACCCTAATAAAAAACGTATTATGACACTTTTAAGAACAGCATTATTAATATTTCAACAATGTTTATTTGAAATTCAAAGTAGGAAATGTAAACAAGCGACGTTGCCTAGTAACTACCGATGCAAACAACATTAGTCACACACACACGAGCTAAAGGAAACCATTCGATGATTTCAAAGCTTGGAGTTTAATCGTACTGCAAATAAACCGTAACCATTCCTGGCTCACAAGTCACAACTTACAGTTAAATTTCTATCTCGCTCCGCTCGCTCCAGGTTATTGATTAATTAATTTGATTGATTTTGTTACACAAACAATTGGAACTGTGGCTTTAACCGAGTCGTAATGCTCTGAAATATTGACCTCGCTGTGCTCACTCCAACTTACTTTAACTGTAAAAAATTTTAGCTTTATTTTTTAAACAAATTAAACTGGAATGCTTCGAAAATTCGAGTTAGCTTCGCTAGCTTCGCTCACACTGTATTTTTAGGGTTCCGTACCCAAAGGGTGAAAACGGGATCCTATTACTAAGCCAACGTTGTCCGTCCATCCGTCCGTCCGTCCGTCCGTCCGTCCGTCTGTCCGTCCGTCCGTCCTTTTTAGGGCTGTAACTTTTGAACCGTAATAGCTAGATAGTTGAAATTTTCATTTTCATTTTCAGATTATGCGTTATTACGGCGGATTTGTTAACAAAATAATAATAAATATGTCAAAAAGTTAAAAATTAAGGGGGTTTCTCAACAAGAAACTAGTTTTTATCAACGTTTTTTCTTCACGCTCTATCGTAAAAACGGTAATACATACAACCGTCAAATTTAGTGTGATTATAGAGCAAACTCTACAGAATAACAACAAATAATAAAAACCGACCAAGTGTGAGTCGGTCTCGCGCTAAAGGTCCCGGACAAAAAAAGTATTTTTTCTAAGTTAATAATGTTGTGTTCTGTGGTGGTGTGGTACGGAACCCTCTTGGTGCGTGAGTAGCCCGACTCGCACTTGACCGCTTTTATTCATGTATGCAGATTTTAGAGTGTTTTAATCTTTTTCATCCCGTATTTTTAGTGAAAATTTCGCTAAATTTAATAAACAACAATTACAAAGTGAAAAGGGTCAATTTAAGTCTTGTTGACATTTTGCCAAGAATTCAAAATTACACACACCCTTGTCATAGAACCGCCATTTGTTTAATTAACACAATTTTGTATTCTATTGCGTCGTATTTTAAGCTTTATATGAGGGTCTAATGAATTAGTATCGAACCGCATTAAAATATGGGTGACCGTTTAATTTCACAGAGTGGAAATTACTTTGTGTACGTTGACAACAACATGTGGTGGAACAGAATCACCCACTATGTAACGAATATGAAAAGTTGTTTTGCCTAAGATGTTTTTATATGTAGATGCGTTGCCCGCGCTCCAAAATGGCAACAAAAAAGCAAGGTAATTGCCCGATTTTCACATAGTCACGCGCCATCTAGTGTACGGACTACACGTCACTTTATCGCGCCATTTTATAGTGTAGTGATGTTAGCGTATGACGCGTCTATTTGTAAAACGTCATTGTGTTTTGCAGTGTTTTTCTGGGCAAAAATCTTGCCTTCATCACCACGTCTTGACACGTCATGTCATTCGTGCGAACGGTGAACTACGTTACAATTACATACTCAAAATGATAATAATTGTAGCTGTAGCAAAGTTTCTGACCACTCCAAAAGTTATTATGATCGTTAGTTTATGAGCGTATGTATGTTGTAGGTATTTCCTCAACGAATCATATATTTTTATCCGTTAAATAAGTGAGTATATAAATACGGCACAGCTCATTGAAGTGAGAATTTCAACCCTTAGTAGATGATGGCGAGTCAGTTCGTTGAAGTCAAGAAATCGTGAGTTCGTCTAAGAATATCAATTCTCGGTACATCGTAAGCTATTTTTGAGCTATTTGTGAGCATAGGCGATGACGCAACTTCACTGCAAACACGTCGCAACTGAATCGCCGCGATTTTTAAGAACAGTCGTTGACAGAGCCTTATCATTGCGACATTACCGCGATTCCGCAAAGACACCAAAGAGCGACACTGAATCATCTTAGAAAATATCGCGGCGATAATGCGGCGATGTCGCTGCTATATCGCGACGATATCGTTCTGTCAACAACTACGCTCAAAAATAGCTTGTGATCGTTAAGACTGGAAATTCTTTCCATACAGACGATCTATCTACAAAACTTTACTGCAATTTGTTTGGTATTTTCCGTGTTTTACGCCTGCCATTAGTAAAAATAAAATTCATAGCCGAAACTGATATAAAAGTCGACCGCCAAGCCAAGCAAATGAAACACAATTTGTTATTTCACGCACGTAGGCACAAGGTCGCTTATAGTGGCCTTGGCATTGACGTAGCCTTTGAGCGTAGTACGTGATTTGTGGTACAAGTCATACGATGGATGGGCGGCAGTGCAAAAAAACGCCAATCGCTTCTACAAGCCCCGCAAGTTGATATTGTGATTGGCGGCCATCTTGGTGACGTAATTTTGACGTAGTCGACGTGCACCGTCAGTATCGTTCGCAAGATCAGCCCGCGCTTACGTTAGAGTTTTTTGCGACGGATTGCGTCACGCAGCTGTTATTGTGACAAGGTTCCATCGCAATATCAACTTGCGGGGCTTGTTAATATTTTATGAGAACTGACGCATACTACGCCCCGGGGCGGAGCAGGTAGCATTTACGCGCATTTTGCGCGGCGGATTTCCGTCCATACGATGCGGCCCGCTCCGCCCCGATGCGGCCCGCTAAAATCAAGCTAAAATATGCACCTAATTTTGCAGCACTACGTGTCCGTTTCCATACAAAAAGCTAAAACTTTGATCCTTAATAAATAGTTCTGTGTTCTATAAACTGGGACTTTAAAAATCATAAATTTTATGTGGAACTAGCTTTTGCCCGCGACTTCGTCTGCGTGGACATATAATAATATGTATAGCCTATGTGTTATTCTGGGCTATGAACTATCTATATGCCAAGTTTCATCGAAATCGGTCAAACCGTTTTAGCGTGAAAGAGTAACAAACATCCATCCATCCAGCATACAAACTTTCTCGTTTATAATATTAGTAGGATAAATGGTTTTGACTCATTATGCGAAAACAGAAATAAAGAACTTACAAATCTTAGAATACAATTCGGAAGTGTCTTGAGTTTTTGATACGACACGACATCAACCATTTCCTTCACTTGGGCTAGATAACTCTGTCTAGATCTTTCTCTGCCTCCCTTCCTTATCTTCCCTTCCAATGTACTTAGTTTTAAAAAATCGTCGCGTCCTATCAAGTGACCGATCATTTCTCCTCTCCGTCTTTATATTGTTTTAAGATAAGATAAGATAAATACCTATTCTTTATTTGCACACCAAAATACCCAAAAAAAGACACAATAATATACTTACATGAAAAAGAAGGGGGGTGTTTATTTCTCTTTTGTACTCGCGTCCACAGACCTACCCCAAAGCGTACAGTTCGATCGCTACATCTTATACCTTTCGACCTCGTTAACGTAGGTCCTAAGGCTAACCCAGACATTGTTCTCAAGTGACCGAGTTCGACTACCAACAAAATTTCCTGAGGGATCGTGGCTGTTACAGTTCTTATATAAATTGATTAGCTTTCGTCAGAGGCTTCGTTCGCTTGGGATTCGTTTCGTTTTCAGGATAAAAATAGTCGCCTAGTTGCTGGAGGCTATCCATTTATCGCATTTCGTGGTCAGTTGAACGGCTGTGGCGTGAAAGCGGAAGAAAAGGTGCTGAACGTGCTTTTAGTAAAATGTCATTCCTTCGCAAAACGTCTGATCATATAAAGTCAGAATTTACTTTCACATTAGAGCACTAAAGAAGCTAAGGTATCAGATTTGATCTTGTTCATTTTGAATCAAAGGACAACCGCCGCTCTCCCTTGAAAAAATACCTTAAAATGTATAGAAGTTTTGACTGAAGTCAAATGTGTAATAAATTATGAGGTTTTATAAAAACGACTCAGATAGTATCATTTATTTTTATTTATTATGTTATTTAATCATTTATTATTAATAAACTATAAAAAAGCAGCAACCCCAACATGGCTGTAAATGTTGTTTAGTAGGAGGTGTTGCAAGCACAATGTTTTTTTTTATATAAAAATTATAAAAACTAATAAACCATTATAAAATAAACTAATGCCTGCAGTTAGTTTCTAGTGTTCCATAGTCCATACCAAAAATAAAAGGATGGTTATACATTTTTGGGTATTATGTGCCAGATGTCCATTCAAGATTGTTTTATCATCTACGTTTACAAAAAGTTATGTGGTCTTGCTCTTGTGGCAAGTAGCTATGCCTGTTGTGCATGAGGCGATGGTTCAATCCCCCCGTCCAGGCCGACTCGTGAAAATGAGTTTTTCGGAATTTATGTACAATTTGTAACACCACTAGCTTTTTGGTGAAGGAAAATATCGTGAGGAAGCCTGCATGCTTAAATTTCGAGGCATTATATTGTACACTGTCCATTATAAGTGGCGGGCTCACTCACTTTCACACTGGACAGACTTTCGGTACTACTAGTGAAACATTGATGTCCTGAGTTTTCAGAATATCTCTTACTACCTCGGGGAATATAGTCGTGACCATATTACTAAAAAGCGGGTTGATAGAAGTAGGATCGGTCAAACTGCTGTCCGATTGTATTTTCTAACCACCAATACGTATTTCATAGAAATTCAATAGAAGGAAACTGGGGCATATTTGCACCGCCGCGCGCCCATTGCAGATTATTGCTAGCAAGTTAGCAGTCAACTGGATGTCAGAGTATTTTTCATACAGAAATAAATAGGTCAAAACGTCAACCGTTTGGAGATATATGAACTCCACTTTATTGCGAATCTAAACTGCATAGCTCTGGCAGACCTCTCGTTTTGAATTTAGACGAGTTTATTCAATTTCTACCGGACCAAGCGGCGTAGTGCAGCTTTCGTTGTGTAAAAATTAAAACAATTATGGTCATCGAAGTAACTGTCAATGCACGTCTTTAGATCATCATCATAGTCTGTATTACGTCCCACTGCAGGGCATGGGCTACCCTCGATTGGTCTAAAGGCGTTAGTCCACCACGCGTGCCCAATGCGGAATTTCTTCTTCAGCCTATGCAGGTTTGCTTACGATATTTTCCTTCTCCGTTTGAAAACAACCGACTGCTTTTAAACGGAGAAGGAAAATATTACAGTTATATTATAAGTTAGAAACACTTATCGGTAGGTTACATGGCGTGTTGTCAGTTCGGATTCGAACCCGGATCCCTCGTGACTGTAACGCGCCACCAACGCTCTCCGTATAGTTCACTGGTTTAGTGGTTCACCCCATCCCCTCTTCACTTCGGAAGGCACATTAAGCAGCTTGTCCCGGACAAAGCCGCTACTTTCACAGTCGTTAAGTCAATTTATTTTAATTATTCAAAGAGTCCAGGGGCTTGAACATAATTCAAAAGCAAATTGACCATCACTCAATGTGCCAGAGAAATGGGGTATGAGTCGCCCCCTCTCACCTAATTCTTGTCTTTCATGAGATAGGCCAGCCTTTCTGGTACGTCATTCTAGAACAAAACTAAGTAAAATAAATCAAAATAAAAAAAATAAGTTGGTAAAAGCAAAGATATTTCGCATTTGTAAATTAGTCGTCGGTCACCTTACCCATGCTGCGCTTTCCGGTACTCGGTCGCCAGCCGAGAATTCTTCGGCCCCCACAAGGTGGACTGACGACCATGAGTGCGATTTTTAAACCTCATTCGCTGAGTTCTCCAGTTGAAAATGTCAAAATTACTATGGAGACATGCATCTTTCTACTGCTGATTTGACATCAAAAAATCATACTCCAGGAGTGCGATTTAAGAAAGTCAAATCAGCAGTAGAAAGATGCATATCTCCACAGTAATTTTGACATTTACAACTGCTGAACTCAGCGAATGAGATTCAAAAATCGCACTCCTGTAGGCCTCGCATGCCACCCCCGAGAAAACGATAAAAATCGAGATGTGCCTCCATCTTTATTATTTTACGTATGCCAGAAAGAGCGAGCATGTCGTTTTTCTCGTTTAAACGCTTTGTCGTGGGTGGCATGCTAGCCGTGCTGGTGAAGGCGGCGGGAACCCGTTGGAGGAGGACAGCGCAGGACCGATCGTTGTGGCGATCCTTGGAGGAAGCCTATGTCCAGCAGTGGACGTCCATCGGCTCAGATGATGATGATGAAATTGACTGGGCCAAGACGCCTATGCCCCGCAGTGGGCCGAATGATATGCTGATGATGGGTGGGTAAAATTCGAAACAATCCACGAGTTTTCTAAATAAAAGGTATTGACCGCATGAAATGCTCACACCATTTATAAAAACTGTTAAGTATCTGCAGAGTTCTACACTGCTTATTTCTACGGACAAAACGTCTGTTGGCGATTGTCCGTCTTTTGGAGGAGTTTGCGGTCCGCATGACAGATAGAGGGAACTATTTACAGAACCCGTTCCCTTAAAAATGTTTTGTATGTGACCTTGCATTACATTACATTACGCAACATGTTTTTACACTCAGTTAGTTTTTTGCAGGGCCACAGTTGCGCGAAAGAGGCTAAATGAGGCTTAATGGCTTCTTCTCACAAGGGAGATTTGTAGATCATACAGGCAGGTTTAGACGATCACAATTTTGCGGTGCAAAAAAGGCACCGTATAAACACTTTTCGCACGACGATTTCACGGCATGCGAACGTTCGCAAGGAAAGAACACGCGTCTATTTTTCGGTGCTAGTGACCTCCGCCCGCGTCCCTCGCAACCCCCGCGCCAATCTTTCGACTCGTGTAAACGCGTCGTGCTAATCGTTAGCACGGTTTTCTCTAGCAAATCCATTCGCATGCGAACAAATTGGCGCTGGAAATTAGCACCGTGTAACAGAAAGCGTGCCGTGCTTTTTTTTTCGTGCTAAAAAATTGGCGCCGCGAAATTGTCATCGTCTAAACCTAGCATACCGTGGCCATACCACAGATTAATGTTATATTAACGTAGCCGTACTCTACCGTACTGAGGCAAGTTAGTGGTCCTATAGAACGTGTTAATGAATAAATGCAAAACTAGAAAATTGTTTAGAATCGGAGATCAGATTCGAATTATCAAGATTTCAATATAGGTTAAATTTTTTCAAAATGTTAAATAATTTGTTTGTATAATTTCAAATTTACTGAACTCGATGTCAACCCACCGCTCGGGCACACTCACTTACTACCAAAACAAGATTCATAAAATGTATCCATGAGCACGCTCTAGCGCCTTCATTCATTGCTGAAATAATAACAAATAATTTTTTCAAGCTGTTCCGGTTGGTGGGTAGAGTAGGAGGTGATCTTTTCTTTACATTTACAACCTGTATAATAAATGACAGTGAAAACCAGTGCGTGGTTTACAAAAAATAAGCGGAGAAGCAGACAGGAGGACAGACGCGAATGAAAGCGACTTTGTTTTAATATACTATTTAGAGATTTTTTTGCAAACCTACCTACCTACCTATGTACAGACACGCCAAGTTCACAATTTAATAAAACGCATAGATATAGAAGAAGCTATTGTATGTATGTGATATGGTTGGCAATTTCTATAGCGCCACGGATCCGCAGTGATCCGCATTTCCGCCACATCCGCAGCCCCCGGCTCGTTGTCACGCTCCCATTCCGTTAAACTGCACTCGTACTAACGATATTTATGTACAGCCTTCAGCTTTAACTATATAGTATAAGAGATAGATGTACTTCTTGTTATCATCAGCTTTTTCTTATCGTGTGGGCAGAGCCCTGGTGTCAAAATTTTTTCAGACCGCCTTACGGCACAGAATAGGTAATAGTATATAGTTCTACATACAGAACGGCCACTCCCCGCCCCCCTCTGACTTCAGATACCCCACCTCCCCTCACACTCTCTGTGGTAATTTGAGGGAAGCCGAGCAAGGGAATGCAGTCAGGCGCGCGCACCCGTTGGATTTGAATACATAAAATATATTTTATTTTTCTCCTCACAGTAAAAATAAACGTAGGAAAATAACGCTAAGTTCACATTTTCTGTGATTCTTTAGCTTAAAAACTATTTTTAATAAAAGAATGAACCATAAAAAGTAACGAAATGTATAATGCAGTTCATACGATGCGTGTTAAGTCAACCCTACATATATGTCATGCACAATTTTCGCAAAGTGCGCATGTGCAAACGTCATCATGTCAAATCTAAAACGTTGTTTGAAGTGCCGGACCTGTGCTTACGGCCTCTGACGTGGTTTTTATGTAACGACTACTAACACCAGTGATAGTAGCCGGGACCAACGGCTTAACGTGCCATCCGAAGCACGGAATCATTTTTCTTTTCAGACAATCAGGTGATTAAGCCTGCAATGTCCTAACCAACTGGGGAAAAACGCACAAAGTGACATATCACTAGGTGTCCCCCGTGGGAATCGAACCCACGACCTCCGTGTCGAGAGCCCAATGCTCTTAACCGTTAGACCACGGAGGCAGTAGCAAGGCTGATTCAGTATTCACAGGGTGAAGCGCATCTCAACAGCCAAAAAAATTCAAAGGAGCTTTGAAGGGCTGTATCTCCTAAACCGACTAAAAGAATATGTCAGTCTTTGTACTGTTCGCTTAGCTATAGTGCATATTACAATAATATTTACATCATCATCAGCCTATAAACGTCCCACTGCAGGGCACAGGCCTACCCTCAAGGAGGGGTGTATGGGCATTAGTCCACCACGCGTGCCTAATGCGGGTTGGTAGACTTCACATACACATCAGAATTTCTTCTTCAGTGTATGCAAGTTTCCTCGCGATGTTTTCCTTCACCGTTTGAGAGCAGTCGACAACATGCCATGTACCAATGAGTTTTTCTAACTTATGTACGTAAAACCGACTGCTCTCAAACGGTGAATATTTACATATTCATCCATATTTATTTTTTGCAACCATAACATACTTTTGAACGGCTGTAACTCCTAAACCGACCGGAGTTATGCAGGCAGACCTGGTCCATCCCCATCACAGAGATGCTATACATATACACCCTATGAATACCGAATCAGCCTTGCAGCTAATTTGTCATTTGTAAATTGTCTCTCATTACAGTTAAATAATTCGATACAGCATGGTCTTAAGGCTCTCCCTCCCTGGTGCAAGGCTCTCTTTCTTACAAGCAAACTTTTGCGATTAGCCATCCCGCTTCAATTGCGCGGCTCCGGTCAGAATTTTCCGTTTTCTTTGAAAACCTGTATGATTTTTTATGAATTTTCAAAAAATAAGAAAACCACATCATTCTATATTGTATTGTGAAGAATATTGTAAATTTTCATATTCTTCTGATCAACAATAAATTAAATTAAATTAAAAATTATTTAATTCAGATTACTCATCCATATTGTGTTAGTAACAATTGTCTTATAACTATGTTAGTTCACAAATAAATTCAATGTAAGAGTAAAACGGTTACAACTGGAAAAAAAGGGGTGACTTTGGATTCGTTTTCCTTCAGTTTTATTAATTAAAATTGATTTCGAGAAAAACCACATCACTTCTCATATCCTGTAGATTGTTCAGTTTTGTTTTCCGCATAAAAAGTGCCATAGTTAATGTATAAAATGGTTACAAAGTTACTCAAAACCGGGCGGACGCCCCTTAATAGGCCTCTGGTTTCTTCAGCCTCCTGAACCGTGGCTCAGTAGACATTCGTGGCCTTTTAAAGCTGATTTTCCATTTTCCTGTAGCCTTTGAAGTCGGGTAATTGTTTTCAAGAAAACACAGTCTATTAAATAAAAGCGGTCAAGTGCGAGTCGGGCTACTCGCGCACCGAGGGTTCCGTACCGCACCACTACAAAACACAACATTATTAACTTGGAAAAAAAACTTTTTTTGTCCGGGACCTTTACGCGAGACCGACTCATACTTGGCCGGTTTTTAGTATTTGTTGTTATTTTGTAGGATATGTTCTATAATCACACTAAGTTTGACGCTTGTATGTATTACCGTTTTTACGATAGAGCGTGAAGAAAAACGTTGATAAAAACTAGTTTCTTGTTGAGAACCCCCCTTAATTTTTAACTTTATGACATTTTTATTATTTGTTAACAAATCCGCCGCAATAACGCATAATCTGAGAAAATTTCAACTATCTAGCTATTACGGTTCAAAAGTTACAGCCCTAAATAGGTAGGACAGACGGACGGACGGACGGACAGACGGACAGACGGACAGACGGACAGACGGACAGACGGACAGACGGACAGACGGACAGACGGACGGACGGACGGACGGACGGACAACGTAGGCTTAGTAATAGGATCCCGTTTTTACCCTTTGGGTACGGAACCCTAAAAATCGTCTGCTGCTTATCCTACACGCTAGTAATTTTATTGAAAATGGTCTTTTTTTTTTTTTTATGTGTGATAGGTAAGCATTTGACCCCAATCTCACCTGATGTTGAGTGATGATGAGGCCGAAGATGTAGCATGCTTACCTAGAAAGATGCCTATTCACTCTCGCCTTGAAGAGGCCCAGGTTGTATTGCTCAGGGAACAGGTCCGCAGGCAGGGCATTCCACTCCTTAGCCGTGCGCATTATAAAAGAAGAAGCAAACTTCTTCGTGCGAATGTCTCGGTCTCGTTACAAAGGTATGAAAATAAAATAAAGTTAAGCCCGCCTTGGTACGCACGGCGACAGATCAACCTACCCATAGTTCGACCTTATGTCCATGAACATCTATGGGTTCAACTATGGGTAGGTTGATCTGTCGCCGTGTGTACATCACGACTTACTATAATTTTTTCATAATGATCTTTTTGTGTTCAATAAAGAATCTAAGAATCTAATAAAAAGTTAAAAAATGTTTTTTAGTATTTTTGGAATTAGTATTTCGGTAGTCGACTTTATCACAAAAATGTAAAAATTCTATGGTAGGTACGGAGGTAGCTAATTTCTGAACCGTACATTTCCCGACCTAGGTATGTACATGGGGTCTTAATTGTTACCCCCTCGTCCATTTTGGACCACCACTTCTGGGACATCTGTAGAGTTGATTATGATGTATATTTTAATTACAGTAAAACATTAATAATTTCCATTTCAATATCATTCCTACAAAGATCATAAAAACATCAAAAGATTCCTAAGCATTTTGTTTATATTCAAACCGTGATATCGTACCATCTCGACAGACGTCGCCGAGTTCTGACACAAACATGCAATCTAACTTTAAACAAGAGAGAATTTCAAGAAAATTTCTTTGGAGAGCCGTGACAGGCGAAATTCAACCTTACGAACAATACATCCAAGAGTCAGCCTTTGAAAAATTTACTAGTCAAAGTTTCTGACACGTCTCGATATGATCAGTAAACTGTGAAATCAACGTGAATTTGTGAATTCAATAAACGTCCTTGACGTTTGCGAATTGGTGATTGTTTCCCGCGAGGTAGAGGCCGCCCACCAGAAAGATGAATCTACGATATCAGGCGATATTCGGGCCCCAACTGGATGAAGAGGGCGAGAGACAAAACGTCATGGAGGAGCCCGAAGAATCAAGGGCTGCGATGAATCGATGGTTGGATTGTTTTAGTAGCAAAGTTTTATACCACACCTGAGACTGTGTCACAGCCCGGACACTGCATACGATAAAGGTATCATATAGAGGAACTGACAGCTAAGAGAGCAAGATGTACCTAGCGGCGCCACTGTATAATAGAAAGAGATACGTGACGCGAGGCAATAGAACCGTTTTTGGGAACTTGTCAGCACAATCGACTGGGTAAATATTCGTGCTCTGTGAATAATTCGTGAATCTAAAGTGAAGTCGTAGATTATTTTGTGAAATATACTAACACTATTTCATTAAATTACCTACGATTTCACGTTAGATTCACAATTATACACAGAACTCGAAGTTTTAGGGTGCCGATAAGTGCCGACAAATGCACAAAAAACGGTTTTTTTTTTTTTTTTTTTTTTTTTTTTTTTGGTTTCATTTGACATCTCATGTCAGTTACTCTATTCCGACAGGTATAATAACTTTATGCTGCATACAAAAATTTGAAATAGACAAGATGACGTCACCACATGCGAAACCAAAGAAATTGAACCTTAAGTCTTCTTCTTAGAACCAGCGCGCGGTAACTAGGGCGATAGAGGGGGTGAGGTAAAAAGTTGGTGGGAGGAAGGGAATGTCCGTACTGTATCTGGTAATAGATACTCCTTCTTATACTGTGTCTGTGTAGTGTGAGTGTTCCTTCATCTTGGCAGGGGATGTCAGTACTTGTACGTAGGTATTAACTTAGTACTCTTTCTTATATTTGACTCGTAGCCAAGCAGCCTTGCTAGCCATAGACTCTCCGATCATAAGATCTAAGCTAGTACAGGACTGCGTATCACAACTGAATGCCTTAGGCAATAACAATCAACTTGTGCTACAATGGGTGCCAGGACACTCAGACATAGAAGGGAACGAGAGGGCGGACGAGTTGGCCAGAAGAGGCACTGAAAACCACTTCATAGGCCCCGAACCCTTTCTCGGAATCCCCAATAGTCTAACGCGAGATTCTTTGAATAGGGCCAGCTTTAGTGAGGCAATAAAGCTTTGGTGTAACATCCCAGGCATGGGCCACTCCAAAGCACTTATCAAAGGCTACAATCGCAAACTTGCGAATGGTCTCCTTGCCCTCAGCAAGGATCAAATTTGTACAATAGCAAGGTCACTCACAGGCCACTGCAAATTAAATAAGCACATGTACACACTGAATTTAAGTGACACGACCGGCTGCAGATTCTGCAAGGAGGAGATGGAAACTCCTCTGCACCTCCTATGTGATTGTTGCCCCCTGATGTACAAACGCAGCACTCATCTGGGTAGGCAGGTGCTGACACCAGATGAGATACAAACTATCCCGATCAAGAATCTACTGCGATTTCTGGCCGCAGTGGGGATTGGTAAGGAACTATAAAAAGGGCGTTGACTAAGGACCAGCGATGGTCTACGTGGCACAGGCTTAGCAAGCCTGTCAAGGCCCAAAACCCCAAATAATAATAATATATTTGACTCGACAAAATCAAACCAAGATCCCCAACATTTGAGAATCAATCGTGCAGAAAACCGTCGTGTCAGACTTCGATCCACCGTCCTAAACAAACAAACGTGTGAACGTAAAGCCTCGAACGTTCAAAATTACCTTCATGCCGAGAATACAGTGTTCGAAAACAATAACAACTCTCAGGCAAACGCATTGTTTGAAACTGAGGCTGCGAAGCCTTTATTGTGACAGCCAGACATATCAACACTATTTATACAGCATCCTTTGACCATGATCACACGCGGAACGTTGTTGGAGATGCACTATAGACATTTGTGGACCGATTTATTTATTGTATAGAGTGTAAAATGAAATGCGTTACATATCGACAGGTTTCTGCAAAGCTCAGAACATCAAACTGAACCACTTCCACGATGAAACCAAAATTTAAATCGCGAAAAAAAAACAGTTAAGTATTCCCAATACATTTAGGTCGAGTAGCCGTTGACGTTTTCTATTGGAACAGGCGATTTCGTTACTACCTCCATCGTAAAGGCTATTCAGTTGATGGTCTGGAGTCCCTTCGATACATAATTACATAATTATGTAACACATTTAATTTTATACACTGTTAAATTTTTTAACCACCGCGCTAAAAAGGGCTGTTTTTTATTTTATTTTTTTTGTTATTAAGGATGGGTTTGCTCTTGACCTCAATCCAGTCCTCAGGACGAAGATGGGGTCGAAGATGTAGCGATCTTACACAGAAGATGCCTATTCACTCGTACTTTAAAACGTGTTATAATTTTTTGAAGCCTTTCTGCCCGTGGCTAGCCCACCTAGTTCCTAAAAAGGTGGACATATTTCGGTTTGGTTTCTTTTAGGGTTCCGTACCCGAAGGATGCCGACGGGACCTTATTTTATTGAGCCTAAGACGTTCGTCCGTCCTAACTTTAAAGGACTTTATCTTTTTAATAGGAAGCCGGTTAAAATTTTCACAGAATTATGTACTAATAATACAAACATTTGCAAAACACAAAAGAAATGATGCAATAAACGAATAACAAATAATAAAAAGATAATTAATACAGTCGAAACGAGACCGTGTGTTACAATGCCTACAATACAAAATGAATGGTTCGTGAATTGACAATCTATCCGACGATCTTTCAACCAAGATCTTCTGTCCGCCGGCAAAGTTATCATCCATCTTACCATTGAATAAAGCTCAAGCTACAAGCCCTGTTGAACTTAATGTGTCGTCCGTTAGAGTGATAGATGTTTCTTGGACATGCTGTATAATCTGACCCGAGGATCACTTATGTATTCGAAGTATTTCAGGCGTGTTAGTATGTGACGATAGCGTCGAAAGATCTATGACAGGCAAAGAAGTAAAACCTAAATAAATATACATAGACGGCAATATAGATAGCACCCTTTAAGACCATCAAAAAATGTTTATTTGGGCTACTTTATTCATGGAAAAAAAATATAGAATGCTATAACCCTTAATACAGGGTGAAATTGATATAATTAGCATCCTTTTAAACTAAGAGTCTACCCATCAAACTGAACAACTTTCACTATGGGAGCAAACCGATTGAAGCAACAACTAAATCAGCTGTTCCATACTAAACTGCAATGCCTACGCGACATGTATACAACAGCAATTTTTTGTTGTTGCTCCGATTGGTTTGCTTCCATAGTGAAAGTTGTTTAGTTTGATGGGTAGACTCTTAGTTTAAAAGGATGCTAACGTTACCAATTTCACCCTGTATAAATCTCTCTTCCTGGCTTTTAATCCCATATGGTGGTGGGGTCAGCCTTCCACGTCTGTTCTCTTCACCTTGCCCTATTTCTGACGTCGACGACTAATCTTTTAATAAACGTAAAAACAAATCTTGACTAATATTAAAAGATCACGTCGCGTCAACAAATTTTCCAGTAACAACAGAATGCTACTCTTAACTTCACAAGACATTGAACACCTACAAAACTCAAATACAAGAAAAAGTATGACCCGAAATGTTATTCAACCACTCTCAGGACCCTTGTAAAATGATTTATTACAGCACTGAGGGACTGTAAAGACGTCTACTGTTCATTTCAAACTAAAAGTCTTACAAGTCGAGATATTTTCGTTCTTATGTCGCGGACATAAAAGCATTTTAAGGCGTCTTCTTACATTGTATGAACAGCTGTTGGAGTATCAGTTGGGAACGACAGATTTGATAAATTATCGCAGAGGAGATACGATGGGGCACTCTGAACTTAGATTGTCCTTTGGTACTTAAGGTTATTGGATGGGATGTGGTCTTGTTATATTGGGGCCATTTGGAAGTTTCGTCACACCTTGGACACTTGGCTGTCACTTCATACAAATGGAAATAACTAACAAGAAGAGGTAAGCATGTGCGATACTGAGTGCGAGTGAGACAGGAATGTACCAGTGCCTATTATTTCTGCTACGTTTTCTGGAGTGAGGTAAAAATTGGTTGGGGCAGGGAGTGTCTGTGTACTGTATGTAGTGCTCTTCCTTATGCAGTGGTTTCCTCGTTTACTTGGGGCTATTTGAAACTTCCCTGGGCTATTTTGATAAAATTGGGCTAATGTGGAAAAGGCGCTACAACTCAAAATGCAGAATATTTCAAATGCCCAAGACTCGAAACGTCCCATATTATTCAAAATGGCTAACAGTATAAACGAACAACCACTGTCTATGTCAAATGCTCAATATGTCTCGCATAATTACCAACAGTTACTTTAACTATGGAAGCAAACCGATCGGAGCAAAAAAAAACATTTGTGTCGAGTTGGCTTTGCAGTTTAGTATGGGACAGCAGATTTTTTAGTTACTCCGATCGTTTTGCTCCCATAGTAAAAATTTTTCAGTTTGATGGGTAGACTCTTAGTTTAAAAGGATGCCAATGATATCAATTTCACCCCGTATATGTACACACGGCGACAGATCAACCTACCCATACTAAGATCCGACCGTAAAATTAATCATCTATTTGTTTGGTGAACGAAATGTGATTCAAATTAAAGTTTACCCAGGGGTTTATGCAACGCCGCCGGATTTCCTACCAAAATCATGCCGCAAGCAACTTTACCAGTATGATTTTTGATACCATTTTTTCCACCTATATGTTTAAGAAGTAAATGAGGTGCCATGCCATCGGAAGGAGACCGATCTAAAGAACTGGAAAAACAAGGGTTGCCACTTCTCAGTCTGTGTTACCTGGAAAAAATGGTACCTAAAATCATACTGGTAAAGGTACTTGCGGCAAGATTTTGGTAGGCAAGCCGGCGGCGTTTTGCATAAACCCCTGGGTAAACTTAATCACATTATTTCGTTTAAACAGATAGGTGCATAATTTTACGGTCGGATCTTAGTATAATTGTTGAATTCGGTGTCCATGTATGAACATAGAGTTCAACTATGCATGGGTAAGTCTGTCGCCACATATCCGTTCGTGAACTCCATATCTCGACGCGCAGCTGACAAATCCTTCGAGTATCGACCGCACTATGAATAAAGCTTCATAGGTAGTAAAATATACAGAGTGTAAAGAAAGCATAAACGCGAATAATAGGGGGTGCTTCGAACCATCAAACTTCTAAGGAGCTCACAAAATAATCACGCTCGCCCATAGATTGTCCAGTGGCCAAGCTGGTTTTGTCCTCAGGCAGTGTGTTAGTGAACTTGTCGGTGATGGGACAGGCACACACCGCCACGCCTTGTAGTAGAGTAGGGTACTTATCGCTGAGCAACTGTATGAATCTTTGTCTGTGGTATTTACCAAATTGTGATTCAACATCATCCTGTATACGTCTCACTGCAGCGCCTAAGCGTATACAGGGTCCTTCTTAACACATTCGCGGACACTGAACGAGACACAATACAAGTTTTATTGTTATCACTGCTATAGCCGTAGCAAGTCACTATCCGTGAATGTGTTAATTCAAACTGAACAACTTTCTCTATGAGAACAGTATCGAAATCGCGAAAAAAAAACAGCTGTCTCATACATTTGGCTCGAGTAGGTTTGCAGTTTTGTATGGAAGAGCTGATTTTTTTTTCGCGATTTCGGTTTTGGCACTAATCTCACACATAGAGAAAGTTGTTCAGAGTGACTGTCTGATCACCTCCTTAAAAAAGTATCAGCATATTAAGAACGACACTATAGAGCTACTTGAATAAAGTTCAAAATCGTCTAACAGCACAGTGAATATGCCAAGCAACGTAATGGTCGCTTTATCGCCTAGTTTTCGGTCTTTGTACTCATTCCAGTTACAGTTACTCACGCCCGTAACAATACTCGAATGGCCGTGCGAAAAAACGTGTCGGTGCTGTCACATCGCTTAGCGATGCACAGTCACCAGCAGATTATCGTAGCAAACAAGGTGGTCAAATGTTTCTAAGCAGTTTTAATTTTCAATAATTTCTTTACTCATAGGTAGTCAATCAAAAATACAGGATGTACAATAAAATGGGACAGCTACTTAAAGGGGTGCTTCAGACCATCAAACTGAACAACTTTCTCTATGGGACCAATATCGAAATCGCGAAAAAAAATCTGCTGTCCCATACATTTCAGTCGAGTTATGTTTGCAGTTTTGTATGTGAGAGCGGATTTTTTTTTTGCGATTTCGATATTGGTCCCATAGAGAAAGTTGTTCAGTTTGATGGTCTGAAGCACCCCTTTGAGTAGCTGTCCCATTTTATTGTACACCCTGTATATCGATGCTATAAAAACTTTAGTATCTTAGATATCTATTCTACGTTTGGGGAAAAGAAAAGAGCAGATCTGGATATCAAACGGGAATAACTCGAAGCGGCTATACAATAAAATTATCAGAACGGCACGCGTAAATATGTCAATAATATGCGGCCTTATTTTCACCGCTATGATTGGCAACATTAGCCATATCTCGGCACTGCGCTACTATACAGGGTGAAATTGATATCATTAGCATCCTTTTAAACTAAGAGTCTACCCATCAAACTGAACAACTTTCAATATGACAGCAAACTGATCGGAGCAAAAAAAATCACCTGTTCCATACTAAACTGTCATGCTTACTCGACTCAAATGTATGCAACAGCAGATTTTTTTTTGCTCCGATCGGTTTGCTCCCATACTAAAAGTTGTTCAGGTTGATGGATAGACTCTTATATTTCGAGATACAAGTATTGTAACGACTTAGTTTGTATGGGTGTTTTGTTCAACGATACAAGAGCTAGGTATCCAACGACACCTCACTCGAATTCATAAAAAAAAACGAAACATTTTTCAACCAATTTTTTCGTTTCACTAGTACCGTAACTCTGTCCAGTGTGACGGAGAGTGAGCCCGTCGCCACTTGTAATGGACAGTGGACATACATGCCTCGAAATCGAGGATGCCTCGTGGATGTTCTGAAGTTTCAGAATATCTCTGACTACCCCCTCGGGGGATTTAGTCGTGAGCATATGCTATGCTTTATTTTTTCGTTGTACGGGAGGGGTCGAAAATTTTTTATTTCGTCTTTACTACCACATTTCTGTTTTTGGATTACTGTTTACTGTTTTGTCTTCATGTGGGGCATACAGACAGACAGACAGACAGAATGGACGAAAGTATAAGGGTTCCGCAGTCAAATATGGAACCCTTATACTTTCGTCCATTCTGTCTGTCTGTGTGTCTGTTATGCCCCAACTGAATAACTAACTAAAAACCTAGTTACTTATGCAATCGAATGAATTTAAACGGCCTACACGTGTATTATTCAGAACACGTGTAAAGAGCATTTTAATATTAGTAAAATGGGCCTTCATAAGTTTTAAAATAGCTTCGCCTGCCTATTTATTTAATTATAAATCTGTTGGTGAACCATGTACGTAGGTAGGTATTTTATTTTATTTATTTATTTCTTAACGATTGTTACATTGTTCAAAGGTAGGTCGGTTACATTATAGTATTAAGTTCAAGTTAAATTCAAAACCACTTATGAATAAATACAGCATGTAAAAATATTTAGCGTAATCAGTAGCAAGTAAAGCAACATTAGATACTTAAGGGGGCACCGAGCCTATTATGCTGGCCTCAATCGTATTTTTTTATTTCTAAAGAATTAAACAACATTTTCAAGAAACAAGAATATCACATTGTAGTCATTGCAAATTTTCAATTTTTCGGGTTACTTTTCGTTCACATCATAAGAACATTAAATTGTTTTATCGAAGTCGCTGTCAAGCCGGTACGATTCGCAACAGGGCTTGGCATTAGTCTTCTGGCTTGGCTTGACACCGACTTCGATAAAACAATTTAATGTTCTTATAATGCGAACGAAAAAGTCATCGGCTGCAATATTATTTTTTACCGTTTTTAGTTTTTTTTAAGGCGGTTTAAATTTTTTGTTGAAATTTTGTTTATTTCACAATTTTCAGTAGTGAATTCTTTAATTCGACTAAGAAACTAGTTATACACGCAAAGGGTACATCGATCTGAAGCGAATTTTTCAATCGCCGATGATTTGCTGTAAATTTTTGAGGAGTTCTATTGTGTAGCTCCGGGATGCATCATCAGATCCTGGTTTCCTTATCATGGGACCACCCTTGGGATATCTCCTATCCAACAAAAAAGAATCATCAAAATCGGTTCATAAACGACGAAGTTATCCGCGAACACACATAAAAAAAATATATATATACAACGTGTTAATGAATTAACGCAAAACTAGAAAGTATTTGTTTAGAATCGAGAGCAGAATCGAATTATCATGGTCTCAACATAGGTAATTTTTTTTAAATATTAAATAATTTTTTTGCAAAATTCAAAAATATCTGAACCCGATGTCAACCCACCGCACGGGCACACTCACCCTACTTACAACCAAAACAGGATAATAAAAAAATGTATCCATGAGTACGTAAGCGCTTTCTTTCAGTGCTGAAAAGATAACAAATCATTTTTGCCTCAAAACTTAAAATGCGAATTTAAATTTTAACTATCAAAATAATGAAATTATGGTTTCAATCCAGGGGGAGCGTGTGAATTCTCTATGGTTTTAATCTACTTATTTTGTTATAAATCAGTTGGGGTGTATGAGGTTTCGCGCTAATTTATTAACACGTTGTATCTATACGGTCGAATAGAGTAACCTCTTCCTTTTTCGAAGTCGGTTAAAAAACAATATTATTTTTATCATTCCTGATAAAAAACCTACAACGATACCGTAGCATTCATGCTACGCTACATTTTATCTAACAGTACTTTACAGTACTACGAAACAATCGTAGCAATTTGAAGATCAAAATTGTGACTAAAGCATTCTACGTAGGTGTAGGTTGTGAATTATTCTTGTCAAATTATCTTGTCTTCTATGATATGCGCCATATTTTTATAACATATCGTAGCAGTTTACTACGCTTGAGGCAGGCTACGTGCTACGAATCTCGTAGCAGACTGCTACGAGGATTATCTGAGGCTGCTATGAATGACAATGTGAGGTTTTGTATTATAATATGTAGGGTTGAGAGATTTAACTCACGGTTAACACTCACAGGGTACAATGTGAGGGTGTGTGTGTGTACGTACATCCAATGAGCGTTTTTCTTTTCTTTTTTAATTTTAGTTCCTAAAAAACTCGACAGATGACATGCTTATAGCTCCATAGAGACGTAGGCGAGATCCTGTCAAAATCATGTCAAGACTATGCCTGACTTCTTTTAAAGGCCAAGGGATCGAGCCCATACAAACATGTCAGACGTAAACAGTTTTATATTTTCGATTAAAATGATTCGTAAATAATGAAATATTCAATCAAAAGATGCGTTGGCACCTTTTTGATCATCTTCTACTTCTTTATTATTTTAAAGAAACACTTTTTGATATTTTGACCTTTATTCGCACAGACCGTAATGCCATCTATCGATCCACTAGAAAACCAAAAGAAAAACTCTCATTGAATCCTAATATGAAATAAAAAAAATAATAATTGTATATTTCAGATTTTCACCATATTGCCACTGTGGTCCACAAACAATCTGTTTTATCAATATTCTTTTTTAATATTTTACAAAAATGTATCCGTGATAAATTGATAATCTAAAAGATTATCTATGTGTGTCGGATATCCAAATAAGCAATTTTTCTTTCTTTCTTCTCTTTCATATGACTTAAGAGGTTCGTATGAGCCCTAATTAAATTAAAATCAAATAAAGTTTCCTCTGACTCATGAACTTCATACACATTTTTTGGGAGTCAGTGTTCTAATACTCTCGAACTTGTACAATGATTTTGCTAGATAATTTTTTTTACTTTTTAATCTAAATCATAAAGTGAAAAAATTTTTATAAAGCAAACACGAAAAAAAAAAACATGAAAAAAAGAAAAAGAAAAAAATAGAGAGAGATAAAAAATATTTATGTTATGTTAATTAAATAAATAAATGACGTTTAATTCGTTTTCGTTCTTAGACAATTTAATGGTAAGGACTGGCCTTGCGGTAGCAATTAATCTTGCGCATTTACACTCAATTTTATACCTTATCACTAAACGAGACAGCCTATAATAGCGAAACAATAATTTTGAACTTAGAACGTTTGGGGTTCATACGAGACTATCATATCATGATTTTAAACATTCAAAATTAGAATCTAAAGTTATAGGGAATAAAATCCAAAGTTGCGGACTTCATGTTACCTCGCCCCCCGCATAAAGTGGCAGAAAATTTTGATAGGAGAATGACACGCGTTATGCGTCCATACTGTTAAATTGTCTAAGTTTTCGTTTGACGGCTAATTAAGGCTACTCCTCCCATCTGCAAGGCTCTCTCTCTTACAAGCAAACTTTTGCAATTAGCCATCCCGCTTCAATTGCGCGGCTCCGGTCAGAATTTTCCGTTTTCTTTGAAAACCTCTATGATTTTATATGAATTTTCAAAAAATAAGAAAACCACATCATTTTATATTGTATCGTGAAGAATATTGTAAATTTTCATATTCTTCTGGTCAACAATGTAAGAGTAAAACGGTTACAACTGGAAAAAAAGAGGTGACTTTGGAGTCTTTTTTCTTCAGTTTTACTAATTAAAATAGATTTCGAGAAAAACCACATCACTTCTCATATCCTGTAGATTGTTCAGTTTTGTTTTCTGCTTAAAAAGTGTCATAGTTAATGTATAAAATGGTTACAAAGTTACTCAAAACCGGGCGGACGCCCCTTAAATGAACCTAGTACTCTACTAGTACTATATGAGACTTCTCTTTATTAAGCATAAAAACACATAAAATAGTACTAGTACTAGTAAGTACTAGTAGTAGTAGTAGTACTATATAGCTACAAACTTTGTTCCTCAGTGCCATCATAACCGAAATGTCAAATCTTTACCTAATCCAGAAACCCAGAGGGGTTGAAAAGTTACATTAGTACCAGCCCAAACCCACCAAAGTTTCATCGCAATCGGACGAATAGTACAGGAACGCATAAGAGATCACAATGGGAGAATTAGTGCTGACGCTGATGGTGATAATTATACATAAAATCACGACCATGTACCCTTCCGGGACAGTCTGAAACTTTCCTATAATTAAAAACCTTCTTAAATTAACGTCCAGTTGTGATATCATCGATAATTTCCTCTTATTCCCATCACTAGCCATTTTCACGATTAGCTGATTAACCGAATCTGCGGTTTTGTTGGTCGCCTCATGTACTTCACGCACAGTTGAACATAAACTGGCCGTACCTATATCAACTTACTTAAAACCATTATAACGTGATCTTTACACACGGAGCTCACGATAGCTGGTCATTAGTATTGAAACTACAAGAAAATCCAGTATAAGTTGACCTCTGGACGAAAGAAAACTGTAGGGAATTAGTATTTTTGGGATAGAATAGGGATCTAGTTACGTTGGTTTATGTCAGTTATGTTAAGATACCGGTTATAACCAGTATAATGTGAACTCTATTGAGGAATCTAATCTAAACTATTATAAAACTGTAACAGAAGTGTGTCTGTACATTGAAGATATTTACAAAAAAAAAGATTACAATATGGTTTTTAGGCTTCCCTGATTCCAAATCACCAATTTTTGGATTTTTTGTCCGTCTGTTTGTTTGTTTGTTTGTTTGTTTGTTTATTTGTTTGTTTATTTTGGGTGTTTGTTTGTTCGAGTATCACGCAAAAACTACTGAACCGATTTTGATGAAACTTTTTTTGTTTGATAGCTTATCATCTGACTTAAAATCTGGTATATAATTTATGCAGACGAAGTCGCGGGTAAAAACACGGTGTAACATTTCTATTACAGTTTTATAATAGTTTAGATTTATATAAGGTCTAAAAAAATTAGCTGAAACTATTTTGATTGAATGATCAGACCATCAAACTGAACAACTTTCTCTATGGGACCAATATCGAAATCGCGAAAAAAATATTAGCTGTCCCATACAAATCTGCAAACATAACTTGAAACTCAAATGTATGTATGTATAAATGTATGGACAGCTGAAAGCCGTCTTCCCAGCAGCGGCTGTTTTTCCTTATACTCCAAAATATTGTGTCATAATTTATTATTTGGGCATAATCGAGACGATGAATAAAAGTTGGCTTACGAAACCATTGACTTACCAACTACTGGACGTAGGTCCGCGCTCAAAAGTGTCTGTACCAAAAGAGAACCAAAACGTAAAAAGAGATCCAACTACGCGACAGTCTTGGTTTGATCGGCCGACTACGCGCACGAGGGGACACGTGCCGTGCCCTGATGGGGTAGTGGGATGGAAAATAATTTTAGCATTTTGATTGGTTGTCTAGTTTAGTCTCGGACACTTTTTTATGAGAATTTTGTTAGTACAAGACCCGGCGTCCATAGTATTTTCTACGTCAATGTACGAAACATATGATACGGCGAGTGTTGTCGAAAATATAGACAGAGGCAGACCTAGGAGAACGTACCTAGACCAGATTAGGGAAGTCATTAAAATGCCAGGTTAAAAGTATCGGAAATCGACCGGAATGTATGACAAGATGTACACTGAAAAAAATGATCAACCAAACTAGTTCTAAATATAATCAAAGTTTAGTGACTTCCAAACTGTTTTGTAGCATATAAACAAACTTTCGGCTATAAATAACAACACGTTTTGCTACTTATAACCAAATGTTTGATTATGTGCTACAAAACAGTTTGGGAGTCATTAAAGTTTTGTTATATTTAACACTAGTTTGGTTGATCATTTTTTTCAGTGTATGGACCTAGAGGAAGCAAGAGAGGTATTGTCAGAACCGCCCAAAGTATAGATTATAGTCTGTGAGAAAATGATGTATGAATAATTTATTATTCTAAGCATTAGGTAACACAGTATAAGAATGAAGACATTGAGTTATCAAACCCATTTTGAAGCAGACAATATCATTAATTTAACCTAACAACTAACTGAATAATCAATGATCTCCAGTTATATCACAACTCGAAATATCTTCGTGTTGTTCAATACAATGGAAAATAAACCTTATGGTGTAAGAAACACAAGCTAAATAAACCTAGTAGTCGCTTGAGGTAAAAATCATAAGCACGAAATCGATATAGTACAGAAAGTCCACCTGATTCGAATGCACGATTGATTGTACTTACGCTAAGGTGTATTTAAGTATCAGATTATATTATCAGAAAAATGAAAAATATAGATTTTTATATGAATAAATAAAATATGATCACTGATAGATGTTTATAAGGTTCCGTACCCGAAGGGTGAAAACGCTATTCATAAGCCTACGTTGTCCGTCCGTCCATCTGTCTATCTGTCATACTTATTTAGGGCGGTAACTTTTGAACCGTAATAGCTAGACATTTGAAATTTTCACTGAATGTGCGATATTATATTGGATTTGCTAACAAATAATAATAATGTCAAAAAGTTAAAAATTAAGGAGTTTTTATCGATGTTTTTTTCAGTATAACAACGAATTATAAAAACTGGCCAAGTGTGAGTCAGTCTCGCGCTAAAGGTCCCGGAGAAAACAAAACTTTTTTTGAGTTCGCGCGACTATCGCGCGTCCGTCGCGCGACCCTCTGCAACCGCAAAATGTCGCTCGTCTGTAAGAGCTATTAGTGGGCCAAAGGCTAGTCACCTATCACCGCTTGTTGTGAGTTTATGTATGTATGTATGTATATAAGTTACATACCAGACGTACGTCGATTTTTGCGGGTAGGTATATGAATAAGGACGTGGCCAAAAAAGAGACAAATCTTTTAGAAGAGCATAACATGATCATGTGACGCGCTCGCCCACTGTCTAACTAGCGCGTTTGTGTCGAAGTTTACTCTCTGGGGGATGTTTACTCATGTGGTATGGCGAGCCGTAGTCTTTGGCGCCGTCCTATTGCCATCGCGCGCTCGATCATGTGTGCGTCCGACGAAAATTATTGTGCGACCGTGCGTTTAAACATACTTATATCTGAAATAGAACTAGAACAATTCGATCGCATCGCATGATCGCACGACTTTCAATAGGACAATCCGCAGATATCCGTATGTTTAAACGCACGGTCACAAGATCATTTCCGTCGGACGCAAGCATAAGAAATCGCGTGAGCGATGGCAATAGTAATTTTAAGGTTACCAAAGTAGTTTTATGGTTTCATGTAAAATCAAATGTGATAATTAAAGAAAGAAGACTTACGAATTAAATTTATCGAGCACAGGTGAGCGGAAGTGTTGGGAGAGAACGTCCGAGGAAAACATGCCACGATCAAACCAATGATCTTTTCCGAAAAGGACAAGTGCGTAGCACCCTCAATCGACGGAAGTGCATGAAAAGATATGTATGAATGTCAATGAGGCTAAAGAAGTATGTCAGAGTCGTAGCGTGTGGCGGTCCGTGGTCTCTGCCTACCCCCTTGGGACAATGGCGTTAGCTTATGTATGTATATATGTATGTAAAATGTATGTTAAATTTGAAGTTCAACTTCTGTACTATGCCCACTTGGCGTTGTGTTCGGTTCTGGCCGCCGTCGCTATCGCGCCCGGCGAAGTTATTAAAAATTTACAGCATCGCCCGCGGCTCCTACAATACCACTCACGCCTGACCTTTACTACCGTTTGATCGTAAAGTTACTTAGTTGTATTGTATCTCATAGTCTAAATAAACTACGAGAAGCCAGCAAGGTAGGTATTGTATACTTCAAAAGGATAGTAACCGCAAGAAGGTCAGCTTCTAGGTATACAGGGTGTTCGGGTAGACATTTGTATTCATTATACCATTGACTTACAAAGTAATGGACGCAAGGTCTCATACGAAATTCGCGAAAAAAGTATCCCAGACTAACTTACGTAAACGCAAGTAACGTTTTAGTAATTTATACAAACTAAAAACATTGAAACTTAAATTAAAATTCTTTTTCATTTTGCTTGCGTAGTTTTTACAAATACAGCACAGCGGCACGACACCAATAGACGTGCGCTTAGTCAATCGATCAATTGAAGACTGGCGCGTAATTGTTACTCTTTATGCGTTTTGTTACTTTTTTGATTCGGACACTTTTGTATCTAAGTAACTGTTTACCATAACACCGTGAATATTACGCTATCTGGATTTAATAAATAACGCGTTTCTTTTTATTTTTGAAAAATCGTTCGTCATGAACTTAAAGAAGTAGTTCCCTAGTGTTCAATAAAAAAGATACCGACAAACTGAAACATTAACCGCCCTACTATGTACAACATAGTAGGTCTTTTTAGAATTTTCCTTTTTAGAATTTTCGCATAACATTGTCCATTTTTGATTCGAAATGTAGATTTGAAACAGCACAGCATGTCTACACCCTGGATACTTCGCTGTCCCATCATGCAAGAAGAGAGCAACGTGCGATACTGAATGATAGAGGAGTACAACATTGCCTTACTCTCGTTTTCTAATCTTCCAAGAGGGGGTGAGGAAGAAATTGGCGAGGGGCAGGGCGTAGCCCTATTCCGAAGTAATTAAATGGTTTGCCGTTGGTTAGCAACAAAAATATGCCGTTAAATCATTTGGATAGCATACTAAGAGTTTGTTTACAATAAATAAAAATCTGGCTGCAACCCTTGTTCTGCAGATAACCTTAATAAAATCGGTCAAGGGCGAGTCGGGCTACTCGCGCACCGAGGGTTCCGTTCCACACCACCACAGAACACAACATTATTAACTTAGAAAAAAAACGTTTTTTGTCCGGGACCTTTCGCGCGAGACCGACTCACACTTGGCCGGTTTTTAGTATTTGTTGTTATTCTGTAGAGTTTGCTCTATAATCACACTAAGTTTGACGCTTGTATGTATTACCTTTTTTACTATAGAGCGTGAAGAAAAAACGTCGATAAAAACTAGTTTCTTGTTGAAAACCCCCCTTAATTTTTAACTTTCTGCCATTTTTATTGTTAACAAATTCGCCGCAATAACGCATAATCTGAGAAAATTTCAACTATCTAGCTATTACGGTAGCTAGCTAGTACAAAAGCACTTATCAAAGGCTACAATCGCAAACTTGCGAACGGTCTCCTTGCCCTCAGCAAGGACCAAATTTGTACAATAGCAAGGTCACTCACAGGCCACTGCAAATTAAATAAGCACATGCACATACTGAATTTAAGTGACACGACCGGCTGCAGATTTTGCAAGGAGGAGATGGAAACTCCTCTGCACCTCCTATGTGATTGTGGCCCCCTGATGTACAAACGCAGCACTCATCTGGGTAGGCAGGTGCTGACACCAGATGAGATACAAACTATCCCGATCAAGAATCTACTGCGATTTCTGGCCGCAGTGGGGATTGGTAAGGAACTATAAAAAGGGCGATCACAAAGGACCAGCGATGGTCTACGTGGCACAGGCTTCGCAAGCCTGTCAAGGCCCAAAACCACAGATAATAATAATAATAAATATTACGGTTCAAAAGTTACAGCCCTAAATAGGAAAGACATACGGACGGACGGACGGACGGACAACGTAGGCTTAGTAATAGGGTCCCGTTTTCACCCTTTGGGTACGGAACCCTAAAAATGGTCAACAATTTTACCAATAAGCAGGCAGGTTGTAATATTATGTGTCGGCTTAATAAACAGTCGCGCTGCAAAATAATTACTTGGTCAGCAAGATTTCATAATTGGTCTGCAGAGAAAACATGTCTAGAAGCAGTTTATCTGATAGGTATGCATAATCTTTAGAACCATAATAGGTAGCCGCTTGAAATTTTCACAAAATAATGTATTATTTTATTGGATTTGATCAGAAATAATAAAAATACTAAAAGTAAAAAAAAGAAGGTGGGACCTCCCCATACAAGAAACTTTTTTTTAACGTGTTTTCTTCTTGCTCTATCGTAAAAACTGTAACATATACAAGCGTGAAACTTGGTGTAATTATAGTGCAAACTCTAGAGAACAACAACAAATAATAAAAAATGGCAAAGTGTGAGTCGGTTTCGAGTTTAGGGTCCTGGGAAAAACTATTTTTTTTTGGAATGGTTAATATATTGTTAAGGGGGTACGGAACCCTCGGTGAGCGAATAGTCCAACTCGCACTTAGCCGGTTTTTTATTTTCTGTCTACCTTATCCAAAAAGTCTGTGCTCGTGACTGATGCATATTATGGTTTTTAGGGGTAAAAATCTGTGTCGGAACCGAGTAAGAGCACCCGACTTAATTGGGTTAGGTTAGGTTAAAGTCTCTCCCGGAACCGAAGCAGAGCATCCCATATCATTGGGTTAGGTTAGTTTAAAATCTGGCCTAGAACGTCCTCACTAAAGTAGGGCCAATTTAATAGGTCACATTTGACATCTAGTGATAATTCATCAAACGTAACCTTGTAACGGCGGGCATTGAATAACATTTATTTTTCGAAGTTAGAACTTCACAATTGCATAACTTTTTTCAATTACTGTTACATATTTACTATAATAATGACTAAAGAAGGTAATTATACGATTTACTTTCACTAATAAACCATTCTAAACATAATAAACAATTTCTGTTCTAATGAACTTGAACATCGTTACAATATTGTGTCAGTGAACCCTTTTTCTTTTTTAACACTAGGGATGTTACCCAAAAACATCGAAAGTTCATAATAAAATATATGATTCTTATAGATGAACTTTATCAATATAAAAATAACTAAATGTTACGTTCTCAGGGAAAAGGGGGCTTGTTGCCGGATTTAATTTCCGAGATATTCACAGTTTTATTAAATCATTTAAAAACAATTTTTTTATTACTTTATAGTTATAGATTAGTACAAACAAACAAACAAACAAACAAATATACTTTATTTTACACCAAGACATAAGAGTAAAATACAACACAGTACAGAGTATACAGTTAGTAATCAGCAGACACGAAAAAGTATTTTTATTTTGATCTCTTTAACACGTTGAACGCCGGCGAGTCACAATAACTATAGATTTTCCATTGTTTGTCGGTCATTTGGCAGTCAAAGCCTTAAATAACAAATATTTATGTGAGAAAAATTGGTTAAAATTTTAGTGAAAAGGGGACCTTATTTTCGGTGCAAGCCGGCGCGGCGGCGCGTTTTATCATTGGTCTGTTCACGATATGCTTCTGATGGACCTCAAGTGGAACTCTAGTGGCCCATTAGCGGACCCCTAGTAGCGCACCCAAGCAGACCCCTGGTTCCGCTTCCACAGGGTGTTAGGGTAAACAGTTGCATTACTTTAAGGGGTTATTGAACCCACGTTTCTGGACCGATTGCTTCCAAGATCGATATCTGAGGGTCCACGTGGACTCTGAACACGGATCCGATGTCAAATTTGAGAAAAGTGGCCGCCATCTGGAACTATTCAGTTCTTGGACCGATTGCTTCAGAAATAGATATCTCATGGTCCGCGGACTCTCAGATATCGATTTTGGTAACAGTCGGCCCAGAAACTAAAAAGTTTCAAGATAGCGGCCACTTTTCTCAAATCTGACATCGGATTCGTCTTAAGGGATCACAGAAACCCCTAGTATCCATTTTGGACGCAGTCGGTTGAAAACAAAAAAGTTTAAAATGACGGCCACTTTTTTCAAATCTGACATAAGTAGGATTCGTGTTAAGAGATCTCAGGGATCCCTAGATATATATTTTGGAAGCAATCTGTTGAAAAACAAAAATGTTCGATAAATTAGGTATGTAATCGTCTTATTTTGATCCTTAAACGATTTGTTTACTATAGAAAATAATAATGGATCAGGGATTCGACTGATGATTTTTAAAATAAAATTACAGTATCTATAAATACATTTTCATAATAACTGAATTCAATTCACATTTATGTTTGAGGTCTGAATCGAATCATTCACTTTTTTAAGCAGGTCACCTCACTATGAAGCTAAAACTGACAAATGTCAAATGTGGCCTATTAAATTGGCCCGACTTTTTTTTTTTTAGGAGGTATTAGAGCGTACAGCGTAGGCCGACAAAGTGAGAGTTCTGGCGAGAGCCCACTTACATCCTATGTCTTCCGGAACGGACTCAGAGCACCCGACTTAAGGGGCTATGTGAAAAAAATTGGATTCTTCAAAGCTTCATATATCATGAAGTACTAACAGTAGGAGTATGATTTTCGGATATGTGTAAATTGAACATATAATTGAAGTTTTGATTAGAGCCAAAACACGATTAAGACACATTTTCTTGATAGAAAAACAAGCCAAAGTAGCCTCCGTTTTTATCTATAAACGCTTGGAACTGCTAAACGGTGAATAATAGAAACACAAGACTTGATTTTAAAAAAAGAAATTGATATTTTCTAAATTTTGATTAAAGCAGAATTGAATTTACATAAATAGGACAATCACAATTAAATAAAGTTTGATTTGGCGCTCGATTCGTTTCAGGCGCGCGCGCCGCCCCATCTCTTTCTCTCGCATCAGGCCGTAATATAAGCTATCCCGCGCCTGTTTCGCTTAAATTATTTCGACATAGGCCCTTAATTGGGTTAGGTTAGGTTAAAGTCTTTTTTTGCTGAACAAAATTAAATTTTCTGCTTGCCCTCTGAGTGCTTTCTAATATTTGATTAATCGTGGGTCAGTCAGTATCTGTTTAGGGTTGAGACACATGTATCGGCGGCGACCGGCGGCCGGCCCAAACAAAACTGTAATTAAGTATGGGAAGCCGTCCGCCATCGACGCGGCGAAAATGGCGGACAGCTGTCCATACTAAATGAGAGTTTTGTATGGGCCCGCCGTCGGTCTCCGTCGGCAAATGTGTCTCAGCCCTAAATTGGCAATGCAACCAATTTTTGAGCAGTCCGTATGACAGATATGGAAATGTTTGCTTGCCATAAGTTGCTAACCAACTAGACATTTTGGTTAACCGCATACATTTTTCAGCTCGCAAAAGTAATTAAATGAAATGTCTAGAACTTTTTAAAATACAGGGTGTAAAAAAACACCCTAGTGATACTTAAGGGGGTGCTGCAGACCATCAAACTGAACAACTTTCACTATGGAGCCAACATCGAAATCGAGAAAAAAAACCGCTCTTTCATACAAAACTGCAGTACCGTCTCGACTCAAATGTATGGGAAGTCGGGAAGGCAGATTTTTTTTATTTTTTCTCGACGTTGTCTCCATAGTGAAAGTTGTTCAAATCTGCTGTCCTTCTGGTCTGAAGCACCTCCTTAAGTATTACTAGGGTGTTTTGTTACACTTACACCCTGTATTACCAAAAATATTTCCATATAGTGTAAGTTATTTACTCGTATGTTTTAGCGACCGTAAGTATGCCTCGACATGGAGACATGAAGCCAACAAGGGTATAAAGCTACTGTACGTTTAGGACGTGACACGTGGACATGTAGCTAGTATAATTCTAAAAGCGTAGACGTTAATTCTGCGGTGGCTTCTGAGGGACCTTCCTCAAAGAGATTGTTTAGTTGTTCTTTAGCACAGACAATGTTATTAAAATTAATTTTACATAACTACGTTTTAAATACAGGGTGTAACAAAACACCCTAGTAATACTTAAGGTGGTGCTGCAGACCATTAAACTGAACAACTTTCACTATGGAGCCAACATCGAAATCGCGAAAAAAAATCCGCTCTTTCATAAAAAATTGCAGTACCGTCTCAACTCAAATGTATGGGACGGCAACATTTTTTTTTCTCTACTTTGGCTCCATAATGAAAGTTGTTCAGATTGATGGTCTAAAGCACCCCCTTAAGTATTACTAGGGTGTTTTGTTACACCCTGTATATTCAATTTAATTTTACATAACTACGTTTTAAATACAGGATGTAACAAAACACCCTAGTATTACTTAAAAGGTGGTACTGCAGACCATCAAACTAAACAACTTTCACTATGGAGCCAAAATCGAAATCGAGAAAAAAAATCCGCTCTTTCATACGAAACTGCAGTACCTTACCTACCGTCTCGACTCAAATGTATGTGACGGCAGATTTTTTTTATTTTTTCTCGGCGTTGGCTCCATAGTGAAAGTTGTTTAATAGGATGATCAGACCCTTAAACTGAACATCTTTTTCCACGGGACGAACATAGAAATCGTCAAAAAAATCTGCTGTCCTTCTGGTTGAGTAGCATGGCAGTTATGTATGGAACAGATGGTTTTTAGGGTTCCGTACCCAAAGAGTGAAAACGGGACCCTATTACTAAGCCTACGTTGTCCGTCCGTCCGCCCGTCTGTCTGTCTGTCTGTCTGTCTGTCTGTCTGTCTGTCTGTCTGTCTGTCTGTCTTTCTGTCTGTCCGTCCGTCCGTCCGTCCGTGCGTCCGTCTGTCCTACCTATTTAGGGCTGTAACTTTTGAACCGTGATAGCTAGATAGTTGAAATTTTCTCAGATTATGCGTTATTACGGCGGATTTGTTAACAAATAATATAAATGACAAAAAGTTAAAAATTAATTCTTCTCGCTCTATCATAAAACTGGTAATACGTACAAGCTTCAAACTTAGTGTGATTATAGAGCAAGCTCTACAGAATAACAACAAATATTAAAAACCGGCCAAGTGTGAGTCGGTCTTGCGCTAAAGGTCCCGGGCAAAAAAGTTTTTTTTCTAAGTTAATAATGTTGTGTTCTGTAGTGATGTGGTACGGAACAGGTGCGCGAGTAGCCCGACTCGCACTTGACCGCTTTTTTTATTGGTCCCCTAGAGAAAGTTGTCCGAATTGATGGTTCGTTTCACCTCATTTCGTCAACAAGCCTGTAAAAAAATGTGATTGTATAGTTTGCCGGTACAATAACCCGCAGCGAGCGAAAGATATTTACAATGTAATAAAGTTAAGTCAATCGATGAATACAGTTACACTACACAAGTCCCTTCACACAACCTTTATGTCTTAGAAATAAGAATGAAGATACCTTGATCTATTGTATATTGTACGATCGAAGAGAAAATGATTGTAAACGAACTATGAAATAACTTGGGAAGTGTGAATTTGAGGGACGAGCGAAGGTCAAGGTTAAGCGAAGTTTAACATTTTCGGTAGGAAGTGTTCATTTTATTGTTTTGTAGAGTCAAGGTTAAGGCACGATGGGGCTGACATAACCTCAGGGTTAAAAGCTCCAATTAAAATAAAAAACAGAATTAAAAAAAAAAACATTGAATTCTTATTCTCAGATGGTGTAACAAGGATTGAGAAAGAAGCTTCGTTGTTTTAGGCATGTGGAGAGGATGAATGGCAGCAGATGTAGGTACGAAAGAGATCTAACGCAATCCTAAAACAAAAATAAAATAAGTAAAAAATTTTTTTAAGTAAAACGATTTTATTTTAATAAAACTGCACTAAACGGTAAAAAATAATTTTGTTAAATTTTCGTACTATATTGCACTATACTATACTGTTAGATGGAAATTTGTGAGTATAACCTATGTTAACCTATCTTCAAAATAATTATGACGAAAAAAGGTATTACAATAGGGATTCATATTTTAGATTAATACTTTGTTAATTAATTTTGATTATAAAATCGTGGGCGCTTGCATAGTAATAGGTATAACTCAAATCTTACATACCTACTATTTAACTAACAAAATAAAATAATTGGATGTAATATTATTACATCCAAACATTTTCAAACTAAATAATAGGCCTAGTATATCGATGTGGTTTTCATTGTTTTATGGTATCGAGCTATGAAGGCTATCGTACCTGTCTGTAGGTACTATAGGTAAGAATGATAGCAAAATTGCTAGGAAAGTTTTATATTTTACTAGCAAGCGCCCACGATTTTATAATCAAAATTAATTAACAAAGTATTAATCTAAAATATGAATCCCTATTGTAATACCTTTTTTCGTCATAATTATTTTGAAGATAGGTTAACATAGGTTATACTCACAAATTTCCAGCTAACAGTATAGTACCTATAGTGCAATATAGTACGAAAATTTAACAAAATTATTTTTTACCGTTTAGTGCAGTTTTATTAAAATAAAATCGTTTTACTTAAAAAAAATTTTTACTTATTTTATTTTTTACTTTTTAGTTTCTGAGTCATGATCTGCTACAATTAGTTGAGATCCCTTGATCACCTCCTGTCTCCATCATCAGACGCTCAACCTTACCGAGACTAAAAAAGTATTCATTGAAACAAATTAAATGATACCAAACATGAGTGTTCTGCTACAATTAGGTGTAAGTGTATAGATCCTTTGCCAACCTTCCATCTCCATTATCAGACACTCAATCTTACCAGTACCTATCATTAAGTTCTCTCTCAAAAATGCCGAATGTAGTGCAACAGTTTACTGAGAAGATCCCTTAGTCACCTTCCGTCAGACCCTCAATCATACCGGAACTATAAGGTCGTTATCAAAACCAATTAAATGTTATCAAACACGACTGTACTGCTACAATTTACTGAGATGTTCCCTTGATCACCTTTTGTCTCCATTATCAGTCCCTCAATCTAACCGAGACTATAGAATCCTCATCAAAATCTATTAAATGTGACCAAACACGAGTGTTTTACTTCAATTAACTGAGGAAATCCCTTGTCCACCTTCCGTCTCCATCGTCAGATCCTCAATCTTACTGACACTACAAAGTTCTTATCGAAACAATTGAAACGAGATCAAACCCGAATGATTTGCTACAATTGTAGAGGAGATCGCTCGTCCACCATCCACCATCTCCATTATCAGACCCTCAATCTCACTGGTACCATAAAGTTCTGATCGAAACAATTTAAATTACATCAAACACGAGTGTTCTGCTATAATTCACGGAGGAGATCCCTTGACCACCCTCCGTCTTCATCATCTCACCCTCAATCTTACTGGTAATTACCACAAAGTTCTCATCGCAACAATTTAAATTACATCAAACACGAATGTTCTTCTATAATTCATCGCGGAGATCCCTTGACCGTCTTCCATATCCATCATCACTCCCTCAATCTTACTGGTAAGTGCCACAAAGTGCTCATCGCAACATTTGAAATGAGACAAAACACAAGTTTTCTTCTATAATTCATCGAGGAGATCCCTTTACCATCTTCCATATTCAACATCAGATCCTCAGTCTTACCCGGACTAAAAAGTCCTTATCAAAACAAATGAACTTGATATCAAACACGGATGTACTGCTACAATTAACTGAGGAGATCCCTTGACCACCTTCAGTCTCCACCATCAGATCCTCAATGTTACTGGAACCACAAAGATCTCATCTCTACAATTGAAGTAAGACCAAACATGACTGTTTTGCTTTAATTAATCTTGGAGATCCCTTGACCACCTTCATCTCCATCATCAAATCCTCAATTTTACTGGTACCACAAAGTTCTCATCGCAACAATTGAAATGATACCAAACACGAGTGCTCTGCTATAATTCATTAAGAAGATCCCTTGGCCACCTTCCGTCTTCATCATCGGACTATTAATCTTACGGATACCACAAAGATCTCATCGCTACAATTGAAGTGAGACCAAACACAACTGTTTTTCTATAATTCATTGAGGAGATCTTTTGACCACCTTCCGTCTCCATCATCAGATCGTCAATCTTACTGGTACCACAAAGTTCTCATAACAACAATTGAAATAAGCCCAAACACGAGTGTTTTGCTACAATTAACTGAGGAGATCCCTTGACCACCTTCCGTCTCCATCATCAGATCCTCAATCTTACTGGTACCACAAAGATCTCATCTCTACAATTGAAGTAAGACCAAACACGACTGTTTTGCTTTCATTTATCTTGGAGATCGCTTGACCACCTTCCGTCTCCATCATCAGATCCTCAATGTTACTGGCACCACAAAGTTCTCATCTCTACAATTGAAGTAAGACCAAACACGAATGTTTTGCTTTCATTCATCTTGGAGATCCCTTGACCACCTTCCGTCTCCATCATCAGATCCTCAATCTTACTGGTACCACAAAATTCTCATCGTAACAATTGAAATGAGCCCAAACACGAGTGTTTTGCTATAAGTTATCGAGGAGATCCCTTGACTACCTTCCGTCTCCATCATCAGATCAATCTTACTGGTACCACAAAGGTCTCGTCGCAACAATTGAAATGAGCCCAAACACGAGTGTTTTGCTATAAGTTATCGAGGAGATCTCTTGACCACATTCCGTCTCCATCATCAGAACCTCAATCTTATCAGTACCATAAAGTACTCATCGAAACAATCTAAATGATACCAAACATGAGTCCTCAGCTATAATTTATCGAGGAGATCCCTTGACCACCTTCCGTCTCCATCATCAGATCAACTCCATGTTACCATAATATTGTATTGTCATCAGAACTATAAGTGTGTCTAAAGTTTCAACTTTATCGGTTGATGGGAAATGGGTGAGAATTCGATTGCAAGAATCCATTGTTAGTTAGTTAGATAGTTAGACAGCTTCGAAGTTAAATAAAATCGCTTAATGACTTCTTTGAACCTGGCAACCCTAGAGTTGCGGCAGATTGAGAGGTGGCAACCCTAGTTTTTCCAGTACTTTAGATCAGTCTCCTTCTGATGGCACCTCATTTAATTCCCAAACAGATAAGTGGAAAAAGTTATACCAAAAATCATAATGGAAAAGGTACTTGCGGCAAGATTTTTCTAGGCAACTTGGTGGTGTTAAATTACCCCTGTGTAAACATACACTAGAATCACATTTCGTTCAAAAAAGAAATAGGTGCATAATTTTACTGTCGGATCTCGGACTGTAAACTTGAGACTTTACTAGATTTTTTTTTTTGAAAGTAAATTTTAGTTAAATCTGAGGCAACAAACTTTCTAGTAAAGTCAGTTACGACTGTTACGAGTCTGTTACGTCTGTCTGTATTTATTTAAGGTTTTGATGAAGCATGTTGTAGCGGGTAAAGTCTACTAAAAATATCTGTCTCATCTATTTTATTTATTTTAGTAGACTTTACTAGAAAAATTGCAGATGTAAAACAATGATTGTCAACTAATTAAATTTTAACGAAGGTCCTTTTTAATAATAATATGCTGAAATTTTTTAAGGGACCATTCAATCAGACCATTAAACTGAACAACTTTCTCTGTGGGAACATCATCGAAATTGCGAGAAAAAAATAAGCTGTCCGATACATTTGGCTCGAGCCAAATATATCGGACAGCTTATTTTTTCTATACTATAGAACATCACATTTTTTTTTCGCGATTTCGATGTTGTTTCCATAAAAACGAAAGCAGTTCAGTTTGTCGGTCTGGTCCCTAAAAAAAGTGTCAGCATATTAAGAAGGACCCAATATTTATAACAACAACAAACTTTCTGTGACAAAAAAGACTGTACGTGGCTCGTACAGTCTTTTTTGTCACAGAAAGTTATTGCCCACGTGACGAAGTGTATTCGTTTCGGGTCGCCGCGCCGGTCGTTTCGCAGCTGGCGAATGTGTATGATCAAAGAACACATACAATAGATGCAATTATACAGGGTGTAACAAAACACCCTAGTAATTTTCACTTTCCATGGAGAAAACGTCGAGATAAAATAAAAGAATCTGCCTTCCCATTCATTTGAGTCGAAACGGTATTGCAGTTTTGTATGAAAGAGCGGATTTTTTTTCGCGATTTCGATGTTGGCTCCATAATGGACGTTGTACAGTTTGATGGTCTGAAGCACCCCCTTAAGTATTACTAGGGTATTTTGTTACACACTGTACACAAGATTGGAGACATATCGTGCTTCCCAAGGAACTGGAAATTATCCCTTTCTATCGTGGCATTTTTTATAAAATTCAAATTTATCAGTTTTGTAGGCGAAACGGGATTTGGCGTTCTCCTTTTACATTGTTTACAGACAGATATTTTTTTCCGTGCATTTGGAACGAGTCCGACCTAGAAAAACAAAATGAAATGAAAATGGATGTAAACAAACAATATCTAAACAGCCTAGCTTCCACTCCGCAGTGGGTGTGGTTTCCGAACCACGTGGGCGGGCTCGCTTCCGGCTGCCACGGTGCCACCCCTTGGTCACTTCCGCCGGCAACGGAACTTCGCTTTTTTGCCAAATCATTCTTTTTAATTTTCCGCATTTTGCAAGCGATGATTATTATTGTAAATATTAGGTATAATGGTTAGACAGGGTTTTCATGAAAAATTGAGGATCATCGGCAGGAATATTGAGTCTACCTACTACCTGAAAAGCAACTTTTTAATCATTTTTAAATATAATTTATTTACAAATGAATAGCCTATGCTCTAAGTCTAAGCACTGTACATCTGCATATTTCATGTTGAATGGATTTTTGGAGTATTATGAATGATCGTTTTATGAACGAAAAGGGGTACTTCGGAGACAGTGCACAAATTTTACGTATATCAAGCTCATTCAAAATAAAAAGACCCGTATTTTTTTATTTTACCATGGTCCATGTCTCATTATACAATAAGACGCGTGCGCACTCTGCTTAGGGATTGCGATCAGTGACTCACCCTCGAGAGAGGCCACGGGGCGTGCGCGCACGCCGTTCGCCCCCTCGCTGCCCTCGCACCTACCTACCTTTTTGACTCACAAGTGTAGTGTAAAACGCAACGCTACATTAATTTTCGGGTGGATAGATTGAAAAAAATTAAAACAAAAAAAAAAATCCCTTTCATAATGTTCTATTAACGATACTGATTGCATGGAAGAAAAATGCGCACTATCTCCAAAGTAACCCTGTAGGGTTCTTCTTAATATGTTGACGATTTTTTTATGAGGATTATCAGACCATCAAACTGAACAACTTTCTCTATGGCACCTCTCTTTGTTTTTGGTGTAAATAAAGTAAATTTCATTCATTCGTTAATTCATTCAGGGTTGACAAACAAACTCTGCTGTTCCAATCTATGGGACAGCTGTTTGTTATTTTGCGATTTTTGATGTTTGTCCCTTAGACAAAGTTGTTCAGTTTGATAGTCATCTATCATCCCCTAAAAAAACCGTCAGCATATTAAGTTGGGCCCATATAAGTTAACTAATATCACAGACTAGATACTAGTAGCATAGGTACTGCTAAATATTACAAAATGGCAGAGGTTAGAAAGTGCACGATCTACACTACACGACCAACTACAAACCAACTCGTAAAGTCTATCAAAAACATCGGTGCCGTGTGTAGTGTACAGCAATAAAGAGTAGTTAATGTGGAAAGCGCCGGTAGCGCCGTCTATCGGCGGACGCGGTCTGTGGTGAATATCTATCGTGCATTCGCTCGGTATTCGTGCACCGACCGCCGTGCTGCGCGGACGTGTGCTAGTCACATTCCCTAGTGAAGACTATATCTGTGTTTCATTATATACATCAACCTCAACCAACCCTCTGTAGAAAGGTGTATTCTACATTGGCGACGCCGGGATTCGAAATTCACGTGAGTAAAGTGCTTATCAGTTTGTTGAGAGTTGAAAATTTAAAAATGCAAACGGTGCCTACGAAATAAAACTACACTGTTCCTTGATTCTAAGACTGTTCTCCGAACGACGTTTCGCCGTGGGACGGTTCGCCGACAGAACGATTCGTTTTTGGTTGTTTCACCTAAACGATGTTTCGCCATGGGCCGGTTCGCCGACAGAACGATTCGTTTTTGGAAGTTTCACCTAAACGATGTTTCGCCATGGGCCGGTTCGCCGACAGAACGATTCGTTTTTGGAAGTTTCACCTTCAAGACGTTTCACCATAGGACTTTTCGGCATATTTTTTTTTCTTTTCATCATAGCAATATTATGTCCCTTCAGCGTAAATACTACTAAAATATATCGTTTACAAAATTGCTATGTAATCACAGTAAGGCGCTCGAATTTCAAATAATGTGAAAAATGTGGGTATACTCAAATTTTTTATTAAATTCGTCACTTGTCATAGCTTTGCTGCGTTACATCACAGTATAGAATCGTGTCTTAGTTGAAAATGAGTGAATCAAGTAAATGCGAAATCGTGAAATCCAAACGTGGTCGGGATGTTTTACTTTATGACGGATATTCGTATCATCTGAATCGTAGGCGTGATACGACATATTATTGGCGATGTACCAGAAAAGATAGTGCGCGGTGCAATGTGTCTGTTGTAACTATTCTTACAAGTCTTAATGGGCATGTTGTTTTCACGCAAAATCATGATCACATACATTTACCAGACCCCGAAAAACAAATAGAAATGAAATTGAAAGCTAATTTAAAAGAAAAAGCTAAAAACTCAATGGATATGCCGGCACAAATAATTCAGCGGTGCATTCAAGTGATACCGAGTGTTTCTGCTCCGCATATGCCTAAAAAAAGTGCTATGAGAAAGATCATACAACGAGAGCGGAATAAAAATCTACCGCCTATACCGACGAATTTAAGTGACCTAGACGATGGAATTCCGGAGGATTCTACTAAAATTGAGGGTGAACAATTCTTAATGGGTCACTTTATTGATGAAAATGACGAACGGGTGCTGCTATTTTCGACAAAGGAAAATTTAAAATTATTGTTTGAAGCAAAATTTTGGTTGATGGACGGTACTTTTAAGTGTTGCCCCCACCCCTTTTGCCAAATTTACTCCATACATGCATTGGTTGGAGCACCTGACGGTACAAATAAGATAGTCCCATTAGCATATGGGTTACTATCGCATAAAACTGAACGATGTTACACGTATTTATTAGAAATGCTTAAGTGTGTATCATTACAAAATAATAATAAGCATTTAAAGCCAGAAATTATTTTAACCGATTTTGAAATCGCCGCTATGAACGCAATAAAAAAAGTTTTTCCAAGATGTATTAACAAACTCTGTTTTTTCCATTTAAATCAGAGTATATACCGTCGTATACAAAAAGCTGGCTTAGCGAGCCGTTATAACAATGATGCGGTTTTCGCTCATAAGATGCGCCACATCGGGGCTTTGGCATTTTTGGAGCCAACGGAACTAATTGATGCATTCGATATGATAAAACAAGAAATCATACCAGACGAAGCTGTTGACGTAATAACTTGGTTCCAAAAGTATTATATCGATGGATCAGTCCAAGTAACCAAATCTGTTAGAACCAAAATGACCATGAAACGATGTCAACCTATGTATCCACCTCGCCTCTGGTCAGTGCATGACAGCATATTGTCACATGTGCCAATGTCTCAAAATGCCTTGGAATCCTGGCACAACAGGTGGAACACGCTATTAAGTAGACAAAAATGGAATATATATAAAACTATTATAGAGCTTAAAAAGGAGCAAAAGAACACAGAGCATATAATTGAAAGGATAAAATCATCTGAACCATTCCCAAAGCGGAAGCGCATAAGTAATGATTATAAGGACAGAGTTATTCAACATAAGTCTGAAAAACACGAATTGGACTTGAAATCATATTTAAGTGGTTGGGCACATATTTGTCATTTGATCAAATAGTTTTATATCATTGTATACCTACTTAAATTTTCTTTTGTTATGATTTCTAATCATTTCTTTGTAAACATTGTAATTAATTCTTTTGTAAAAATTGTAAGTCATTTTTTTCCTTTATGAATACAAAATATAATCAATCAATCAATCAATCAATCAATCAATCAATCAATTATACTTATCTTATAATAATAAGATACCCAACAAAAAAAAAAGAAAACTACCGATTTTCCTTTTGTTATGAGTATGTATGTCATAAACATAATACTATATAAGGTGTAACAAAATCAGCTGAAACTATTTTAAGGGGATGATCAGACCATCAAACTGAACAACTTTCTCTATGGGACCAATATCGAAATCGCGAAAAAATAAAAAAAATCAACTGTCCCATACAAAACTGCAGTACCGACTCGACTAAAATGTATGGGGCAGCAGATTTTTTTTATTTTTTCTCGATGTTGGCTCCATAGTGAAAGTTGTTCAGTTTGATGGTCTAAACCACCCCCTTAAATATTACTAGGGGGTATTGTTACACCCTGTATACCTACTAAAAAAAAAAAAAATATGTCATTATATTCTGTTTTGGTTATGTTATTTTGTTGCAAAAATCATAGATAGCAGTCGTAATTTATAGGGTATACTGAATTAATTATATGTATTACCTTAATTATACTTAAAATTACCATATTACCTTTTTTATTTATTTTAAATGAAATGCATAAGTATTGAATATTACTAATTAAATTAATGACAAAAAGAAAAAAAAAATATGCCGAAAAGTCCTATGGTGAAACGTCTTGAAGGTGAAACTTCCAAAAACGAATCGTTCTGTCGGCGAACCGGCCCATGGCGAAACATCGTTTAGGTGAAACTTCCAAAAACGAATCGTTCTGTCGGCGAACCGGCCCATGGCGAAACATCGTTTAGGTGAAACAACCAAAAACGAATCGTTCTGTCGGCGAACCGTCCCACGGCGAAACGTCGTTCGGAGAACAGTCTTAGAATCCTGTTCCTTTAAGGAAGCTAAGCGATTTATTTAAACACAATCGAAGACGGTTTCTACTAGCGTTGCTTTGTTTGTTGCCTAAAAAGTTACACAGTGTTAAAATATACTTCAAAAGAAAAGTAAAAATAGTTTTGTCCCGATTTTAAATCGTTTATTGGGAATTATCTTAATTATCTGGTGTCTGCTAGCGTTGCTTTATTTTTGCCTAAAGTTCACAGTGATAAAAATATATTTCAAAAGAAAAGGAAAAATAGTTTTTGTCCCGATTTTAAATCGTTTATTTGGAATTATCTACATACTTATTTCTTTTCCCACATGTCGACCATCGAATGCTGATGCTGGAGGAAAGAGGGTAGACCAGACAGGAGTAAGGTGTGGGACAACACGTGACGGCGCGGCGCGGCGCCTAGGATGGACAAATGTACGCCAGCTGCGGACATCAATCTTTAAGGTCACGTAATCATTCTGTATTACTTTACACGATTAAAAGAATTTATTCAAAGCATTCCGCAAATATAAAAGGGCCTCGTAGTCCGTAGCTCCAGTTTCACTGCCCGTTACACGTGACTGGACGGAGTTTCGGTGCTGGTGGGGCAAGGGTGTCCTGGGGTTTTGGAGTCTCTGACTGCTCCTCGGGGAGTGTAGTCGTGAGCATATACTAATGCATGCTTGTAGTCCGTCATTATGGCCTAATAGGTATCCAAAATACGCCCATTAACCTCTCGTATGCCGGAAAAACCAGACACAATAGAAATAAATGGTTTTCATCATGCTGATCCGCGTTCTGGCATACCAAAGGTTAAGAATAGTGTCTTGATTCGAGACGAACAGGATTAGGTAACCAAGATATGCCAAGTGTGTTTATTCCAATTGTTTTTTATACTTATATTGACGCATTGTCATTTTTAAGTAATTGTCGTACTTCGTAGTTGTAATGGTCTCTAATAAAAGTTACTTATTACCATTATGCGTACCGAACATTCTACGTATAGAACATTCGGCGTAACGGATGTTCGGCGTAACGAACATTCAGCATAACGAACATTCGGCGTAACGAACATTCGGCGTAACGAACATTCGGCGTAACGAACATTCGGCGTAACGAACATTCGACGTAACGAACATTCGGCGTAACGAACATTCTGATGTCACAAAAACTTTAAGTTGAAATCCAAAGTTTTACGTTTTAAACGTTTTACTTATTGTACATTCTCAGTGTAGGTATGCGAGAACAATAATCATATCCAACACATTCGGAGCTTATTTGGTGGTACTAGTTCATGAAAATATTTCAATACAAACATCAATAGTACCAACATAATTTCCAATCATCATCATCATCCTATTTGTTACCGGAACTTGTTTGACGTAATCTATACTTTATAGAACTTTAATTCGGTAACATTACGTTGATCTTATCTTTGCAACATTGTTGTTAATGTCATAATTATGGATGTAATCACTCCAGGCGAAACTAATTAGTTTCTTTGGCTATTTGAGCAAGGAATTTTATATTTTAAGGATCAATGTTAATTCAGACAATTATTTACAAAAAGTATCAAAAAGGATCAGATAATGATCAGGTGATTTCATATTAAATTTAGTATTTCTTGAAATACCTACTCACATTTTAACAAGAAACGCTCATCTCAGTTGAGAGAAGATTCTTAACTATATCATATTCAAGCATCATAACATTCATAACAAAACCGATAATACTGGTTAACAATTTTGTTCGCAGATTGTATGTTCCTAGATGTCACAGAAAAACCAGCCTTCAACAGGACGACTGCTAAGGCGCCGATTGAACCATACCTCCTTGCTTTAGTGCTTAATAAAGAGAAAATGTCTCCAATTAATAGCTAAGAGGTTTGAAATGGTCAGGGTGATTACTCTCATATTGTCAGCTTGTAATGTTAATGGTTAGTGCTTTGCCATGTACAACAAACAGTTATTAGCAACGTACAGTTGGTCATTCAATTGACATTGGCAGCTTTTAGCTGGTCATTCAAATGACATTAGAAACTTGTAGCAGGTCATTCAATTGACATTAGCATCTTTCAGCTGGTCATTCAATTGACATAGGCAGCTTTTAGCTGATCATTCAATTGACATTAGAAACTTTTAGCTGGTAATTCAATTGACATTAGCATCTTTCAGCTGGTCATTTAATTGACATTAGCAACTTGTAGCTGGTTATTCAGTCATTCAATTGACATAGGCCGCTTTTAGCTGGTTATTCAATTGACATTAGAAACTTGTAGTTGGTCATTCAATTGACATTGGCAGCTTTTAGCTGGTCATTCAATTGACATTAGAAACTAGTAGCAGGTCATTCAATTGACATTAGCATCTTTCAGCTGGTCATTCAATTGACATAGGCAGCTTTTAGCTGATCATTCAATTGACATTAGAAACTTTTAGCTGGTAATTCAATTGACATCAGCATCTTTCAGCTGGTCATTTAATTGACATTAGCAACTTGTAGCTGGTTATTCAGTCATTCAATTGACATAGGCCGCTTTTAGCTGGTTATTCAATTGACATTAGAAACTTGTAGTTGGTCATTCAATTGACATTGGCAGCTTTTAGCTGGTCATTCAATTGACATTAGAAACTAGTAGCAGGTCATTCAATTGACATTAGCATCTTTCAGCTGGTCATTCAATTGACATAGGCAGCTTTTAGCTGATCATTCAATTGACATTAGAAACTTTTAGCTGGTAATTCAATTGACATCAGCATCTTTCAGCTGGTCATTTAATTGACATTAGCAACTTGTAGCTGGTTATTCAGTCATTCAATTGACATAGGCCGCTTTTAGCTGGTTATTCAATTGACATTAGAAACTTGTAGCTGGTCATTCAATTGACATTAGCATCTTTCAGCTGGTCATTTAATTGACATTGGCATCTTTCAGCTGGTCATTTAATTGACATTAGCAATTTGTAGCTGGTTATTCAATTGACATTAGCAACTTTCAGCTGTTCATTTAATTGACATTAGCAACTTGTAGCTGGTCATTCAATTGACATTTGCAACTTTTAGCTGGGCATCAAATGCTATCAAATTTACTATCAGCAGCTTGTAGTTGGTCATTTAGATGACAAGTCAAATAAATAAAATAATTATTAGCAACTTGCAGCTGGTCATTCAATTGAAAAAAAAACTGTTATTTCATTATCAGCAGCTTGTAGTTGGTCATTCAAATGACAAGTCAAATAAATAATTATAAGCAGCTCGTAGTTGGTCATTCAGATGACAAGTCAAATAAGTAATTATTAGCAGCTTGTAGTTGGTCATTCCATTGACATTAGCATCTTTCAGCTGGTCATTCAATTGATATTAGAAACTTGTAGCTGGTAATTCAATTGACATTGGCATCTTTCAGCTGGTCATTTAATTGACATAGTAACTTGTAGCTGGTCATTCAGTCATTCAATTGACATAGGCAGCTTTTAGCTGGTTATTCAATTGACATTAGAAACTTGTAGCTGGTCATTCAATTAACATTAGCATCTTTCAACTGGTCATTTAATTGACATTGGCATCTTTCAGCTGGTCATTTAATTGACATTAGCAATTTGTAGCTGGTTATTCAATTGACATTAGCAACTTTCAGCTGTTCATTTAATTGACATTAGCAACTTGTAGCTGGTCATTCAATTGACATTTGCAACTTTTAGCTGGGCATCAAATGCTATCAAATTTACTATCAGCAGCTTGTAGTTGGTCATTCAGATGACAAGTCAAATAAATAAAATAATTATTAGCAACTTGCAGCTGGTCATTCAATTGAAAAAAAACTGTTATTTCATTATCAGCAGCTTGTAGTTGGTCATTCAAATGACAAGTCAAATAAATAATTATAAGCAGCTCGTAGTTGGTCATTCAGATGACAAGTCAAATAAGTAATTATTAGCAGCTTGTAGTTGGTCATTCCATTGACATTAATTATTGTGAGTAGCTACGCTATGAATAACTCTAAAGGAATTAATGACTTACTGCACTTTCCTCTTTGTATAGATAAAATCTGTATCTTACCTAATCACTGCAGGCACTGCACTGTTAATTTAATCATTTGTATGTGTTAAAGTATACTATACTGTACTTGAACCAAATCGGTTAATCATAAATTCATAATATTTTAAATAAAGAAAATAATTTTAGTGCAAGCAAGTCAAAAAACAAAATGATTTGCAGTTCTGTAATAATATGACGCCAGGCAATTAAGTTTAAACAACAGTTGCACTTAATTCATGTAAATTGTAATTAAAAATAGCATTATTTTTTTAAAGCCTACCAAATGATATAACTATATGGTTCGTAAAATAGTATCTACATATTATACGGGTCCATTAAATTGAAACTGCTGATTTCTAAAAACTAGTCCAGTCGACTAACTAAAGGTAACTACTGAACATAGCTGGTAACGAAAGCGACCTAGTGTACCTTACTTAATATTGTTGTCAGTCAGCGTTATATCAGCATTCATGAAACTGTAAAATTATATGGGTTATAAGACCATGCAACTATGAAGTTGTTAGCGAAAGCTAAAATATCATGCAACAATAAAATGATATGGGTTACAGAGCCATGCAACTATCAAATTGTTAGCAAAAGCTAAAGGGTCATGCAAATAAAATAGCTGTGAGTGCTTTATTGCAATGGCTGGCACCCGCCAGAATATTTTAAATGCATAAGTGTATGTGCTTATCACAGATTCACTCTTTTGTCCTTACCTCCTTAATTTGATAAAACGGAAATGGATACGATCTTGAAGCAGTGACTTTGACTAGTAGTTAGCCAAAATAAATAAATAAGAGATAATAAAGATCTATGGAACGTTATTTTTGTAGGTTTACTTACCTACCTATCAATAGAAAAATATTTTTACAGGGAAGGGATAGTATAGAACAGAAGTAACAATAACTCAAATGTGTTAATATAATGAGATTGTAATTTCCATAAACATTGTTTATCGTTGAATTTGGTGTTTGACAATTTCAGATCAATATTTGATAAATATCTATTTTCTGTAAACAAATTAGTCTCAATAAGTAATTCGTAATTTGTTTGATGTAATAGCTTTGATAACAGTCAACACTGTATTGTAATAAGATTTAAGAGATTAGCTAAACTGTGGAGTTTCTTGCGCCGCTTCTTCTCCACGGGCTATACATTCCGAAGCGGTGGTAGATTCGAGTAAAGGTAAAAAATAAATTAAAACAAGAAAGAGATGTAGTGTACAGCAATAAAGAGTAGTTAATGTGGAAAGCGCCGGTAGCGCCGTCTATCGGCGGACGCGGTCTATGGTGAATATCTATCGTGCATTCGCTCGGTATTCGTGCACCGACCGCCGTGCTGCGCGGACGTGTGCTAGTCACATTCCCTAGTGAAGACTATATCTGTGTTTCATTATATACATCAACCTCAACCAACCCTCTGTAGAAAGGTGTATTCTACACCGTGTATCAGGTATATTTTCTATTGAAACTCCCTCGCCCGTGTCAGACGCATTCGGGATTTTCAATACAAAATTTCCCCGGAACTGGCACGTCACTGACACGTGGCACGGATCTTATGTAGTACCAGTGGCGTAGCGTAGGTTTTTGCAGCCCGGGGCAAGGGCCGATTTTGCCGCCCCTTACCTTACCTACAAAAAAAATTACGGAGTGAGCGAAGCGAGCTCCAAATTTTTTTGCACTTCGATTCGGGTTTTGGTTCACACATCTTTTGATTTTATCCATGTAAAAATAGATACTTCAAGCGAGCGAAGCGAGGTCGACTTTTTTCCTCAGAACAAATCGGTAAGTGCCACAGCTTTTTACGGACTAAACATGTGCAAAGTAACCGAATTTAAAGCTATGGATCGAGCGAAGCAAGCTCGAAATTTTTAGCACCACATCTTAGCTGTGGTCAAAACTCTTTAGGATTATGTTTAGGCACGGCAATTAAAACAGAAACTTAGAGCGAGCGAAGCGAGCTTGACTTTTCACTCCTTTACGAATTGGTTATAGATAGAGCTGAATCAATATATATTTTTCTCGAATTTGCCGCCCCTAGTAAAGTGCCGCCCGGGGTATTTGCCCCCCCCCCCCCCCTCCCCTGTCCCCCTCCTCGCTACGCTACTGAGTAGTACAGTCCAATGTTATGTAGCTTTAAGTATACTGGTATTCAATAAATTACTCACTAAATATGAATACATACCTAAAGCTACAGTGGTCTTTTTAAAGTACTTATCTCAGGAAAATCACCTTTAGAGAACTGCTAAAGAGTATAAAGAGTGAATAGGTATATGATATCTCTCACTACCTCCTCATGAAATAACGTAAAGAACACAACTTTATTAAATAAATTAAAATACCTAACAAATAAAAGGAAACTAGGTGATTTTTGTACACTCAAAATTTTCAAGGGTGGTTCAGAAAATAAAACTGAAGAGAAGAACTTTTACTAAGAAAAACCTGAAATCGTAAAATCCAATCGTCTGTTTCATACGTTTTGTACGTTAGTAAATTATCAAATCATATTTTTAGGGCTCAAGGGTGCCAAGAGTGCCAACGGGGCCCTATTCAGAAGCCTGCGCTGTCCGTCCGTCCATCCGTCCTTGCTATAAAGGGCTGCATCTATGGAACCGTAATAGGTAGAGAGTTGAAAGAAGTTTGGCGGAAGGCCATATAATTGGAGACCCAGACATATAGGTCCCATACATGAATGAAACTTAGTAATACGTGTAGAGTGAAACAAAACTAACAAAAAAGGAAATTGGTTGTAATCTGTAGAAGTTGGGGGAAAGGTACAAATACAACAATACAAAAACTTTATTTTCTCCACAAAAGGTTTACATGTACGTTGCACAATATATATAGGATTGAAGGTGGTATTTCTCCTTATGATACTTTTGTATCAAGTGTGTAAAACTCATAATCTTTCTTATTAGATAGCCCACTCAATCTTCTATGCATTCATTGTGTTTGTTGTAATGAAAATTCACGATAACCGTACAATATTATGATAATGGAATTAAACGAAATCGCACACACTATCAGTTCAATAAAGCCAAATACTTTCCGTAACGTCCAAAATTTTATTTGTTAACAAATAATAAAAAATACAAAAAGTAAAAAGTTAAGGGCTTACAAGACACGTGTTTTTTTTCAAGGTTTTTTTGATTGAGAAAACAATTTTTTTATGGAAAAATTGTATGGCGCTAAGGAGCCCTCCGTGTACGATGCTGACTCGCAATTGACCAGTTTATTACTTTTATTTATTCTCACTGAAACTACATGATACGTGTTTTCTACTTAGACAATTTATATAGGGACTCGCCTTGCGGAAGCATTTCCCCTCTGCCACGGTATAAGAACAATTGATCTTGTGCATTTACACCCAATTTTATACCTTATCACTAAACGAGACAGCCTATAATAGCGAAACAATAAGAAATGTTTCTTAGTGAATGACACGCGTAACTCGTCCCTATATAGGTACATTGTCTAAGGTTTTCTATACAAAACCAGCATGGTACCGTCGCGCCATTAGTTTATTTCGAATTTGTACATTCAAAACGAGGCTCGCAGCTTTTATATTGATCGTCAAATCTAGGTCATGCTGATTTGGTCAGGTACTGTCTCATAAAGGTATTCTCAATGTATACAGGCCTTCATTACTGTTACCACGCGTCATGTAAAATACAGGACAAATTAAATGCGGGAAATGAGTAAAGACTAGGTGTTGCCTAACAATAGTGAAACTATCGACAGTCTATCGATATTATTGTGACCTCGAAGTAGTAACAATACTTATTAATAGTGCTATTGATATCGATAGTATCAATTGTTTTTAGGCTATTCTATCGAGCCGCATCGCACAGACGGTAATCCGCCGCGCAAAAATGCGCGATAGGTCATATAAATTGTATAGAAATGATTAGGGCGGATTTTTGCGCTGCAGCCCGTCGCGATATGCGCTTACCTTTAGACTATCAGTGGGGCTAGTATAGCAGCGCGACATAGCAAAGTCAGATAACGTTGCCGCGAGTATCAATGCTAGGCCCTCGGGTCGTACCTCTCTCTCTTCCGGACGTCATCATTACTTTGCCGATCTTTGAAATTCAGAAAGTCCCGCATAAACCTGAACACCTGGTTACGCCAGTCATTATGGACCCTATGCTATTCAATTTACTAGAACGTTGAATAAGTATTGAAAGTACATTGACGAGGCAGGTCTATTTCCTTTCGCGAGAGTACATAATGGGTATTTGTAATTCAGACTGTATTTCTATGAAGGTACATTTCGAATTTCCATTGTTTGAAGCTATTGTGAAGCAAGTTCAAATAGTTCTATGACGTATTATTAGCATTATTAGCATACCATTTCATTACAGTACAGGTCACTTAGGAATATGCTAAACTATTATCATCAGGCCAGTCATTTTACGGAGTTTTGTTTGTTAGTTTTGTTAAACTGTAACCGGCACCATTTAGTGACAAAAATACTATCCTAAACCATATTTTAAAAAATTTGCTACGCGACATAGAAACCAAAATTGTGTGTCCCAGAAGGCTTTTAAATTAATAATATTAATACTGATGCACTAATTTGAATTAGATTTAACAATCTAAATTATTTTTGAGCAAAAAAATAGGCATTGAATTTTAAAAAATGAGGTATTTATTAGAAAATACGAATGTATTTTTAAAAACCTTCTAAGTAGACAATAAATCCTTAAACATGTGCAAAAAAAAAAATTACCATCAGGTTTTTTAGAACGAGATAATATCAAAATTTTAAAATTGGAACTGTTGCTGACGTGATTTTTTTAAATTTTGGTACATTTCTAAGCTCAAATTGGCTCTTCAATACTATAGCGAAAAAAAAATCAATTATTAATTAGTCCCGGCTCAAACCGTAAAATGACTGGGCTACATAGAGAAATTACACGCATGACTATTATAAAACTGTCACAGAAGCGTGTCTGTACATTGAAGATATTTACAAAAAAAAGATTAAGATATGGTTTTTGGTTGTCCCTGATTACACAATATGACCAATTTTTTTATTTTTGTCTGTCTATTTGTTTGTTTGTTTGTGTGTTTTTTTGTTTGATAGAGCATCACGCAAAAACTACTGAACCAATTTTGATGAAACTTTTTTTGTTTGATAGCTTATAATCTGACTTCAAATCTGGTATATAATTTATGCGGACGAAGTCGCGGGTTAATGCTCGTATGACATAAAACCAAGTGTTCTAAGTTCTAAGAAGTAGAGCCTTAAGTTTAGACCATCAGTGGGGCTAGCCTATGCTAGCATCCACTGCTATGTCGCGCTGCTATCAGCGCGACATAGCACAGTCAGATAGCGTTGCCGTAAATATCATGCTAGACCCTCAGGTCGCCCCTTGCGTCTCTTCCGGACGTCATTACTATGTCGACCTTTGAAATTCAGAAAGTCCGTATAAACCTAAACACCTGCATGTCTAGTATGATTTCTCAACACGCGCGCGACGCGCCTTCGCTGCATACAAAATAACCTGTTTCCGCGCTTTTCGGAGAGCGAAAGCCGCGCTTGCCGCGACTTGTAGTATGGAAAAAAGCCGAGTTGCGCGCAAGTAGAGAAATCATGCTAGAGGGTCTGGTTACACAAAGAACTGCTGCTTTAGTTAGGTAAGTTGACGAAGCTTGTTGCGGATCTCCGACTGCTTTTCTAGGGTTTTGACGAAGCATGTTGCTGATTACTGGCTGTTGTGTTTTTATTGACGAAGCTTTGTGCTGACTGCTTGTTTTGTGTAGACTTTATCGAATAATTTTGAACTGCTCTGCTACTTTGAATTAATCGACTACTTGTGCATTCAGTGTTCTTTTCTAACTCTAAGTACGTGACTATATGTCTACGGTTTCAATTAGATACATGAATAATACTAATAGTAACAATACTTGTCTACGAAAATTTCAACTTTCCACCTATTGGAATTCTTGGTGAAGAATGCGGCGGCATATTGAAATACCGCTTACACAATATGATCCACGTGTGGAAAACAGATACGGTCTGCAAAAGAGGCCACTCTCAAGGCGCGCCATAGAGCTCTAGGCCTCAATCGCCCTAAGTTTGAACGATACTACCAAAACAAAACCACAACCAAAAACGTTACGTTATGCACAATTCGTATCGCGCAAATTATATTAAGGCCACTCCTCCCATTTGCAAGGCTCTCTTTCTTACAAGCAAACTTTTGCAATTAGCCATCCCGCTTCAATTGCGTGGCGCCGGTCGGAATTTTCCGTTTTCTTTGAAAACCTGTATGATTTCTTATGACTTTTCAAAAAATAATAAAACCACATCATTCTATATTGTATTGTGAAGAATGTTGTAAATTTTCATATTCTTCTGATCAACAATGTAAGAGTAAAACGGTTACAACTGGAAAAAAAGAGGTGACTTTGGATTCGTTTTTCTTCAGTTTTATTAATTAAAATAGATTTAGAGAAAAACCACATCACTTCTTATATCCTGTAGATTGATCAGTTTTGCTTTCTGCTTAAAAAATGCCATAGTTAATGTATAAAATGGTTACAAAGTTACTCAAAACCGGGCGGACGCCCCTTAACGGTAACGACTTAGCTTTATTTCGGGAGATACGTTGGCGTAACGTTTGATGTCCGTTCGATCGAATTTTCTGTATTGTGCGATTTAACCGTTCAGAAAAAAATATCGCGATAGCTTTTTTACTTCAGCTAAACCAAATCTAAACCAAAACTAAACCAAAACCAAACCAAAACCGTATAAAATTGCGCAATTGAGGCCCTGTGCTCGGTCATAGTTAGGGTTGCCAACTTTTTTTAGACCAGATATAGTATTTCGAGCCTCAGTGCCCGAAAAAATATAGTAGATCGGGGAAAAATAAGAAAAAATATAGTATTTTTCGAAATTGTTAATTTTTTTTTTTCAAAATGATATTTTTTTGCTACTTTTTGGTTTGAATACAAAGTTCTTATTTTTAAGGAAGAATTACTTCTCTATTTCGTATTCGTTATAGAAAATAATGCATCCTGTAAAAGCAGAAGTCGCTGGATTCGATACAGAAATAATATAATTTCTAAAAAAATAGATAAATCTGACTTTAGGTGCTTTAGGAGAACTTGTTATCACTTTTCCGTAGTATATTTAGTAGAAAATTGTTTATGGACCAAATGTGATGAAGAGAAAGAAAATTGTTAAAATAATGTTGTTATTGGTCATTTTTATTGGACCTAAGTAACCATATATTTAAATTCTCTATGAATTATTTGCTCATCAAAATATAGTAGTTTTGCCTACTATATATTTTTCTCAGAATTATAGTAGTAGGGCCCCTAATATAGTAGGATACTATATTATATAGTAGGGTTGGCAACCCTAGTCATAGTCATCCTGTCGTTGCCCGCTACCACTCTCGACCAGCCTATAAATAATTGTTTGAGAGCACCAGATTCTTCAGACTTCCGAGATAAAATAAACGGTCACCCATCCAAAGACTGGCTGACTAGGCCAACGAGCACGTCTAAAAGTAAATGAAAAATTAATACCTTTTACCTGTCTAACGCTCAGTTGCAGAAACGCTCAATTAAATCTCTTGCTGACCTTGCTTGCTGTCACTTTGTCTTGTTGACATAGTTAATCTAGCAATAGATTTAATGGAGGACAGCGTCGGTCTGGCCCCAGGGAACACCGGGACTTTTCCCGGTGGGTCGGTACCCCCGTGGGCCGGTCCGGCCACAGCCAAATGACACAACCCAGCCCACTCCAGAATCTTTCTGGCCCACCCCGGGATTAAAAAGAGTAAGTAACTTTAAAAAAAAATTAAGAAATCTACAATAAAATTATCGACAACTAAGTAATTTTTTTTCACTTTCTTAAAAAGTCTGGGAAATTCAGAAAAATGCTTATTGCACAATTGCGAGCTCGCTTCGCTTATCTCTAATCATAAGTTTTGTTGAAGGGGCCTCCAAACCTGGAGAACCCTTTTGATCAAATTCAAAATAAGGCCAAAATATGTTTAATAAGTAACTGAGTCGGAGGCACCCTGCGTAGTCAAAATATTTTGCGAATTTTCGAGCTCGCTTCGCTCGCTCAATCTTTTTGTTTCACCAATATATCTACTCCATTTCGGCATGAGCTGAAAGCTCCTGGTTTTAAATCCAGCATATCCTAGGGTCCTTCTTCATACGCTGACGGTGGTTTAAGGAGATGATCAGACTATCAAACTGAGTAACTGTTTCCATGGGACCAATATCGAAATATGGTGATCAAAATGGTCTAATTATCACAGGATCATCCCCCTAAAAAACACAATGTAGCAAATTCTCGCAGCTCGCTTCGCTCGCTCCTTGTTCTTGGTGGTATTGACGCGTCCTAGTCCCAAGTCACATTGCAGTAAAATCTCGAGCTTGCTTCGCTCGCTCCTAATTCCCAACCTAGTCGTATTGGCATAGCAGTAAATCTACGAGGTTGCTTCGCTCGCTCCTGGATTGTGCGGTCATTGCTTGCTTCGTCGCTCTTGATTTACGACCTAGCCTTATTGGAGTAAAATCTCAAGCTCACTTAGCTCGCTTCAGGATTTACATAGATCTTATTGCAGATTTGGAATGGCCAAAATATCATAGTAAAATATCGAGCTCGTTTCACTCGCTCCTGGTTTTTAGTCGCTTATGGAACCATGTTTCTTCTGTAACACGCGCTTTTTATTGTAACGCCCTAGTCGTATTGTAGTAAAATCTCAAGCACGCTTCGCTAGCTCGGATATTTTAGATCGTGAAAAACTCGAGCTCGCTTCGCTCGCTCCGGCTCTCCTGGCTCCTAGATTGTTTTGCAACCTGACCTTGATCTATACCTAGCCTCTCTACACCCTGGGAAAAAATAAATGCTACGCCCATCCATGCCCTTTCTTTTGACTTTGCCATGGTCGGGGAAAAAGTTAGTGGGCCGCTTGTTTGAATTTTCCCGGTAGTTTTTTTGAGTCCCAGACCGACGCTGATGGAGGATTAACTCTAATGAGCGTTTCTGCAACTGCATAATCTTGCAGTTCGCTTCATGCAAACGAAGTTTCGTCCTATTTTCAGTACGAACGTACGTTAACCATTTAAATTAAAACCGCCTTCAAAAAAACTAAAAAGTTAAAAAATAATATTGCAGCCTATGACTTTTTCGTTGTTGTTTTATGTTGTTGTTTTGTTTTATTGAAGTCGCTGTCAAGCCGGTACGATTCGCGACAGGGCTTGCATTTTTTGGCTTGGCTTGACACCGACTTCTATAAATCAAATTAATGTTCTTATGATGCGAACGAAAAAGTCATAGGCTGCAATATTATTTATTAACTTTTTAGTTTTTTTGAAGGCGGTTTTAATTTTTTGTTAAAATTTAGTTTATTTCACAATTTTCAGAGGTGGATTCATTAGTTCGATTTAATAGGAGTGCTTTAAATTAACAAACGCACTAGACGGCACTACAATTTTCGAAGGTTCCCCTCGATTTCTCTGGGATGTCATCATCAGATCCTGGTTTCCTTATCATGGTACCACCCTCGGGACATCTCCTTTCCAAAAAAAAAAGAATCAATAAAATCGGTTCATAAACGACGAAGTTATCCGCGAACACACATAAAAAAAATATATTCAGGGTCATTCTTAATATGCTGACACTTTTTTAAGGCGATGACCAGACTATGAAACTGAACAACTTTCTCTATGGAATCAACATCGAAATCGCGAAAAAAAAAACAGTTGTCCCATACGTTTGGCTCCGAGTAGGTTTGCAGTTTTGTATGGAAGTGATGATTTTTTTTCGCGATTTCGATGTTGGTCCCATAGAAGAAGTTGTTAAGTTTGACGGTCTGATCATCCCCTTAAAAAAGTGTCAGCATATTAAGAAGGACTCTATATACAACGTGTTAATGAATTAACGCAAAACTAGAAAGTAGTTTGTTTAGAATCGAGAGCAGAATCGAATTATCATGGTTTCAACATTGGTAATTTTTTTCAAAATATTAATTAATTTTTACGTAAAATTTTAAATTCACTGAACCCGATGTCAACCCACCCCACGGACACACTCACCCTACTTACTACCAAAACAAGATTATTAAAATGTATCCATGAGTACGTTAGCGCTTTCATTCATTGCTGAAAAGATAACAATTCATTTTGGCCTCAAAACTTAAAATGCGAATAACTTTAAATTTTAACTATCAAAATAATTAAATTATTGTTTCAATCTAATTATTTTGTTACAAATCAGTTGGGGTGTATGAGGTTTTTCACTAATTTATTAACACGTTGTATATACAGGGTGTACAATAAAATGGGACAGCTACTCAAAGGGGTGCTTCAGACCATCAAACTGAACAAATTTCTCTATGGGACCAATATCGAAATCGAGAAAAAAAAATCCGCTCTCCCATACAAAACTGCAAACATAACTCGACTGAAATGTATGGGACAGCAGATTATTTTTTCGCGATTTCGATATTGGTCCCATAGAGAAAGTTGTTCAGTTTGATGGTCTGAAGCACCCCTTTAAGTAGCTGTCCTATTTTATTGTACACCCTGTATATATACGGTCGAACTGAGGAACCTCCTCCTTTTTTGAAGTCGGTTAAAAATACGACTTGAATGTTAATATCTGTGTCTGTAGTTTACCAGATTTTCGATAAAATGTATTGCTTTAAAGTTAGAGTAGTTCAAAGATTTCAATACAAATCTTAAATTATTGTTAGCATTGAAACTATAATTATGTTTGTTAACATAATGTTTCAGTTAAGGGAAATCTGACACACCACAGGTAGGGTTTATACAGAAGAAACGCGTGGCGGTGGCGGGTAGTCAAAGTAACACCAATATAAACCTTATATTACGTAGCATAGCGTCGTTTTTAGACGTAAAGAAAAATCGCGCCCCCGCCACCAGGCGACGTCGTCTGGAGGCGCGGGCGTAATTCTCCAAACGATTCTATGCTACGTACTATAAGGTTTATATTGCCGCATCCCGCCCGCGAAATGTCCGCGCCACGTCACTTCTGTTTAAACTCTCCCTGTAGACACACAGATTAGTTTCTAGATATAGTGTTTAAAAAATTTCATTTAACTTTAATGGGTCAGTATTGAAAATAGGATCTAATTTCTAAAGGCTATCCTCTATAATCTCAAAATAGCACGGCATTAGGGTCAATACTCCCAAACATACTAGATCACTGGGCCGTACTCACACTGCCAACGTAAACAATGATCATATGAACGCTAGTAACAATGTAACATCTATTTCTGTTGAAGAATATACATTGTTTTGCGTTTTAGACTGATGGACGCAGTGTCACAACATTGTCTGTTCTTTAGTCGTGTCTGTCAAACTGAAGCAATCTTCGTGCTATGAATAGGTAAATAAGTCATCATCGTAATCAGACTATTAATATACCTTGTCATTTCATACAAATGGGAAAAATTTACAAAGAGAGGTAAGCATGTGCGATAGATACCTGAGAGAGTGAGAAGAGGAATTCGCGCTACGGCTACTTCGCGCTATGGTCACCGTTTTGACAAGCGCCGCTTTTATTCTTGCCACGGCTACCGGCGGCGCGTCGCCATGCTTTGAGGAATACGCCATTGGTACCGATTCGGACTGTGCCACGACTTAACTTAACTAAATTTATTCCTGTCACTTTCTAAAATAAGATTTAAAAAAGAGACAGAAAACCAACAACGGACTTTAGTGCTGTCAAAGTGACGTTACACGCCCAAAAACGCCTTAAATAAGATGGCGTACATTATGATGGCATCTTATTTTGGGCGTGTGGTACATGTAACAACAACAATGTAACATCTATTTCTGTTGAAGAATATACATTGTTTCGGGTTTTACTCTGGCGGAGTAGTGTCACAAAATTGTCTGTTCTTTAGTCGTGTCTGTCAAACAGAAGCAAACTTCGTACTGTATTAACCTATGAAATGTGATGAAAGTATATTTGCTATTATTTGCTTTGTTTTGCTATATATTTGCTTTGCTTTTTTTTAGGCAATGCAGCCAGCATCATGAGTACCTTTGGGCGGGATATGGTGCGGGGTGGTTTATTTGATTAGATTAAGTTGTTTGACAACGCATGTGCGGATTTATTTATTGTATTGACGATGCTTGTTGCAGAACGTTCCCGTATTTGTGGGCCGGACGACGCTACTTCTAGTAGAAAATTTAGATTTTTAGTGTGGCATGCATGATGAAACGTGTTTTTATTTGCTATGAATAGGTTAATAATAGTCATAATCATAATCAGTCTATTAACAGACCTTGGACACTTTGTCATTTCATACTAATGGGGAAAATTTACAAAAAGAGGTAAGAATGTGCGCACGAGTGCGAGCGAGACAAGAATACGCCATTGCCTAAATTTTTCGCCACGCTTCCCGCTAGAGGTTGTGAGGTAAAGATTTGTGGGGGGGGGGGCATGGAGTGCTCACGACTGTATTCCCCGAGGGGGTAGTCAGAGATATTCTGAAACCTCAGAACATCCACGTTTCACTAGTAGTACCAAAACTCTGTCCAGTGTGACGGGGAGTGAGCCCGTCGCCACTTGTAATGGACAGTGGGTACAATACATGCCTCGAAATGGCGAATATAAGTCAATGTTAAACAAAAAAATACAACTACCATCATTCTAGTTGTTCGAGTGCCTCCACTGTCACTTAAGTAGGTACTCGACACAACTTTTTGTTGAGAAACTTCTCACTCGAGTGCATGTAAAAAGTGAAATAAACCTTAGAGTGGAGCAAACGGCAGTTTACATCGTACATGCCCAAAAGTTTCACGAGGACTTTGAGAAGCTGATAAATTATTAAAAGTATAAGCTAACAGAAAATAAAGTATAACCAGTATAACATAACATTATACAGGGTGTTAGTGACAGCCTGGCAAATACTGAAACGGTGAACTCAACCATCAAACTGAACAACTTTCACTATGGAGCCAACCTTAGGAAACGCGAAAAAAAATCAGCTGTCCCATACAAAACTGCTGTACCTACCCGACTCAAATGTATGGGGCAGCAGATTTTTTTTCGCGTTTCCCGAGGTAGGCTCCATAGTGAAAGTTGTTCAGTTTGATGGTCTGAGTTCACCGTTTTAGTATTTGCTAGGCTGTCACTGACACCCTGTATACATTGTTCTTTATTTGCACACCACGTATAGACAAATACAGTTTATAGCACGAATGAGAAGGGCACAATAGGCGGTCTTATCAATAATAGCTATTTCTTCCATACAACCATTGGATGTAAGAACTATTCAGAGGCAAATTCTATTAGCGTGCACTTATTGGTAACTCTGCGCAGTAGGCAAATTTTAATAGCGCGCAAAATTATATTGACCAATCAGGATGTGCCACCTTCAATCCCTTGCTGCTATTGGATAATTGTTTTTGCGCCCTTTTCGCTGTCCGACTTTGAACCGTTTGATACTAAATGACATCGGGTTTTGACGACGACTCTCTTCTGCTCTGGGCAAACGAAAAATTACGAGTGAAATAATTTTCCTGGTCGTACTGTATCCATGAGAAAAAGTGCTTCTCCAAAAACACTGATTAAATCATCTGCAACAGATGTAAAGGCCTATGATGATGATGATGACTGTATCTAACTATTTATTTCTTACGAGAGCAGATACATTTTTGGTTGCTAGCCGTGCCCTAAACAAAATTTTTTTATTTAGAAAATGGTCTCAAAATTCAAAATTTTTTATTCAAAGTAATATCATATAGATAGCTTTTTGACGTCATTTTTTGACTCTACCACCACGTCGGAAGGAGATGCGGCCAGAAACTCTACAACACACATCTTTTAAACAAAACAAAATGTACAAAGTACAATTAAAATACAATATTGCATTACATAGTGTAAATTTGTCAAGACCAGACATTTTGGTCATTCAAATAATCATCGAGTTTATAGTTACTTTTTTACAGAGGACTTATTTTTTGACTTGTTTTTTTTTTTATTAACTATGGGTTTGCTCTTGACCTCAATCCAGTCCTCAGGACGAAGATGGGGTCGAAGATGTAGCGAGCTTACCCAGAAGATGCCTATGCCTGTTTAACAGAGGTCTAAGTTTTAGTCATAAAAAAATCATTTTAAAATTGCGGGCAAAAGGCATTCGGGCCGACCAAACTACAGAGAAATCAATACGATAAAATACTTATTATAGGTTCATTTGTTAACACTTGTATTGTTAAATCCTTTTAACGTTTCAAAGCCGTAGTCGGCAAAGGTAGATAACTAAATTTAGAAACCCTTCTGCATCCTATTCAGACCGTCTTAGCTTTTAAGTCCCTTTCCTTTATGGTAACGATGGATGCCATGAAATAAACATTTTCGGGTTTCCCTAATGGAAGTGATAATATAATTTGGAAGAGATTTTGTAAGAATACAGCTACTGAGGAACCGCCTAAATACCCGTTGAGCCCTTATACAGGGTGTCCCAAAATTCAACATCAAGCCGAAATGAGGAGATAGGTGAATTTATCTGTTCTGGGAAAAATACAAAAAAAAAAAATTACTAATTAGTAGTAACTAAATCTAAAGTTGAGCGCAGGGTGGTGATTTTTCCAATGTTGAAATAAATATCATAATCTCGATCTCGAGATTATGACATTCACCACCCTGCGCTCAACTTTAGATTTAGTTACGACAAATTAGTAAATTTTTTCATGAAAATAATTGTTACGCAATCCAGAATAATCTTTTCAGCGGACCCAATTCAAAAATAAAGGATTAGTTCCGCACTTTTACAGAAAATGGCTATTGTATTATTTATATTTGTTTGACGAAGCATGTACTGACTACTTGTTTTTTTTTGTAGACATTTTAAAATCATTCTTTATCAATAAATGCTTCTGTTTATAATCTTATTTACAAAACAATGTTAAATGATTTTTAGAAAATTTATAAAAATTCTACTCAATCCTCCAAGATTACGGCTAAACTCCTTCTAGTATAAGAGATAAGTGTACTTTTTGCAACCATCAGCAGCAAGGCTGATTCAATGTTTATGGCGTGTAGAGCATCTCTGTGATGGGGATGGGATAGGTCTGCCTGCATAACTCCAGTCGGTTTAGGAGTTACTGATGATTAAAGGTCAGTAAAAAATTAATGATCAGCTGCAAGGCTGATCGTATGTTATTGTTGTAGTATGCACTGTAGCTATATGAACAGTACAAAAACTGTCAAGTTCTGTCAGTCGGTTTAGGAGATACAGCCAGTCAAAGTTCCGACCTATGAACGGCTGTATCTCCTAAACCGACTGATGAACCATGTCAGTTTTTATACTGTTCACATAGCTACAGTGCATACTACAACAATAACATACGATCAGCCTTGCAGCTGATTGTTAATTTTTTACAGACCTTTAATCATCAGTAACTTCTAAACCGACTGGAGTTATGCAGGCAGACCTGGTCCATCCCCATAACAGAGAAGCTCTACACCCCATAAACACTGAATCACCCTTGCTGCTGATGGTTGCAAAAAGTACACTTACCTCTCGGAATATTCCGGTTCTCTCGTCCATCTCATTTTAATTTGTATTACTGTTGAACGTCCCTAGTTAATCGATTATCGAACTAAAGTCAGACTATCCTATTTCACGGTTAAACAAACCAATAACACACAGGATTGAGAAGTCAATGCCCCACGTATGGTAATGTTCGTTGATTTGTTTGTTTGTTATTCGCTCAGCCGCGAAGCTGTCGGATGTTTTGTTTTCAGGATTTACTTGACGAAGTCATAATAATACTGTGTTTGGGAAATTTTCGATTAATGTTTGGTAGTTAATAATATTGCTTTTGATTTTGCTTCGGCTCAAACATAATTGCCAATTTAGCATAAGATACCGAACTAGTTATATTGTGCTACATAATAGTCTATCTCACAAAGCCGAGAACACGACATCACACTATATGGGTCTGTAGTAATAGATACTCTTTCTTATATACTGTGCTATGGCTCCATGGCTCAATTTACTTTGTACTTTTAGTGATAGAATATCAGTAACTTACTCAACTAAATCTCGCAGACTAACCTATGTCTTAAACATAAACATAAACATAAATATTCTATGTCTTCTATCGGAGCTGCAGTATATGATGTGGGATATTATACCTACGCCATAACTTACATGTTTACTTGAGCACTATAGGGAAAAGTAACTTAATACATTATTTTTCTTTTAAAAGAAAGTCCAACGAGTTTCTAAGAAAAGTGAGAAAATGCGAAAATAACGTACCTACAAGACTGTTAAAGTTATTAATGATATAACTTTTCTTATACAAGTTTACCGTAGGCCTTGAAAGTAAACACAATGTGTAGCCTAAACGGTGGCATTTTTGGAAAGACTTTGACTGTAGCCTAAATGGCGATAAACCGCCTAATCTGTCCACCACTTCTCACATGTAACAAATTTAAGGTTTCATGATGTAAATGACGTGTCAAGTAGTGATAGGTAGCTAGCCTTTAGCCCAAAAAAAAAAACACAGCGTAAGAAGAAACCTTATTATTACTTGTAATTGTACGTTTATTCGTCACTTACACGTCCTTTCTCTGTGCTCGTACGATACGAATAGGAAGAAAGAAAATCGGTGGTTGATTCTAAGCCGAAACAAGTCGCCAAAATCAACATGAAATTCATGAAAATGATGCATGCAGCGAATGAGACTATCCGCGCGAACAGTTCCTGTATTCAATCTGGAAAATCATTTAGGGTCATTTCAAAATATTCGTCATTCTGCATCTGTTGTTCTTTTTATCTAATCGTTGTAACATCGGCGAGCTGACAATTCGGTATCTATCTACATCTACACTAATATTATAAAGAGGAAAGATTTGTACCTATTTTTGTATGTTTGTATGTTTGTAGCTAAGTAGTTAAGCTAGTTTGTAGGAAAGATTTGTACCTATTTTTGTATGTTTGTGTGTTTGAGAGCTATGCTCGGTGTTTCTCTGAGAGATCACATTAGAAATGAAGTGATACGTCAGAGAACTAAAGTGGTTGACATAGCTCAGAAAATTAGCAAGCTGAAGTGGCAATGGGCTGGTCATATCTGCCGAAGAACTGACAACCGGTGGGGTGTCAGAGTTCTAGAGTGGAGACCGCGAACTGGTAGGCGTAGTGTCGGACGCCCTGCTGCCCGCTGGAGAGACGACCTAAAAAAAGTAGCGGAGAGCGACTGGATGAGGAAGGCCGAGGATAGAGTTTTGTGGCGCGCCTTGGGAGAGGCCTATGTTCAGCAGTGGACGATGATAGGCTGATGATGATGATGATGATGTTTGTAATGAATAGGCTCAAAAAGTACTGGGCCGATTTAAAAAATTCTTTCACCATTAGAAAGCTGCATTCACCCTGAGTAATATAGGCTATATTTATTGCTAGAAAAGATTAGACGTCCACCCGTGCGAAGCCGGGACGGGCCGCTAGTTCACTATATGGTTATAAAATGTTTCAAACTCATATAAAAACCCAGACGATCTGTAGGATGCAAGAAGGATGTTACATTCGGCGTTTTCTCGTGGTCCTACGATTTTGTCCTACTGTAGGTCCACCAAGGACACCTATTTCTGTTGGTCCTATTGATATGCAGAATCAAAAATGTACCTCCTGTGTAAAGAAAATCGGCCAAGTGCGAGTTGCAATATGTCACCAATGCAAACTTCTTTATTAAAACTCGGCCAAGTGCGAGTAGCACTAAAATAAGCATTGAGAAGTACCAGGAGACCAGAAAAGTGCAAGAGGTTAAACTTTCAAAATTACCGTTGGCGCGCTCAATAATGATATTGCAACCACAGACTTCATTGCAACTCAATGACCACGTGATTGATATACCAGGAGAGCAGAATTGTATAAGAGGTCTTAAGAGGATAATTACAGCAATGATGTGACGCTTAGTGAATTGCACTCCTGTACGTTTGTAACAGTAGTTTCACGGTTAAAATCTTAGACAATTTAATAGGGCCTCGCCTTGCGGTAGCATTTCCCCTCTGCCACGGTATTAGATCAATTAATCTTGCGCATTTACACCCAATTTTATACCTTATCACTAAACGAGACAGCCTATAATAGCGAAACAATAATTTTGAACTTAGAACGTTTGGGGTTCACACGAGACTACTTTTCATGATTTTTAACATTTAAAATTAGAATCTAAATTTATGCGGAATAAAATCCAATGTTGCGGATTTCATGTTACCTCGCCCCCCGCAAAAAGTGGCAGAAATGTTTCTTAGTAGAATGACACGCGTAACTCGTCCCTATTAAATTGTCTAAGGTTAAAACTGTTGAACTGATTTCATTGTTTGCCAGGGAGATATCATTCATCGAAAACGATTCAATCAATCAAATCTGCCAGTCCACATCAACCCGCTTCTGGGCATAGGCTTCCCTTTTATTGCGCCATTCCAATCTGATACAATGCGAATCCGTCACCCTCAAAATGTCTACGGACTACACGTGATAGTGGTCTGCCTACGAAGACGGAATTCTAATTCTAAACTATTATAAAACTCTGTCTGTACATTGAAGATATTTACAAAAAAAAAATTACGATATGGTTTTTACCTGTCCCTGATTCCAAATCAAAAATTTTTGGATTTTTTGTCTGTCTATTTGTTTGTTTGTTTGTTTGTTTATTTGTTTGTTTGTTTGAGTGTGTGTTTGTTCGAGTATCACGCAAAAACTACTGAACCGATTTTGATGAAACTTTTTTGTTTGATAGCTTATCATCTGACTTAAAATCTGGTATATAATTTATGCGGACGAAGTCGCGGGTAAAAAAAGCTCGTTTATAATAATTACGCAACTTCGTCTTGGAATTTTTATGCCTAATTGACTATGTGCACGACACTAGCGCCGCACTAACGCGGCGTACTGACAGAACTTTTTCGGACAGCCGTGAATTATTTACACTATTATAGTACTGTAAAAGTCTGTGTTTGTTCGAGGATTCCGCCAAAACTACTGGACCGATTTTGATAAAACTTTTATATTTAAAAGCTTATTATTAGTCTTAAAAGCTAGCTTATATTTTATCCCGGTACGATGACGGGAGCGGATGCGGACGAAGTCACGGACAAAATCTAATTTGTATGGGAATTCCCATACAAACTTTTACCTCAGTTTTAACACCTTTGGGGGGTTAAAATAATAATAATAATAATAACGCTCACAGGCACATACATTGTAATGATCCCAAGAAAGCACTATTAATAGGCTGTTTATTATGGAAACCATACAACAACGGCACAAACATATAAACATCCATGACCGAACCGGGATTCGAACCCAGGACCCTGGTTTGGCAGTCCGGCGTGGTAACCATTACACCAACTGGGTCGTCGACCATGCGAAAATGCGACAAGCCTTTTTTAAGTGAGCTTCTAGATGCCAATAGAAACTTCCATGCCAAATTTTTAGTTTGTAGTCTTGACAGTTTTGGAGATTTCATGTGCGGATTTGCATATATTCAAGCATAATTTTCACAGCTTGTCCGGCAAAAGTACAAATTTCTGCCACAGCGTGCGCTGCGATCGACTTGGCAGTTCCCAACACCCACTTCGCACATAGCCAACCTAGACGAAGTTGCGGGTTAGAGCAAGCTATTAGTCTAAGAGATAAGAGGAATTTTGGTAACCTTTCATCAGCTGCAAGGCTGATTCAGTATTCATAGGGTGTATAGAGCTCTATGATAGGATGGACCAGGTCTGCCAGCATAACTCCAGTCGGTTTAGGAGTTCCAAACGATCAAAGGTCTGTATCTCCTATACTACTAGATTTCCACAAAAGGTAATTCATTTTGTACTATTTCAATTACATCTAAGAGTAAAACTTTTATCTTTTATTTTCTTTTAAAGTGCTAATATTTATGAACGACCTAGGTATTATAAAACCCAAAAGGCGCCAACAGCACTTAAGAACTTGTAACTATTTCTTTAGGCAAAAAGCCAAGAAAACTAAAGTTCAGTGACCTTCCCACACGACCAGAGTACCTACATACCAACGGCGCGTGAGTACGAGAAACGTGAGTGAAGACGTAAACAATCTGAAAGCGTATTAGGCCATGTAAACAGTTCTCCATTTAGCTTATAGGTAGGTAACAAACTTTTTAGTTGTTACATTTCTCTGATATTCGTCATACCTTCCTGAAACTGAAATTGCTAAATGTGAGCATTGCTAAAAACAGAAAGTTGTCAGTCGTAGCAATGTTTCTGACCACCTGGCAAAGGGACTAAGGCCGTGAGTTTGTGTGTATATGTCACACATTTACATTAAACTAGCTCTGAAGTGCGATTATTGAAAATCATACGAGCGAATTGGCAGTAGAAAGATGCATAATCTCCATAGATTGCTAGCGACTTAGCAGTAGAAAATGTCAAAATTATTTGACATTTTCTACTGCTAAGTCGCTCGTATGATTTTCAAAAATCGCACTTCTGGCTTTTGGCCGCGACTTGGTCCGCACGGATTTCGAAAAAATCTCCACCTCGTTGCATATTTTTCGGGGTTGACTTTCGAAAAGAATTGCATCTCTACGTAATCTACGTATAATATATACGCTCTTTTACCTTTTTTAGGGTTCCGTACCCAAAGGGTGACAATGAGACCCTATTCATAAGTCTATCTATACGCTATCCGTCCATCTGCTATCATCTGCATCTGCATCTTAGCTAGACGGTTGAAATTTTCACACAATATGCGTTATTATGGCGTATTTGCTAACAACTAAATACAAAAATGTTTTTATCATTTCGGTTTTTAATTGTACAAAACGAGGTCTCAAATACCATGTATACTAATAATAAATAAATTAAAATTAAACAATAATATTATTATTATAAATTCTAAGAAACCCTTATCAAACTTTAAACAGTTTGAAACCAAAGTCAAATAGGACCTCAAATATCAAAGAGTTGAGAGATATTTCACTGTCCGACCCAGGGCAGAGTTGCCCTCTGCACGTGACATATCAAGCCTTTCATTTCAAAATACTTAGTTAAATGTTTCTATAATTGAATCTTATACGACCTTTACCCAGGCGGGTCCAGTCCAAGGGTCCTAGAATCGATTTACCTCAATTTCGAAGAGATATTAGGGTTGACAACAGCCCGGTAGCTCAGGAATCATCTCGGATCGCAGAGTCGTGTACTTACCTGTGGACAAAAACGAATTGTTCACAGAAAATTACAAATTATGTGAAAATTATAATTAATCATGTCAATAGGCCACCTAAGTACTAACATAATTAACTAGCTGTTGCCCGCGACTTCATCTGCGTCACCCGGATAAAAAGTACCCTATGTGTTAATCCCAGGCCATCTGTATGCTAAATTTCATCAAAATCCGTTCGGCGGTTTTTGCGTGAAAGCGGAACAAACATCCATCCATCCATCCATCCATCCATACTTACAAACTTTCGCGTTTATAATATTAGTAGGAAGTAGGATAGGATTAGGGTGTTTCTTTACCGGGTGTATACAGGGTCCAAGTTACTATCTAACTAACATGCTGACGGTTTTTTTAAGAGGATGATCAGACCAATATACTGAACAACATTCTCTATGTATCGATATCGAGAAAAAAAAAACAGCTTTGTATGGAACAGCTGTTTTTTTTTTCGCGATTTCGACCTTGGTCCCATACAGGAAGTTTATCAGTATGAAGCTCTGATCATCCCCATTCCCCTTAAAAAAAAGGACCATATATAAAACTGTAACAGAGAGTGTGTCTGTACATTGAAGATATTAACAAAAAAAAGATTACGATATGGTTTTTAGATGTCCCTGATTCCAAATCACCAATGTTTGGATTTTTTGTCCGTCTGTTTGTTTGTTTGTGGGTTTGTTTGTTCGAGCATCACGCAAAAACGACTGAACCCATTTTGATGAAACTTTTTTTGTTTGATAGCTTATGATCTGACTTAATATCTGGTATATAATTTATGCGGACGAAGTCGCCGGTAAATGCTCTTTATTCATAATATTACCTCTTGTACAATCTTAAAACTCGACTCTACAGACGCAATTCTTCATAAAGTCAACTTGAATCACGAGAACATTCATTCCGATAAAGCAAATAGTAGCAATGTGTCGACAAAAATAAACATTTAACGGAACCAGTGAAGCGAATTATAAGGGTTCCGTACCGTACCTACTCGATAGATCCTGAAGCAACTTATAGGGATGTACCTATACTGTTTTATTTTATTTTATTCTAAGCTGTATAACTTCACGAATAGGAATTATTGCAGGCATAATTAGGCCGAAATTTGGTAGCATAATTTCTGCTTATGCTCCGTCCCTAGTTAATACTAGGGACGGAGCATAAGAGCAGATAGTCCGCAATAATTGCGGACTATCTGCTCTTATACAGGGTGAAATTTACATCATTAGCATCCTTTTAAACTAAGAATCTACCCATCACACTGAACAACTTTTACTATGGGAGCAAACCGATCGGAGCAGAAAGAAAATCAGCTGTTGCATACATTTAAGTCGAGTAGGCTTTGCAGTTTAATATGGGACAGCAGATTTTTTAGTTGCTCCGATTGGTTTGCTCCCATAGTAAAAGTTGTTCAGTTTGATGGATAGACTCTTAGTTTAAAAGGATGCTAATGATATCAATTTCACCCTGTAGAGTTAGAGGTCGACATTAAAATAAAATAAATTCTTTATTTGATTACAATTTAACGGTATACAAACGATTTAGTCCCTGACTTCCAAAGTCGGAGCACCGTGTATATTGGGGAGGCAATGATTATGTAGAAAACAGAGGAGAAACAATACAACAAACGTCATGCGCCACGTGAGAGTAGGACGAGTACGAGTTAGAGATAGAGACAGCGAAATAGGATTTTTTAATTAAACTAGCGTTAACCCGCGACTTCGTCCGCACAAATTATATACTTACCAGATTTTAAGTCAGATCATAAGCTATCAAACAAAAAAAGTTTCGCGTGATGCTCGTTCAAACACACCAACAACAAACTTCTTTTTTTTTATTTACCGTTTTATAATAGTAAAGATACCTACTGAACTGCCAAGATTCTTTACTTACTCTCATTACAAAGAATAATTATGAAACACCCAGATCTTTTAGGAATACCGTTCAAATGGAGGCCTAACACAAAGATAAACTAAATAAATCTCATTCCGTCGAATGAAACAATAACATTCTTTAGTACGATAACCTTTGATTTCATTCCGGCGGGGCACAAGGCAGCATGTGAACGAAAGAAAACCTCATTTCATAGGGCTGTCTGCTACAGTCAGAATCAAGAGCGGCTTTTGATATTGTACCGACTTACAATTTTTAGGGTTCCGAAGTCAAAAAGGAACCCTTATAGTTTCGCCATGTGCGTCCGTCTGTCCGTCCGTCTATCTGTCCGTCTGTCCGCGGCTTAGCTCAGAAAATTTTTGTTAGAGTTAATTAACTGGACTGGACTGTTATTTTGACTTTGTCTACTAGGTATTTAGAGGCGGAGGTCTTGATACAATCGTGTCATCTACCTATTAGAGTTAATTATAAAATCTTGAAAAAAAAAAATTTAAGTTCCACCCCTCCCTACACATGAAGTGGGAATGATTTTTTTTTTGTTGTCTTTCCCATTTTGTGGGGTATCGTTGGATAGGTCTTTTAAAAATATTGTGAGTTTGGGAAAACCATTTTTCGATTTAGGGATCCGTTAGCGAAATATTAAGCTTTAAAGCGAAAATTTTGGTTAGGGTCAAGTGTCCCCCTCCCAGCTAAACGGTTGTGGTTGGAGATGTGAAAAAATTCACGGCAATAGCATATATTATAACGAATTTAAAAGGAAAACTATCACTGCTAAGTAGGCTTTACAAGTTTACGAGTAAAAGTCGACCAAATAATAAAATGTACTTTTTAGACTATACTAGCCGTTAAACCGTAGTATAAAACAAAAAGCCTCCGTCTAAGACTCTAAGTCCATATTATATTGTAACGGGCAACTACGGAACCCTACCCTGCGCGTGGTCCGACACGCACTTGGCCAGTTATTATTTAATTTTTACAAGATGAAAATGACAGCAAAGAGAATTATTATTTTCATAGTTATTTATGTGGATTCATGTTAGGTACTACATGTAAATACAGCATAGAATCGGCACCAACGCCAAACGAGCCACGGCCTCAGCCACCGCGGTGGCGGTGGTGGTTGTCGACAAGCAGTTCATACGCTTTTCCATATATTTTGCAGGGACTCGCCGCAAACGTGTGGCCGGTGGCCGCCACCCGTATGTGTCTGCGAGTTCTGCGACCGCGACAGCCACCTGTTGCCGTGACCGGTGACTTATTTGTACCAACCAAGCCATAGGTTTTACAGTACTGTTTTAGGTATAAACAGCTAAAGAGGGTACAGACAGAAACATTATTATACAATTTTCCATCGAACCTACTGAACTGAATTACTGTTATGGGGATGATCAGACCACCCACGAAATCACGAAAAATTATTCAGATATTTTATACAAAACTGCAAATCTAAACCTACTCGACCCGCCAGCAGATTGTTTTTTCGTTTTTTTCGATGTGAGTCCCTTAGAGAAAGTTGTTCAGTTTAAGGCTACTCCTCCCATCTGCAAGGCTCTCTTTCTTACAAGCAAACTTTTGCAATTAGCCATCCCGCTCCAATTGCGCGGCTGCGGTCAAAATTTTCCGTTTTCTTTGAAAACCTGTATGATTTTTTATGAATTTTCAAATAATAAGAAAACCACATCATTCTATATTGTATTGTGAAGAATATTGTAAATTTTCATATTCTTCTGATCAAAAACGTAAGAGTAAAACGGTTACAACTGGAAAAAAAGGGGTGACTTTGGATTCGTTTTTCTTCAGTTTTAGTAATTAAAATAGATTTCGAGAAAAACCACATCACTTCTCATATCCTGTAGATTGTTCAGTTTCGTTTTCTGCTTAAAAAGTGCCATAGTTAATGTATAAAACGGTTACAAAGTTACTCAAAACCGGGCGGACGCCCCTTAATGGTGTGGAGTGCGATTTTTGAATCTCATTCGCTGAGTTCAGCACTTGAAAATGTTTAAATTACTGTGGAGATATGCATCTTTCTATTGTTGATTTGACTTTCAAAAATCATACTTCAGCAGTGCGGTTTTTCAAAGTCAAATCAACTGCTGAACTCAGCGAATGAGATTCAAAAATCGCACTCCTGATCTGATCGTCCCACTGAAAACACTCAGCATATTAAGGAAGGCCCTATAATGTCATCAAAATGTTTTTAGATCGCTGCTAACCCTAGCATTGCAAATGTCTTGCCTTCTGCCTCAGTTTGAAGCGGTCTGTTGCCAGCCCTTGCATATAGGCAAAGGCAACTTTCTTTGAGAATAAAAGTGATTGTGTGTTCTGTAGATGGGATGTGAGGATAACTCTTTTGTGCAATGAAGCCTTACGGTTTGGTAAGCTTTCATTTCAACTTTAAATCAAATGTTATTGAAGTAAAAGGTTTCCAAAATGAATAAAGGGTATTTTCATTTCAGAATGGGTAATGTAATCTTTTCAGGATTTACAAGACTACCTACCTATTATGTAAGGTTAGGTACTATCGCGGACTTTTCCGCCTGATCACCACTAGGCTCATTTTTGCCTGCATACTAAAAAATAAAAGCGATGTCTTACCCCGCCCTATTGATGAATAGACCAATTAATAATAGTTTCCAAACAATAAATTTTGGGCGAAATTATGCGATTTTTTTCTTAAGTGGTCAGGCGGAAAAGTCCCCGATAGTACCTACCTATAGTTTCCCATTTTTACAAAGAGTTTGTGTTTGAAATATATATTGTTTGAGTCTTTAATTCCTTGTTTCTTTAAACCGGTGACCTCGGGAATGATAAAACCATCAAACTGGACAACTTTCTCTTTGGGACCAAGATCGAAATCGGGGGGAAAATTATGTGTTCCAAGTAAAACTGCAAACCTATCCGACCAAAATGTGTGGGAAAGCTGTTTTTTTTCGCATGTACTAGAATGAAATGATCTCAAACGTAGGCTACTAAAGCTTTTTATGATGGAAACCATACAACAACGGCACAACAATTGTTACCTAAAACACAGATTATAAATTTATTTATTTTTATTTATTTATTTAACAAATTACATTGCATTACAGTTAAAACCTTTTCACAATGTAACTTATAGGTAGATACTTAAAAGAAAACATAAATTAACAAAGACAGGCAAAAACAACACACAGACAGACTGTTCATTGGCCCGTTATAGAGCTAGCTCTTGTTACACTCTCACAAAACCTCATACACTCTCGGAGTAGGTCAGACAACCTGTCAGCGAACAGATCGCAGTGCGGCGACGACTCGAGTGACTCGATAAATACTTAGTTATTACTAAATAAAACCGGTCAAGTGCGAGTCGGGCTACTCGCGCACCGAGGGTTCCGTACCACACCACCAGAGAACACAACATTATTAACTTAGAAAAAATTTTTTTTTCCCGGGACCTTTAGCGCAAGACCGACTCACACTTGGCCGGTTTTTTGTATTTGTTGTTATTTTGTAGAGTTTGCTCTATAATCACACTAAGTTTGGCGCTTGTATGTATTACCGTTTTTACGATAGAGCGTGAAGAAAAAACGTTGATAAAAACTAGTTTCTTGTTGAGAACCCCCCTTAATTTTAAACTTTTTGAAATTTTTATTATTTGTTAACAAATCCGCCGTAATAACGCACAATCTGAGAAAATTTCAACTATCTAGCTATTACGGTTCAAAAGTTACAGCCCTAAATAGGTAGGACAGACGGACGGACGGACGGACGGACGGACAACGTAGGCTTAGTAGCTTAGGTCCCGTTTTCACCCTTTGGGTACGGAACCCTGAAAAGCAACGTAGACGCAAAATTAAACGATCTAAAACAAAGGCCTCTACCAAGTGCACCACCGTATGACCAATGAAGCGATGCAAATCAAAGCATAGCAATAAAGAAAAATAAAGCAATTCTATTGAGAATTGCTTTATTTTTCTCACTTTCGCTGCGCTTAAAATCTAATGGTTCGATTTTTAGGGTTCCTTGTTGACTTCGGAACCCTAAAAATCGAACCATTAGATTTTAAGCAGCTGATTTTAAGTCTGTCCGTGGCTTAGCTCAGAAAGCTGTAATTTATTGGGCCCACCACGTGTGCCCAAGGAAATATATGCATCAGGAATTGCTCTTCAGCGTATGCAAGTTTCCTCACGATGTTTTCCTTCACACCGTTTGAGAGCAGTCGGTATACATAAGTTGGAAAATCTCATTGGGACATGGCATGTCGTCTGTGCGGATTCGAACCCGGACTCACAAAACGCGCTACCAACGACACTCTTGCCATGCATTCTACTCATCAAACTGAAATTAATCTTACTAACCGCCAATAATATCGTACGATAGTTAATCATTTCGCAGTCAGATATCACGACAGTATCAGAGCAGTTAGTAATTAAGCTGAAATTGATTAGACGGTTGAACATGAAGCAAACAGTGTGAGTAAATAACGTGTAGTACTTACTTACCTTTAAATTTCAAAACTGTCATATTTTAGATTTTAGAAGATACACATAAAATAGTGCACTCACTCTCTCTCACACACACTCTGATACAAACACACTCTCTCACACGCACTCACAAACACGCGCCGTCTCATGCATACAAACAAACTCACATACACACGCAACAAGTGAAACGAGTTTTTTTCCTGATTCGTTCCATAGAACAAATATTTCTTTTTCCCAAAAATTTTCTATTATCTACAACAAAAATATCAAGATTTTACGCCGCTACTTTACCTGCAATTTGTATGGAAAAGATAGATTCTCATTTTGTACTATGACGTCACTTTATTACTTTTTTTACTTGTTACTGTGATGTGAACTCGGATCAAATGCTAGATATAGTTCTATGGAACAAAAGGAGAAAAAATAGAATCATATTGTTCGATGACGTCACAGAACAATGGGAACTACACATACCTTTCACTATACCGTAGAATCCCCAATGGATTTTTATTTTACTCTGCGATGAAAACATTTTCCTCGTAACGAACTGACGGCCTTTTCCTTTTTTTTTACATTAACTAGTGTCGAGTTCTACAGCGTCTACCACGCCATCTCTATAAATTGATCTATTGTTAGCTCTTAAGTAGGTAATAACATATTTACATAAATTGCGTGATTGTTTCCTTTAGGGTTGTCAGAAATAAAATGTATTTAAAGTTATTAATGTTTGCGTAGTGTGTGTGTGGCAGAAAGCAAGCGTGTGGGCGTGTGTGAGTGTGTGTTAGTTGGTGGGTGTGTGCGAGTGTCATGAGTGTGTGTGTGTATGTGTCAGAAAGTAAGGTGCTTTAAGCTTTTTAGGCACAGTATAAGAAAGAGTATCTATTACTACATACAGTACCGGACACTCCCTTCCTCCCACCAACTTTTTACCTCACCCCCTCTATCGCCCTCTGGTTACCCGGCAGTTACCTAAGAATAAGACTTAAGGTTCAATTTCTTTGGTTTCACATTGTGCTGACGTCATCAAGTCAATTTAATTTTTTTGTATGCAGTGTCCGGGCTGTGGTATAGGTTTATCTCTACATCATATTCCCAAAACGGATGAACAAATGCTAATGACAAGGGTTGATTCGATGAAAATCTATAGAGCATCTTCCAGGATCTTCGGCTCTCAAAGATTGTAATAAAATCTTAATTATAAATGAAGCTTCTTAGATTACATTTAATTAACTATCAACAGCGCAGCCTACGAAGGGAAACGATTAATTGATTTCTCCGAAGATATAAATCAATCCACTTGCAATATTCCTATTGCCTCTAGCTAAAGCTGGAATGTATAATTAGAATGTTGCATAGACGTTAATAGCAAACTAGCAGAAGCATAGCCGGTTTGTTCCCATAGCAAAATTGTTCAGTCTGAACCACCACTGAAAATTTAATGTGTTTAAATAATCACCTATACAGGGTGTAAGGAAACGTATAATTAACCTTTAATTAAACCATATGCTCTACCCATCAAACTGAATTGAACTGAACTTTTACTATGGGAGTAAACCTTAGACAATTTAATAGTATGGACACGCAACGCGTGCCATTCTCCTAACAAAATTTTCTGCCACTTTTTGCGGGGGGCGAGGTAACATGAAATTCGCTTTTATTCCCCATAACTTTAGATTCTAATTTTGAATGTTAAAAATCATGAAAAGTAGTCTCTTGTGAAACCCAAACGTTCTAAGTTCAAAATTATTGTTTCGCAATTATAGGCTGTCTCGTTTAGTGTTAAGGTATAAAATTTAGTGTAAATGCACAGGATCAATTAGTCTTATACAGAGGGGAAATGCTACCGCAAGGCCAGTCCTTACTATTAAATTGTCTAAGGAGTAAACCCGTCAGAAAAAAAAATCTGCTCTCATACATTTGAGTCGAGTAGGCGCTGCAGTTTAGTATGGAACAGCGGATTTTTTTTGCGCTTACAGGTTTGCTCCCATTGTGAAAGTTATTCAGCACTCCTGAAGTATGATTTTTGAAAGTAAAATCAGCAGAAGAAAGATGCATATCTCCACAGTAATTTTGACATTTTCAACTGCTGAACTCAGTAAATGAGATTCAAAAATCGCACTCCAGTAGTGGAAGCAAAGCAATTATCAACGTTAGCAACGTTATCTTATCTTATCTTAATTATGAAAATTTAACTTGGTATTTACATTGGTACGCTAGTGTGATAGGTCCCTACGGTTGAAATTCATCAAAACGCACTAAGCACGTACTCAAAATGTCAAAACCATTTAGAAGCAAGGCTGAATGCCTAAAACAAGGTATTTATTATACCGTTAGGAATAGTGCCAATAGAATAACCTTGTTTACTGTTGTTCCCTTAGTAATTTTAGTGCCAGTAAATTATATGCAGCTGGAATAGTTACTCTGAGAGTTAATGAGTGGTTTGAATAATCTTTAGAATCTGGCTCAGTTTTGAATCATGTCACTTGCTCGGTGGGTAGGATAAGTTTACGAGTTTAGTCTACAAATGACAGATTCTAGAAATGACTGATTTTAGTATACTTACAGGCTATAAAAGTAAAAATAAACATTTCAATCTTTTATGGAAGTTGTTGAGACCATCAAACTGAACAACTTTTACTGTGGGACCAACATCGAAATCGCGAAAAAAAAAGGATGTCAACCCACCCCACGGGCACATTCACCCTACTTACTACCAAAACAAGATTATAAAAATGTATCCATGATTACGTTAGCGCTTTCTTTCAGTGCTAAAATGATAGAAAATAATTTTTGCCTCTGAACTTAAAATGCGAATAACTTTAAATTTTAACCATCAAAATAATGAAATTATTGTTCAATCTAATTCTTTTGTTATAAATCAGTTGGGGTGTATGAGGTTTTGCGCTAATTTATTAACAGGGTATGATGATGATCTGAACGTGCACTTAAAAAGCCGACAGCATAATATTCAAGTCTTTACCATCCTGAATCTGATGGAAAGAGATACCATTATACGACCAAAATAGGTTATCAGGTCACCGGCCGTCTAAAACACTACACAATCTACGGACACAATGTGATGCAATCTATAAAAGTCTATCACAACCTCATTAAACCATTTTATGGATTGTTTGAACCTTCAGGTAACATTTGTTCTAAAAACAAGCCATTTTAGTTCTTATGACGTGATAACAAGAGTCAGAGGGGCTTATTTTGTGGGATTCGTTTGTCACGTACACGTAATTAGGCCGCAAATAATAATTCCCTAATTACGATCCAGCCTTGGGCCGTGAGATAGTAAAGTTAAAGAACTTATACGACGTGCTTCGTGAAATTAGTCATTTAGCTGCCGAATAGCAGCTGTTAAAAGAACTTCATAAAATCACACGGTGTAAACTCAAATGCGTTACATACTTGGGGTGCTTCAGATCATAAAACTGTCAACTTTTACTATAGGATCAATATGAAAACCATTAAAAAAAATGTCAATGGCTACGTGACCCTTTATAAAGAAAAGCATGTAGGTAGGTTCTTTTGTGACAGTTTTTTAATTTGATGGTCTGAAGCACTCCCTTAATATAGGGTCCTACTTAATATGCTGACACTTTTTTAAGGGGATGATCAGACCGTCAAACTCAACAACTTTCTCTATGGCACCAACATCGAAATCGCGAAAAAAAAATCAGCTCGTCCATACAAAACTGCAAACCTACTCGATCAAAATGTATGGGACAGCAGATTTCTTTTTCGCGATTTCGATGTTGGTCCCATAGATAAAGTTGTTCAGTTTGATGGTCTGATCATCCCCTTAAAAAAATGTTAGCATATTAAGAAGGACGCTGTATAGGGTCCTTCTTAATATGCTGATACTTTTTTAAGGGGATGCTCAGACCGTCAAACTGAACAACATTCTCCATGGCAGCAACATCGAAATCGTGAAAAAAAACATCTCTTCGGTACAAAACTGCAAACATACTTGAGCCTGGGACAGCAGATTTTTTTTTCTCTATTTCGATATTGGTCCCATAGAGAAAGTTGTTCAGTTTGATGGTCTGATCATCCCCTTAAAAAGTGTCAGCATATTAAGAAGGACCCTGTATACCTACATAAATACACTCTTCGTGTCAGACACCCTCAGGTCCGCTGACCGATGAACTGAGAAAGGTAGCGGGGAGCCACTGGATGAGGAAGGCTGAGGATAGAATTTATGGCGCGCCTTGGGAGAGGCCTATTATACAGGGTGAAATTGATATCATTAGCATCCTTTTAAACTAAGAGTCTACCCATCAAACTGAACAACTTTTACTATGGGGGCAAACCGATCGGAGCACAAAAAAAATCAGCTGTTGCATACATTTGAGTCGAGTAGGAGTTGCAGTTTAGTATGGAACAGCTGACTTTTTTGTTGCTCCAATCGGTTTGCTCCCATAGTAAAAGTTGTTCAGTTTGATGGGTAGACTCTTAGTTTAAAAGGATGCTAACGATATCAATTTCACCCTGTACAGGGAGTAAGTGACAGCCTAGCAAATATTGAAACTGTGACCATCAAACTAAACAACTTTCACTATAGAGCCTACCTCAGGAAACGCGAAAAAAAAATCTGCTGTCCCATACATTTTAGTCTGGTAGGTCTAGGTACTAGGTAGGTACAGCAGTTTTATATGGGAGAGTTGATTTTTTTTTTGCGTTTCCTGACGTAGGCTCCATAGTGAAAGTTGATCAGTTGGATGGTCTGAGTTCACCGTTTCAGTATTTGCTAAGCAGTCACTTAGGTACACCCTGTATACCGATGATGACGATGATGATGATATTATAACATCATAAATCATAATAAACCTGATAACATCACAATAATATTAGGATTACGACCAACTACACGGAATCATTTAGAAAAGAGAAAAGTAAATCTCATTCCGGCAATATAGAGCCCATCACCGCAGCGGGGCGATCGTAAACAACTATTTACGATCAATTCGCGGGTAGCGCCATCTGCCAGTCAATGCGTGAGATTGCGTGTACGAGGCTCAGTTGTTAGTACCTTTATTTACAGACCATGTTTCTTGTGAGACGTTTTATTGTATGTATGAGATAGGTTTTTGCGCTCCTATTTACTCCTCAATCCATCCATACCAATAAATTATTCTTCTTCTTATCGTGTGGGAAGAGCCCTGGTGTCAGAGTTTTTTAGACCGCCTTACGGCCTCTGACGTGGTTTTTATGTAACGACTACTACCACCAGAGATTGTAGCCGGGACCAACGGCTTAACGTGCCATCCGAAGCACGGAATCATCTTTCTTTTCAGACAATCCGTGATTCAACCTGCAATGTCCTAACTAACTGGGGGAAAACGCAAAAAGTGACATATCACTAGGTGTCTCTCGTGGAAATCGTGAAAACCACGACCTCCGTGTCGAGAGCCAATGCTCTTAACCATTAGACCACGGCGGCAGTTACCATTAGACCACGGAGGCAGTTAAATAAATTATTATAAATGCGAAAGTAACTATGTCTATTTTTCTGTTACACGCCTAAACCACAGATTATTTAATAGTTACTACCGCCTAAACCGCTGGAGTGCTGGACAGATTTAGTAGAAAGATTGCATCCTGGGAAAGGGAAAATGCCTATACCATTTGTCTCACCAACAAAAAACTGAAGGGGCGAAATAGGAGATGAAAGTTTGTATGGAGAACCCACCATTTTTCAACTTACCTGTATGATGATATGAAAATTCCTATTTAGGTTTTTTGAATGAAATTTACAATTATGTGTTTCAGCAAAATCATCCCTCAACTGGGTAAAATTGGGGTTGATTTTAAAATGATAACGCAGACGAAGTCGCGGGCAACAGCTAGTAACAAATATTGGTCTTTGTGTGTGCCGACTTTAAATGACGTCATATCATTTTAACTCTTATATATTCCGTGTCGGCACGCTCAACGACGATCGCGCGCCTTTTTGTCCATACAAAGAGCACAATTAGTATGAAATGCGTACATATTTAAACTCACGACTTTAATCCCTTTGGGCGTGTTTAAAAATAGTGCTACGAGCACAACTACTGTACTATATCATAGAGTAAATAAATTATACACAACAGAGGTCAATCCCCATACTAAGAAAGTTGCCACCTTCTTGTATGAAAACTCGCGCAAGTACAACGCCGGTGGTGAGTAACCGGTACTACAGCAATGTTTAATTACGTTAAAAAAAGTGTTAAACACACTTGTTATTAAAATTTTTAAGAAAATTAATCTATATAATTTATTTCCGTGGAACAAAACTCATATAATAGTGATCTAATAACGTTTAATTAAGACTTATCTCTCGTTCAGGCCAGTAGCGACATCTGTTTGCGCCAAGTATACTAAATCTAAAATGTATGGAACTGCCCAGACATGACTATATATAAAGGTTTCAGGATGGAAGGTGCTTGAATGTTATCCTTTAATACCTCACAAAGATGCAGCATAAGAAACCTTATTCCTTAGTCCCCTCTTTCGACACTACCACCGGTGGGAAATCTAGTGGGTTTCTAGTCTAGAGACGTGGGCGACTTATTGTGCCTATGAGTGTATTTTTCAAGATAGACCTCGATAGAAGCTGCGTACGTGCCATGTCATTCCTTTATTACAAAATTCCAGCAGATCCACAGCAGATCCAACTCTATAATCTATTCTTGTAAACATTTTTGAGAAGGAACTGAATGGAATAATTCCTCTGGAACGCTATTAATTGAACGAAACGGAAGGCGTAGCTCGCGTAGGTATTGTCTATATTGCTCCGTGACTTTGTGATTGCGCTTTGTGGGGAAAACGGCATTTGATCGAAAATACAATTTCCTGCAGATATGCTGCTGCCGTGTGTCTTCAGCGTAGACCATTCTATTCACCCCGTGATTGTCATACGCAGTGCTGCAAGATTGTATTTGTGTAGGTATAATTGGGTACAAGAACTGTACAGTGTGTAACAAAACACCCTAGTAATACGCAAGCAGGTAAGCAGGTGCTTCAGACCATCAAACTGAACAACTTTCACTATGTAGCCAACATCGAGAAAAAAAAATCTGCTGTCCTATACGTCGAGCCGGTGTTGCAGTTTTGTATGAAACTGATAATTTTTATTTCGCGATTTCGATGTTGGCTCCATAGTGAAAGTTGTTCAGTTTGATGGTCTGAAGCACCCCCTTCATCATAAGCCTATAAACGTCCCACTGCAGGGCACAGGCCTACCCTCAAGGAGGGTGTATGGGCATTAGTGCCCAATGCGGGTTGGTAGACTTCACATACATATCAGAATTTCTTCTTCAGTGTATGCAGGTTTCCTCACGATGTTTTCCTTCACCGTTTGAGAGCAGTCTGTTTTACGTACATAAGTTAGAAAAACACATTGGTACATGGCATGTTGTCCGTGCGGATTCGAACCCGGACCCCCATTATTGAGAGTCCATACCTCTCCGCAACGCGCCACCGAAGCACCCCCTTACATAAATGTAATTATGTAATAATATAATGTATTATTAGCATTGTAGTATTTTTCTAGGGTGTTTTGTTACACCCTGTATAATTTGGTGGCCATTTGTGTCTGGGACTCTTATGTATAACGAGCTTTTACCCGCGACTTCGTCCGCATAAATTATATACCAGATTTTAAGTCAGATGATAAGCTATCAAACAAAAAAAGTTTCATCAAAATCGGTTCAGTCGTTTTTGCATGATACTCGAACAAACAAACACCCAAACAAACAAACAAATAAACAAACAAACAGACAAACAAACAAACAAACAAACAAACAAATAGACAGACAAAAAATCCAAAAACTTGTGATTTGGAATCAGGGACATCTAAAAACCATATTGTAATCTTTTTGTAAATATCTTCAATGTACAGACACACTTCTGTTACAGTTTTATAATAGTTTAGATTGGATACAATACAAAACTATTTTTATAAACTGAACGTGTAGTTGGTCTAGTGGCGAGTAACTATGCCTTCCATGCAGGAGGCGATGGTTCGATTCACGTCCAGGCCGACTCGTCGGCTCTTAGGTACGATTTGGAACCACCACTGGCTTTTCGGTGAAGGAAAGCATCGTGACGAAACCTGCTTGCTTCAATTTGGAGGCATATCTTCTACTATCAGTTTAAAATAACAATGTGCATGACCTTGAAGGGCCTTTGGACAACTTCACTCGGTTAAGAAAGGAATGTAGACTCTATGCAAAGGAAAGAATCATTTGAATGACTCGAGTGAAGTTCGTGTGATTGAGTGACGTCACATTTGCGAGCGAGGTCATGCACATTGTTATTTTAAACTGATAGTAACCACTGTCTATTATATGTGGCGATGGGCTCACTGTCATACTGGACCGAGTTTCGGTAAATACTCGGGTGAAACGTGGATGTTCTGAGTTTTCAGAACGTCTCTGAATATAGTCGTGAGCATACCTATGCTTATGAACGGTTTTATGTTACTGCTCTGTGATTTTCTGTCTCAAACAGAGCTCGAGTCAGAAAATCGCAGTAACATAAAACCCGCTACACCTTCATGTTACGATTTAATCGAGCGAGAGCGTAGCGTCTGTCTTCGTGTTGTTTCTCTCGATTGAACCAATATACCTCATATGTGTGTACGTATTATGTAAGAAACATCTTGGAGAACCAATATCCGTAATACATCAAACCCCAATACCGCACTACACTTCGGAACAATAGAACAAGTCGATCAAACATTTATATCGAAAAGTAATCGACCGAAGTTGTGCCTAAACATTAATGTCCTCCAAAAACTTGGATACAGAGAACATTTGGCACCATGCCAGGGTTCGGAAGAGGTCAGATCACGACCCCTGGGACAATCACCTCATGCAAAAACCCTTTTCAAGGCCACACAATATTGAACTTTGAGTTTAATAACATTAAAACTTAATTAATATTTAATTATAATTATTTACACGGGCGCGGAGAGGATCGTAGTGGAAATAATTGAGGGATATTATGGAACTTATTTTATGATATTCTATTTTTTTTCACATGACATAATTACATTAACTTTTGATAAATTGGAATTGTAAAATATTTTGACACCAGACAGTTTTTTTGAAAGAAGTTTGGCGGAAGGCCATATAATTTGAGACCCAGACATAGAGGACACATGAATGAAACTTAGTAATACGTGTAGAGTGAAACAAAACTAACAAAAATGTAAATTGATTGTAATCTGTAGAAGTTGGGGGAAAGGTATTTCTCCTTATGATACCTTTTGTTTTGTATCAAAGTGAAACTCATAATCTTTCTTATTACATAGTCCACTCAATCGTCTACGCATTCATTGTGTTTATTTAAATGAAAATTCACGATAACCGTACCATATTATTATGATGATGGAAGAAAACGAAATCACACACACTATCAGTTCAACAAAGCCAAATACGTTCCGTAACAACCAAAAATACCTCACTGATAATATTAGATGAAAATAGCTGTCGTGGTTGTGTTTTGCTACTGCTCTTTGGACGATTTGTATATTTTACTAGTAATTTCTACTTTTGAATCCGGACTTCTGGAGATGTGGAAGTTTTTTAAAAAATGCTTTATTTTTTTCTATTTATAATAATTACGACCGCCGTCCTGAATGGCTTTTAGTTTTCGTAAAAAATGGCTGGGTCCAAATCTGCCAATCTTCTTTGAAATAAGTTCCGTGTGCTCTGATGTTTTGCAATACGTTTATTACTGGAAGCAAAGTAGTGACTATAATAGCCCTGTATCTTGTGCATAAGGCGCCGGTTCGATTCAAGCCTGGACTAGAAACTATGTCCTTTTTGTGAAGAAAAACGCATCGGGAAGAAACCTGACCGCTTAGTATGATGTGCGCGAGAAAGGCTCTGTCGCACCTTCTATCTCGCTCGAAGATACCCAAACCGAAAGAAAGCTAAGGTGCGACAATTCTATGAAGCGCAGCCATGTTAACTTTTACAGGGTGAAATTGATATTATTAGCATCCTTTTAAACTAAGAGTCTACACCAAACTGGACAACTTTTACTATGGGAGCAACACGATCGGAGCAAAAAAAATCAGCTGTTCCATACTAAACTGCAACGCTTACTCGACTCAAATGTATGCAACAGCTGATTTTCTTTTTGCTCCGATCGGTTTACCCCCATAGTAAAAGTTGTTCAGTTTGATGGGTAGACTAAAAAGTTAAAAGGTTAGTTAGTTTAAAAGAATGCTAATGATATCAATTTCACCCTGTATATGCAACAATTCTGATACGTATGCAAAAAGGAGGATGATTTTTTTGCGAAAAGGAGGATGATTTATTACGAATCGCCACGGCAGCGTATTTGATTCGATGTAAAAAAGTCGAGTGTTAAAGCAAGTAAGAGCTATACTGCTATAGGGACCACAATTTGTACAATAAGTTAGGTACCTACCTAAAGATATTAAAAATACAGACTGTGTTGGTTCAATTAAAAAAACAAATTTGATAAAGCTGTTGTGAACTTCAAAGAATATCAAAGGATCGTTGTACAAATAAGTACTTACTTAAAAACTATATTTAAGTATAATTTATTTATTTCTCTTTTTGTTCAATCAATGGCACTTGTTTTAATTTAAACTTTAATATTCTCTTTTAAAAGGGACTAGTAATAAATAATTTGAGAATAAATAATGAGAAAAGCGATGAATTAATGAAACATACCTACTTTATGCAAATTGAATGAACTATGATAATAAATGTAGGTATCTTTCATAAATAATTTTGATTCAAATGTCATAGACCTGGAGTGCGATTTTTGAATCTCATTCGCTGAGTTCAGCAGGTGAAAATGTCAAAATTACTATGGAGATACGCATCTTTCTACTGCTGATTTGACTTTCAAAAATAAGTAAAAAAAAATTTTTAAGTAAAACGATTTTATTTTAATAAAACTGCACTAAACGGTAAAAAATAATTTTGTTAAATTTTCGTACTATGTTGCACCATACTATACTGTTAGCTGGAAATTTGTGAGTATAACCTATGTTAACCTTTCTTCAAAATAATTATGACGAAAAAAGGTATTACAATAGGGATTCATATTTTAGATTAATACTTTGTTAATTAATTTTGATTATAAAATCGTGGGCGCTTGCATAGCAATAGGTATAACTCAAATGTTACATACCTACTATTTAACTTACAAAATTACATCCAAACATTTTCAAATAGGCCTAGTATATCGATGTCGTTTTCATTGTTTTATGGTATCGAGCTATGAAGGCTGTCGTACCTGTCTGTACTATAGGTAAGAATGATAGCAAAATTACTAGGAGAGTTTTATATTTTACTAGCAAGCGCCCACGTTTTTATAATCAAAATTAATTAACAAAGTATTAATCTAAAATATGAATCCCTATTGTAATACCTTTTTTCGTCATAATTATTTTGATGAAAGGTTAACATAGGTTATACTCACAAATTTCCAGCTAACAGTATAGTATGGTGCAACATAGTACGAAAATTTAACAAAATTATTTTTTACCGTTTAGTGCAGTTTTATTAAAATAAAATCGTTTTACTTAAAAATTTTTTTTTACTTATTTTATTTTTTACTTTTTAGTTTCTGAGTCATGATCTCCTACAATTAGTTGAGATCCCTTGACCACCTCCTGTCTCCATCATCAGATGCTCAATCTTACCGAGACTAAAAAAGTATTAATCGAAACAAATTAAATGATACCAAACATGAGTGTTCTGCTACAATTAGGTTTAAGTGTATAAATCCTTAGACAACCTTCCATCTCCATTATCAGACACTCAATCTTACCAGTACCTATCATTAAGTTCTCTCTCAAAAATTATATGATACCAATGACGAATGTTGTGCAACAGTTTACTGAGAAGATCCCTTAGTCACCTTCCGTCAGACCCTCAATCATACCGGAACTATAAGGTCGTTATCAAAACCAATTAAATGTTATCAAACACGACTCTGCTACAATTTACTGAGATGTTCCCTTGATCACCTTTTGTCTCCATTATCAGTCCCTCAATCTAACCGAGACTATAGAATCCTCAACAAAATCTATTAAATGTGACCAAACACGAGTGTTCTACTTCAATTAACTAAGGAAATCCCTTGACCACCTTCCGTCTCCATCGTCAGATCCTCAATCTTACTGACACTACAAAATTCTTATCGAAACAATTGAAACGAGATCAAACCCGAATGATCTGCTACAATTGTAGAGGAGATCGCTCGTCCACCATCCACCATCTCCATTATCAGACCCTCAATCATACTGGTACCATAAAGTTCTGATCGTAACAATTTAAATTACATCAAACACGAATGTTCTTCTATTTCATCGCGGAGATCCCTTGACCGTCTTCCATATCCATCATCACTCCCTCAATCTTACTGGTACGTGCCACAAAGTTCTCATCGCAACATTTGAAATGAGACAAAATACAAGTTTTCTTCTATAATTCATCGAGGAGATCCCTTTACCATCTTCCACATCCATCATCAGATCCTCAGTCTTACCCGGACTAAAAAGTCCTTATCAAAACAAATGAAATGATATCAAACACAGATGTACTGCTACAATTAACTGAGAAGATCCCTTGACCACCTTCAGTCTCCACCATCAGATCCTCAATGTTACTGGTACCACAAAGATCTCATCTCTACAATTGAAGTAAGACCAAACACGACTGTTTTGCTTTCATTTATCTTGGAGATCGCTTGACCACCTTCAGTCTCCACCATCAGATCCTCAATGTTACTGGTACCACAAAGATCTCATCTCTACAATTGAAGTAAGACCAAACACGACTGTTTTGCTTTCATTTATCTTGGAGATCGCTTGACCACCTTCCGTCTCCATCATCAGATCCTCATTCTTACTGGTACCACAAAGATCACATCTCTACAATTGAAGTAGGACCAAACACGACTGTTTTGCTTTAATTAATCTTGGAGATCCCTTGACCACCTTCGTCTCCATTATCAAATCCTCAATCTTACTGGTACCACAAAGTTCTCATCGCAACAATTGAAATGATACCAAACACGAGTGCTCTGCTATAATTCATCAAGAAGATCCCTTGACTGCCTTCCGTCTCCATCATCCGACCCTTAATCTTACGGATACCACAAAGATCTCATCGCTACAATTGAAGTGAGACCAAACACAACTGTTTTTCTATAATTCATTGAGGAGATCTTTTAACCACCTTCCGTCTCCATCATCAGATCCTCAATCTTACTGGTACCACAAAGATCTCATCTCTAGAACTGAAGTAAGACCAAACACGACTGTTTTTGCTTTCATTTATCTTGGAGATCGCTTGACCACCTTCCGTCTCCATCATCAGATCCTCAATCTTACTTGTACCACAAAGATCTCATCTCTACAATTGAAGTAAGACCAAACACGAGTGTTTTGCTACAATTAACTGAGGAGATCCCTTGACCACCTTCCGTCTCCACCATCAGATCCTCAATCTTACTGGTACCACAAAGATCACATCTCTACAATTGAAGTAAGACCAAATACGACTGTTTTGCTTTCATTCATCTTGGAGATCCCTTGACCACCTTCCGTCTCCATCATCAGATCCTTAATCTTACTGGTACCACAAAGTTCTCATAGCAACAATTGAAATGAGCCCAAACACGAGTGTTTTGCTACAATTAACTGAGGAGATCCCTTGACCACCTTCCGTCTCCACCATCAGATCCTCAATCTTACTGGTACCACAAAGATCTCATCTCTATAATTGAAGTAAGACCAAATACGACTGTTTTGCTTTCATTCATCTTGGAGATCCCTTGACCATCTTCCGTCTCCATCATCAGATCCTCAATCTTACTGGTACCACAAAATTCTCATAGCAACAATTGAAATGAGCCCAAACACGGGCGTTTTCCTACAATTCATCGAGGAGATCCCTTGACCACCTTCCGTCTCCATCATCAGATCCTCAATCTTACTGGTACCACAAAGATCTCATCTCTACAATTGAAATGAGCCCAAACACGGGTGTTTTGCTACAATTTATCGAGGAGATCCCTTGACCACCTTCCGTCTCCATCATCAGATCAACTCCATGTTATCATAATATTGTATTGTCATCAGAACTATACGTGTGTGTAAAGTTTTAACTTTATCGGTTGATAGGAAATAGGTGAGAATTCGATTACAAGAATCCATTGTTAGTTAGTTAGATAGTTAGACAGCTTCGAAGTTAAATAAAATCGTTTAAAAATCGCACTCCTGAGAGATTCTAAAATCGCACTCGTACCCGGCATAGCGTAATCAAAAGAATCATTAACCTTTAAACCACATACTCTACCCATCAAACTGAACAACTTTTACTATGGGAGCAAACATGTCAGAACAAAAAATCTTCAATTAATCTTGCGCATTTACACCCAATTTTATACCTTATCACTAAACTAGACAGCCTATAATATTATAACGTTTGGGGTTTACACGAGACTACTTTTCATGATTTTTAACATTCAAAATTAGAATCTAAACTTATGGGGAATAAATCCAAAGTTGCGGATTTCATGTTAATGGAAAAAGTGGCGGAAATGTTTCTTAATAGAATGACACGCGTAACTCGTCCCTATTAAATTGTCTAAGAATTAAAGATTATTTTGCTCTTCAATTATTATTATTATACTTTCGTCTGTAATTGTGGGGAGGAATTTCAATCAGTTCGCCATAACGTCGATCGAGACGAGGAGTGCCCACTCAGAAACTATCCTGGGAACATTAATATTCCGAGAGATAAGTGTACTTTTTGCAACCATCAGCAGCAAGGCTGATTCAGTGTTTATGGAGTGTAGAGCATCTCTGTGATGGGGATGGACCAGGTCTGCCTGCATAACTCCAGTCGGTTTAGGAGTTACTGATGATTAAAGGTCTGTAAAAAATTAACGATCAGCTGCAAGGCTGATCATATTTTATGTTATTGTTGTATTATGCACTGTAGCTATGTGAACAGTACAAAAACTGACTTGGTTCATCAGTTGGTTTAGGAGATAGAGCCGTTCAAAGGTCGGAACTATGACTGGCTGTATTACCTAAACCGACTGACAGAACTTGACAGTTTTTGTACTGTTCACATAGCTACAGTGCATACTACAACAATATCATACGATGCAGCTGATCGTTAATTTTTTACAGACCTTTAATCATTAGTAACTCCTTAACCGACTGGAATTATGCAGGCAGACCTGGTCCATCCTCATCACAGAGATGCTCTACACCCCATAAACACTAAATCAGCCTTGCTGCTGATGGTTGCAAAAAGTACACTTATCTCTTATACTATAAAGACCTTGTCGAACTGACGAATGAGGCTACAGAACGGTTGGAAAACTTGGACTTAATATTGTAATTAACATATTCTGAAAGCCATCCAAATAAATAAATACCCACGATACAAATATTACTATACAAACCAAACAATATTGCATTGGCTTCACCATAATCGGAAAAAAGTAATAAAGATATTAAAGTGCTAATAAAAAACGCATGAAAGGTGAACATTATGGAGCTTGAAGCTAATACCTTAATAACATGGAGTTAAAGTTCATAATTACTTTGTAAGTCGAGCAACATCAACAGTTTTAAAAGAGGCTTTGAACATTAATAATTATGAGGAAATGTAGTACCTACTTTGTTTGTTAAGAAATAAACAGAATAGGTACTCAGATAACCTGACCAGTGACCACTTAGTTTGAATTGGTGAATGTTCCATTTTCCAAGAGCTATGAGCTATCCAACGACATCTTACTCTATTGACATGAAAAAATACATACAGCCGAACATAGAACCTCCTCCTTTTTTGAAGTCGGTTAAAAACCGGTCAAGTGAGAGTCGGGCTACTCACGCACCGAGGGTTCCGTACCACACCACCACAGAACACAACATTATTAACTTAGAAAAAATCTTTTTTGTCCGGGACCTTTAGCGCAAGACCGACTCACACTTGGCCGGTTTTTAGTATTTGCTGTTATTTTGTTGAGTTTGCTCTATAATTACACTAAGTTTGACGCTTGTATGTATTACCGTTTTGACGATAGAGCGTGAAGATAAAACGTTGATAAAAACTAGTTTCTTGATGAGAACTTAATTTTTAACTTTTTGTCATTTTTATTATTTGTTAAAAATCCGCCGTAATAACGCATAATCTGAGAAAATGTCAACTATCTGGCTATTACGGTTCAAAAGTTACGGCCCTAAATTAAATAGGTAGGACAGACGGACGGATGGACGGACGGACGTACAGAGTACAGAGGAAAACAGGCCAAAGTAGCCTCCGTTTTTATCTATAAACGCTTGGAACTGCTAAACGGTGAATAATAGAAACACAAGACTTGATTTAAAAAAAAGAGATTGATATTTTCTAAATTTTAATTAGAGCTGAATTGAACTTACATAAATAGTACAATCACAATTAAATAAAGTTTGATTTGGCGCTCGATTCGTTTCAGGCGCGCGCGCCGCCCCATCTCTTTCTCTCGCATCAGGCCGTAATATAAGCTATTCCACGCCTATTTCGCTTAAATTATTTTTCGACATAGGCCCTTAAATCCAACTGCGATCGCCAACCCGCCTGCCAAGCGTGGCGATTATGGCAAATCCCCCCATTATTGGGGGAGGCTTATGTCCAGCAGTGGACGTCAATCGGCTGATATGATGATGATGAAACGGTGAAGGAAATCATCGTGAGGAAACCTACATACGAATGCAGAAGAAATAGTATTCGGATGCGTATAGCTATATGTGAAGTCTACCAATCCACATTGGGCACGCGTGGTGGACTAACGCCAATAAACACTAGAGGGTAGGCCTGTGCCCTGCAGTGGGAAGTATAAAACGTGTTTCTGAGGATATGCATTAGCTATCGCCTATTGTTCAGACCATTAAATTGTACATTTTTCACTATCTATGGGACCAACATTGAAACAACGAAAAGAAAATTATAGGGTAAATATTATAAGTATGTATTGATATGCTGACGGTTTTTGAAGAGGATGATCAGATCATCAAAATGAACAACATTCTCCATGGGACCAACATAGAAATCGCAAAAAGAAATCTGCTGTTCCATACGTTTGGTTTACAGATTTGTATGGTCCAGCAGATTTTTTTTTTGGAAAAAGGCAATTTTTTTAAAGGATCTTTCTGGGATCATTTTTGAATGGAGCATTTTGGGAAATGCCGAATTTCCTTCAAGCAACTAATCATTAAATAATGATTTCTCGCAAATGACAATTAAATGTAAAAAAAATAGGATTCTTCAAAGCTCCATATATCATGAAGTACTAACAGTAGGAGTATGATTTGCGGATATGTGTAAATTGAACATATAATTGAAGTTTTGATTAGAGCCAAAACACGATTAAGACAAATTTTCTCGATAGAAAAACAAGCCAAAGTAGCCTCCGTTTTTGTCTATAAACGCTTGTAACTGCTAAACGGTGAATAATAGAAACATGAGACTTGATTTAAAAAAAAGAGATTGCTATTATCTAAGTTTTGATTAGAGCAGAATTGAACTTACATAAATAGTACAATCACAATTAAATAAAGTTTGTTTTTTCGCTTGATTCGTTCCAGGCGCGCGCGCCGCCCCATCTCTTTCTCTCGCATCTGGCAGTCATATAAGCTATCACACGCCCGTTTCGCTTAAATTATTTTTCGACATTGGCCCTTAAATCGTTAATTACAGTTCCGAGAACTCTCAACTTAATGGAAGTCACATCTAAGAGCAACAGACATCGAGTTCTATTACACGCAGCGGACCTTCAAACTCTGAACTTACTTTGTAATAGGATTTCGTTCAAAATTGAATCACTCTACAGTACCGGATTAAGATACGTATCTTTTTCACCTCACAAGCTCGGAAAAATTCTGTTTCTCATTCGAAATCTGAATGTAAAAGTGCATTTTATCCGCTAGCGTCGAAAGAGTTTTAAAAGTTCGAATCTTTCTATTCAATAAAGAAAAACAGCCTAAACACGTTTTTTTTTCATGCTATTTTCGTCCTGGCCCACTGGCGATTATTCTAAAAATGAGGTTGGTGCATTGAAATTTTCCTCGCTGTAGTGACGTGAAAAGTTGTGTGTTTCCCTCGGCGGCAAAGTTATTCTGCGTCTCGTACTTCGCTCCGCTCAGGTTTCAATACAAGTACTCGCACCAAAAAGCAACTTTGCAGCGTTGCATAACAAATAACTATTCTTAAAATTAATTATGACGTTACGGAACCCTCAGTGAGCGACTTTGACTCGCACTTTGTCGGTTTCTCTAATTGCCTAAGCTCCACTAACACTCCGCTGGATACTCTCTTTTTATTAAAAATGTAATTTGCCAGACGTTATTACTCAAGGATGGAAACACTCGTGTTCTTTGCACGTTTTTCTCCGTAGTTTTTTCTTTTTTTTAACCCTAACAATGCGTGTCTATAGGTTGGTTGTTAATTTTTTTAGACCAAATATAGTATTTCGAGCCTTAGTGCCCGAAACAATATAGTAGATCGGGGAAAAATAAGAAAAAATATAGTATTTTCCGAATTTGTTAATTGAAATTTTTACAAAAAGATATTTTTTGCTACTTTTTGGGTTGAACACCAAGTTCTTACTTATTTTTAAGGAACAATCATTTCTCTATTTCGTATTCGTTATAGAAAATAATGCATCCTGTAAACGCAGAAATCTCCGGATTCGATACAGAAATAATATAATTTCTAAAAAAATAGATAAATCTGACTTTAGGAAAACTTGTTGTCACTTTTCAGTAGTATATTTAGTAGAAAATTGTTTATGTAACAAATGTGATGAAGAGAAAGAAAATTGTTAAAATAATGTTAAATTATTGATCATTTTTATTGGACCTAAGTACCAATTATTTAAATTCTCTATAAATTATTTGCTCATCAAAATATAGTAGTTTTGCCTACTATATATTTTTCTCAGAATTATAGTAGTAGGGCCCCTAATATAGTAGGATACTATATTATATAGTAGGGTTGGCAACCCTACGTGTCTAGTTCTTTAAGGGCTAATTAGGTTCCCTCTTTATTTTGATTTCAAATTGGTGCAATAACCTCTGTAAATAAGTTCATTATTAGTTTTTATTGTGGGTAGACTTGTTCTTAGTTCATGTAAAGATAGAGAAAGTTACTAGGATATCAAATTAACAATCTAATTTATCTTGGCTATTAAACAAGAATTCAACCCGTTGGCACCCTTTTAGTACTACGGCACACTAAAATCCATGTACTCTTAAAACAACACAGTTTTTAACGAGAAACCTCAGTAGGGGGCCACTTGCAAAAACATAATTATGTCAAGAAATATGTTATGCCACGATCGCTTATTACTTTAGAAGTATAGCTAGCACCTGTTGGAATTATTTTATCACCATTATTTAGTTAGAGCATAGAAGCCATTACTCGCTACAAGGCTAGAAGACGTTTCACGTACCTACTCAATTCACGTACTTACCCAATTTTTTTTATGTTATTTAATTGGAAATGGACGTTCGGGTCAATAGTGGACGTTCGGGGAAAAGGATGTAACTGACCTGATCCATTAATACGGTTTACCTTTTATTTGTTAAACTTGTAAGTGTAAATTCTAAATATAGACCTGAAATTAATTATCGTTGTAGGTTCACATTCTTTCACAGGAATCCAACTTCGAAATAAATAAAATAGAAAGACACCCAAAAGTTTCTACAAATTTTCTACTTAGAAAGACTTTGATGTCAGCTTCGGCTTCACAAAGCGAAACAGAGATTATAATTAGTTGGTAATTTTCTTATTTCAGAACAAAACCTTTAACTCTTGAGCAAGCCTCTCTTTCTAACAAACAAACTTTTGCAATTAGCCATCCCGCTTCAATTGAAAGTAAGATCGCAAAAAAACGTATTTTTCATCAATATCTTTTCTCTTGGGTGTTTGGGGAAAAATCCATCGGGTAGAAGCCCTGCTATAATTATTTACCTTTCAAATGATGGTATATTCAGAAGAAATGGTGTAGGGTGATTCTTGTAAAACTGGTTATAAATCTGAAATCGAGCTTACTTTGCTCCTCTTTTCTATCGAGAAAATTTAATAGAATCGTGTTTTCAACGGTTAGATGCCCTGCAGAAAGAACGTATCTACACTGTTATGTGAACTATATATATTAAATACAATACAATACAATGTAATAATATGCTTATCAAAAATCGGTTCGAAAACAGACAAAATAGGCATGACCCCCTCTTATGATTATCCCACGTTTGTTCTTATGTTAATAACAACGCCAGGAAACAAATGAAATAATGAGGTTAAGATTCAATGAAATCATTCAGGTTCGCGAAAACATCATCATCATCAGCCTATCATCGTCCATTGCAGAACATAGGCCTCTCCCAAGGCGCGCCACAAAACTCTGTCCTCGGCCTTCCTCATCCAGTCGCTCGCCGCTACCTTTTTTAGGTCGTCTCTCCAGCGGGCTACAGGGCGTCCCACACTACGCCGGCCAGTTCGTGGTCTCTACTCTAGAACTCGGACTTCCCGCGAAACCAAAATCAGCGAATCTGTACAAAATTGGAAACCTACACGATCCAAAATGTATGTACCTACCTACAACAGATTTTTTTATCGCGATTTTTTTATTCGTTGTTCCATAGAGAAAGTTGTTCAATTTGATGTACCTATAGTCCTACTAATATGTAAAAGTTTTTGACGATGTTTGAGACTCAATCACACATAAACGGCTGAATGGATTTGGCTGATATTTAGCACACAGATAGAATATATTCTGGATTAACGGACCTTTCAAAGTCAACGCAGACGAAGTCATGGTTAAAAGTTAGTCGCCAATAATTATGACACAACATTTTTGAGAAATAGGATCTTTCTTGGTTCACCGAGTATATTAAAAGATAAATTATACTTTCTGAAGGATCGTTTTGAGTCACATGTCGGTAATTAGAAGAGAACTCCTGCGTTCAAAATAACTTAATTTTCAAGGCCCTTTCGTAAGGTTAAGAGGCTCCCATAGGTAAACGCTGGCTCGAGCTATATTTTACTGGTTTTTAGAAGCTATCTTCTTGTTATTTGAAAAACATACAAATAATTGAAAAGTGTAGCAATATTCTTCAACATCTCGGCTTTAGTTGCTATAGATCATATTTCTTATTTTTCTATAAAATACATATAAAACCCGTGTTCAAAGGAAAGCCTAAATATTAACTTAACTTTTTAAGTTGAAGTCACATTTACTTGAGACACACACCTTTGTGTAGACAATATTAAGATCTAAAATAAAAAAATTGCTAATAGCAATTTTTTTAAGACCAATATTTAATGAGTTAATTAGATAATTGTTAAATTTGTGGCGAATTCTTATGATTTTAGAATGTGATTTCCTTGGATTAGAAGGCTCCACTGTGACATAATGAAGGACAAGCTAGTCAAAAATAGGTATACCTACTAAAATGACGTAGTTTAGTAGAGGTGAGGTGGCTCTGAAAGAGTCAAGGTCGTTCTGTCAGGGAAACCCCTTAACAGCAATTTCGTAATAATTGTGCGATGTGAGTGTAAACGTATTTTCTGCGAAGGTGAGAGTTGGTCGTGTAATAATATTATAACCGCTATCAATCGGTTATCTGCATACTACGGCCGCAGATTTATGTCGCAGTGAAAACGTTGGGCAAAGTAAATCCACGACGCTTCAGTCCGTTTACTTTAGTCATAATTCTGTCTGATCCAGACCATTAAAAACGTCAGCTTGCAAGTTATCTTATCTGCAACGAACACTGGGATGGATTGCACAAAATGTTAACATTAAGTTTAACTACATATTCTGTCGTCTGCAGGCTAAGTCTGCAGGCACTAAGTTAGAAAATGCATGCTTCAATTATTTTGATGTTCAAATGCTTGGAACTATTTTCCAAGCATTTGAACAACAAAACTGTTGCTGACTTTGCAAAGAGTAAAGTGAAATAAAACCGGTCAAGTTCGAGTCGGGCTACTCGCGCACCGAGGGTTCCGTACCACACCACCACAGAACACAACATTATTAACTTAGAAAAAAAAAATTTTTGTCCGGGACCTTTAGCGCGAGACCGACTCACACTTGGCCGGTTTTTAGTATTTGTTGTTATTCTGTAGAGTTTGTTCTATAATCACACTAAGTTTGACGCTTGTATGTATTACCGTTTTTACTATAGAGCGTGAAGAAAAAACGTTGATAAAAACTAGTTTATTGTTGAGAACCCCCCTTAATTTTATTTTTTTTGTCATTTTTATTATTTGTTAACAAATCCGCCGTAGCAACATTCGCAACAACGCACATTCTGTGAAAATTTCAACTATCTAGCTTTTACGGTTCAAAAGTTACAGCCCTAAATAGGTCGGACAGACGGACGGACATCGTAGGCTTAGTAATAGGGTCCCGTTTTCACCCTTTGGGTACGGAACCCTAAAAAGAAAGAATAAACCACCAGTGATTTTATTATAAATTCATAGAATATTATATTTATTTATTTATAGTACATTTAGACAATTACTGTGCCTATTCACTTTAATTCATAAACATTCTCTATGGGACCAACACAAGTAAAACAACATCGAAATCTCGAAAAAATGTCAGCTGTCCCCTTCGCTGTCCCATACATTTGAGTCGAGTTATATTTTGCAGTTTTTTATGGGAGAGCTGATTTTTAGGGTTCCGAAGTCAAAAGGAACCCTTATAGTTGCGCCATGTCCGTCCGTCTGTCCGTCCGTCTGTCTGTCCGTCCGTCTGTCCGCGGCTTAGCTACTAGAAAGCAGTAATTTGGCTTATGTATACATATTTATCACGCCGACAAAGTGGTAAAATAAAATCTTGAAAAATATATTTTTTTAGGGTACCTCTCCTACACGTGAAGTGGTGATGAATTTTTATTTTCTCGTCTATCCCATGTTGTGGAGTATCGTTAGATAGGTCTTTCAAAAATATTTTGGGTTTGGGAAAACCATTTTTCGATTTAGGGATCCGTCAGCGAAATATTAAGCTTTAAAGCGAAAATTTTGGTTAGACTCAAGTGTCTCCCCCCTCTCCCAAGCAAACGGTTGTAGTTGGAGATGAGAAAAAATTCACGGCAATAGCATATATAACGAATTTAAAAGGAAAACTATCACCGCTAAGTAGGCTTTACAAGTTTATGAGTAATAGTCGACCAAATAATAAAATGTACTTTTTAGACTTTATTAGCCGTTAAACCGTAGTATAAAACAAAAAGCCTCCTTTTAAGTCCATATTATATTGTAATGGGCAACTACGGAACCCTACCCTGCGCGTGGTCCGACACGCACTTGGCTAGGTTTTTTTTTGCGATTTCGATGTTGGTCCCATAGAGAAAATTGTTCAATTTGATGGTCTAATCATCCCCTAAAAATTGTCGTCATTATTAAGACGGATCCGGTATATTGTGTGCTCTTTGCGGGATTTGAACACCTTAGCTCGGTTGACAGGTGACGACTGAGCTATCGCTATCGAGCTGTCAATTTTAAGTAGGTACAGTATGTGGGGAACTACTACAGATGTCCAGCACCCACAAGTTATAGCAAAGATGCCCACAGATGGCGATACCGTCGCTCTCGGAAATATGCTCCATACAAAGACAACGTTCATCGTAAATACGCAACTCGTAACCACATAAGGTTTACAATCGAATGCGAGACATGAATCGCGCAAGAGAAATAATCACAGAGATTCAATACCTATACAAGGTCCAACTAAGAACTGTTGGACCACGGCCGGTCCCCAGGCATCACAACTAGCCTGGCGGAAGTATACTTCCCTTTTCAATGGAGGAACATTCCCAAGTAGCCCCTAGGGTACAGTATTCATTATTGAAACAAAATTTATCGTATCGTTATTTTCATTAATCTCATTAACGTCACGCATTATTACGTTTGCATTTTCCTTCCCCTGTGTAAAACCTTATAGTCTTACATAGCGATATATATGAGTATAGGGTTACGTACGTATATAACACGATGAATAAGGCTTCGTTAGACACGGCCATTAGGGGCACTCAACAAGTGTAACTGAAACTCAAACATATGGCCCTCGTACGTAAGGGTCTGCGCTTTGATCTACCCTACCTACAGTCTAACCACACCGCCTGAATTCTTTACATTTTATATAAATGTTGCTGGTATGCCACAGGGGCTAGTCTTATACAGGTTGTAACAAAAAACATTTTAAATATTTAGAGGGGTGGTTAAGACCATAAACCCCAACGCCAACGACGAAAATTAAAAGGATGGTCAGATCATAGTCCGTCTTTGAACGCTGTTTTTTTAGGACTTTAAATAAAAACGTTGTAAAATTATTATTTTTATTATTTTCTACTAGAGGTGTGTAATCAGAATCACTAATCAATTAAAATATTATTATAATATGCAACGTGTTAATGAATAAACGCTAAACCTCATACACCCCAACTGATTTATAACAAAATAATTACATAATTTCATTATTTTGATACTTTAAATTTAAAGTTTTAGAATTTTAAGTTTTGAGGCAAAAATGATTTGTTATCATTTCAGCAATGAATGAAAGCGCTAACGTACTCATGGATACATTTTAATAATCTTGTTTTGGTAGTAGGTAAGTAGGGTGAGTGTGCCCGTGCGGTGGGTTGACATTGGTTTCAGTTAATTTTAAATTTTACAAACTAATTATTTAATATTAAAAAAATATATATATATTGAAACCATGATAATTCGATTCTGCTCTCGATTCTAAACAAACTATTTTCTAGTTTTGCGTTAATCCATTAACACATTGTATATTATTTAATTCACACAATCAATTTAATCAATTAAAAACATTAATTTTATACCGGCTCAACTTCGCCTGTAGGATCTTCACTTGATCAATGCGGCATCGCCTGTTTAGTAGCATACCTATTCTAACCCGGAAACCAAAAAAGCAACATAATGTTATCTTTAATGCCCGACCGAAACTTCGGCTTCGTACAAAATCAGCCGAAACTTTGGGCGAAGCCGAAGCTTCGTTCCACGGTTTGTTACTGTTAAAATGTAAGTTTTAAACAAAAAACAATGCCTGTGACAGACGGACGGACGGACGGACAGACACCGAGCTGATTCCATAAGTGTTTTGCCAATTTTAGTACGGAATACAAAAAATTGTAAGATATTTATTTAATCAAATTAATGTTTTACCATATGAAAAGATAATAATAGTACAATTACCTATTCATATGGGTTTACCTATGATATTGCCATTTCGTGTGGCAATGTACATTGGATTCGGAATTAATCTTGACATAAATTCATCTATTAATTTAATAAATTCTTCTAGACTCCTTACAAGTTCGCAACAATGTAACAATATAGATTTTGCTTTGTTTTAGTACTTTTTAGTTAGGTATTTTAGTATTTCTACTTATGAATGAACCTTCGGCTTCGGCGTCGGTCAAAAACGGACCTTCGGGATAACACTACAGGGTGTAATAAAATAAGTTGACAAATTTTCAGGGGTTGGTTTATACCATCAAACTGAAAAACATTTTCTATTGGAGAATACCTCCGGAAAACAAACCGCAAACCAAAAACAAATCTGCTGTTCCATACTAAACTGCCAACCGCTAACTGCCTACTCGACTCAAATGTATGAAACGGCAGATGTTTTTTTTAATTTTTGCGTTTGCTCCTATAGTAAAAGTTTTTAGTATATGGTCTGAACTACCCCTAAAAATTTGTTGATTTATTTCGTGTTATTTTAGTACTTATTTTAGTACTTACTTACCTATTCTAACAAGGAAAGAAAACTTTATTATCTTGCGTAAAAATCATCTGCCGGAAACCGAGAGTTTACCCTCGAAACAATTGGAATATAAATCTTTTATCAATTTACAGTTCAATTGAAATAACATTGCCAAAGTTTTGCCAACCCAAACAGAAAATAACATTGAAGAATATTTTATTTAAAATTCAATTTCGGAGTAGGATCTGAGTGAATTGCCTATTTGAATGGAAAACCTTTACCTCTTTGAAAGTACTTCGGTATCAAGTTCCAATGTTTGTTGTGGTCATGTTTTTGAAAGTTTAGTGAAATTTTGTTATAAGTAATTTAGTTCAGTTTTTAATCAAAAATAACAAAAATTCCGCGTGTTAGTTTGACTACATTTTAAACTTTAAAAAAATTGCATATCAGCAGTAAATATAACAACAAAAACAAAAGTGTACCTGGATACATTGGTAAACTATTCAGTAATATTTAACAAAAATAAGATCTTGGAAATGTTATCATTTGCAGAGACAGCGTCAAAAAACTTGAATTCCAATAGACGAAATGGAAAAATCACGAAAAACTGGTTTTTCTTGGTAACTCTTTGGAGTTTTTTAAAACAATTTAATTACCATTTTTTACGAGTCATCCTGTACAGGGTTTTGTTACAAAACTTTAAATCTGCTCGTCCTATAACATGTATAGGTATTTGTATTTTTTGCGATTCCGATGTTATTCAATAGAGAAAATCGTTCAATTTAATCATCCTTTAAAAACCCATCAGCATATTATTTATATGAGATCAAACACGAATACGTACTACTATAATTTACTAAGGAGATCCCTTGACAACCTTTCTTCTCCATCATCAGACCCTCAATCTTACTGGTGATATTATGAAGGACCCTGTGTATTTCTGGCTAGTCAGAAAGCATGCTATATATGTAGCTACAAAATCGACCACCAAAGAATTTATATAACTATATGATGAATGTTGAACCGGCAAAGGAGGATGTCAGGATTGTAACAGGTGGCGATCTATTGAAACTGCCTTCTTCAATCGGAAATAGCATTACGTATGTATTTCTAAGCACAGAGTAAGAATTGGTACGCCTTACGCAAGACGTTCAAGAGAACCCTTCATAAAAGTTTCTTTTCGTACAGTGAGATTGTTAAATTGTAATAACGTGACATTTATCACTTGAACGCGTTCTCAAGGACTTTGTTGTGAGACGTGATTTGTGGCCCATTGCGTAAGACGTATGTGAGGTTTATTAGGTCACTAAAGGGGAAGAATTTCGCCAGATTTTTTGTGAAAATTGCTTTTTTCTCGGTTACGCACCAACTCCTAGTTTATAGGTATCCGGGTACAATCATGAGCTTTACGGGAAAGTAAAGGTAGACCAGATTTTGATGGTAAAAATTTTAGGCTAAGCAACACTGGGGTAATTAGATTAGGGCCGTTTACACACTGCAACTTTTTGCAGCGCAGAAGTACTGCAAAAAGCATCGATTGTGTCGCGATGCAGACTTACTGAGACAGTGGTGGTACAAATCGTTCAAAAATCCCTAAAAGCTCATTGGTACGAGTCGATCGACATCCACAGTCGAAATACTTAGGCCCATAATAATGCGCATGCGCTCATCTAGCGTACTTTAGAACGTGAAGGTGTGTGTAGAACTGTAGATGAACCTTGCGCTTGTGTGCTGTATTTCGAAACTTTTTATTGAAGTTTGTCCATTCTTGTTTACTCTAGATTGGTGAAAGAACTTGTAACGTGTATAAACAGCCCCATTGAAATTTATTCAAAATTTGAAAGGAAAACCCAGTTTATTTTTTGCAACGTAAAGTGTAATTCAATTTACTAAACATCTGAAGCAATTCTTATAACTATGTACTTTGGTACTTTAGTAAGAAAATCCATTACGAGCTTAGAAAAACATTGCATGAGGTTAAACGCTTCGAGCTTAATAAGGGATTTTAGATTTTAATTAAATGAAAACAGATCTTGTAATTGAATTTAATATTAAATACTAAGTAAATTGTGAGATTCAGGGTCGAAGGTTTATGCCTTAAGAATAGGATACATTTCACGATGAGATACTTTTTTAATGGGTACACTGCACCCCCAATATACTTACTAAGATCCCATCGACACAAATTAAAGAACATTACACAATTTTTTTTTTATTACCTTTTACAATACCTACAATGACCAACAGCTCTTTTCTCCTTTTCCCATTAAACTGGCCCATTCTATGAATGCTTTGGGCCACTCAAGGTTCCAGGGATGGGGAAGTAGCGGCCCGCCGGCTGAACGGCCGGCTTTCGGCCACTTTCGGCAAAAATTGCATCTTTGGCCACACGACCAAAATCAGCCGAAGCTTAGGAATAACAATTTTACTGTTAATATGAATAAAATGTACGTTTTAGGGTTTCGTAATCAACAACAACAAGGAACCCTTATATCATGTCCGTCCGTCTGTCCGTCTGTCTGTCCACTTAGCTTACAGATGCTTGGTACTTGTTTGACAAAGCTGTAATTTTGGCATTCTTATTGATCACGCCGAGAAAGTGGAAGAACAACATTTATTTTTTTTAGTTTGACGCTAGTTTATACCTAAAATCGTAGATCTATCTGTAATGAACTAATGAGCCAAGACAAGATAGAAGCAATAAGAAATAGTACCAATCACAAAATCCAATTCCAAAAGTAATACAATTGCCCTATTGACAAAATAAAGGAGCAATCTATTTCACCAAACAATTTTCAGCTTTATTTCCCAGAAATAAAAGGTTTTTTTTAAAGAGGCCCATAAAACAAAGACAACCTTATAAAGTTTGAGTTATTTTAGGGCTGCCCATTACAATGAAATATTTAACTGGTGGTGGTGATCTAATTTAAACAAAATCGGTTTTCGGTAATTGTAAATTGAAATACAATACCTACATCATTTCCTAATTTTAAAAACATGCTTTATTTGAAAGAACCTAGTATACTGAGTATGGGTTTGAAATAATCGTAATCGTGATCAACAATTATTTGGGGAATTAATCGTAATCGTTTTAACACTAAAAGTGAGTAACAACCCCAGGGGAGCGCGTAATTTCTCTATGGTAACAACACAGACATCCTACTCTAAACTATTATAAAACTGTAACAAGAGTGTGTCTGTACATTGAAGATATTAACAAAAAAAAAGTTACGATATGGTTTTTAGGTGTCCCCGATTCCATATCACTAATTTTTAGATTTTTTGTCTGTCTGTTTGTTTGTTTGTATGTTTGTTTGTTTGTTTGTTTGTTTGTTTGTTTGGGTGTTTGTTTGTGCGAGTATCACGCAAAAACTACTGAACCGATTTTGATGAAACTTTTTTTGTTTGATAGCTTATCATCTGACTTAAAATCTGGTATATAATTTATGCGGACGAATTCGCGGGTAAAAGCTCGTAATATTATAAACGTGAAAACGTGTAAGTCAGGAGTGCGATTTCTGAATCTCATTCGCTGAGTTCAGCAGTTAAAAATGTCAAAATTACTGTGGAGACGTGTATCTTTCTACTGCTGACTTGACTTTCAAAAATCGCAGTCCTGAAGTATGATTTTTGAAAGTCAAATCAGCAGTAGAAAGATGCATATCTCCGTAGTAATTTTGACATTTTCAACTGCTGAACTCAGCGAATGAGATTCAAAAATCGCACTCTTGGATGTTTGTCCCGCTTTCACGCAAAAACTGCTGAACGGATTTTGATGAAATTTGGCATACAGATAGACCATGGCCTGGATTAACACATAGGGTACTTTTTATCCGGGTAACGCAGACGAAGTCGCAGCCAACAGCTAGCAAATAATAATTTAAGAATAGGTTAAATCGAAACCCGAGTAAAAGAAGTCGCAAGCAATAGGTAGGTACTAAATGTATGGACTTTGCAGTTTTGGGAACAATGGGTTTTGGATATAAGTGGCATAGGTACCTAAGCCCAGCTAGTTTTAAGGGGGGGTCAAAGTGTTTTTGTCTGTTTTCGAAGCGGTTTTTGATAACCAAATTATTACATTTAACATATATAGTTCAAATAACAGTGTAGATACGTTCTTTCTGCAGGGCATCTAACCGTTGAAAACACGATTCTATTAAATTTTCTCGATAGAAAAGACGACCAAAGTAAGGTCGATTTCAAAATTTATAATCTGTTTTATACAAAAACCACAATACCATTTCTTCTGAATATACCATCATTTGAAAGGTAATTAATTATAGCAGGGCTTTTAACCGATAGTTTTTTTTCATTACCTTTATTTACTTTTTGATTAATCATTCATGTGATTTTCGACGCCATTTCGACCCGCACATAGACCGCCATTGTCCCGAGGGACGTTGTCGAGGCTAGACCTATGTCACTCTGCTACGAAAAATTACGTAAAATAATAAAATTGACAAATATTATTATTTTAAACAAGAAGATTATAATCTTCTTGGTTTTAAAGAAATTAATAAACACTCTTTAAACCATACCTCAGAATTGCCAACCCAAATGTTATAACAGTAATTTAGTATTTTTTTAAAAGAGATTGGTTATAATTTCTGTTTAATGTTTTAGTCCGTCCGTAGTCGGTAGTCAAACTCTACTTTGATTCTATTTGATACCCAGGGTCTGATCATGAAGTAGCCTACTATTGCATTACATCAGAAGATCACTATTGTAACTCGGCAGTGAAATTAATATAAATTCGTCCAGTTTGATTTGTCTTGAAGAGTTCCTACTCTAATTCTAGATGATGTCCTGGGCCTGATGATAAAGCCGGAGGGAGTCGTTGTCAAGAATCAGTTCAGATTCTTGACAGTGACTCCAATGAAATTAATAATTTTGAAACCGGTTTTATTTTTTTGTTATGGTTTTGTTTCTTTCCTTATTCGGCGAATGGTGAATAAGTCTCTGATATCTTCTACACATTTTGGAAAAAGAAATCTACAGATTTAAACTTTATCACAATGTAATGTATGAAATACCAAGAAATACAATTCAATCAATAAGTATAATTTGAGTATAATCAACAAAACAAGTACGTAGAAAGTAGCAATAATTTACACATCCTTCAGTCACCACCATCAGACCCTCGATTTACCGGGACATCTAAACTATTATAAAACTGTAACAGAAATGTGTCTGTACATTGAAGATATTTACAAAAAAAAATTACGACATGGTTTTTACCCGTCCCTGATTCCAAATCACAAATTTTTGGATTTTTTGTCTGTCTGTTTGTTTGTTTGTTTGTTTGGGTGTTTGTTTGTTCGAGTATCACGCAAAAACTACTAAACCGATTTTGATGAAACTTTTTTGTTTGATAGCTTATCATCTGACTTAAAATCTGTTATATAATTTATGCAGACGAAGTCGGTAAATGCTCGTCATACATAAATGCAAATATCTAAGAGTGTTCTGCTACAATTAATAGTCTAGGAGATCCCTTGATCACCTTCTGTGTTCCATCTCTATCATCAGGTCAGCTCGATGTCTCCAACTACCCTACCTACTGTCGGCGCGTCTTCGCTAATCAACAGTTCGGGCCTAATGACATTAGTTGACATTCGGGCCCTTGGCGGTGATAAGAAAACAACCTTTTTTGCAAGAATTCTTCATTGACTGAATATACTTAAAATGATAAAAAAAAGATATCTTTTGTCACTAACCACTTACTTCGTGATTAGATCACGCGCCACAGCCTAAACTTAACAGTATTCCAACAGTATAAAATAAACAAAGGTCAAATGATGTTATTATAGCCCGACCAGAAAAATAAAAAACCTCGCTATGTTGCGGAAAATCATTGGAACTAATTTTTGTACTTGGAACATTGACATTAAAGGTAATAGTCGATTGCAGCGCTCCTCAACCGGTTTTTTATATTTCTATGAACACTGAATATAGCTACTCTAACGATAGACAAGCCCGTTCATAGAAACAACTTGTTCCATTTGAATGCGGTTCTCGCACCGCATTGATGTTCCCGAGTTCACTTCGTCACTATGGCAATGACAGACCGCAATGTGTCATTTTGTGTCAAAAAAAAAAAAAATATTCAAAATAATATCATATAGATAGGTTTTTGACGTCATTTTTTGACTCTACCACCTGTGTTGCTTTATGCATTGAATAATTATGTATAGAACAGACAACGCGAACAAAATCTGTGCACCACGATCAGCAGTGCGGGGTGCGCACCGGGGGCCCCGTGCGGCGAGCGACTGGCACATGCTATACTCCATTCCAAATAGGGGCGAAAGAAGGAAAAAGTAGTTGTTTGTTATACAAGAGTGCAAAGTTGCTTTTTAACCGCGTGCTCAATTTTGATGAACAAGCAAGCGAAGGATGCTAAAATTGAATCACGAGCGTAGCGAGTGATTAAAATATTAGAATGCTGAGCGTCAGCGAGTGAATCAAAAGAGCACAAGGTGAAAAATCTTTGCACTCGAGTGCAACACGTAACTTTTCATCCCACCTCATCGAGGAAAAGACGTGAAAAGAAAATGGCGCGCGCAAAGCAAAGTAAAAGAAAATACACCAAGAAGGTTCCGAGTCAGAGTTTTTAACAAATTAAAAAAAGTTGTGTGATAAATTCGGCACCATGGAGGGAGAAGTAAATAGGTTTAATAATGTTTTGCTTAGTGCACACCTGGTGCACACGATGTTCTAAATTCAATTTACTTTATCCTCTAGAGGATGGAGGACATGACATGTGCCTCTAGACTAGTCTAGAGGATAAAAACGGCTTTTGCACTCAGATATCGAAGAGCAAAAATACTATTTCCGAGATGGTGGGATGAATAGTACACACTTTAAATAAATTATGAATATTGTATCAAACAACAAAATGGCGATGTTGAAAGACCTAAAGAAGCAGTGGTCATGTGGTGTCTTTGTTTCAATGAAGCTTTTTTAAAGACTGTTATGAAAAAAATCCGTCAGATGGCGCTAGTAGTCGCCATATTAACAATACGAAAAAAAAAAACATATTTAAGTTTTCTAAAAAATTGTACTAAAATTATTATGACTTCATTCAAATCGTTATGATCGTCATCGTATCAATTTATGATACGAAAATTCAGAAAAGTGGCTGCCATCTTGAACTTTTTTGTTTTTCAACCGATTGCTTCCAAAATCGATATCTGGGGGTTTCTCTGATCGCCAAAAACGAAGCTAAAGTCAGTAATTCAGAAAATTGGCCGCCATCTTGAACTTTTTTGTTTTTCATCTGATTGCATCCAAAATCGATATCTGGGCGTTTCAGCAATCTCCAAACACGAATCTGAAGTAAAAAATTCAGAAAAGTGGCCGCCATCTTGAACTTTTTGTTTTTCATTCGATTACTTCCAAAATCAATATCTGGGGACTGGGAAATGGAAAATCTGGATGATGATGATGATGATTCGTATTCGGAGATGGTAGAAATCCCCAGATATCGATTATGGAAGCAATCGGTTAAAAAACAAAAAAGTTCAAGATGGCGGCCACTTTTTGAATTTTTGACTTCAGATTCGTGTTCGGAGATCGCAGAAACCCCTAAATATCGATTTTGGAACCAATCAGCTTAAAAACAAAAAAAGATGGCATCTACTGAAACCATCTGGCAATAATGAGTACTCTCTATGGAAAACTGTAAAGTCATCACACAAACCTCAACTAGCTCACTATCCCCTTAAAACACAGTCCAGTACATGGGCGAAAAGTATTTCTCACACTGCTGTTTAATGGTATACTAAGAACATCTCATTATCCTAGTATATGGAAAGTATCGCAAATTACTATGATCCCTAAACCCGGAAAACCACAACACTTAACTTCATCTTATAGACCAATAAGCCTTTTACCAGTTCAGTCAAAAGTTTTTGAGAAGATCATCTCCAGACGTTTAAATGAAAGTATTACAGAAAATCAGCTTATCCCAGACCACCAATTTGGATTCAGAAGCCATTATTCTACAATAGAACAAGTCCATAGAGTCTGTGAAGAAATTAGAAACGCTTTAGAAAAGAAAGAATACTGTTCTGGCGTTTTCCTCGATGTACAACAAGCATTCAACAAAGTTTAGCACAATGGATTGCTTTATAAGCTCAAAAAGACCTTGCCACATAATCTCTGTCTCTTGCTCAAAAGTTACCTGGAAAACCGCATCTTTTATGTCGAAATTAACGATGCGAGCTCAACCTTTCACGATATAAAGGCTGGAGTTCCACAAGGATCCGTCCTAGGCCCAATATTGTATTTGATCTACACTGCAGATGTGCCACAATCACCAAGTGTAATGACAGCCACATTTGCTGATGACACGGCTGTTCTAACATCAAGCAGATATTCGGAAACAGCATCATTGAAACTGTAAAATCATCTTGACGATATAAATAGCTGGATGAGAAGCTGGCGGATTAAGGCAAGTTCAGTCAAGTCAAACCATATAACATTCACCCTGCGACAAGGCGACTGCCGTGAGACTTGGAGATGACATACTTCTTCATAACACTGTTGTCAAATACCTCGGTTTTCATCTTGACCGCAAGCAGACATGGAGGACACATATTAAAAAGAAACGTGATGAGTTGAACTGCAGAACAAGATCGCTGAATTGGCTACTTGGAAGACAGTCAAAGCTATCTGTAAACCTTAGATCAAAGTTAAATTAATGGATAGGCCTTACGCGAACATTTCAAACCAGAAAAATGAGGCAAAACAATTGACAGTTTTACTTCGAATTTGTATCGAGATGACAGACCAAGTACCCTAGTTTGTATTGAAGTGCCCTAGTTTTGCGTGTTTCAACATAAAGCGCTTTGGGCCTATCCATTCATTTTACTTTGATCTAAGCTGTAAACAACAAAGTGTTGGTCTATAAAACATTGCTAAAACCAGTATGGACCTACGGCATACAACTTTGGGGTTCAGCAAAGAACTCCAACATAGAAATACTGCAGCAATATCAAAACAGTGTCTTAAAGTCAATAGCATGCGCTCCATGGTTCACGAAAATGGAGGAAATTCATGAGTATTTAAATATCTCCACTGTGAAAGACGAAGTGAACTATTCTACCAAGGTCTACAGAGATAAAGGATCACTCACCACGTAAATAAGCTGGCTTTGCCTCTAAGTAAACCACTTAGCATAAGACGTCTAAAACGACGACACATTTGGGATAACTTATGACCCGTAGTGACCAAATGAAGGCGGCCCGAAAGTGGGAAGGCATGCCTGCAATCACCGATACATGCAAAAGAACTGCCCATGGTCCTCAGACCGATAGCATGTTATAAAATTAACAAAAAAAAAAAGCTACTGTTCTGAACTTCTGACGTCAGATTCATTCGCAGAAACCATACATTTTTCTAATATATGTATATATTTAAATTAGCAATCAGTCAGAAACTACATTATTTATTTTCCTTTTGCAGCAAATAAATTATGTTACATTGTTTCATTATTTTAATCGAAAGTAGCAGAGCTTCATGGCATTTTATGGTTTATCTGCTGAAAACATTACGCGCGTCACTGCGTCACCCGTGTGTCATACCATGCGACGTCGCCGCGGTGCTGCATTGACGCAGCGGCAATGCGTCATTGTGTATGCTCTTCTCCTACGTGCGGTTTCATACAACTCCTTGCTTCACAAATGACGGACTGCCGTATGGAGCTCCGTCATGCGTCATCTTGTGTGATCCACCTTTGGTATTGGTATTGGTTGAGCGGGATCATTTTCCGCAACTCGACGACTCAGGCGCCTATTTTGCGTGTGGTGGGAATGACTACACCTGCCATCCCAGCTCCTCCAGGAAGTCCACCAGCTTGTTAATGCTGCCGAATACATCTGGAAGAGACTCCGGTGATGCGAGGTGTTGTGCCCGATAGTGTGCTAGCCCGTTGCGTTCTAGCAGTAAGTGCGCAGACATAGTAAAACAGGCATGTCAAACTTGCAACACACGGACCGCAGTGCGTTTTCTTGCGGCCCTATCAATTTTTAAGAATAAATTCCCAATGCAGCCCTCACGCGTGCAGACTTGACGTAGGTAGTCATATTACATTGGAACCATCACTGCATTGAGTCATGATGTGAAAAATTCGCCTTTTGTCATCATTATGTCGTGACGATTATATCCACAGAACATTATAAGAGAAGGAAGGAGGAGGAGGTTAGAAGTGCAAAGTAGGCATGGAACGCGTGCCACACGGTTATATGCAATGATTTGCATAGCACCATAAGGCGCGCGGCGTGGTGCGAGCGAGAGGGCATAAAGTAGTTGTAGAAGCATGAGTGGGAAGACAAATGGCGATAGTCGTCTCGTAACCCGTCTTGTAATGTTCTTTGATTATAACAAAGAGGCGTTTTGATAGCAAAAATTTGCCGCAGTAATTACTAAACCAATGCTTGCCAAACGTATTTCTCTCGATTTCCAAGTTTAGGGACTTTATTCATAAATTAATACGATGACGATCATAACGATTTGAATGAAGTCAGAATAATTTTAGTAAAATTTTTAAGAAAAAATGTTTTTTCGAATTGTCAATATACTACGCCATCTGACGGATTTTTTTCATAAGTCTTTAAAAAAACTTCATTGAAACAAAGACGAACCACATGTGCGCACCACTGCTTCTTTAGGTCTTTCAACATCGCGATTTTGTTGTTAGATACAATATTCATAATTTCTTTAAAGTGTGTACCTCTTATACAACGTGTTAATGAATTAACGCAAAACTAGAAAGTAGTTTGTTTAATTTTGAATTATCATGGTTTCAACATAGGTAATTTTTTTCAAAATATTAAATAATTTATTTGCAAAATTTAAAATTTACTGAACCCGATGACAACCCACCGCACGGGCACACTCACCCTACTAACTACCATAACAAGATTATAAAAATGTGTTCATGAGTACGTTAGCGCTTTCTTTTAGTGCTGAAATGATAACAAATCATTTTTGTCTCAAAACTTAAAATGCTTATAACTTAAAATTTAATTATCAAAATAATGAAATTATTGTTGCAATCTAATTATTTTATTATAAATCAGTTGGGGTGTATGAGGTTTTGCGTTAATTTATTAACACGTTGTATATTCCGTGGAATAGGTAACCTGCCTTCTCTGTTTGAACATACTGATCTGTCATTTGTTTAGACTGTGGTCAATTTTGCACATATAGATAAATAGAAAAAACTTCAAATATTATTGATTATAAACATGTTACAGCCATGTTGTGCTATTCAAATTCAAATAAAAAATTTAAAAATGAATTCTCGGGAGGAACTTGAACCCACAGTCCATTGACTTGACTGCACTCTTCAGAACCGGCGAATTGTGTAGAAAAAACATAGGTACCATGTTTCTTTAGCAATTTGTTTCGCCTTCAACTGAGATTTCATTTTTTTTTTATTTCTTATGTTACCCATTTTAATAGCGAAAATTAATTTGTTTATCAGTCTTGCATTCATGCTATTTTTTATGTGGAGTGACTTTTCTATACATGGCAATATTTACGTACATATGGCGGGGAAATGTGACAATGACAGTGCTGGAAAAAGTTTTACGTCTGGTGGGCGGGGCCTGAGCGGGGAAGCGGGGTGTAAAACAGATTTTTTTCAGGACTAATACCCAGCCTTAAACTATCATCAAAATCGGTGCAGTATTTTATTTAGGAGTAAACTCCGAAAATACCTACACAAATACATAAAGGACTATTTATGGAACTTGGTTAAAAATACACATTTCATTTCAACAACACCTGCGCATCTAACTGATAAAAAAAATTATCCATTAAGAGGATATTCCTTGCAGCGCGATTCATACAAACGAAGTTTGAATATATTTATAATACTGATTAAATTATAAAGTCAATGATTTTTTTTAAAACACTATCTAGAAAATTAACTGTGCTTGTGTGATTTGTCAGATTTCCGTTAAAATATACAGTTTCATTGCCAGGATTAATTTTACATTTGTATGGAAATCAGAGCCACTGTAACATCGAAATATACAGGGTGAAATTAATATCATTGGCATCCTTTTAAACTAAGAGTCTACCAAACTGGACATTTTTTACTAAGGGAGCAAACCGATTGGAGCAAAAAAAAAAAATATATCAGCTGTTGCATACATTTGAGGCGAGTAGGCATTGCAGTTTAGTATGTGACAGCTGATTTTTTAGTTGCTCCGATCGGTTTGCTCCCATAGTAAAAGTTGTTCAGTTTGATGGGTAGACTCTTAGTTTAAAAGGATGCTAATGATATCAATTTCACCTTGTATATTTTATCGAAAATCTGACAAACCACAGACAGGCACAGCAATTAGTTTCTAGATCGTGTTTAAAAATATCATCGAGTTTAATGGTTAATATCGATATCTATATCTATTATAACTATACATATAACAAAAAAAAATTAACTTAGCGCTGAATGTACATTGAAGATATTTTGAAAAAAAAATTTAGTTTAGGATATTTTTGTTTGTTTATCTGTTTGTCTGTTTGTTTGTGCCCGCAACACATAAAAAACTACTGAACTGATTTATATATTATGGGGTTTTCACAATAGCATTAGTCAATAAAAAGTTATGAGTATTTAAAGTCAGTGGTCCGCGCGTACCTACGTAGTCGTGGGCGTCATCGTCCAAAATATAATCAAACTTTGTTTGTAAGAAGCAGAGGATATATCCTCTTAACCAAGCCCTATAATCCACCTGAAATCCGTTCCTACGTCAAATGACTAGTTTCTTTCAGCGACAATCTTACGCTTTCATCTACCTCCAACTTTCGTAACCCTTATTCATTATCCTGAAGGTTGAATTTAGCTTTTTAGCAAAAGCAACGTGTATGATGGTAGTGTGTAAATGTGACCCCAATCTGTCGTAGACCTGACGTCATAGGCGATGATAAACTAATATTAGTGTCGGTGCGCTTAAGAGGCTCCCCATAGGCAAACGCTAGCTCGGGCTATATTTTACTGGTTTTTAGAAGCTATCTCCTCGTTATTTGAAAGACATACAAATAATTAAAAAGTGTAGCAATATTCTTCAACATCTTGGCTTTATTTGCTATAGATCAAATTTCTTATTTTTTTTATAAAATACATATGAAACCTGTGTTCAAAGAAAACCCTAAAATATATTGGAAAAAATCTGTATTTTTTTAAGTACTAAGTAAGTAATCTGTACTTTTTAAGTTGAAGTCACAATTACTTGAGACACACGCCTTTGTGTAGACAATATTAAGATCTAAAATTGCTATTTACCAAAAAAATTTTAAGACCAATATTTAATGAGTTAATTAGAAATATGTTAAATTTGGGGCGAATTCTTATGATTTTAGAATGTGATTTCCTGTGGCTCCGCTGTGACATAATGAAGGACAAGCCAGTCAAAAATAGGTATACCTAGTAAAATGAAGTAGTTTAGTAGAGGTGAGGTGGCTCTGAAAGAGTCAAGGTCGTTCGGTCAGGAAAACCCCTTAACGTGTTCTTAACGTGAATGGAGTGGGACAGAAATAATAATTCTGTTATTAGAACGGGACAAGCTTTGACGCTTATTATAATAACAGGTTTGGTCAACTTCAAAAAACCGTCCAAGTGAGAGTCGAACTCGCGCACCGACGGTTCCGTACCACCACGCAATACAGGGTGTATGGAAAAGTATCATTAAACTTTAAACCACATACTCTTACCAGCAAACTGAACAACTTTTACTATGGGAGCAAACCTATAAGAACAAAAAAATCAGCAAAAACTGCAATACCTACCTACTCGATTCAAACGTATGGAAAAGCAGTTTTTTTATGTTCTGACAGGTTTGCTCCCATGGTAAACATTGTTCAGTTTGACGACACCGAGACGGGTAGAGTACATGTGGTTTAAAGGTTAAAGGTTGAACCTTGAACCTCATCTATCAGCACCGCATCGCCTTTTTCTGTCGCTCTATCCTTTTCTGTCATTCAGGAACGTCATTTGCTAGAGCAAATAAGGTAGACGGAACGCGAGACAGCACGCCGCAGCACCGTCCCGCGCGCGATCGCGTTCCGTCTATCTTATTTGTTCTAGCAAATGACGTTCCTGAGTGACAGAAAAAGATGGTGCGACAGAAAAAGGCGATGCGGTGCTGCCAGATGAGGTTCAACCCCAATGATACTTTTCCTTACATCTGTATAGACAAACAAATTGTTTTTCGGTACACATAGTGCGAGCCATACACACTTGGCAGGTTTTTATTATTCGTTGTTGTACTATTAGAGTTTGCACTATAAACACACCAAGTATGCTTCTATTATTAATTACGGTTCAAAAGTTACAGCCCTAAAGAAGTAGGACGGACAGATGGACGGACAACGTAGGCTTAGTAATAGGGTCCCGTTTTCACCCTTTGGGTACGGAACCCTAAAAATGAAGGGGTTTCTATATGCGATGCCTATACAAGAATCGTGTTTTTATAATGTTTCCATTTTGGCTCTATCGTTAAAACGATAATACATACAAGCGTCAAACTTGGTATGATTATATAGCAAACTCATCAACAAATAATACAAGCCAGCCAAGTGTGAGTCGGTCTCGCGCTAAAGGTTCCGGAGACAACAAAAATGTTTTCTAAGTTCTATGCATATACAGGGTGAAATTGATATCATTAGCATCCTTTTAAACTAAGAGTCTACCCATCAAACTGAACAACTTTTACTATGGGAGCAAACCGATTGGAGCAACAAAAAAACAGCTGTTCCATACTAAACTGCAATGCCTACTCGACTCAAATGTATGCAACAGCTGATTTTATTTTTGCTCCGATCGGTTTGCTCCCATAGTAAAGGTGTTCAGTTTGATGGGTAGACTCTTAGTTTAAAAGGATGCCAATGATATCAATTTCACCCTGTAGAGTCATATACAGGGTGTTAAGGTAAACAGTTGCATTACTTTAAGGAGTGATTGTATCCATGATACTGAACAACTTTCCCAAAGAAACCTAGATTGAAATTCACAAAAAACTATCGACTTTCCATACAAAAGTTCGATCCGCTGATTGCATTTAGTATGGGAAGTCCAACATTTTTTTACGAATTTCCTTTAGTATTCTTAGGGAAAGTAGTTCAGTATTAATTATGGTTATCTTCTTCTTATCGTGTGGGCAGAGCCCTGGTGTCAGAGTTTTTTCAGACCGCCTTACGGCCTCTGACGTGGTTTTTATGTAACGACTATTACCACCAGAGATAGTAGCCGGGACCAACGGCTTAAGGGCCTATGTCGAAAAATAATTTAAGCGAAACAGGTGTGGGATAGCGAAACGGCCTGATGCGAGAGAAAGAGATGGGGTGGCGCGCGCGCCTGAAACGAATCGAGCGCCAAATCAAACTTTATTTAATTGTGATTGTAATATTTATGTAAGTTCAATTCTGCTCTAATCAAAATTTAGAAAATATCAATCTCTTTTTTTTTTAATTAAGGCTTGTGTTTCTATTATTATTCACCGTTTAACAGTTCCAAGCGTTTATAGATAAAAAAGGAGGCTACTTTGGCTTGTTTTTCTATCGAGAAAATGTGTCTTAATCGTGTTTTGGCTCTAATCAAAACTTCAATTATATGTTCAAATTACACATATCCGAAAATCATAATCCTACTGTTAGTACTTCATGATATATGAAGCTTTGAAGAATCCTATTTTTTTCACATAGCCCCTTAACGTGACATCCGAAGCACGGAATCTTTTTTTTTTCAGACAATTAGGTGACTCAGCCTGCAATGTCCTAACCAACTGAGGAAAAACGCACAAAGTGACATATCACTAGGTGTCCCCCGTGGGAATCGAACCCACGACCTCCGTGTCGAGAGCCAAAGCTCTTAACCATTAGACCACGGAGGCAGTTATGGTTATATTATGGTTATAATCACCCCTTAAAGTAATTCAACTTTAAGGGGTGATTATTTACCCTAACACCCTGTAGAGTTTGATGATAAAATAATAAACCTTTTTGACCTAAATGCTTTAGCAACATACCTACTTTCATGAATTATTCCAACGCCTATTTAGGCGTAGCGTACCTATGGCTAATGCGGACAACAATTTAGGCCACACCGCAACAGAATAAATTAGAGTAGATCGAAGGTTTTGAAATCAATCACCTAACATTTTCTGATCGCAATTCGGTAAAAGAACTTTATTGCTAAAACATATTCTCATAATCCATTTCGACTATGTGCTTTTTTTCCAGTTACATGGGTCCGCATGGATGGGACAGCACGCATTTTGCGTACATTATTAACAAGTTCTCTACGGTTGCGCGCCAAAAATGATCTACCTCTATTGGTCGATTGATTTCGAGCCTGACGTATAACCGACGCAATCTACATTCGGTCTTTAGACAATAAGGCTGCCTGTCCATTGACGCGAGCTGGCTGTGCGAGCTGTGTAGCTGAGTAAATATTAACCAATCAGAGATCCGACCGAGATCGGCCAAGCTCCTGATTGGTTAATATTTACACAGCTACACAGCCAGCTCGCGCCTCTCTATTAAAGGTAAAAGTTTTATTATAAAAAGTAAAAATAAAAGTGAGAATCTAAAGGTTAGTACCTTTATTTGCCTAGTGAAATAACAAGGATTTGTGTGTTCATTTCATTAGGTTCCGCCCACATAATAACGTGAGATGAAAATAATAAACCGAAAGAATGTGTGCTTTTGTTCAAATTAAATTAAGTATCTACTAGGTAGGGCTTCTCTGATATTATTTTAAAATTTTGAGACATGATAAAGCCTTTATACCGTTTAGGTTTATAGTGTCCCTTTCCCAGAATATCCCTTCTCCAGATGAGACTAACCAAATTCTAGTAAAAAAAATTTCCGCTTCACAAAACAACAGGATCCTGAAGGAAATCGCTGAAAAGGTGGATTGTTCCATCCTGAAATACTGGGTGAGCCTGGTGATAAAATGAAAGATGTATGTGTGGTTCAGTTTAATTCAATTTAATTTATTTCAATTTAATTCTATTCTATTCAATTATAATTTTATATACATAAGTAAAACTTGTAATTCAATTGAAGTTGATAGTAATGTAATGTATTGTATGTTCACTATACTAACATAGGTTTTTCTAAAAAAAAATTACTAACAATTCTATGGATTCATGTGATCTGAAATAAATGATTAATAATAATAATAAAACACAACAAAAATACATGTGTGTTTTGTTACACACTGTATTTATGTAAACCTCATGTCTCACACGCCACAAATCTTAGGACTCGATCGCGCGAATTTAAAACATTGAAGTTCAATCCTAATTCAGTTTCAGTTCTAATCACATTGCAATCCAGTTACTATTAAACTATGACGCGCTAAACTTGACTATTTTCTATTGTGATTGACAGCCCGAAACGTCTGAGCGATCTGTCAAACGGCTGTCATGAGCTGTCAAATGATTAGCGCGATACCGCATGTGTATAAGGGTGCTTTTCCACCAGAGATGTGCAAGGGAAATGTGTCGCGCGAGGATGTCTAGCTGTGCTGTGAAATGTGAAAAATGTGTGGGAGTTTCCACCAAAGCTGTGCGAGGAAAATGTGTAGCGGAGTTGTGAAAATGCGCATAAAATGTGCGGTGCGAGCCGTGCGAGGATGCGTTGCGAAGCTGTGAAATCAATCAATCAATCAAATATACTTTATTTACACCAAACACATAAATACAGTACAAAATCAGCCGTTGGTCCCGGCTACTATCTCTGGTGGTAGTAGTCGTTACATAAAAACCACGTCAGAGGCCGTAAGGCGGTCTGAAAAAACTCTGACACCAGGGCTCTGCCCACACGATAAGAAGAAGTACAAAACGAAAGAAAAAATTAAAAGTGAAATGAAATTAAATGAAATGAAATGAAAAAAAAGAAAAATGAATATGATGATGAATGTGATGTGGAGTGAAATGTGTCGGCGGGGGCGTCTATGGACTGGCTGGTACAGTATGTCGCAAACCTCGCAACACTTTCCTCGCACACATCTGTCGCAAACCTCGCAACACATTCCTCGCACGCATCTCTCGCTTCTTTTGTACGTACAAAAACCTCGCTCCGCTAAGCCGTTTCCACCAGAAGTGCGATTTTTGAAAATCATACGAGCGACTTGGCAGTAGAAAGATGCATAATCTCCATAGTAATTTTGACATTTTCTACTGCCAAGTCACTCGTATGATTTTCAAAAATCGCACTTCTGAGCTGTGCTGAGCGAGGCAAGGTAAATGAAGCGATTCTATTGGTTCTTGAAAAGCACATACGCTACGCGCTCCTCGCACATCTCTGGTGGAAACGCAGCCTAAAAGTTGTGGTAGGTATCACGTTTCAGTGGAGATGTATTCAGCGCGATCGGTGGCCAGACCTCATGCTCATTTCTCGTCAATCTTGAAACCACCAAATTCCACTCAAAGCACCAATTCTGGTGCTCTTCGTGGAATCGCACTAATATCATAACATAAATGATGAATGTGTGTAAGGATGTTTGTGACTCGATCAATCATAATGGCTGAACGGATTTAGTTAGATGAAAAGCCAATGACAAAAAATTGCGCCTTTTTCTTTTGGCCATTTTTTTAAGTAAAAACTTCTTTATAGCGGCGTTGTGCACTTTTTGGGATGGGTAAAAAAATGTTAAACTCGCGTCAGGACCGTGACGTCACGTAACCTGATCGAAAATTCGTAAGCACAGATATAGTCAGACCGTGACGTCACGGGACGTAAGATCTCACTTCGACAGTTTTCACTTCTGCCGGCACTCCCGGAGTGCAACCCGTTGTTTTTTAGCGCCGCCATCAATCAAACTTGAATATTATTATAGTTCAGAATAAAGTAACAAACAAAACTTGTAATGACAAGTATCTCTAAACTCAGTCCGAATGGAATAAAGGCCAGGCCACACAGAGGCGGTTTTGCGGAAAGCGGGCCGGAGGCGGTTTTGCGGGAAGCGAATATCTCCAGACCCACGCGTATTTCTGTGTGGTAGGGTACATACAAACTCGAACATTATCACCACACCACACCATACACAACGAAACACACAGAAATACGCGCGGGTCTGGAGATATTCGCTTCCCGCAAAATCGCCTCCGGCCCGCTTTCCGCAAAACCGCCTCTGTGTGGCCTGGCCTTAAAAGTTTGAAGTAAACGTATAATGATAACGTAATTTGCTGTTTGATAACCAATAAAAGATAAATTAAATTAAATTAAATTAATATTTTTAACTTCAAGCTTTATATCTCCGTTCGGACCGAGTTTGGGGATATACATGTAATAACCAAGTTTTTTTTTTGTTACTTTAATCTGAACTAAAATATTCAAGTTTGGTTTATGGCCACGTCAAAAACAACGTCGAAAAATAAAGCGCCAACCTTTCATACAAAACACGCATTCTTTAGGGAAACAATAATTATAGGAAAATTTTTAAAGACAACACAAACGAATTTACGAGCAAAAGCTAGGAAATAATTTACTAGCTTTTCAAAGTCAAAGCGAGGACTTTTGTTTTAAGTGTGTTAACAGCAGGGAAAGCAGCTCGAGACAAAACTAGAAACACAAGTTTTTCCATTATACAAACTTCATTTTAAATAAATACAGGGTGTAACATAAAATAGGACAGCTACTTAAAGGGGTGCTTTAGACCGTCAAACTGAACAACTTTCTCTATGGGACCAATATCGAAATCGCGAAAAAAAAAATCTGCTGTCCCATACATTTCAGTCAAGTTATGCTTGCACTTTTGTATGGGAAAGCTGATTTTTTTTTCGCGATTTCTGTGTTGGTCCCATAGTAAAAGTTGTTCAGTTTGATGGTCTAAAGCACCCCTTTAAGTAACTGTCCTATTTTATTATACACCCTGTATAATGCACCTGCGAAGAATGAATGTTAACAGCGCTCCGGGGAGTACTCGGACGTTAGTAAATAACTTTTATGTACTTAGACAAGTCACTGGTTATTTCTTCGCATTGTCTACTGACTTTAGAGTTCAAAGTCGTTTGTCTAGTCAGACAAGTTCCTACGCGACCGTCCCGCAGGGCATATAATAAACGTAGGGAGAGGCGAGGTGACCTAGATGATAGCGGGGGGCGGGTGGTGTAGTGGGGAAGGGAAACGCGCACCGCTCAAAGGCAGTCGCACATGCTACCTCGCCTCCCGCAACGTCTGTACCCCGCGGGACGGTCGCGCGCTAACTTGTCTGATTATGATTATTATACAGGGTGTACCAAAACACCCTAGTAATACTTAAGGGGGTGCTTCAGATCATCAAACTGAACAAACACTATGGAGCCAACATTGAGAAAAAATAAAAAAATCTGCTGTCCAATGCAAAAGTGTAGCACCGACTCGACTAAAATGTATGGGCCAGCTGATTTTTTTTATTTTTTCTCGATGTTGGCTCCATAGTGAAAATTTTTCAGTTTGATGGTCTGAAGCACCCCCTTAGGTATTACTAGGGTTTTTTGTTACACCCTGTAGAGCTGGAGAGAATTTCAGTATAACTAGGTACTTTAGTCAAAGTCCTAGTCAAGTAACTTATTCAAAAATAGTAATTTTACATGACGCTTGGCAAATAAGTACGCAGCCAGTTCGTTGTGTTTTGTAGATCGCGCTTTCTGGGTGGCCACGAAGCTCCGCCACTTATTTTTTAATTACCTTTTTAGAGAACTTACAGCTAAATAACAATTTATACATATAGCCAGTTGATGTTCAGATGCTGAATATGCTGATTGAATTTCGTATTAGGTAACTAAAATGTGTCTTCATTAATACACAGGATTTTAGGATAAGTAATTGCATTACTTTAAGGCAGGCATGTCAAACATGCGACCCGCGGGCCGCGTGCGGCCCTATCCAATATTAAGAATAGGTTCCCGATGCGGCCCGCAAGCGTGCAGACTTGACGTAGGTACTCGTATTATGACACACTACTACATTGAGTCATGATGTGAAAAATGTCGACCTCGCTTCGCTCGCTCACTGTTTTTATGTAATGTGTCACGTTTTTTACAAGGGTCCTGAAAATTTTGCCCTTGTAAATACAAGTACTAAGTAGGTACCGTCCTGTTCTACGATAGATGCAATATAGATACAATGACTTTTATTTCATTACGAGCTTTTACCCGCGACTTCGTCCGCATAAATTATATACCAGATTTTAAGTCAGATGTTACGCTACCAAACAAAAAAAGTTTCATCAAAATCGGTTCAGTAGTTTTTGCGTGATACTCGAACAAACAAACACCCAAACAAACAAACAAACAAACGAACAAACAAACAGACAGACAAAAAATCCAAAAATTGGTGATTTGGAATCAGGGATGCCTAAAAACCATATCGTAATCTTTTTTTTGTAAATATCTTCAATGTACAGACACACTTCTGTTACAGTTTTATAATAGTTTAGATATTTTTTGCGGCCCACTGATTCTAATATCGTTATGAATTTGGCTCACTAGTGACTTTGAGTTTGACATGCCTGCTTTAAGGGGTATTGTATTGTACCCATGATACTGAACAACTTTCCCTAAGAAACCTATACGAAATTCGCAATTTCTTTTCTACTTGTAGTGTACAGCAATAAAGAGTAGTTAATGCGGAAAGCGCCGGTAGCGCCATCTATCGGCTGGTGCGGTCTGTGGTCAATATCTATCGTTCATTCGCTCGGTATTCGTGCACCGACCGGCGTGCTGTGCGGACGTGCGCTAGTCACATTACTAGTGAAGACTATATCTGTGTTTCATTATATACATCAACCTCAACCAACCCTTAGTAGAAATGCGTATTCTACATTGGCGACGACGGGATTCGAAATTCACGTGAGTAAAGTGTTTATCAGTTTGTTGAGGGTTGAAAATTAAAAAATACAAACGGTGCCAACGAAATAAAATCCACCAGTTAAGGACACCCAGTTAAGGAAGCTAAGCGAGTTATTTAAACACAATCGAAGACGGTTTCTACTGGCGTTGCTTTATTTGTTGCCTAAAAAGTTACACAGTGTTAAAATATATTTCAAAAGAAAAGTATAATAGTATAAAAGTAAAAAAGTAAAAAGTATAATAGTATAATAGTTTTGTCCCGATTTTAAATCGTTTATTTGGAATTATCTTAATTATCTGGTTTCTGCTAGCATTGCTTTGTTTTTGCCTTTGCCTAGTGATAAAAATATATTTCAAAAGAAAGGAAAAAATAGTTTTTTGTCCCGATTTTAAATCGTTTATTTGGAATTATCTACATACTGTATTTCTTTTCCCACATGTCGACCATCGAATGCTGGAGGAAAGAGGAGAGACCAGACAGGAGGAAGGTGTGGGACAACACGGGACGGCGCGGCGCCTAGGATGAACAAATGTACGCCAGCGCCAGCTGTGGACGGTGGAGATCTTTAAGGTCACGTAATCATTCCTTATTACTTTAAACGAATGAAAGAATTTATTCAAGTCCGTAGCTCCAGGCTCACTGCCCGTCACACGTGACTGGACGGAGTTCCGGTGCACCAGCACCGGAAGCCCCACCAGGGGCAAGGGTGTTCTGGGGTTTCTGAGCCTCTGACTGCTCCTCGGGGAGTGTACTCGTGAGCATATACTAATGCATGCTTGTAGTCCGTCATTATGCCCTAATGGGTATCCAAAATACGCGCATTAACCTCTCGTATGCCGGAAAAGCCAGACACAATAGAAATAAATGGTTTTCATCATGCTGATGCGCGTTCCTGCATACCAAAGGTTAAGAATAGTGTCTTGATTCGAGACAAACAGGATTAGGTAACCAAGATATGCCAAGTGAGTTTATTCCAATAGTGTTTTCTATTCTATTTTTGTTTAATGGCGTTTCCTTGGTGGATTTTGCCAGTATCTAGTTTAAAAAGAGCAATTAGTGCTTGACGTTGTACGGTAATTGGATATGGCGATCTCAAAGCCCTGTTTTTATACAAAAACACACACTCGAAACCACCATAAAATGGCGGAGCCGCGTGGCCACTTAAATCGCGAGCCAACGACAGACGTCCACTCGAAAGCCCTCTAGCCACGCGACTCCCCCAATAGTGTTTTATACTTATATTGACACATTGTCATTTTTAAGTAATTGTCTTACTTCGTAGTTGTGATGGTCTCTAATAAAAGTTACTTATTACCATTATGCGTACCGAACATTCTACGTATAGAACATTCGGCGTAACCGATGTTCGGCGTAACGAACATTCGACGCCACGAACATTCGGCAAACGAACTTTCGGCGTAACGAACATTCGGTGTAACGAACATTCGGCGTAACGAACATTCGGCGTCACGAACATTTGACGTAACGAACGTTCTGAGTAACGTACATTCGACTTAACGAACATTCGGCGTAACGAACATTTGGCGTAACGAACATTCTGATGTAACAAAAATTTAAGTTGTAATCCAAAGTTTTACGTTTTGAACGTTTTACTTATTGGACATTCTCAGTGTAGGTATGCGAGAACAATAATAATATACAACACTTTCGGAGCTTATTTGGTGGTACTAGTTCATGAAAATATTTCAATTCAAACATCAATAGTACCAACATAATTTCCGATCATCATCATCATCATCCGATTTGTTACCGGAACTTGTTTGACGTATTCTATACTTTATAGAACTTCAATTCAGTAACCTTACGTTGATCTTATCTTTGCAACATTGTTGTTAATGTCATAATTATGGATATCATTACTCCAGGTGAAACTAATTAGTTTCTTTGGCTATTTGAGCAAGGAATTTTATATTTTAAGGATCAATGTAAATTCAGACAATTATTTACAAAAAGTATTAGAAAATGATTAGGTGATTTCTTATTAAATTTAGTATTTCTGGAAATACCTACTCACATTTTAACAAGAAACATTTCATCTCAGTTGAGAGAAGATTAATAACTATATCATATTTAAGCATCATAACATTCATGACCAAACCGATAATACTGGTTAACAATTTTGTTCGCAGATTGTATGTTCCTAGATGTCACAGAAAAACCAGCCTTCAACAGGACGACTGCTAAGGCGCCGATTGAACCATACCTCCTTGCTTTAGTGCTTAATAAAGAGAAAATGTCTCCAATTAATAGCTAAGAGGTTTGAAATGGTCAGGGTGATTACTCTCATATTGTCAGCTTGTAGCTGGTTAATGGTTAGTGCTTTACCATGTACAACAAACAGTTACAAACAGTACAGTTGGTCATTCAATTGACATTGGCAGCTTTTAGCTGGTCATTCAATTGACATTAGAAACTTGTAGCTGGTCATTCAATTGACATAAGCATCTTTCAGCTGGTCATTTAATTGACAGTAGCATCTTTCAGCTGGTCATTTAATTGACATTAGCAACTTGTAGCTGGTCATTCAATTGACATTAGCAACTTTCAGCTGTTCATTTAATTGACATTAGCAACTTGTAGCTGGTCATTCAATTGACATTAGCAACTTTCAGCTGTTCATTTAATTGACATTAGCAACTTGTAGCTGGTCATTCAATTGACATTAGCAACTTTCAGCTGTTCATTTAATTGACATTAGCAACTTGCAGCTGGTCATTCAATTGAAAAAAAAACTGTTATTTCATTATCAGCACCTTGTAGTTGGTCATTCAAATGACAAGTCAAATAAATTATTATAAGCAGCTCGTAGTTGGTCATTCAGATGACAAGTCAAATAAGTAATTATTAGCAGCTTGTAGTTGGTCATTCCATTGACATTAATATAAGGAATTAATGACTTATTGCTCTTTCTTCTTTGCATAGATAAAATCTGTATCTTACCTAATCACTGCAGGCACTGCACTGTTAATTTATTCATTTGTATGTGTTACAGTATACTATACTGTACTTGAACCAAATCGGTTAGTCATAAATTCCTAATATTTTAAATAAAGAATATAATTTCAGTGCAAGCAAGTCAAAAAACAAAATGATTTGCAGTTCTGTAATAATATTACGCCACGCAATTAAGTTGAAACAACAGTTGCACTTAATTCATGTACATTGTAATTAAAAATAACATTATTTTTTTTAAAGCCTACCAAATGATATAACTGTATGTTTCGTAAAAGGAAAACATTATTAGTGTTTAAATAATAAGTAAGTAACTAATGTTTCAGATACATACCTAAGTATACCTTACATTAGACAATATTTTCATGAGTTTCATGACGTTACATGTAACTAACAACTAATTGCTAAATTGGTTATAGTTTATTTTATTGTTATTGTTATAGAAATGTATGTATGTATAAGGGAAATTAATTATAATAACTTATTCACTGTTGAACGGCAGGAAATATTATGCCAATTTATAAAATTTATTTGGAATACTGCTTTAGTGACTGAATAATTATGTATAGCAGACAAAATAACTCATAGGGTAGACCACCATCAGACCCTTTGCTAAAACAATATTCGTGAGTACCAAGATAGCGGAATCAAATCTCAAGTTTCTAGTCTAGCATACTGTTGTAGTAGGCTAGACTTCTTTTTATTTTTGGTTTATGGACGGAATGACTTACCAAATGGTGAGAGAATGACAAGCTTTTCAACCACAAAAATTTATTCCAATATTAGGAACAATCGAAGCATAGCATACCTAATGGGGTAGAACTTTTTACAGACAAAAGGGGAAATAGATGAATAAGACAGGGCGTTGGCTGAAATTGTGCTCGTGACATAGAGCCCTAAATGAGAGCGACAGTAATGTGTGGACTCTGATTTTTTACTTGCCCGTAACATTAAATTGTGACTGCGTATTAAATTGCGAATCTTTTGAGTAATTGCAACACCGTCAAAGATCAGCATTAAAGTGGGTCAAAGAACATTTAATTAAATTATTACGATTATTATTTTATTTAGGTATCAGCATTTTATCTGTATAGGTTGAGTAAAATAGTATCTATTTATTAAACGGGTCCATTAAATTGAAACTGCTGATTTCTCAAAACTAGTCTAGTCGACTAACTAAAGGTAACTACTGTACATAGCTGGTAACGAAAGCGACCTAGTGTACCTTACTTAATATTGTTGTCAGTCAGCGTTATATCAGCATTCATGAAACTGTAAAATTATATGGGTTATAGGACATGCAACTATGAAGTTGTTAGCGAAAGCTAAAATATCATGCAACAATAAAATGATATGGGTTACAGAGCCATGCAACTATCAACTTGTTAGCAAAAGCTAAAGGGTCATGCAAATAAAATAGCTGTGAGTGCTTAATTGCAATGGCTGGCACCCGCCAGAATATTTTGAGTGCATAAGTGTATGTGCTTATCACAGATTCACTCTTTTGTCCTTACCTCCTTAATTTGATAAAACAGAAATGGATACGATCTTGAAGCAGTGACTTTGACTAGTAGTTAGCCAAAATAAATAAATAAGAGATAATAAAGATCTATGGAACGTTATTTTTGTAGGTTTACTTACACCTATCAATAGAAAAATATTTTTACAGGGAAGGGATAGTATAGAACAGAAGTAACAATAACTGAAATGTGTTAATATAATGAGATTGTAATTTCCATAAACATTGTTTATCGTTGAATTTGGTGTTTGACAATTTCAGATCAATATTTGATAAATATCTATTTTCTGTAAACAAATTAGTCTCAATAACTTATTCGTAATTTGTTTAATGTAATAGCATTGATAACAGTCAACACTGTATTGTAAATAAGATTTAAGAGATTAGCTAAACTGTGGAGTTTCTTGCGCCGCTTCTTCTCCACGGGCTATACCTTCCGAAGCGGTGGTAGATTCGAGTAAACGTAAAAAATAAATTAAAACAAGAAAGGGATGTAGTGTACAGCAATAAAGAGTAGTTAATGCGGAAAGCGCCGGTAGCGCCGTCTATCGGCCGGTGCGGTCTGTGGTCAATATCTATCGTTCATTCGCTCGGTATTCGTGCACCGACCGCCGTGCTGTGCGGACGTGCGCTAGTCACATTACTAGTGAAGACTATATCTGTGTTTCATTATATACATCAACCTCAACCAACCCTTAGTAGAAATGCGTATTCTACACTACTTTTCATAGAAACGTTCGATTAGCTAACTGCATTTAGTATGGAAAGCCCATATTTTGTTTGCCTATCTCCTATACAGGGTGTAACAATACACCCTAGTAATACTTAAGGAGGTGCTTCAGACCATCAAACTGAACAACTTTCACTATGGAGCCAACATAGAGAAAAAAAAAATTCAGCTGTCCCAATACATTTTAGTCGAGTCGGAACTGCACTTTTGTATGGAGCAGCAGATTTTTTTTTCTCGATGTTGGCTCCATAGTGAAAGTTGTTCAGGTTGATGGTCTGAAGCACCCCCGTAAGTATTACTAGGGTGTATTGTTACACCCTGTATAGGAGATAGGCAAACAAAATATGGGCTTTCCATACTAAATGCAGTTAGCTAATCGAACGTTTCTATGAAAACAAAATTTTAACAAAAAAAATAAAACCGCCTTCAAAAAACTAAAAAGTTAAAAAATAATATTGCAGCCTATGACTTTTTCGTTCGCATCATAAGAACATTAATTTGTTTTATTGAAGTCGCTGTCAAGCCGGTACGATTCGCGACATGGCTTGCATTTTTTGGCTTGGCTTGACACCGACTTCTATAAAACAAATTAATGTTCTTATGATGCGAACGAAAAAGTCATAGGCTGCAATATTATTTTTTAACTTTTTAGTTTTTTGAAGGTGGTTTTATTTTTTTTGTTAAAATTTTGTTTATTTTACAATTTTCAGTGGTAAATTCATTAGTTCGATTTAATAGTAGTGCTTTAAATTAACAAACGCACTAGTCGGCACTACGATTTTCGAAGGTTCCCCTCGATATCTCTGGGATCCATCATCAGATCCTGGTTTCCTTATCATGGGACCTCTCTTGGGATATCTCCTTTCCAACAAAAAAAGAATTATCGAAATCGGTTCATAAACGACGAAGTTACCCGCGAACACACATAAAAAAAAAAAAATATATATATACGGTCGAATTGAGAAACCTCCTCCTTTTTTTGAAGTCGGTTAAAAAGTAGAAAAGAAATTGCGAATTTCGTATATGTTTCTTAGGGAAAGTTGTTCAGTACGTATCATGGGTACAATCACCCCTTAAAGTAATGCAACTGTTTACCCTAAAACCCTGTATGTACAATCCTTGAGATTATGATACTCCCAGAACTCACTCGACATTGGCACACCACAGTAAAATACACCCTTATCCTTTAGTTGCTTCGTACAACAGCGATGGGAAGAATTGAAGAGGAATACCCGAGCAACATTCAATCTAATTATAACATTAGCATAGAGTAAATAAATTATACACAACAGAGGGCCAATGCCCATACTAAGAAAGTTGCCACCTTCTTAGTTGCCAACTCGCGCAAGTACAACGACGGTGGTGAGTAACGGTACTACAGCAATGTTTAATTACGTTTAGATGCGTGTTAAACACGTTTGTTATTTTTAAAAAAATTATCTAAATAATTTATTTCCGTGGAACAAAACTCAACTAATAGTGATCTAATAACGTTTAATTAAGATTTATCTCTCGTTCAGGCCAGATGATACTTGTAGCGACATCTGTTTGCGCCAAGACTATACTAAATCTAAAATGTATGGAACTGACCAGAATTGATATAAGGTACTCCCTTTTAGGGCTAGGGTTAAAGAAGAACCAAACCAAAACCAATATTAACTCCACTCCCAACCGCTCCCACTCGCGTCTATATTAAACTGCATTCATTTGCAAAGCTAATGTAAATTTAACTCTTTACTCAAATAAATAAGATTCTAAAAGCCACGTCGTCGGCCAAAACTTATCCAACAAGCAACCGACGTTTTGAACGAGACCTACTTTGCATAAATAAATAAACAAGAGCAGGAGTGCGATTTTTGAAACTCATTCTTTGAACTCAGCAGTTGAAAATGTCTATATTACTATGGAAACGTGCATCTTTCTGCTGCTGATTTGACATTAAAAAAGGAGTGCGATTTTTTAAAGTCAAATCAGCAGTTGAAAGATGCGTATCTCCATATTCTCCATACATTTTCAACTGCTGAGTTCAATGTATGAGATTCAAAAACCGCACTCCAGGAGTGCGATTTTTGAATCTCATTCGCTGAGTTCAGCATTGGAAATGTCAAAATTACTGTGGAGATATGCATCTTTCTACTGCTGATTTGACTTTCAAAAATCATACATCATAAGAGCGCGATTTTTTAAAGTCAAATTAGTAGTAGAAAGATGTGTATCTCCATAGTAATTTTGACATTTTCAACTACTGAACTCAGTGAATGAGATTCAAAAATCGCACTCCAGACCCCCTAGCATGATTTCTCTACTTGCGCGCGACTCGGCTTTATTCCATACTACAAGTCGCGGCAAGCGCGGCTTTCGCTCTCCGAAAAGCGCGGGAACAGGTTATTTTGTATGCAGCGAAGGCGCGTCGCGCGCGTGTAGAGAAATCATACTAGACATGCAGGAGTGCTATTTTTGAAATCACCGGCGACATTGAAATCCGTTTACATGAGATTTCAATTTCGAGTTGTGAAGTTTTTCTGTATTTTTATGATCGTTCGAATGTAACATGAACCTTTTGAGTAAAGAGTTAATTTTGACGGCCCGGTAGCACAGTCGGTAGTGAACCTGCCTGCTGTGCCGAGGGTCGCGGGTTCGAATCCCGTAAGGGACAAATATTTGTATGATGAATATGAATATTTGTACCCGAGTCATGGATATTTGTATTTATATATGTATTCTATATCGTTGTCTTGTCATCATAATACAAGTCCAGGCTAGATTCTGGTACTTTGAATGTGACAAGATAATTTGTGTGACATTGTCCAAGATATATTTATATTTATATATTTTCGTTTCACAAAGAAAACGTTTCAATTGAACGAAATGAAAATTCAATGATTTCCGTGTTGGGTCGTACTTGGGCCAACGCAGCTAGCATTATGGGCATTGGGCATATTTGGGCCAAGTATGGCTAGGCCATAGGCCATAGGCTAGGTCGGTCTCATTATGCTGAATAGTTCTTTGTAAAGATGTCACTTGTTGCTTAAGCGGGATTTGTAAGAAATTCGACTTCGCAGTTATTGAACCAATGAGTGACTTCATAATATAGTGATAGTTAAACCAGAGTGCACACACGGCGATTGGGAAGAGCTCGCGGAAAAAAGAGGAGGCTGGAGAGGGAAAACAAGAGAGGGTCGGACTACTCATGACGAAGCCTGGTTCGCACACCTGGCAGAGAAACGTGACAGAAGGCATAATGCTGCCACTATCCCTTCGACATCCACCGGCGTACAGTTCTATTGTAGAGGCTGTGGACGTGTATGCGGCTCTCGTATAGCCATGAGAAAAAGTGCTTCTCCAAAAACACTGCTTAAATCATCTGCAACAAATGTAAAGGCCTATGATGATGACATACGGCGATACAAGCCACGCAAAACCAATATGCTGGCCGCGCGACGTTATACATTACCCTACCTACGCACGGCCAGCTTATTTTGGTTTTGCGTGGCTTGTATCGCCGTGTATACCACCAGAATAATGGGGTATCGGAACATAGGAAAAAAAAGAAGAAAGTATTGCGTCAAACTTTCGAGTGATGAAATTCAAATACGAGTGGGTCGCAGCACTCGTTGCAAAAGTCACAGGTGTGAAATTCAAAAAGTAAATTCCATGATTTTATTTCATATTCGAATGCTGATTAGAAAGTGTAGGATTCCAAAATAGTAGTCCAGAACTTATAACCGTAGCGTAACGTAACATCTTAGAACGGGAAATGTCGCGCCAGTTAAAAATATCTGATACGAGTAGAGTGGTCCTATTTCCCGAAATATATTCAACTGATATCGATTGGTTCGTAATACATTTTATAGTAGAATGTGCTGCGACGTTAGAAATACTCTGCTATAAAATGTTCTTCCGGTACCAGGTGCAAGTGTAGACAACATCATTACTGTAAATAGTGATTGTACAACTTTACCCAAGGAGCATAAAGGAAAAGTCAATGCCTAAAAATGGCGCCTTTTTTCTTAACGCTAATTTTTTTAACCGACTTCAAAAAAAGGAGGAGGTTCTATGTTCGGCTGTATGTATTTTTTTTTAATTATGTTCATCGATATTTTCGTCAATTGTGAACCAATTTAAAAAAATTCTTTTTTTGTTAGAAAGAGTATACTCCCGAGGTGGTCCCATTTTAATATTGTGATGATCTGATGACGCACTTCGGAGCTACATGATATAACTCCTCAAAAGTTGAAACCAAATCGTCTGCGATTGAACCATTTGCTTCTTTTCAATGTACCCTTTGCGTGTGTAGCTGATATCTGAGTCGAAATAACATATTTAATCAATAAAAATTATGAAATAAAAATTTTTTTACAAAAAATTAAAAACCGACTTCAGAAGTAAAAAAGTACAAAATAATATTTCAGCCTATAAATTTTACGTTCGAATCTATTTGTTTTGTTGGAGTCGGTGTCAAGCCAAGCCAAAAAATTACTGCAAGCCCAGTAGCGAATCGTACCGACCGGCTTGACAGCGACTTCGACAAAACAAATTAATTTTCTTATAGATTCGAACGTAAAATTTATAGGCTGAAATATTATTTTGTACTTTTTTACTTCTGAAGTCGGTTTTTATTTTTTTGTAAAAATTTTATTTGTCAAACTTGTCACATTGTTCAGAATATAGTTACAAACAAAACTTATTAGTACAAATATCTCGAAACTCAGTCCGAACTGAGATATAAAGGCTTGAAGGAAACGTAATGAATTTAGGGATATACATTTAACAAGTCTTGTTTGGTTTATTCTGAAATAAAATATTCAAGTTTGGTTGCTGGCCGCGCCAAAAACAATGGCGAAAAATAAGGCGCCAACCTTCCATACAAAACCCTATTTGTCTTTTGTAAAAATAAAAAAATTAAAACCGCCTTCAAAAAAACTAAAAAGTTAAAAAATAATATTGCAGCCGATGACTTTTTCGTTCGCATCATAAGAACATTAATTAGTGTTATTGAAGTCGCTGTCAAGCCGGTACAATTTGCGACAGGGCTTGAATTTTTTGGCTTGGCTTGACACCGACTTCTATAAAACTAATTAATGTTCTTATGATGCGAACGAAAAAGTCATCGGCTGCAATATTATTTTTTAACTTTTTAGTTTTTTTGAAGGCGGTTTTAATTTTTTGTTAAAATTTTGTTTATTTCACAATTTTCAGTGGTGAATTCATTAGTTCGATTTAATAGTAGTGCTTTAAATTAACAAACGCACTGGTCGGCGATACGATTTTTGAAGGTTCCCCTCGATTTCTCTGGGATCCATCATCAGATCCTGGTTTTCTTATCATGGGACCTCACTTGGGATATCTACTTTCCAACAAAAAAAGAATCATCAAAATCGGTTCATAAACGACGAAGTTATCCGCGAACACACATAAAAAAAAAAAAAAATATATATACGGTCGAATTGAGAAACCTCCTCCTTTTTTGAAGTCGGTTAAAAAAGAAAACGAACGGTGCGATCAGCTGGTTGCATTTAGTAAATATTATAGATTTTGCCAGCGACTTCGTCCGCACACTTCGTCCGTCATCGTAGCAAGATAAAAATAGGGCCCAACCTTATATGCTGACGGTTTTTTAAGGGGATGATCGACCATCAAACTGAACTACTTTCTCTAGAAGCCAACATCAAAATGTAGAAAAAAAAACAACTCTCACAATAGATTTGGCTGGAATCCTACTCCAGCCAAAGCCATGAGAGTTGTTTTTTTTTTTCTAAATTTTGATGTTGGCTTCTAGAGAAAGTCGTTCAGTGATTCAATTGATCAATTTTTTCATTGAGTTCAATGATCAAGGATTTTATTATGGAACAGCTAATATCTTTTTCGCGATTACGACGTTGGCCCCATGGAAAAAGTTGTTCAGTTTGATGGTCTGAGCATCCCCTTAAAAACCCGCAGGATATTAAAGAAAGACCCTATTAAAGAAGGACACTTGATCTAACCAAAATTTTCACTTTAAAGCTTAATATTTCGCTAACAGATCCCTAAATCGAAAAATGGCTTTCCCAAGCCCACAATATTTTTAAAAGACCTATCCAACGATACCCCACAATATGGGATAGAGGAGAAAAAAAAATCATCCATACTTCACGTGTAGAGGGAGGTAGGTACCCTAAAAAAATATTTTTTTCATGATTTTATTTTACCACTTTGTCGGCGTGATGAATATGTATAAATATGCCAAATTACAGCTTTCTAGTATTAAGCGTCTCTGAGCTAAGCCGCGGACAGACGGACGGACATGGCGAAACTATAAGGGTTCCTTTTTGATTTCGGAACCCTAAAAACCTTTTTTGTAAAAATGTACCGAGCTTCAATGTACACTTCTGTTAGATTTAAAATAGTGTAGAACCATTTTTCTTACGAATTCCCCTTATGTTCCTTAGGGAGATTTAACTTACACCCGGTACAAAAAGATAGCAAATAAGATGAAAAATTACGACTGCGCAGTTACCGCGCCGCGCCGCGACAAAAACAAATCTCATTACACATTCAATAGTCGTTCCCGGCATTAATTTGAGTCGAGAGCTTAAATTGCTCTCTAACTGCCTATTAGAGGAAGATAAGTTACATCGACTAAAGTTAATGGTTTAGAAATGGGGCGATATTCAGTAAATACAAACAAATTGAAATTTTTTATATTATACTAGCTGCTGCCCGCGACTTCGTCTGCGTTACCCGGATAAAAAGTACCCTATGTGTTAATCCAGGCCATGGTCTATCTGTATACCAAATTTCATCAAAATCCGTTCAGCAGTTTTTGCGTGAAAGCGGAACAAACATCCATCCATCCATCCATACTTACAAACTTTCGCGTTTATAATATTAGTAGGAAGTAGGATTCTTTAGTAATAGAAATAAATGCCTGAATACTATATTAAACAACAATATAATCTAAATTTTGATATTTCTATTAAGTAATAAAGTAGAAGGAAAACAACACAAAGCAATTACATCGAAACTGCGACATAAAAATCTGCTGTTCCATACAAAATTGCAAAACAACCCAAATGTATGGGACAGCTGATTTTTTTTTCACGATTTCGATGTTGGTCTATTAGAGAAGTTGTTCAGTTTGATGGTCTGATCATTTCGACTGATCATGAGATAAAAGACATACCGCGCTGATGTTACCACAGAGTTGCGACACTACCAATGAGCGAAACACGGAAGTGCGACATCATCAAAGAGCGAATCACGGAGGTGCGACACACAAATTGCGAATCACGGAAGTGCGACATTTCAAAATTGCGAATCACGGAAGTGCGACATCCCGACGGTGCGAATCACGGAAATGCGACGCATGCTCGACTCACGGAAGTGCGACAGAATGGAAGAGCGACAAAAGGGGTTTGGGTGATCGCCTGTCACTTTTGCCATTATTTTTCATCTGTAATTTTTAGGGTTCCGTAGCCAAAGGGTGAAAACGGGGCCCTATTACTAAGCCTACGTTGTCCGTCCGTCCGTCTGTCCTACCTATTTAGGGCTGTAACTTTTGAACCGTAATAGCTAGATAGTTGTGCCTATTATGCGTTCTGGAATAAATTGCTATGATTCATTTTTCATTTATTTGTTGATTATGAATAATTGATTAGGTACTGATGTAAGCCTTATCTTCTAACGTAAAGTAACTAGTGTAGTGTAGAGGTACTCTTAAACCACAAACTAACATAGTTTCAACACTGCCCATTTAAAACAAAACAGTTTCAGTACAACAATTTAGTTTTTCGGTTCCAACTACAAGCCCCCAACTAAGCCCAACTTTAAGCAGAGGCTTGAGAGTTCTTTACCAGAATAACCTGCGAATTAAAGTTACTAAGTACTTAATAGTTCGATTCAAAAAGAAGAATTAAGACTAAGCTTAGGATTATCGGTAAAAAAGTGGGAAAACGTAGCGATGGGAAACAAAGCAAATCTCGTCTGCAAATAGGCCTAAATGAAATGAAAAAGATAACGAAAAATTATATATTTGCAACGTGTATTTCATAAGACTGACATAATAAGGTAATTAAAAACATAATAGGTAGGTATAATTTATGCACTTTGATTGGGCCTATCAGTATAAGTTTAACCACTTTTTAGGCAAGCCCGAAACTAGGGGACCGTGTTTTAGATTTTATAAACGTGAAATTTAGCCTCCGAAAATTTTAACAAAGTTACGTAAGTATTACTATCTAGTAATAGATGTAATAGATACTCTTTCTTATACTGTGGTATTACTAAGGTATCATCTATTATGTATGACTTTATGAAATTGTAGACTTGCGCGTTGCGCCTAAGAATAACATATTCCCTAAAATGTATTATACAATGTTCTTGCATATTCCTCAAAGGGTAGTCAAAGATATTCGGAAAATCCTCATTTCACTATCAGGCAGTAAACCCGCCACCATATAATGACACACCACCACCACCATAAAGGACACAATCCACGTATCGAAATTAAAGAATGTAGGTTTCCTCTCTATGTTTCTAAAGCCAGTGGCTAAACTGGGAAGTAAGTGTCAATTGTCTCTACTAGACTCTAGTACAGGACTTCCCAACCAGTGGGGCGCGCCCCCCTAGGGGGGCGTAGGTAGGGGGGGGGCACAATGCGTTAACATTTTGAAAAGAAAAATCAAGTTTACCACGTAAATTCAACTCATTAATTCATTTTATTAATTAACTCATTCATTCAGTTACTTATAAATTCACCCATTCGTTTGTTGTTACTGACATGTTCAGGCTCAGCAGGTCTCAATAGCACCTTTCCAGCCGCGCTTGTCGTTAAAATTTCGATAGTGGGGGGGCATGCAAATATTACTTACTAGCGGCCCGTCCCGGCTTCGCACGGGTGGACGTCTAATCTTTTCTAGCAATAAATATAGCCTATGTTACTCAGGGTGAATGCAGCTTTCTAATGGTGAAAGAATTTTTTAAATCGGCCCAGTACTTTTTGAGCCTATTCATTACAAACATACAAACATACAAAAATAGGTACAAATCTTTCCTCTTTATAATATTAGTGTAGATTATACCAGGGGAGGCGTGACGCAAAAAAGGTTGGGAAACCCTGCTCTAGTAATGACAGTGTAAGCCAGTGTTTATTTAACCTTTTTATAGCTTGTCAATAATGATTTGTTTATAATTCTTTGGAAATATTGTTATTTTAGAAATTTTCATTTTCTTTCCGGTTTCAGCTAGACGGTCTAGTCACTAATCAGCCGGATAGCTAATATTATCCGGACATCCGTTTCATGTGTAGAACACACTACACCCATTGTAAGGAGAAATAGGTCATAATCCCTCAATAGATTTACTCCTACTACGTAAGTACTTTATCTATTGCGTAAACAAGAAATCAATGTCAACTATTGGCTATAAAACTATCATCATATAAACAATGCTACGTTATAATAGCTATAAAATGTAGGGTAATCTCCTAGTTTATATCCTTTTTACGACCTAGTCCACTCCACGCCGTGGGGTATAGTTTCATTTACGATTATTATCATAATAAATGATGTCACTAAACAATGAGAGATTTTATTTGATAGTGTGATAGCTGATGTCCATTTTCACACAGATTATATTGTTGGAATTTAATGCGATCGTATTATAGCCAATATTCTTTTCACGCCGATTGCAATGTAAGAAATAAATCGTAAAAAAATATGAAAAATGGAACGCGGGTGAAATGGTGATGTGGTAATCGGAAATATGGAATCAGCGAATCTTTGATGCCCTCACCGTGTGGCTGATGGTGACCTGATTCCATTGCTGATCGTATCGGTTTCCTAGTTCATCAGATACAGGAAGGTAAGGGCGAGAGAGTGCATCTGTGTTCAAAACACACACTTATGCACTTAAAAATATCCTGTGTACTTGACTGACAGATGATCTAAGCTAGACTAACATAACATTCTGTTATTACGAGTATGTGTGTTTTTTACATTGAATTTCAATTTTTTATACTCCATTCAGGAATTAGAGAGACAAAATGTAAACAACGGTAATACCAGTGTAGAAAATACCATCTCGAGACGGAAGAAAACTTATCTCTGGAATATACAACAGTAAATTATCAATTCTACTCGCAAAGGATTGCGACAGATGACATGTTAATTTTGTATGGAAAATAATAATAAAATACGTAAGTCGTCACATCATATATTTGAGAACAAAAGAAAGCGTGACTGTAAATATTTTATTTCGTGGTCTAGCAGCACTCAGATGTATTTGACCTTTGGTTCATTTTAATAAAGTTCTTAAAGAACAATACTTTTTATTGTACACAGTAACGTAAACGCGTCTCTTGATTAAGTTGATTAGTTAATATCGTCTTCGGTACGCTACGCGCGGACGCTACGCATAGCACTAAAAAGTCAAGAAATGGGCTACATAACGTAATTTAAAAATGTCATTCAATTTGTTGCGAGTATTGTTCTTATTTATCGATGGACAACAAATTTGTAATATCACCGCAATCTAGTAAGTGCCGTGCCTACATAATGTTATTAATAAAAAATTTACCAATGGTTTCTGACCACGAAACGTCACTTTGACAGTGACGTTTCTTTGTTTACATTTTGTCTCTCTAATTCCTGAATGGAGATTAATAACTTTTATTATTTCTTTTTCTACGTTTGTCTATGACATTATGACATGATGCCAGTGTAATTAATAATGCATATAAACATTTTTGCGTCATTTTTTACTATCCTTTTATGCTTTGCCTGGTAGAATGCCTGTTGTCCAATCGAAACATAATAAAAACATCTAATAAGTTTCACAAAAACCTTCATAATTTTACATACGTCATTGGCATTTTTATTTAGGTACACTCAGTTTTTTTACACAGGGTAAATGTATTAATAATAAAAATATTAAGCGAGTGTGTAAGTAAATAAAAGAAATGGACATGGACAGACTTAGTACAATTACTTATAGTTCACGTACCGTAGTAGTAGCTGCTTTGGGAATTCCTAAAATGGATGTTCTTTTCTAGTAAATAGCATGTAAAATTAGTTCCACAACACGCAACCTAACATTCTTTGTTTCTGAAATATAATATAACTTTTACCATAAAAGTTAACTTTATGGCCTGTAGGGATTGTGCTGAGAGGCCAAGGCCTGTTTTCATTAATGTTTCAAGGTAATGGGAGAGTGTTAGTAGCAAAAGTGTAAACCTGGATTTGTCTAGAGTGCTATTTGTGAAAGTCACACATCCTATACGGAGTAAGTACTTCTTACGCGGGCGCATTACAGAGGGCTTCTCTTATAAACATTGAACATTCTCTTTCTTCTTTCTTATCGTGTGAGCAGAGCCCTTGTGTCAGAGTTTTTTCAGACCGCCTTACGCCTCTGACGTGGTTTTTATGTAACGACTACTACTACTAGAGATAGTAGCCGGGACCATCCGAAGCACGGAATCATTTTTCTTTTTAGACAATCAGGTGATTCAGCCTGCAATGTCCTAACCAACTGGGGAAAAATGCACCAAGTGATATTATCACTATCCCCCGTGGGAATCGAACCCACGACCTCCGTATCGAGAGCCAATTCTCTTTACCAATACCTAAACCACGGAGGCAGATATAGATTGAACATTGTAAGTAATTTTAATGTTCATTGTTTTGTTTTTTCCTTCGTCAACAAATTAATTGTAAAATATTGTAAATCATCACAAATTAATCATGGTTATTTTTATAAAATAAACATATGAAAGAAATATTTTTAAAAAGTCACTGTTTTAACTACAAATACAGGGTGTAAAAAAGCCTGTTGGAGCCTTAAACGATTGCTTCAGACCATCAAACTGAACAACTTTCACTATGTAACCAATATTGAAATCGCGAGAAAAAAGTCAGCTGTTCCATACAAAACTGCAAACATAACTCGACCGAAATGTATGGGACAGCTGAGTATTTTTTTTGCGATTTCAATATTGGTCCCGTAGAGAAAGTTGTTCAGGTTGATGGTCTGAATCAACCCTTTAAGGCTCCAACAGGATTATTTTTCCACCCTGTATAAAGTTCAAACAACATAGATGTTAAATAATGACATTGTTAACACAATATCTGCAAACCAATTAAAACACAAATCCATCTGATACTATAGGTAATCATTTAAAGCATAAAGGCTCTTATCCGTGCATTCATTTAATAGTCGATATCGATTACAGCGACTGCTTATTACGAAAGCAGTCACGTTCGCAGGATGTATTGTATTTAAATACATAAAATACATAAACTCATCGTTATCCCTCAGGGTGGTCAGAAACATTGTTACGACTACCAATGATGCATCATCATCATCATCTCAGCTGATGGACGCCCACTGCTGGACATAGGCCTCCCCCAAGGATCGCCATAACGACCGGTCCTGCGCTGCCCTCATCCAACGTTTTCCCGCCGCCTTCACCAGGTCGTCGGTCCACCGTGTGAGGGGCCTACCCACGCTGCGCTTTCCGGTACGCGATCGCCACTCGAGAACTTTTCGGCCCCACCGGCCATCGGTTCTGCGAGCAATGTGCCCCGCCCACTGCCACTTAAGACATAGTGATGACATATGGAACAGAGACGTGATCGTTCACTCAAGGCCTCATAAAAAGGCTGAAAGTCACCCAAAGGGCAATGGAGAGGGCTATGCTCGGAATTTCCCTGCGAGATCGAATCAGAAATGAAGAGATCCGCAGAAGAACCAGAGTAATTGACATAGTCCAAAGAATTGCTACCAATGATTACATACTAGCAATGCTTACATTTAGCAATTTAAGTTTCAGGATGCAATGATATGTCAAGTGGTAAGAGGTAGCTAGCATTTGGCCCACTTAAGGTGGTTTCAGTCCATACAAAAGTTTGACGCATAATACGTGTAGACGGAATTATTATTTTATAATATGGAAAAATAGTTTTAAAAATCTAGATGTCACGTCACAAATAAAATAACATTTGCAATTTATAATATAATTACGAAGATATAAAGCTTTTAAAAGAAGTTTGGCGAAAGGCCATATAATGTGAGACCCAGACATATAGGTCCCATACATGAATGAAACTTAGTAATACGTGTAGAGTAAAACAAAACAAAAAAAAAGGAAATTGGTTGTAATCTGTTGAAGTTCGGGGAAAGGTATGTCTCCTTATGATACCTTTCGTATCAAGTGTGTGAAACTCATAATCTTTCTTATTAGATAGTCCACTCAATCTTCTACGCATTCATTGTGTTTGTTTTAATGAAAATTCACGATAACCGTACAATATTATGATAATGGAATCAAACGAAATCACACACTATCAGTTCAATAAAGCCAAATACGTTCCGTAACGTCCAAAAACTACCTCAGTGATAATATTAAATGAAAATAGCTGTCATGGTTGCGTTTTGCTACTGCTTTTTGGATGATTTGTCTATTTTACTAGTAATTTCTACTTTTGAACCCGGACTTCTAGAGATGTGGAAGTTTTTTAAAAAAATGCCTTAATTTTTTCTGTTTATAATAATTATGACCGCCGTCCTGAATGGCTTTTAATTTTCGTAAAAAATGGCTGGGTCCAAATCTGCCAATCTTCTTTCTATAACCGAATCTTTCATACAGAAGTGCGGATTAGCCGATCGGTTTTCCTCACATGTAATTAAATAATAGAGGTGTAGAATATTGTATGAAAATAACCCATTAAGTATAATATCCAAGTCTAGAAATATTCCACCAAATACCAAAATAACAAAGAAATCTAGTTCTTATTGCAAATTCATTAGAGGCTAAACCTCGTAATTGCTATTCCGCTTTAATTCAAAAACTTGAACATCAATGTGACTTAATTAAAAATTCAAAACTAATCGTGAAATTCCGACTGCGCTAGTCGGAAATTCCTATATTAGTTTTCAGAATACAATAATTATCGTAGTTCTCTCTATTTATTTGGAAACTAGCTTTTATCGGATCTATCTAAACTATTATAAAACAGTAGCAGAAGTGTGTCTGTACATTGAAGATATTTACAAAAAAAAAATTACAACATGGTTTTTACATGTCCCTGATTCCAAATCACAAATTTTTTGATTTTTTGTCTGTTTGTTTGTTTGTTTGTTTATTTGTTTGTTTGTTTGTTTGTTTGGGTGTTTGTTTGTTCGAGTATCACGCAAAAACTACTGAACCGATTTTGATGAAACTTTTTTTGTTTGATAGCTTATCATCTGACTTAAAATCTGGTATATAATTTATCGCGGGTAAAAGCTCGTATTTTTACAAACCTATACTAGGTATTTCCTACCTAGGGTTGCCAGGTCTTAGAACCGAATAGCCGGACAGACCAGACAGTATAGCCGGACATTTGAGTAAAAAGGCCGGACACCATTATTTATTTAGGATTTTTGCCTTACTATGAATACGACAACAACATTAGACCATAAATTCTCCTTCAATTCTAATGAAATTGAATCAATTTTCTTTATTATTAAAATCATTCATTTCATTAATAATTACTAATATTGCAATTTGCAATGGAAAATAAAATATTTAACAAAACAGAACTTCTTCACTAATTACCTAATTAGATATACTTTAAAGTACCTACCTAAGTAATTGAAACAAAAATTATTGATATGTATGTATATGGTTGCCAGATACCTGCTTAAAAAGCGCAGTTTTCTTCAGAATGAAGTGTTTTTCAAATGTCAAATGTAAAAGCCTAACAAAAGCCGGTCAGGCCGGACACCATCTAATTTGGCCGGACACGCATCCAAAAAGCATAACTATGTACGGCTTTATCCGGACGCCTGGCAACGCTATACCTACCTGTGCTCGACAGTAAATATATTTCAATTTTAATTTCAGTATCTGAGTATTAGGGATAAAAAAATTACCGGTAAGAAAATAACACCCTGTTCATAAAGGGCCAATTTTTTTTCTCATATGTGTTGAGAAAAAAAACAGGGTGTAAACTTAAATGCGTTAAATATTTTATGGGGTTATTCAAATCATCAAACTGAGCAACTGTTTCATACATTTAGATCGAGATGCTTGTTGCTTTTCCTAGACGATTCACAAAAAAAAAAATACCGATACCTTAATTTTATTTAACCTTCAATGATCATCGCACAACCAATATACGCCTCGTACTCCAGATTTTTAAATGAAATACGACTGCTGTCAATTTGAGTAGGTACTTAACGGTTTAATTAAAAGTACCATGATGACAGTAAACCAAACGGTGAAGTTCGTACAGCTTACTGCTTTATTTTGGTATGTTGTTGACACCGACACCTGATAATCTAAAGAATCTAAACTATTATAAAACTGTAAGATAAGTGTGTCTGCACATTGAAGATATTAACGAAAATAAAGTTACGATGTGGTTTTTAGGTGTCTCTGATTCCAAATCACACATTTTTGGATTTTTTGTCTGTCTGTTTGTTTGTTTTTGTGTTTGTTTGTTTGTTTGACCGAGCATCACGCAAAAACTACTGAACCGATTTTGATAAAACTTTTTTTATTTGATAGCTTATGATCTGACTTAAAATCTGGTATATAATTTATGCGAACGAAGTCGCGGGTAAAAGCTCGTTTTTAAAAAAATGTAGTTTTACCTGCTAATTTTATAATAAATTTTTAGTTTTATTGCCTATTTTCATGCTGGTTCTTCACATGGCCTATTCGGAAAATATCAGCTATACTTATATTATAAAGAGGAAAGATTTGATTTTTTGTTTGTTTTATTGTTTGTATGTAATGAAGACACCGAAACTACTGGTCCGATCTGAACGGTACGTGAATAATTCTTTCACCATTAGAATGCTACATTATCCGTGATGAACATAGGCTAAAAAACGGCCAAGTGTGTGCCGGGAAGATTCTAAGGCGGTACGAAGTACGCCGCGGTCATCTAGTACATAATAACATGACAAATACGCGTTTCCGACGTCTGCCGATTTTGACGCACATAAAAGGAGTGATATAAGTAAATAATATGCAACCAGAACATCCCCTGGGATCCATTTTTTTTATAGTTTTATTGCCTATTTTCACATAGAAACGCATAGTCATGCGTGATATTTGCCAAATAGGCCATGTGAAGTGACAGCATGATAATTTTATTATAAACGAGCTTTTTCCCGTGACTTCGTCCGCATAAATTATATACCAGATTTTAAGTCAGATGATAAGCTATCAAACAAAAAAGTTTCATCAAAATCGGTTCAGTAGTTTTTGCGTGATACTCGAACAAACAAACACCCAAACAAACAAATAAACAAACAAACAAACAGACGGACAAAAAATCCAAAAATTGGTGATTTAGAATCAGGGACAGGTAAAAACCAAGCCATAATTTTTTTTTTTGTAAATATCTTCAATGTACAGACACATTTCTGTTACAGTTTTATAATAGTTTAGATTTAGATTATAATGATTGTACTCCAATCCAGTACCTAATCGATTCGATTATGAATGTGCGTGGCTGTTCTGTAAATTACTTAAAATCCCCTCTTGGCTGAATCACATTAGCAACTCTTATTCTAATCTAATGAACAATCATATTATACGATGTGCTGTTCTTAAACGGTGAAGATAAACATCGCGAGGAAACCCGCATACGCTGGAGAAGAAAATTCTGAAGTCCACTTATCCTATTCGTTTCAAAAAGAATTTAACTTTTTTCCAAAACTCCCTAGGGAGTTTAGCGGGAGCACTTTAGTTACCTTAGTTAAACTCAATTACATCAGAAGAATAATTATACAACCTTTGTATTATACCTTACTAGCTGTTGCCCGCGACTTTGTCCGCGTGGACAATTGAACATCTATACAAATATTATAAAGAGGAAAGATTTGATTTTCTGTTTGTTTGTTTGTAATGAATAGGCTCCGAAACTACTGGACCGATCTGAATAATTCTTTCACCACTAGAATGCTACATTATCCGTCTATACAAAGTTTCATCAAAATCCGTTCAGTGGTTTTTATAATGAGCGTTCAAACTACTTCGAACAAACAGACAAACAAACGAACAAACAAAAATATTAAAAACCTTTCTATAATGTTCAGTTACAGATTTTAAGTCGCCCTGGAGTGCGATTTTTGAATCTCATTCGCTGAGTTCAGCAGTTGAAAATATCAAAATTACTATGGAGATACGCATCTTTCTATTGCTGATTTGACTTTCAAACTTTCAAAAATCACACTCCTGAAGTATGATTTTTGAAAGTCAAATCAGCAGTAGAAAGATGCATATCTCCACAGTAATTTTGACATTTTCAACTGCTGAACTCAGCGAGTGAGATTCAAAAATCGCACTCCTGGTTGGTTTTTTTCCATATACATTTAATGTACAGACTTTTTTGCGTTAACGATTTTATTATAGGCGCTACTGAAGTTACTGCGCACTACACATCTTGCTTGCATGAGACAGCGGTATGGCGTCGGCGGCGCCACGGTTTTCCTTTTAACGCTTCATTTAAATAATTATACTGCAATTTATATTTCTGTAGGCAGCACTAACAGGAGAAATATAAACTGCACTGCACTGGATGCACTCAATAGGAAAATTTACGAGTAATCCTCTTTCAATGCAGCACGTTCGAGCAATCATCCATTAACATTCGCTCGCATTAATTATTTTCAATAGTGTCGAACTGGAGCTATAAAAACACAGGTTTTGTGGGTAAAATAAACCTTGCTACGCGAACAAAGCATACGCAGCATACGCTTTTCCGATGCGCATGTGAAATCTACCAATCTGCATTAGTGGACTAACGTCCATACACCCTCCCTGAGAGTAGGTCAAAGGCAAAGTCAAAGTCAAAGTCAAAAATAATTTATTCAATATAGGAGCTTGAAGCACACTTATTAAACGTCAAATCTTTTTTTGAAGCTACCACCGCGTCGGAACGTGTTGTCGCTGTAGAGAAGATGCGGCCAGAAACTCTACAACATAACACGACTTAATAACTAAACAATATAAATTCTTATGCTAAGGTTATGTATACAATAATACATAGTCTATTTAATAAAATAATTGATACTATATAGTACTATAAGTTAGTGTCACTCAGACCCAAGCATTTCGATCATTTAAATAATCATCCAGTTTATAATATGCTTTTTAAACAGGACTTTTTTGATCTGAGTTTTAAACATGTTTTCGGAAATGCAATTTACACTATGTAATGCAATATTGTATTTTAATTGTACTTTGTACATTTTGTTTTGTTTAAAAGACACGTGTGTTGTAGAGTTTCTGGCCGCATCTTCTCTCAACGGAACACCTTCCGATGCGGTGGTAGAGTCAAAAAATGACGTCAAGAAGCTACCTATATGATATTATTTTGAATAAAAAATTTTGAAATTTGAATTTTGGCCTATGCCCAGCAGTGGGGCGTATACAGGGTGTAAAAATAAATGCCTTACATATATCAATGGGGGTAAGTAAAGACTAGAATCCTGAGTGAAGCGAGGGGTTCAAGCTTGCCCAAGACGAAAACACGTTTGTCCCCGAGGAGCATACTCTACTTTGCACGCGTGGTTTACTAACGCTCATACACCCTCCCTGAGTTTAGACCTGAGCCCTATAGTGGGACGTGTATAGGCTGTGATGATGAAATTATTTTTTATCGGTCAGTTCGGGAATATAGGCCTTGTAACTCCGTGTAAACCAGGATCAACAGCGGCGACCACTCACAACACTAGCCAATGAAGTCCAGCGAGCCAGGGGATGAGGGGATGACTCTAATCTGTCTTGGAACTCACAATGAATTTAATCAAAAAAGATAGGAGTAAGCAATGACATTAGTAATGTCATTGGGAGTAAGTATGAATATCCGACTTCCCTCTCCGTTGCAAACAAGAGACAGCAATAGGATAAGCATGGCCATTAGAAAAACCATCTTAGTAGTTATGGCAGATTTGAAAACCATACCGCAAAAACACCACAAGTTCAAATTAGGGCAGGCCGGGCCGCATCGCAACCGAAAATGCGTACTTAGAACACTAGAGCGGGCCGCAACGCAATTTGGCATGATACTGACAGACGCTGTAAAAAGTTCAGTTTTGGGTAGGTATAGCACACAACGACGGGCCAAATAAAATCGGGGCGGAGCGGGCCACATCGCACGGACGGAAATCCGCCGCGCAAAAAAGGACCCGCTCCGCCCGTTAGTTCATATAATTTTTATACAAGGTGTTACAAAAGTAAAAATAAACTTGTAAAACTTTTAAGGGGATTGCTTAGACCATCAAACTGAACAACTTTTACTGCGACCATAATTGAAATCGCGAAAAAAATATCAGCTGTTCCATACCTACATTTGGCTCGAGTAGATTTTTATATTAGTATGGGACATCCGTTTTCTTTTTCGTGATTTCGATATTGGTTCCATAGTGTAAGATGTTCAGTTTGATGGTCTAAATCACACCCTTAAATGTTTATTTGTATTTTTGTAACACCTTGTAGAAACTATTTGGGCGGAATTTTAAGTTGCGGCCCGCCCTACCATGCCCTTATCTTTAAATAGCAAAAGGTACAAAAACAAAAAAGGAACCTATATCTACAGGGTGAAATTGATATCATTAGCATCCTTTTAAACTAAGAGTTTACCCATCAAACTGAACAACTTTTACTATGGGAGCAAACCGATCGGAGCAAAAAAAAATCAGCTGTTGCATACATTTGAGTCGCGAACTCGCGCGTCGACATTGTAGTTTAGTATGGAACAGCTGATTTTTTATTTGCTCCGATCGGTTTGCTCCCACAGTAAAAGTTGTTCAGTTTGATGGGTAGACTCTTACTTTAAAAGGATGCCAATGATATCAATTTCACCCTGTATAATTGTAAAGATATTATGAGTTTATGACCTAGTTTGCTTCCAGTAAATAAGTTTTTGGGGTGGTTGGGGATCTACCTCCTAGTGGTCCACCCTGGGCAACGCCGCCACAGACTACAACAAGTTCGTGGTGTCGGCTGAACGATCCCCCACAGCGGTGGTAGGCTCCGCAAGGAGCCGCCTGGCTCGCGACCACCCTCCTGCCGGAGTCCGGCGCCAAGCAGCTTGCTGCGTTCCGTCGGTGTGCAGGAGTCCCAGCGCCATTGGGGAATGGGAAAAAGTCAGTTGCGCTACTCGGAACCGGTCTTGACCTCTGAGTAACACTGTACCGGGAAACTCATTTTGGAGGGTAGCGGGATCCGAAGCACGGTGACAGTCGTTGGCCGACCGCAGTTAGTAGGGGGCCCAAGTAGTGCGCTAGCCACGTGTGAAAGGCTGCCCCACACAACTTGCGAAAAATCCCGCAATGCTCCACCGTGCCAGTTGGCGACTGGAAGGGAGGACCCGGTGGCCATTGCGGGGGGGTTCGGGCGTCCCCGCAGTCTCCAAATGAGTTTCCCACCAGTCAGTCGAGCTCATGAGGTCTTCTAGGGTACCTGAGTGGCATCTCGACTTTTTTTCCACCTCTCCACCACTCGACAAACTATGAAAAACAAAGTCACAAAAAAGAAAATGGTTAGACAACGGCTGCACTTCCTCCCACTCAAAGTGCACCTCAGTAACATACGAGGTCTGCACTCAAATCTCGATCCGGTCCACCACCACCTCGAGACCGAGAAGCCACACCTATTCTTTTTAACGGAGACGCAGATAGCAACCCCGTCTGATACGGCGTACCTCAACTACCCAGGATACTCGTTGGAACATAAGTTCAAGAGGCGAGCTGGGGTCTGTGTGTATGTTCGCGACGACATTTGCTGTCGGCGTCTCCGTTGCTTTGAGGTTTCCGGGTTCTCCGTATTATGGCTTTTTGTAGACACCGGAATGGAGAAATCTCTCTACGTCGGTGTCTATCGATCGCACGACGGTGACCAGGAGACAACCAGGCTCATGGAGTATCTCACTGAGACGGCAGAGACAGCCCAACGAAGGTATCCAACGGCGGAGCTTGTTTTTCTGGGGGACTTCAATGCCCACCATAGCGAGTGGCTGTTCCCGTTCCAGTTAACTGACCATGCTGGGAGAGAGGCGCGCAAGTTTGCATTATCGCTAGATCTCACCCAGCTGGTGAATCAAGCAACGCGGGTACCGGATGTTGATGGTCATACGCCCAATTGTTTGGACCTTCTGCTGACTTCAGATCCAGACAGGCACTCAGTATCGGTCTCTGCCCCGCTGGGAACGTCCGATCACTGTCTGGTGAAATCCGTGTCGATCTGCTCTCCTCCCGATGACAGCCCTAAGGGCACGAGGCGAGTCTGGCGATACGGGTCGGCAGATTGGGATGAGATGCGGCATTTCTTTGCGTCTTACCCGTGGCGGCAAGTGTGTTTTTCTTCGAGTGACCCTGCTAGTTCGGCTGATGCGGTTGCGGACGTGATACGACAGGGAATGGAATATTATATTCCTTTCTCCGACGTCTCACTCGGTCACAAAGCCCAACCTTGGTACAATGCGGATTGTGCTCGCGCTGAGGCTAAAAAAGAAGCCGCCTACCAAGCATGGGTCCAAGCTCGCGACCGCAAAGTTAGAGCTCGTAGGGTTCGCGCGAAGAAGAGGGCCTTTAATTCTGCCGCCAAGTCCTGCAAACGGGTGATCCGGAGGGCTCGATTCGACCATGTCAGCCGCATTGGAGCCAAACTGGCATCCTACCCTTCTGGTAGTAAACAGTTCTGGTCCCTTTCAAAATCGGTCGAATCCAACTTCTGCCGTCCCACTTTGCCTCCCATGCAGAAGCCTGATGGGTCGCTGGCTCACTCCGCAACTGAGAAAGCTAATTTATTTGCTTCTCTGTTTGCGAGCAATTCACGTCTGGACGCTGGTGCCAAACAGCCGCCAACCATCCCTCGTTGTGATTCTTCGATGCCGGAGGTCACAATACATACAAAAGAGGTCCGCAGAGCATTGCGTAGTCTGGATGTGAATAAGGCCAGTGGTCCTGATGGTATACCTGCAAGAGTGTTGAGATATTGTGCGCCTGAGTTGTCTCCTGTTCTAACACGCCTGTATCGCCTCTCTCTCAGAACAAGAACGGTGCCTAAATCCTGGAAGCTTGCGAATGTGCAACCGGTACCCAAGAAGGGCAGTCGTGCCGACCCCTGCAACTACCGCCCTATCGCCATTACTTCCATTCTCTGTAAAGTCATGGAAAGAGTACTTAACAGTAAGTTGCTGTCATACCTAGAAGACAATGATCTACTCAGTGATCGCCAATATGGCTTCCGCCGGGGGCGATCGACTGGGGATCTTCTTGTGTATGTGACGCACTGCTGGGGCGAGGCCATCGAGAAGCACGGTGAAGCACTGGCTGTATCACTTGACATCTCGAAGGCCTTTGACAGGGTATGGCACGCTAGTTTGCTGAGCAAGCTTCCCGCTTATGGCATCCCCGCTGATCTTTGCAGCTGGATATCTGATTTCTTGAGAGAACGGTCGATTAGAGTTGTCATTGACAGCTGCTCTTCTGACCTTATGGCAATTGATGCTGGAGTTCCTCAAGGGTCTGTTCTCTCCGCGACACTTTTCCTGCTGCACATCAATGACCTCCTTGTGTCAGGTATTGTTGGGTATGCAGATGACAGTACTGTCATGGAGAGATATGTTTCTGGCGCAGGGGCCAGCGGGGATAAAATACGCTCGCAGAGGGAGGCCATGGTTGAGCGGACAAACTTGACTTTAAGTGTTGTCTCCCAGTGGGGTGACAATAATTTAGTCAACTTCAACGCCACCAAAACACAGGCTTGTCTGTTCACCGCAAAAAGGAGTCCGTTTAATCTGACTCCTACTTTCCGGGGTACATCTGTCCCTGTTTCCGACAGTCTTGGGCTTCTGGGTATAAGCTTGAAAACAAAACTCAACTTCGGCGCTGACGTCGAGTCTAAGGCTCAAACTGCGGCCAAAAAGCTGGGCATCTTAAACAAGGTGAAGCGGTACTTCACTCCTGGACAGCTCTTAGTATTGTATAAAGCTCAGGTCCGATCATGTATGGAGTACTGCTGCCACCTGTGGGATGGCTCAGCCAAGTATCAACTTGCCGCACTCGACTCGGTTGAACGCAGAGCCAGGAGGCTCATTGGCGATAGTAAGCTGGTGGAGGCCAAGCTTCATAGCCTAGCCCACCGCCGCAGAGTGGCCTGCTTGTCGGTCTTCTACAGATTGTACTTCGGTGAGTGTGCCCTAGAGCTGCATGAGCTCATCCCACCTTCCCCTTTCTACTATCGGACTTCCAGACGCACCGCGGGATATCACCCCTCTTGGTTGACATCCCACATATCCGCACCAAGCGCCTTTCTGAATCTTTTATAATGCGCACAGCCAAGGAGTGGAATGCCTTACCTGCGTCAGTATTTCCGAGTACTTACAACCCGAATTCCTTTAAAGTACGAGTGAATAGGCATCTTCTGGGTAAGCTCGCTACATCTACGACCCCATCTTCGTCCTGAGGACTGGATTGAGGTCAAGAGCAAACCCATAGTTAATAAAAAAAAAAAAAAAAAAAAAAAGTATAGCAAAAACATCTGAACGCACGGAAGGGACTTGATTAGGTAGGGTGAGTCGGATCAATGGAAGTTGTAGCAGAATTTGTGATCACCCTGAACGGAATTACGGTTGTTTGTTTATGTACGTGTATGCATGCATTATGAATATGAAAGTTTTGATTGATGTTCTGCAACCGCTTGACCGACTTTGATGAAACTTTGTAATAAGTTTATTAAATATGCAGAGATGGTTCTTGCATTATGATTTATGACACACATAGGATACAAAATACAATACAAATAATAAGGGTAACAATACACACTAGTAATACTTTAAGGGGTGCTTCAGACCATCAAACTGAACAACTTTCACTATGGAGCCAAAACCGAAATCGAGAAAAAAAAATCGGTTCTTTCATACAAAACTGCAGTACCGCCTCGACTCAAATGTATGGGATGGCAGATCTTTTTTTATTTTTTCTCGACGTTGTCTCCGTAGTGAAAGTTGTTCAGATTGATGGTCTGAAGCACCCCCTTAAGTATTACTAGAGTGTTTTGTTACACCCTGTACAATGCAAATAAGACAAAGCTTCTGACCACCCCCAAAAGAGTATGATCGTGAGATTCGTGAGTAAATACAAAAAAAAAAATTATTTTCTCCACAAAACGTTAACATGTACGTTGCACAATATATATAGGATTGAAGGTGGAGACTGGTGCTTGGTAAGTATGTATGTTTGCACACACATACCTGTACTTCAAGTCACCAGGTCTACCCACACCCTCCAGTATAATAAAAGTACATAGTTGTGTACAGAAGGACTTAGAATTACAATTTCTTACTGTACTTACTTGCTTACTTACTTAAATGTACCTATGTATGAGTGTTTATAGATTAAAGACTACCAAATGAAGGAAGCATGACCAGGGCGTTGGTTGCGCGTTGCGGAGAGTTGACATTAGGAGACACGCGGGTCCCAACTGGATGCAGAGGGTGAGGGACAGAATGTCATGGAGAAATATGGAGGAGGCCTATGTTCGAAGACGGACTGATCAATCATCATCATAATCATATCAGCCTATAGACGTCCACTGCTGGTCATAGGCCTACCCCAAAATGGGGGGATTTGCCATAATCGCCACGCTTAGCAGGCGGGTTGGCGATCGCATTTGGATTGAATGTGTGTACTCAGAGGATGCTGCTGCCCATCCTCCGGTAGATCCCTTAGTCGCCTTTTACAACACCCACGGGAGGAAATGGGACTGACTGTGACTAATCAGTACAACAATACAATGTACCTATTGTTTTATGATCAAGGGCTGTGATGGATGGATGAAATGGATGGATGGATTTTTCCCTGAACAGTTCTAAACTCTATCGTCTGTTTTAGTATTATACCTGTTTTCGAGAAAGTAGCACCTAAAATAGTACCTAATACTAACATCAAACTGAAATAAAGGATTATTTATTTCATTTATTTTTAGCATTTTGTCATTTTTAGGATTCCGTACCCAAAGGGTGAAAATGGGACCCTATTACTAAGCCTACGTTGTCCGTCCGTCCGTCCGTCTGTCCTACCTATTTAGAGCTGTAACTTTTGAACCGTAATAGGTAGATAAGATAGTTAAAATTTTCTCACATTATGCGTTATTATGGCGGATTAGTTAACAAATGAATGATGACTTAATGAAAATGTCAAAAAGTAAAAATTAAGGGGGGTTCTCAACAAGAAACTAGTTTTTATCAAGGTTTTTTCTTCACACTCTATCGTAAAAACGGTAATACATACAAGCGTTAAACTTAGTGTGATTATAGATCAAACTCTACAGAATAACAACAAATACTAAAAACCGGCCAAGTGTGAGTCGGTCTTGCGCTAAAGGTCCCGGACAAAAAACATTTTTTTTTCTAAGTTAATAATGTTGTGTTCTGTGGTGGTGTGGTACGGAACCCTCGGTGCGCGAGTAGCCCGACTCGCACTTGAACGGTTTTATTGATTAACATAACCATAAAGTCAAGCATAATAAAATCAAAGCATCATGAATTATTATTTATTTTTATGAAGTGTAGGAAGCTTTGCCTGTTGCTACACGCAGACTACTGAATAACGTGCCAATGCAGTAATTTTGGAACCTTTAAGGGGGCACCGGGCCTATTGTGCTGCCCTCCGTAATATTTTTTATTTATTTCTATACATTTAAGCAACACATTTCAAAAAACAAGAATGGCACATTATTATTAAATCATTTATTTCAGACTATATTTCAAATCCATTTGTGTTAGTAAGTCTTATCAAACTATGTTAGTAACATTAAATTACAATAAAAAAAAAATGGTTACTTTGAACTGTGCACCACGTGAAGTCTGCAACAGTGGATCACGTAGCGACAGTCTAACCTTTCCGCGATCATGGAGTCCTGGATTGGCTTTCAATTTATCGAGTAAAGAACTGCGGATTTGTTTTTGTATGGACTAACTGTCCGAAATAAGGAATTATTTAATTTAATTTAACGACAATAGCTACAAACATAAAACAAAATAATCCGTAATGTTTCGATAAATTTAAAGTCAATCAGGACTACAATGTAACATTATTGTTTTCTGAAATGTGTTGTTTGAATGTTTAGAAATAAAAAAATACGATCGAGGCCAGCACAATAGTCTCGGTATCCTCTTAAGGTAACTATTTTATCTCTTTACTTAGTAAGCCGATTGCGATGAAATAAAAACTACCGATCCCTATATTTTTCTGAAAATTCCATTCGGACGGATCGATTCACTGCCTATAGTTTTGATGCACAAACAGAAATATATATTTTTTAACTTAATTATACAGGGTGTAACGAAACACCCTAGTAATACTTAGAGGGCGCTTCAAACTATCAAACTGAACAACTTTCGCTATGGAGCCAACTTCGAAATCGCGAAAAACATCAGCTGTCCCATACATTTTAGTCGAGTTGACACAGCAGTTTTGTATGGGAGAGCGGATTTTTTTTTCGAAGTTGGCTCCATAGTGAAAGTTGTTCAGTTTGATGGTCTGAAGCAGCTCCTTAGGTATTACTAGGGTGTTTCGTTACACCCTGTATATTTTTGATGTTACATTATAGCAATTAAAAGATAATAATTTATTATTCTTAGCATAATAATGACTTTAACATATGAGACCCAAGGTATGTAGAACTATACAACGTGTTAATGAATTAACGCAAAACTAGAAAGTAGTTTGTTTAGAATAAGGAGCAGAATCGAATTATCATGGTTTCAACATAGGTAATTTTTTTCAAAATATTAAATAATTTTTTTGCAAAAAATAACATTTACTGAACCTGATGACAACCCACCGCACGGGCACACTCACCCTACTTACTACCAAAACAAGATTATAAAAATGTATCCATGAGTACGTTAGCGCTTTCTTTCAGTGCTGAAATGATAACAAATCATTTTTGCCTCAAAACTTAAAATGCGAATAACTTTACACTTTAACTATTGATATTATTTTGAAATAATGAAATTATTGTTGCAATCTAATTATTTTGTTATAAATCAGTTGGGGTGTATGAGGTTTTGCGCTAATTCATTAACACGTTGTATACTATTACCTATTCTGTGCCCAAGGTAGGTACTGAGAATGAAACTTTAATGGAGCTAAATACCAAACACTAAAGTAATACTGTAGTGTAGTACCCAGTAACTCCCTAAAATAATTATAATACTTAACACAATTAATGGAGTACAGCTTATCATTTTGCGAGACGAGACCCAAAAACGCCCGCATAATCCCCAAAACAAGGCGAAGGCAATTTAAACACCCTATTAAATTAAACATCCAAAATAAACAAGTACTTACAGTCTTAAAAATCCACTCGAGCCACAGCAAGAAGCGTTGAACAGTTCAAAATAAAAACCAGGTCAGAATTTAAAACTAAAAACTACGCAAGAAACACTCATTCAAGTCTTCATTTGAAACCTACAAAGGTGTAAGGCAAGAATTATTGCGAAAAAAGTATTTAAGAATAGAGTTTCATTAATGATTTTTAGATTTTAATATCGCACTTTAGGTAGAGATTTTAGTATAGAGACGTCCGTTTTGCACGGCGCCTGAAGCGCGACTGAAGTCGGTCGGGACTTCGGGATAGGATTTTCGGCGCCCAGCCGTCTAGGGCGGCGCACACCTGGCTCGGTTTCCCCCCCCTCTCCTTAAATATTCACACTATGTTATATTGTGCTTAAACTTGCGAGGAAATCTTTTCGCATAGAATAGAGGCATTGTTACGACTTCTGAGCTTTTCTAAGAATTTTCATAAATTGCTTGAAAACGTTTTTCCACTACGCCGATCTGATTATTTATTATAGATAAGAGCATGATTAGAGTATATGTGGGCGTCCACGCAAGAAGGGTCCAGTTGTCGGCATTTTAACACCCCTTTTTTATTATTCCATATGATTATGTGACTGATATAGATGCCGAATCTAACTTTAACTCAAAACCCGACAACTGGACCCTTCTTGCGTGTTTCCCCACATATATAGAGACAGTCGAAAAAAACGCAGAGGAGAGATGATTTAGATTCAAGAAATACTTACATAAATACTAGCTTCTGACCGCGAGTTCGTCCAAGTGAATTTCGGAAAGCTTCAGAACCCTGTTGCACCCCTTTAGGGGTTGATTTGCGAAAAATCCATTATTAGTGCCCTATATCCTCTGTAGAATACACGTTGTAACAAAACCCCCTAGTAAAACTTAAGGAGGTGCTTCAGACCATCAAATTGAACAACTTTCACTATGGAGCCAATATCGAGAGAGAAAAAAATCTGCTGTCCCATACATTTGCTTCGAGCCGGTATTGCAGTTTTGTATGAAACAGTTGATTTTTATTTCGCGATTTCGAAGTTGCCTCCATAGTGAAAGTTGTTCAGTTTGATGGTCTGAAGCACCCCCTTAAGTATTACTAGGGTGTTTTGTTACACCCTGTATACAATCCTTAAGCGATTAAGGCTGTGCGTTGTCTGTCAGTCAGTCATTCAGTCAGTCAGTCACAGAAAACCGTTTTATAAGCAAAGATAGATAGAAGATTCTATCTTCAGCGGTAGCTTCGGCTTCTGACCCGAGCACTTGTCTCGCGTTGGTTTTCGCGCGTCGCGTTTTTGCCTGCCACGAGGCTCCGCAATCCTCAATCTCTTCTTGTTCTTGACCAAAAACAATCCCTGAGATACGGATAGATTCTCCCATAAACTACTTGACACTGGAGGAAATGCAGTGCAAGCAAGAGTTGATTAACAATAAATAAATAAAAAGTATTAAAATAGATAATAATAATCTGTTTCAGGTTAGTCAGAAGTATTGGTACAACTATTGAAAATGACGATGATATAATAACAGTATTTAACAGTTAAGTACAATCTACAGGGTGAAATTGATATCATTCATTAGCATCCTTTTAAACTAAGAGTCTACCCATCAAACTGAACAACTTTTACTATGGGAGCACACAGATCGGAGCAAAAAAAAATCTGCTTTTGCATACATTTGAGTCGAGTAGGCGTTGCAGTTTAGTATGGAACAGCTGATTTTATTTTTGCTCCGATCGGTTTGCTCCCACAGTAAAAGTAGTTCAGTTTGATGGGTAAACTCTTAGTTTAAAAGGATGCTAATGATATAAATTTCACCCTGTATATCTTGTCAGCAATAATTTTACGAGTAGGTATAGTAGTTTCATTTCGAAGTTAAAATTAACGTTGACACGAAGTATTAACATCTTATTTAAAGCAACAAATAAACACTGCGCGCCCCCTTTACGTCAATCATAATCATACTCGCAACCGAATGAGGAAAATCACAGTCATTCGGATTGAATTTAAAAACTACGCTGGGCAAGTTGTACAGCCATAGTGAACCTTAATGGGCACAAAGATTTCCAAGACTTCGTCCACGGTAGCTGCAGCTTAGTAGTAGCACAGCCCGGACACTGTATACAAAAAAATGAAATTGACAAGATGACGTCAGCACATGCGAAACGGGTTTAGGGCTGCCACAACTTAAGTTGCGTGCGGTACAACTTGTGACGGGCAGATGGCGCGCGTGACATAGTCGATGAACGAGTGGGAAAAATCAAAGAGATTGGTACCGTAAAATAAAGACCATAAACATAAACATAAAGTAAAAAAACCACTAACCTTGATTCTTCCTTTGGAAATCTGAAGAATCTTCTATAATTATCTTTATAATGGCTTGGACAGCCGTATATCGCACAATGTATGCCCATCTTGCACCTGGAGTGCTATTTTTGAATCTCATTATCTGAGTATGGCTGAGTTCAGCAGTTGTAAATGTCAAAATTACTATGGAGATACGCATCTTTCTACAGCTGATTTGACTTTCAAAAATCGCACTCCTCAAGTATGATTTTTGAAAGTCAAATCAGCAGTAGAAAGATGCATATCTCCGTAGTAATTTTGACATTTTCAACTGCTGAACTCAGCGAATGAGATTCAAAAATCGCACTCCTGAATTGTCTTGCAAAATGAAAATAGGCCGGGGAGCAAAACTAAGACAATAAGCGTTAGCGTTTTAAAATCTCTGCCGTTTGTTTGCCTAGAGCCCAGACAGTAATTTTTTTTTTCATTTATTTATTTTTTCGTAAATAAAACGCATTGACACCCGTCTATTCAAAAAAGAGTTTTTATCCTTCACCTATACCAATGCTCTTTGTTTCGAAAACATAAATTCTAGATGGTGACAATCTAGGCTACAGGTAACTGCCGAGGGCGATAAAGGGGGTGAGGCTGGGGTGAGGTAAAAAGTTGGTGGGAGGAAGGGAGTGTCCATACTGTATCTAGTAATAGATACTCTTTCTTATACTGTGGTAGTAGTTAGCCCGAGGTCTACCCAATATCAAACTGTACAAAACCATGTATAGTCATTCCTTACAGTCGCACACAGATTGCCATAAGAGTGACAGAGCTAGATTAGACGTAAATCTGTTACGTCTGTTAAACAAATGTCACCACTTTTTAAGCAAATTCAAGCAAAATTAGTTCTTAACGTAAGGAAATAGCGGAGTCTTCCAGCTGGAAGTCTGGTGACAAAATGGTTCAGGTATCTGTTTACTATTGACGTTTCGCTTATTCTAATGGGCGGTTGTCATAAGTGTGAATGGATGGCAATTAGCGTTTCTTTGTCTTGCTTTATATTAATTATCTATCCCTATATTCCGATGCATATAATGTTGATAGATGATGATTTGATAAAGGAGGGCAGATGGGTTTAAAAAGGAGGATTTTCTGTAAAAAAAGGAGGACATTAAATGAATTTTTATAATATTATTTACTTTATTTTAATCATATTAAGCTGAGCTGCCAATTTTTGCAAGAAGTTCTTGGTTTTTAACAAATAATTAAACAATTGTACCTGCTGCTATTCGAAACCTAATTTATGAGAGTGGCAACACTGTCTTCCTTCTGATTGGTCGCGAGTATAGCTGTCCCTTTCTAGCAAAAAGGAGGACATACAGTTGGTAAGGGAGGACGGCTTTTTTCTCTTTCTTTCTTATCGTGTGGGCAGAGTCCTGGTGTCAGAGTTTTTTCAGACCGCCTTACGGCCTCTGACGTGGTTTTTTATGTAACGACTACTACCACCAGAGATAGTAGCTGGGACCAACGGCTTAACGTGCCATCCAAAGCACGGAATCATCTTTCTTTTCAGACAATCAGGTGATTCAGCCTGCAATGTCCAACTGGGGAAAAACGGACAAAGTGACATATCACTAGGTGTCCCCCGTGGGAATCGAACCCACGGCCTCCGTGTCAAGAGCCCGAAGCTCTTAACCATTAGACCATGGAGGCACGGTTTTTACTAAAACGAATACCTAAGGGTGAAAAGAAGATGGGCAGATTTGGACCCAGCCATTTTTTACGAAAACTAAATGGTCTTCAGGACGGCGGTCATAATTATTATAAAAAAAGCTTCCACATCTCCAGAAGTCCGGATTCAAAAGTAGAAATTACTAGTAAAATAGACAAATCATCCAAAAAGCAGTAGCCAAACGCTACCACGACAGCTAATTTTCATCTAATATTATCACTGAGGTATTTTTTGGTCGTTACGTAATGTATTTGGCTTGGTTGAACTGATAGTTCGTGATTTCGTTTTCTTCCATTATCATAATATTATAATATGGTTATCGTGAATTTTCATTAAAATAAACATACTTAATGAATCAGTAGACGATTGAATGGACTATATTGAAGAAAGATTATGACTATCACACACTTGCTACAAAAGATATCATAAGGAGAATACCTTTCCCTCAAATCTTACAGGCTACAACCAATTTTTTGTTAGTGTTGTTTCACTCTACACGTATTACGAAGTTTCATTCATGTACGGGACCTCTAAGTCTGGGTCTCAAATTACAGGGCCGGCCGGCCGCCAAAATTCTTTAATATAAAGTGTAAAACGCATGACTCAATACGCTTAAAGGTTAACACAATGACTCACAGCAAAATAACATCTGAATTTGAGTCAGCGAATGTCAAACGTCAGAAATGTTTTGATGCACCCACTTTGTGTAATTACCTGCTACGTGCGTAAGGAAGAAACCCACGCAAAATCATTGCAGGAGACGTCTTACCAATTAGCTAAGAACTAAACATGCCGTGTTTATAAAAGTAACTTATCAGATGCAGAAAACTATAAAAAAAATAACTGGCCAAGTTCGTGTCGGACCACGCGCAAGGTAGAGTTCCGTAGTTGCCCGTCACAATATAATATGGACTTAGAAGAAGACTTTTTGTTTTATATTAAGGTTTAACGGCTAATAAAGTCTAAAAAGTACAATTTATAAGTTAGTCGACTACGTATATTACTCGGAAACTTGTAAAGCCTACTTAGCGGTGATAGTTTTCCTTTTAAATTCGTTATATATGCTATTGCCGTGAATTTTTTCACATCTCCAACTACAACCGTTTAGCTGGGAGAGGGGGGGGGACACTTGACTCTTACCAAAATTTTTGCTTTAAAGCTTAATATTTCGCTAACGGATGCCTAAATCGAAAAATGGCTTTCCCAAACCCACAATATTTTTAAACGACCTATTCAACGATACCCCACAACATAGGATAGACGAGAAAAAAATTCATCCCCACTTCATGTACATGAAGTGGGGATGCATTTTTTTTCTAGGTAAGTACCCTAAAAAAAATATTTTTCAAATATTTTATTTTACCACTTTATCGGCGTTATGAATATGTATACATATGCCAAATTACAGCTTTCTAGTATTAAGCGTCTCTGAGCTAAGCCGCGGACAGACGGACGGACATGGCGAAACTATAAGGGTTCCTTTTTGACTTCGGAACCCTAAACATCGGTAGACATTCTTAACTGCTATTACAGGTACTACAAAATTACAAACAGTACAACATTGTCTAAGAAAAGAATAAGTAGGTACCAATCTTGCAAATAAATGTTGCGATTTCTATCAAACACGGCTTAGAAAATCTCCGCTTTCGAATATTCAACACAACAAAACTGCACTTTATTTTATTAAAAATGCAGTCGAGCCCGAGATGATGAAACAGAAGTTTAGTTATTTGGATGGATATACAGGGATATACCAACTTAATATGCTGATGGTATGTTAAGGGGATGATCTGTCCATCAAACTGAACAACTTTCTCTACCTGACCAATATACAGGATGAAATTGATATCATTAGCATCCTTTTAAACTAAGAGTCTAACCATCAAACTGAACAACTGTTACTATGGCAGCAAACCGATCGGAGCAAAAAAGAAATCACCTGTTGCATACATTTGAGTCGAGTAGGCAGCGGTGGCGGGGCAAGTTTAGCATGGAACCTCAGTTTTTTTTTTGCTCCGATCGGTTTGCTCCCATAGAAAAAGTTAATCAGTTTGATGGGTAGACTCTTAGTTTAAAAGGATGCTAATGATTATCAATTTCACCCTTTAGAAATCACGAAAAATAAATCTGCTGTTCGATATATTTGGGTCGATTCTGATTACAGTTTTGTATGGAACAGCTGAAATGTTTTCTACTTAGAGACTCGTTTGAATGAAGTGTCAAGGGTGTGCCTTGCCTAGGCTAAAAGTAACCACTTGAGTAAAAAAAAAATTTTAAATAGCATAGCATAGCATAGCATATGCTCACGACTATATTCCCCGAGGGGGTAGTCAGAGATATTCTGAAACTTCAAAACATCCACGTTTCACTAGTAGTACCGAGAAACTCTGTCCAGTGTGACGGGGAATGAGCCCGTGTCGCCACTTGTAGTGGACAGTAGGTACAATACATGCCTCGAAATTGAAGCATGCAGCTTTGTTGTGTAAAATAAAAAAAGTTTAAAGTTACCAGTTTTGAATTCCATACAAAAATATAATGACGTCATAACGTTTTTTTATGCCACAAAATATGCCGGTGATATCAAAACTATAAGTAATTGTAATCTCAAGAATACATCTACAAAAGTCAAACCGCGGTACGCATAATATTTTGCAAACGAAATCATTTATGCCTCCCGTTCTATAACAACTTTAAATTTGACGTTATTTTCTGATACACTCTGTATACAGTTCCAATCTCTAAAACAATATTTCCAATCAACCTGATGGTTGGTTACATAAAGCGGACCTCCACGGTCGCAGTTCACCACAACAAAACCAATTTCAGGCTATCTATGTTCTATGTTGTCAACAACGTTTGAAAGCTATGGACGTGTCAGCTGAAATATTACGTTGTTCGTAACGAAAAAGTTTATTACAAGCTGACATTGCCAGGACAGCATAATCAGAGCTCTGTTTAATAAACGCGACAATTGACATTGATAATATTCAGAGACCTACATTGCTGGTTAGAGCGCTTACAGACGAGCGACACTTTGCAACGCCGTGTGTCGTAAAGTGTATGAGCGCAACGCTCTGCGACCCACGCCCACGGCGACAGCAAAGTGTTGCACGTCTATAAGAGCCCTTACTAATGACGCTAAGCTTGCAGTAGGTAACATGCGTCCTAGCATTCTCAGCAATGTACTCTGAATTGTCATTGTCAATTGTCACGTTTATTAAATAGGGCCCTGGTTGACGTACTGGCCAACGCTGACAACTGGCTATCGCCTGGAACGACGTAGTGGAATTGGACCTACGTGAACTAGAAGCATCTGGCGAGAGGAAGCGCAGTATCTGAAAAAACGGCGCGGCGTTCTCTCGTGTTAGATGCCAAGCAAGACCCACTTTGGGTCGCTGAGTTAGCGGAGTTAGAGCCATATCGAAGCGGAGGTATAAAGGGTGAAATTGATATCATTAGCATCCTTTTAAACTAAGAGTCTACCCATCAAACTGAACAACTTTTACTATGGGAGCAAACCGATCGGAGCAACAAAAAAAAATCTGCTTTTGCATACATTTGAGTCGAGTGGGCATTGCAGTTTAGTACGGTGATTTTATTTTGCTCCCCGGTCGGATTGCTCTCATAGTAAAAGTTGTTCAGTATAATGGGTAATCTTAGTTTTAAAGTATGTTAATGCTATCAATTTCACCCTGTAGATGCTGATCCACAGATATGGGGTGACGAAGGCTTATCCAACGCTTTCTGTCGTCGATGAATATCGAGAATATTCTATACATTTAATTGGAAGTTACGTAAGTTTGAATCCTTTGATTATGGAACATCTCTTGATTACGGTAACCGCATCCTGCTCCGATTTGAGTTTCGTAGTTACTATTGTAGATTCTACTAATGAACTATTTTCTTAGTGAACAAATAGGTCTAAGTAACGCGATAGAGGTCTGTTAATCTGAAGTGTCAAAGAGTTTAACATTAAGTTATTTTTTGTAGATACTTAAAATTTATTTGTTAAATTGTTTCATATGTCAAATCTCATATTAATTTCGCTCACTCTGTTCTAACAATTAGTTAATAAAGATATTTGTATTTGTATTTCTCAAACTCAAACTCACTCACAATACAAACAAATACCCCTATGTCCCTGAATTAATTATTATGGACCACTGTGCGGCGGTGAAGGAAAAATATCGTGAGGAAACCTGCATACCCGATATCAAAAAGAAAATACCATAAGTTTGGAGTAACTGTAAAATATGGACGAGCATGGGGCGAACTAGTCCCAGTGTTATAATTATAAGGTTCGGCTTGTAATAGCCCTCCCAAAATAATAATAATAGATTGGTACCTATGGCATAGCCTTGAGCTAAAATATAACCTCCCAACATTCCTGCTGTGCCGAGGGTCGTGGGTTCGAATCCCGTAAGGGACAAATATTTGTATGATGAATATGAATATTTGTACCCGAGTCATGGATGTTTGTATCTATATATGTATCCTTTATCGTTGTCTAGTCATCATAATACAAGTCCAGGCTAGATTCTGGTACTTTAAATGTGACTAGATAATTTGTGTGACATTGTCCAAGATATTTATTTATTTATTTTATTTATTCCGAACTCTAAAATGACGTCAACGTGTCATATAAGAAGTCACACTTTTCACGAGATGTGATGATCATTTAAATGGCACTAGACAGCCACGTTAGCGAGGGCAAGTGACGGAGACCACGTCGAGTGGCACTAGAGGGAAACAGACGTGTCTTTTTCAGACTAATGACGAATGTCTTTCATTTCCAGTAAGGTTTCTTAATCAGTATTATTTTTGCTCTTTCATAAATATTTTCAACATTTTGTTGTAATGTATAATTTTTGTACCTACGTCTTTATTAATTATCTCGTTTATTAAACACGTATCCAGACTTTTTCGTTTGACCAGTTTTCGGGGGAATATTCATATTCGGGGGATGATGACGATATTCATTAAAAAAAACAATGCATGAAAAACCCGCTGTAATCAATCACTGTAGTACTATTACCTATTCTGTGACTGTAGGTAGGTACTATAACTATAGACGTTTTAGAATTTCAGGGGTTGTAATAACTTACCCAATTTAGTTAACACTTTAACTGCTGACGACCTACCTGGTAGGTCATCGACAAATGGGCCGCAGTGCTGAAGAACCCGCGTAGCGAGCCGGTTTAATTGCATTTCGCGTATGCTCATGACCTACCGCGCGAGTCACCGAAAAACTTTAGCCTGTGCGGGTAACCCACGACGCGAGCCACATTATCGTTTCAACGTTACGACTGTGCGTACGACCTACGAGGGGAGTCAGCGCTATTGCATTTCGCCTGTGCTCATGACCTACAGCGCGAGTCACCCAAACCTTACGCCTGTACGGGTGACCCACTAGGTGAGCCGCATTTGTTTTTTTTCTTAGACTACTTATATAGGGACGCGTAACCACGTGTCATTCTACTTACAAACTTTCTGCCACTTTTTGCGGGGGGCGAGGTAACATGTTATGCGCAACTTTGGATTTTATTCCCTATAACTTTAGATTCTAATTTTGAATGTTCAAAATCATGAAAAGTAGTCTCGTGTAAACCCCAAACGTTCTAAGTTCGAAATTATTGTTTCGCAATAATAGGCTGTCTAGTTTAGTGATAAGTTATAAAATTTAATGTAAATGCGCAAGATTAATTGATCTAATACCGTGGCAGAGGGGAAATGCTACCGCAAGGCCGGTCCTTATAATAAGTAGTCTAAGGTTTTTTTACGCTACGACTGTGCGCACGACCCACGAGGGGTGTCAGTTTCAGCACTGCGCGAGGATCATGGTTTTGAGCTTAGCAGCGAAAGTGTTAAAAACAAAAACTAACATTGGATTCGAGATTTTAAATGTAAAAGTGGTTGAAACATTTGGACGCATTTGAGGTAGGTACACCCTATAAATTTATGTAACACAGTTGTTTGCAATACAATAAATAACGCTCACAGGCACATACATTGCAATGAATGGAATGGAAACCATACAACAACGGCACGAACATATAACATCCATGACCGAACCCAGGACCCTGGGTTGGCAGTCCGGCGTGGTAACCACAACTAGGGTTGCAAACCCTACTAGTTAATATAGTATCCTACTATATTAGAGGCCCTACTACTATAATTCTGAGAAAAATATATAGTAGGCAAAACTATTTTGAAGAGCAAATAATTTATAGAGAATTTAAATATATTGGTACTTACGAGTAGGTCAAATAAAAATGACCAATAACTAAACATTATTTTAACAATTTTCTTTCTCTTCATCACATTTGTTCCATAAACAAGTTTCTACTAAATATACTACTGAAAAGTGACAACAAGTTTTCCTAAAGTCAGATTTATCTATTTTTTCGAATCCAGCGACTTCTGCGTTTACAGGTGAATTATTTTCTATAACGAATATGAAATAGAGAAATGATTGTTCCTTAAAAATAAGAACCAATAAATAAAAAATTCAAACCAAAAAGCAGCAAAAAAAATCTTTTTAAAAAAAATTAAATTAACGAATTCGAAAAATACTATATTTTTTCTTATTTTTCCCTGATCTACTATATTTTTTCGGGCACTAAGGCTCAAAATACTATATTTGGTTTTAAAAAAGTTGGCAACCCTAACCACAACACCAACCGGGTCGTCACAAATACATACTGTTGGATTCCTAACTAAAATAAAAGTAAATTGTTTAGGTATGTTTCACGTTCTCTTGGTGAAAAGCCTAGCCGCCTAAATGGCCGTCAAACTAATTTAGACTAGACAAAAAACAAGCATAGACAAAAAATTCCCATTAATTAAGACCTAAATTGAATTCAAAGGTCAGAGTTCATATTTCAAAATTTCTATCAACAAAGTTAATTGTGTTGGCAGTTCGCAAAAAATAACTGGGATGTTAAAAAATTGTGTAAAAATTGTTGTGTTGTTTGTGTAAAATTGTGTTGTGTGTGTGTACAATATTCCAAATTTCATGTTTCTATCTTCAGCGGTTTAGTTGCGTTGTCTGCCAGTCAATCAGTCACGGAACTCTTTTATATAGTATAAGAGATAAGTGTACTTTTTGCAACCATCAGCAGCAAGGCTGATTCAGTGTTTATGGGGTGTAGAGCATCTCTGTGTTGTGATAGACCAGGTCTGCCTGCATAACTCCAGTCGGTTTAGGAGTAACTGATGTTTAAAGGTCTGTAAAAAATTTACTAGGCTGATCGTATGATATTGTTGTAGTATGCACTGTAGCTATGTGAACAGTACAAAAACTGTCAAGTTCTGTCAGTCAGTTTAGGAGATACAGCCAGTCAAAGTTCCGACCTTTGAACGGCTGTACCTCCTAAACCGACTGATGAACCATGTCAGTTTTTGTACTGTTCACATAGCTACAGTGCATACTACAACAATAACATACGATCAGCCGTGCAGCTGATCGTTAATTTTTTACAGGCCCTTAATCATCAACGACTGGAGTTATTCAGGCAGCCCTGGTCCATCCCCATCCCAGAGATGCTCTACACTCCATAAACACTGAATCAGCCTTGCTGATGATGGTTGCAAAAAGTACACTTATCTCTCGGAATATAACAATTCTTTGGGCTAACTCGTGAGCACATCGCCACTTATAATGGACAGTGGGTACAATACATGTCTCGAAATTGAAGTATATGCAGGTTTCATAAAATCTATTTAATAGTATTTTGACGTTTAACCTTTGTTTAACCTTATAGCGTTTCAGATAATTTGATGAAGCGTATACTAAAAATAAAACAAAATTCAACAAAGAGCTAAATGCAATCATAGGACACTTTAAAGCGCTACGCCCACTGCATGTGTAAACCCATTTTAAGTTTAAAAAGAGTTCTTTTTATAGCTTCTCGTATAATAATAAACTGTTTGATCGTATTACTGTAAACGTGTTTTGTTTTTAAAATACGAGTACTAAAAGGATATTCCGTCTATCGTGCTCTACTTATACAAGCGAAGTTTGATTATTAAAGGACCCTATGTCCTTCTTAATATATGCTGACCCTTTTTAAGGGGATAATTAGACCATCAAACTGAACAACTTTCTCTACGGGACCAACATCGAAATCGCGAAAAAAAATCTGCAGCCTACCTCAGGAAATACGAGAAAAAAATCGGCAGCCCATACAAAACTGCCATACGTAAGTATGGACTAAAATATATTGGACAGCTGATTTTATTTCGCATTTCCTAAGGTAGGCTCCATAGTGAAAGTTGTTCAGTTTGATGGTCTGAGTTCACCGTTTCAGTTTGCGGAGGGCTGTTCCTTACACCCTGTATATTACTGTGCTTTGAGCGCATATATCTCGAGATACAAGACTTATGTACAAGCATTGTAATGACTAAGTTTGTGTAGGTATTTTGTTTCGCGTTACAAGAGCTATCCAACGACACCAGGGTCTCTACCCGCACATTCGAACTTCGCAATTGCGTGAACATTTTCTTTCCAATGTCAACTCTATTCCAATGAAGTGCAGACCGAAACAGAGGCGATATAGCGAACATCGAAAATGCGGGTACAGGGCCTGAACTAAGTGTCGATTTATTTCGAAAAAACAACTTTTCCACGTATTACATTTCTATTTATGGATTACGATTATTTGTCTTCATGATAAATTTCGATTCAATAATAAGTTCAAATATGAGGGAGTAATTGATGCAGGGCATATGGACAGAGAAACAGAATGAACGAAAGCACGAGGGTTCCTTATTTGACTATGGAACCTTAAAAATTAACCTTGATATCACTCAGATAAAGCCCAAAACTAAAGAACATGGTAGGTACTCACGTCCTTCTCCTTGGCATAGTAGAGCGTGCGCCCGCGCAGCTTGAAGTACCGCCGCTGCCACCGCTGGAAGCTCCTCGTTTGCTTCATCAGGTAACCCTCCTTGACCACGGGCTGAGGGCAGAAGAGTTCATATTATATTATATTCATATTAATTTATTTCGAACGATAGAAGTGGGCGATGCACGCGTGCCAACATTCATCAATAAATTAATTTTCAATATTTGTTTCTTAATTTGCTTACTCATTCATTGCGCACTGAACTGAGTCACGCTACGATAAATATCGGCGACAAATCAGAGAAAATGCCTTATTGCGCTGTTTCTAACTGAAGAAACAAAAGTTCTGAGGTGACTCTGAAGATTTGAGTAGTTAATTATGATTAAAACGTTATTTAATCCGAAACAGGCAACATAATTTTGTTATGATAAACCGAAACCAACATAAATAAAATAAAATAAATCTTCAGGCTAACGTTTCTTTATGAGTGTTCGTGATGATGATGATGACCACTTGACACAAGATCCTGAAACCTTTAATATTCTAAAGGATAGGACCTTGCTACGAGTACAACCCATTATAAACACAGTATTCCTATAATATTTCTATCCACCGTCAGTTAATGTGTTTATTATAATAAAACATGCTACAATATAAAGAAGTTTGGCGAAAGGCCATATAATGTGAGACCCAGACATATAGGTCCCATACATGAATGAAACTTAGTAATATGTGTAGAGTTAAACAAAACTAACAAAAAGGAAATTGGTTGTAATCTGTAGAAGTTGGGGGAAAGGTATTTCTCCTTATGATACCTTTTGTATCAAGTGTGTCAAACTCATAATCTTTCTTATTAGGTAGCCCACTCAATCTTCTACGTATTCATTGTGTTTGGTTTATTGAAAATTCACGATAACCGTAAAATATTATGATAATGGAATCAAACGAAATCACACACACTATCAGTTCAATAAAGCCAAATACAGTAACGTCCAAAAACTACCTCAGTGATAATATTAGATGAAAATAGCTGTCATGGTTGCGTTTTGCTACTGCTTTTTGGATGATTTGTCTATTTTACTAGTAATTTCTACTTTTAAACCCGGACTCCTAGAGATGAGGAAGTTTTTTTAAAATGCTTTAATTTTTTCTGTTTATAACAATTATGACCGCCGTCCTGAAGGGCTTTTAGTTTTCGTAAAAATGGCTGGGTCCAAATTCGCCAAAGTTCTTTATATGAATGCAAAAAACTTTAATACCGGGCTGCTTGGGGAGCTAACTTTTCATACGTAACAAATTTGCTACGAGCGACATTGTGCTACGAAACGCTACGCGGTAAATGACTACGAGCTACGACACTTTCTATGCTAACAAAATTAAGTTTCAATTGGTTTTCAACTTCTACTTTGCTTGCCTTGATATTTTCAGATCTAGTCGAAACAAGTCTTTTTCTTATGATTATGGGTATTGAACCCCTGTTCTAAAACCAAATATAAACTTCAACTTCAAAGACTTTATTGCGACAGAGGTAAATATAAAGGTGGTGAACAGTTTTTTAGATAATGCTTGCAGCGCTTCTACATCGATTCAGTTGCGATGCAGCATCGATGCAAACGCGATACAGCCACGACGCAAAACATTCGTAATATTTGGTCAGTCATGCATTCGTAGACAGATTTTATCGCTATGCACACACGCGTCTGCATCGGTACAAACGTGCGTGTACAGTATACAGGGTGAAATTGATATCATTAGCTTCCTTTTAAAGTAAAAGTCTACCCATCAAACTGAACAACTTTCACTATGGGAGCAAACCGATCGGAGCAAGAAAAAATTTTGCTGTTGCATACATTAGGGGTCGAGTAGGCGTTGCAGTTTAGTATGGAATAGCTGATAATTTTTTTGGTCCCATCGGTTTGCTCCGATAGTGAAAGTTGTTCAGTGTGATGGGTAGACTCTTAGTTTAAAAGGATGCTAATGATATCAATTTCACCCTGTATATCGCTACAATAACGCTTTTGAATCGATATAAACGCCTGTTAATTACTACACTGCAGAGATGCAGTAACGCGATTGACAAACGCGCGTTTTTATAACTGCTAAAAGTTGCAGTTCGTACAGTGCAGGGCCTACTTTGACTAGAAAGTATGACACTTTGAGATTACCCTGTAAAAATCTATATTTTTAGGGTTCCGTACCCAAAGGGTGAAAACGGGACCCTATTACTAAGCCTACGTTATCCGTCCATCCGTCCGTCCGTCCGTCCATCCGTCTGTCCGTCTGTCCGTCCGTCCGTGTGTCCTACCTATTTAGCGCTGTAACTTTTGAACCGTAATAGCTAGATAGTTCAAATTTTCACAGATTATGCGTTATTACGTCGGATTTGTTAACAAATAATAAAAATGTCAAAAAGTTAAAAATTAAGGGGGGTTCTCAACAAGAAACTAGTTTTTATCAACGTTTTTTCTTCACGCTCTATCGTAAAAACGGTAATACATGCAAGCGTCAAACTTAGTGTGATTATAGAGCAAACTCTACAGAATAACAACAAATACTAAAAACCGGCCAAGTGTGAGTCTGTCTTGCGCTAAAGGTCCCGTACCAAAAAAGTTCTAAGTTTATAATGTTGTGTTCTGTGGTGGTGTGGTACGGAACCCTCGGTGCTCGAGTAGCCTGACTCGCACTTGACCGGTTTTTATTATAACTGCTAAAAGTTGCAGTTTGTACAGGGCCTACTTTGACTAGACAGTATGACACTTTGAAATTACCATGTGAAAATCTATATTTTTTTACTTTCTGTTTCAATAGTTCTTCAGTCCAATGTACCTAACATATCATCGTCTTGATATATTTTTTTTAAAACTGCGATGCACGCAAAAAGACTGGACACATTTTGATGTGGTTTTCCTTATTCTAATTCTAAAGTCTGTGGTCTATCCGCCTATTCGGTGGACAACGTGGTGGGTGAAGAACTTACTTTACCGCCTGGCCACGGGACAGAGCTAACTGCGGCGCGAATTGCAATTTTAGAATACACTACCTGCGCGCCGCTGCATGCACTGAAAAAAATGATCAACCAAACTAGTGATAAATATAATTAAACTTTAGTGACTTCCAAACTGTTTTGTAGCATATAAACAAACTTTCGGCTATAAATAACACGTTTTGCTATTAATAACCAAATGTTTGATTATGTGCTACAAAACAATTTGGAAGTCACAAAATTTTGGTTATATTTAACACTAGTTTGGTTGATCATTTTTGTGGGACATAACGCTCAGTGTATTCTAAAATCGCAATTCGCACCGCCCTGACCCGTGGCCAGGCGGTTAGCCGTATGCACTACCACACATGAATAGATATCCGGCGAGGCCGCACCAGAAAACAAGCTTTATACAAGCGGGGCACCGCGCTTGAGTAAATCTAACACCACGCGCCAACACCACTAGATCCGTATAAGGGCTTGTCCGCACAGCGATTTTTATTCGCAATTCTGTAACCTATGTACACACTAGAAAGTATTCGCACATAAGGAAAAAAATCCGGAGGGTGGCTGATGTAGCGATGAGGTTTTATGTAAGCTTAAAGGGACTGGCCGTTTTTGGATTTAAATTTGAAACGACGTGAAACCCCAAGCGCGTTATTCTTTTATTAGATTCATTAGATTAGACGATCAGCTGCCAAGCGAGTGAAAAGATATCGAAATAAAATCCAAAGAAACATATAAATTATCGTTTAATTAGCCTCTGGCTACGCCTCCTACGCTACGCGAATTTAAATCGCGCGAATAAAAATCGCTGTGCGGACAAGCCCTAAAATAACTGTCGGTGGTCGAGTCGGTATTGCAGTTTTGTATGAAACAGCAGACTTTTTCACGATTTCGAATTTGCTTCCACAGTAAGAGTTGTTCAGTTTGATGGCCCTGACTCTAGAACCTCTTTAAATAGGTTCCAGAGTGCTGTTATGTGACATCCTGTAGTTAGTGAGTTAGTGAGCATATCCATCTATGCTATGTTTAGAATCTCTGACCATCCCGTTGGGAATAAAGACGTGAGCATACGCTCTATTTAGGCTTACAATTTGAATCTAGGCCACGTCTCATGACCTAAAGCAGTCCGGAATTTCAGTCGAACAAATACCAAATTCAGCTGTCAATGTAAACAATGTTTAATTAAATATCGCTCACTCAGTCACAACACAATAAAGGAATTGTTGCTGACAACAAAGTTTTACAGCCGATACAAAGAATGTTCCTATATACAGGGCGTGTAACAGAAAAGTGTGTTGATTGACTCAGAGATAGTATAATAAGCCGGCAAATAACTCGGCACAAACCATGACTGCGCAGAGCAAAATTTGTAAGCGAAAGTGCTATTGCACATATCCCTCATCCCAGCCCCATTTTTTTATGTTCTTTTTTTTTGTTGGAGCTTTTAACCCTTAGGTTATGTCAGCCCATCCCAGCCCCATTGGTTCAGTTGTTTGCCGCGTAGTATAACAATGAATAAGTAAAAAACCTTTTATTCCTAAACATGTTAGGGAAAAGGTATAACAAAATACAAAAATATTTGGCCACCATTGGCTTTTCGGTGAAGGAAAACATCGTGAGGAAACCTGCATGCTTAAATTTCGAGGCATGTATTGTACCTACTGTCCATTACAAGTGGCGACGGGCTCACTACCTGTCACACTGGACAGAGCATCGGTACTACTAGTGAAACGTGGATGTTCTGAGGTTTCAGAATATCTCTGACTACCCCCTCGGTTAATATAGTCGTGAGCATATGCTATGCTATGTAAAAATATTTAAAGCTTTAAACCATCAAACTGAACAACTTTCACAATGGAACAACATCGAAAAAAAATCTGTTGTCCCATACATTTGAGTCGAGTAGATAAGTACTGCAATTTTGGATGAAACTGCAGATTTTTTTTCTCGATGTCAGTTCCATAGTGCATTTTTTTCAAATAAGTACATAAACCTTTAAAACTTTACAATGGTAGCAAACCAACACAAAAATCTGGAAAATAAAATTACTATTTTATATCAACTAGTAAATAGGAAGTATCTGGTCATCTAAGATTGGTTACACTATGATATTCTTGACCATTGAGGTATCCCTGTATTATTTTAGGATCATCCCAAATTACGACCGAAACCGACGTAAGCTCTCATTTGTAAAGAAAATGTTATTACAGCATTATTCTGAAAACTTTTCTTGTACAATCTCGAATCTTTTATGCTGTTGTTGTGGGAGTACAGTCGGATTGAAAGATTAGCTTTCTAGTTGGTTCTAAATAGCACAACAGACAGCAGTCTAATTTAGCTTCACTACATAATTATTATAATACTAGCTGTCCCGGCGAACTTCGTACCGCCTTAGAACAGTTTTACCCGACACACCCTTGACCGTTTTTTTAAATTTATAAACCTTCCCTGGCATGCGCACAATAACCCACCAAAGTTTCATCGCAATCGGTCCAGCCGTTCTCGAGTTTTAGCGAGACTAACGAACAGCAATTCATTTTTAGGGTTCCGTACCCAAAGGGTGAAAACGGGACCCTATTACTAAGCCTACGTTGTCCGTCCGTCCGTCCGTCCGTCCGTCCGTCTGTCCGTCTGTCCGTTCGTCCGTCTGTCCTACCTATTTAGGGCTGTAACTTTTGAACCGTAATAGCTAGATAGTTGACATTTCCTGAGATTATGCGTTATTACGGCGGATTTGTTAACAAATAATAAAAATTCCAAAAAGTTAAAAATTAAGGGGGTTCTCAACAAGAAACTAGTTTTTATCAACGTTTTTTCTTCACGCTCTATCGTAAAAACGGTAATACATACAAGCGTCAAACTTAATGTGATTATAGAGCAAACTCTACAGAATTAAAACAAATACTAAAAACCGGCCAAGTGTGAGTCGGTCTTGCGCTAAAGGTCCCGGACAAAAAAAGTTTTTTTTCTAAGTTAATAATGTTGTGTTTTGTGGTGGTGTGGTACGGAACCCTCGGTGCGCAAGTAGCCCGACACGCACTTGACAGGTTTTTTATTTATATAGATACCTTGGTCTTGAAGCCGTAAGGAGATTATATGCCATCAGTACTAGGTACAATCAATTTTGGCACGGTAAAATTATTTAAAAATTTAATTAATAATGAATAGAGAAAAACTAGAAAGTATGAAATCTCTAATGAGTAAGCTTTTCCTATTACGCTGATAAAAGAAGCCGAATCAAACAACCTTGCTTGCTAGTGTGTCTATCTGTGTCCACTTAGTGGAGGACGGATTTTGATGCTACTTTTTGTAATTAAGGCTCTCCCTCCCTAGTGCAAGGCTCTCTTTCTTACAAGCAAACTTTTGCAATTAGCCATCCCGCTTCAATTGCGTGGCGCCGGTCAGAATTTTCCGTTTTCTTTGAAAACCTGTATGACTTTTTATGAATTTTCAAAAAATAAGAAAACCACATCATTCTATATTGTATTGTGAAGAATATTGAAAATTTTCATATTCTTCTGATCATCATTGAAAGAGTAAAACGGTTACAACTGGAAAAAAAGGGGTGACTTTGGATTCGTTTTTCTTCAGTTTTATTAATTAAAATAGATTTCGAGAAAAACCACATCACTTCTCATATCCTGTAGATTGTTCAGTTTTGCTTTCTGATTAAAAAGTGCCAACAAAGTTACTCAAAACCGGGCGGACGCCCCTTAAATGCGAATTTTTGCGAAGTGGTTCTTCTAGATATATATTTCGTGGATATCGGTCCAGCAGGTCCAGCTGCAGTTTTCAAAATAAACAGCTTGATTTGAGAGCTTTCAAGGGCCCAACGTCATACCTAGAAACAGATTTTGAGCTCCAATGTTTAGTAACATCGCGGGAATTCTAGCACGTACCACAATCCTCGCTAGTTTACGGTCACTTCGGTTTGAATTAGTAATTATCTCAAATGAGTTTCTGCACTGATACTTGCTTGGTGGCAGCATGCACAGCGCTACACAAACTGGCAGAAGGTTTCTTAATACTATTGATATAGGCACATCTTGGATACTTGGCTGTCACTTCATACAAACGAGACTGACTGAAGAGGTAAGCATGTGCGATAATTAGTAAGTGCAAGTGAGACAGGAATGAATCATTGCCTACAATTTTCTGCGACGTTTCCTACAAGAGGGGGTGAGATGAAAATTGGTGGGAGGCAGGGAGTGTCCTTAATTGTATCAGGGCTCCGTCACTCGGCCCTTCCTAGGTACCTAGATAATCACCTACACTAAGGCGCGTCGTAAGCGATGACCTTTCTTGATTTCTGCCACTCGCGGTACTCAGCAACGTCGCATACGTTGCGCGCTGTACGAAGTAATAACAATGCAATGCTGAGAAAATATCAAATGAGCTTCATCTATATCTATATACCTATCTATCTAAACTATTAATAAATTGTAAATTTAAAAAAAGAAGTTTGTTTGTTTGATCGAGCATCACGCAAAAACTACCGAACCCATTTTGATGAAACTTTGTTTGTTTGAATAGCTAATGATCTGACTTAAAATCTGGTATACTTATAATTTGTGCGGACGAAGTCGCAGGTAAACTCTAGTTTGATATATTTTTGCGCGTACAGTCTGTCACTAGGTAGGTAATTTATCGTGTCTAAAGAAGTGATGTATCTGTTACGTAGTTTGTGACTCTTTCTTATACTGTGTTATAAGTTAGATCGATAACAATTTCTTCGTCGACTGTACTTTGTGAGAAATAATTAAAATTCCCCCCCGGCCTTTTTATTTATTCCACTCTCTTGTACAAAGGGAAATAACAGTGCTCCGGACAAAGATGTCTTTTTGGCCTTCCCTTTTAGTTTTATTTATTTTCAACTTTCTTGCTAAAGACGTAAGTTTCTCTGTCCTTTCATAAACTCATGTACGTCCTTCGGACTTCTTAAACAGATTATTCCAGGTAGTACCTAATCTGTGCATTTTGCATTACGACTTAGATCGAGATGCAGAGACGTTTTTTAAGAGTGGACATCATTTTTAGGGTTCCATAGTAAACAAGGAACCCAAAAAACCCTTAAAGTATCACCATAGAGATCGAAAGAGATGCCAATCAACGGGCTGAGTACGAAACCTAGTGTCGCATTACCACCAGTACCACGCGATAGAAAGTATTTTGTTAGCTTGAATGAGCCGATTTGATGATACCGGATATCCGGAATGGATAATGGAGCACTCATTATCCATTCCGGTATCGGAACTCAACATTCGAATCATCTTTAGTACCACGCAAGCATTGTTAAACTATTTACACATAACATCTCGACTGGCTTTCAGCCTCATAATCATAATATATTGAACGTGTTCCGTTTTTGCACATATTGAGCGACACTGGCCTCGCCTCCTCTTCACATCTCCCTTTCGTTTTTGTGATCTGTGAGTATCACCGTGCCCGTCCGTCTGTCTATGTCTATCTGTCCGCGGCTTATCCAGAGACTCTTAGTACTAGAAAGTTGTAATTTGGCATGGATTATATAGGTACAATATATTAATCACGCCGATAAACTGGGGAAATAAAAAAATATAGAAAACAATTTTTTTTTGGTTACCACCTACGCGTAATGCGATATGTTTTTTTTTTCGTCTATCTCATAGTGTAGGGTTTCGTTGCATAGGTCGTTGAAAAATATTGCAGAGGTGGTTTGGATTCAGTGATCCATTTGCAAAATAATTGCCCCCTGCCAGCTAAACGGTTGTCTTTTTATATGAGATGTACTGGAGTAGAAAAAAGTACATAATATATTGTGAGGGCAACTACGGAAGCATACACTGCGCGTGGCCCGACACGCTCTTGGCTGGTTTTTGACTGGAAAAAGTAATTTTGTAAAAAGTACTTAAATTCTTTTTTTAAATCGTGACCTTCTTTACAGTATATTTCCAGTAGATTTAATAAATTATAATAAGCTAAGTAGAGGTTTAATGGAGGTAGAGTAGCAGCATGACGTCACAAATTACTTGCGCTCCACGCTGCAGCGATGTCTGCAGCCTTCACTTAGTCCACTTAATTCCTTAAGGGGATTGAGAGGGATTTCCATTAAGGCCAGGAAATTAGGCTTTAAGTGGATACTTGTGGTATTTATAATGTTTATCTTACTAGGTAATTAACATTACTATCTTCCTTCTTCTTATCGTGTTGGCAGAGCCCTGGTGTCAGAGTTTTTTCAGACCGCCTTACGGGCTCTGACGTGGTTTTTATGTAACGACTACTACCACCAGAGATAGTAGCCGGGACTAACGGCTTAACGTGCCATCCGAAGCACGGAATCATTTTTCTTTTCGGACAATCAGGTGATTCAGCCTGCAATGTCCTAACCAACTGGGGAAAAACGCACAAAGTGACATATCACTAGGTGTCCCCCGTGGGAATCGAATCCACGACCTCCGGGTCGAGAGCCAATGCTCTAAACCATTAGACCACGGAGGCACGGCTTTTACTAAAACGAATACGTAAGGGTGAACATTGAATATACCATCAATCTGAACAACTTTCACTATGGAGCCAACGTCAAAAAAATCTGCCATCCCATACATTTGAGTCGAGACGGTACTGCAGTTTTGTATGAAAGAGCGTTTTCTTTTTCGCGATTTCGATATTAGCTCCATAGTGAAAGTTAGGATAACAGACGTTATACCACAGAGTACCTACTATAAGTTATACCGACAGGGTGCAAACAGTAGCAAAAATATTTTGGATTTTCCATACTAAATGCAACTGTTTAAATTTTTTTCTTTGGAAAAGTTTCGGGGTGGTCAGAAACAATGCTTCAACCCTTTCTGTTTAAGAATACATATCTTACAGGGTGTTAGGGTAAACAGTTGCATTACTTTAAGGGGTGATTGTACCAATGATACTGAACAACTTTCCCTAAGAAACATATAGGGAATTCGTAAAAAAATTTTGTACTTCCCATATTAAATGCAATCAGCTGATCGAACTTTTGTATGAAAAGACGAAAAAAAATTACGAATTTCCTATAGGTTTATTTGGGAAAGTTGTTCAGTATCATGTGTACAATCACCCCTTAAAGTAATGCAACTGTTTACGCTAACACCCTGTAACTTTAGGAAAGCTCATATTTGCTTGTGAAAATAAAATGTTGAATTATACTTGTTTACAAGTTATAACAAAACTCAAGTAATATTTGAAGGAGTGGGTTAGATTAGATTTTAACTTTCACTAGGTATATAGCCAACATCGAAAGGAAGAAAATGGTGTGTTTCGTACAAAACTACGGTACCTTACTTAGGTACTAGCTAGACTCAAGTGTAAGGGAGAGCGATGATTAATTTTTTTTTTCAAAGTTGTCTCCTTAGTGAAACTTGTTTAATTTGATTGTCTAAACCACCCGACCCCTTTAAATATTACTTACTAGTGTCTTTTGTTACACCTTACATCATCATCATCAGCCTATAAACGTCTCACTGCAGGGCACAGGCCTACCCTCAGGGAGGGTGTATGGGCATTAGTCCACCACGCGTGCCCAATGCAGATTGGTAGAGTTCACATACACATCAGAATTTCTTCTTCAGTGTATGCAGGTGTCCTCACGATGTTTTCCTTCACCGTTTGAGAGCAGTCGGTATTGCGTACATAAGTTAGAAAAACTCATTGGTACATGGCATGTTGTCCGTGCGGATTCGAACCCGGACCCCCATTATTGGGTGTCCATACTTCTCCGCAACCGACGCTCCCCATAATCATAATTCGCTCTCAATAAATATTAATTGTAAATATTTTAGTAATCAAGTTTTAGTTCAGTTAGTTATTTATATTTATAATATTTTTTATTAAAAACAATTTATTTTATATCCAAAATATTTTGTAACAGGTAATTTCTTAAAGTTTCTGTACCACTACATCGTCTGGTCCATGTTTCTCTATAATTAACTTCTCAGATTCCTCGAACAAGAATAATGTTCTCAACTCGGGGTTGTTTCATCCCCTTTTGTGCTACACTTTCGACATCGCTCCTAATTAGAGCCAATATTATAAACAAGCAGTATAGTGATACTAAGAATACAGAAAAATGGGCGATATTTTCATTTCTTTATTTGCTTCTCTAATAAAATAACATAAGACGAGGAATAACTCTCTCCCTCTACTCTCTCTTCTATAATACACCCCGCCGACTAGAGTGCGAAAGAGACAACTGCAGCTCGGAACGATTTTACATTAAAAAAATCGACGAAATCAGCATTTCGTATTCCCCTGTTTCGTCCTCCGAAAATAAACCGATTTTATTAATTCTTTCAAAAATAATACGAGAAAAAGTTTGGCTATGTCTGTATGTTTTGCTTTTTTTGTTTATATTCGTCAAAATTGTTTACTGGGTGTCTGAAAACGGACGGAAAAATTGGTCTTTTTTGAAGGTTCTTACAGTAATTAATTCATGCAAAAAAGCAAAACATAGGGACATGGCATAGGTGACATAGATTGTATGGTAAAAAAATATTTGCTCTAGTGTAATTATCCAGGGAGAAAACAGGGGAATACCTACGTTTGTATGGAAAAATCCGTACTGGTCTATCCACTTAATTATTCATGCAAGGGGTACATCAACATGAAGGAATTGCTTAAAGCTCTGACGATTTGCTATGAACTTTTGAAGAGTTATACTGTGTTAGCTCCGAATGGGACCGATTCGAGGGTTACTCCTTAGAACAAAAAAGAATCCAAATCGGAAAAGAAATGCCGAAGTTATCGGAACATAACATTTAAAATAAACAGACAAATTGAACATGAATTTAACCTCCTTTTATTTAACCGATGGTCCCAGAAGGAGGGTTATGTTTTTCTAGTCTATGTATGTGTTATGTATATGTTATGTATGTACAGTCACCATCAGATATATCATAGCAAACAAGATGGTCAAATATTTCTAAGCAGTTCTAATTTTCAATAATTTCTTTACACATACCAATCAAAAATATCTGAACGCCTAGAACATCAAATATATCAACGCAGTCATGGTGATCATAAACATCTGAGCAGTTTAGGAAAAAAGACCTTAATACATTTCAATTTTAAATAACATTGTAAAGAAATTATTCATATTTAGCTGTTCAGATATTTATGACAAAATACATGTTTCGATATAATTGTAAACATTATACTGTTAAGAATTTATCGAAAATTAGCACTGCTCAGAAATATTTGAACGCCTTCTATGCTACGATATATCTGATGGTGACTGTACAACCATTTGTAGTTTGTAATTTTTAACAATCTTTATTTCGATTTTTATTTAAGGATGTGTTAACTATGTTCTTGCTATTTTCTTTGACAACGCTCTGCAGCCTAAACAGCTTAATTTTTTTAAACATATCAATTATATCTAAACTATTATAAAACTGTAACACACTTCGTGTCTGTAGGTACATTGAAGATATTTACAAAAAAAAGTGTCCCTGATTCCAAATCACAAATTTTTGGATTTTTTGTCTGTCTGTTTGTTTGTTTATGTGTTTGTTTGTTTGTTTGTTGGAACGAGCATCACGCAAAAACTACTGAACCAATTTTGATGAAACTTTCTTTATTTGATTGCTTATGATCTGACTTAAAATCTGGTATATAATTTGTGTGGACGATTCGCGGGTTAACTCTAGTTTTAAAATAAATCTACCATGTTATTAACATTCAAATTATACTAGCTCCGAACGAAATTGTTATAACTGATTATAGAGCTTGTTTTTCTCTTTCAGTTAATTAATTAAAGTATGTAAAAACAAAACCATCCCATCTACAAAGTCAATAAAATGACGTCATCATCTGTCCTCGTAGTAAATCAATGAATGTCTCTCTTGTCCCCTGGCCGTTTGCCAGTTCGTAAAGCATATCCAAATGGTTATTATATCTCTCGGTCGTTGATCTTACTGCGTTAATAATTCACGCTGTGATTTTTCTCATTGCCAAATACTATTTCTAATAAGCCGATTTCTATTAAGAGGGCTATCACAGTCCAGTGGCGCCCTCATCACATTAAAAAAGATTTCTCAATAAAGAAAGCCTAAATTAAAAAAGTGTTCAACACGAACACTACAAAAGCATTCAGGCTATTTTCATAGAATACTTTTATAGGTATTTTAAAGGTCTACATACAAATTTTGAAAAAAGAAAAAAACGACCGCTTTTGTTTTTATTCGAAATTGTCTAAAAGTGGAATGTTTAGAACCAATAAAAGTATTGTATAACAATGGCTTGAAGGCTTTAGTAGTGTTCGTGTTGAGCACTTTTTTAATTTAGGCTTTCTTTATTGAGAAATCTTTTTTAATGTGATAAGGGCGCCACTGGACTGTGATAGCCCTCTTGGCGAAAGCTATATGCTTGATATTTGTCGCAGTATTTGTATTGTGATACACAATGAATGATACAGGAAATCTTATGGTTTGTATTATGATTCTTGATAAGTAGGTAGGTAGGTACACGCGTTTAGAATCGAGAGCAGAATCGAATTATCATGGTTTCAACATAGGATTTTTTTTTTTAAATATTAAATATTTTTTTTGTAAAATTTAAAATTTACTGAACCCGATGCTAACCCATCGAACGAGCACACTCACCCTAATTACTATCAAAACAAGATTATTAAAATACGAGTATTTTCCCGCGACTTCGTCCGCATAAATTATATACCAGTTTTTAAGTCAGATCATAAGCTATCAAACAAAAAAAAGTTTCATCAAAATCGGTTCAGTAGTTTTTGCGTGATGCTCGAACAAACAAACACACAAACAAACAAACAAACAAACAGACAGACAAAAAATCCAAAAATTGGTGATTTGGAATCAGGGAAGCCTTTTTGTAAAATAATATCTTCCCTACAGACACACTTCTGTTACAGTTTTATAATAGTTTAGATATCCATGAGTACATTAGCGCTTTTATTCATTGCTGAAATGACAACAATTAATTGTTACCTCAAAACTTAAAACGCGAATAACTTTAAATAAATAAAATAAATAACGCTCACAGAACAGGCACATACATTGTAATGATCCCAAGTAAGCCTCAGGCTTTTTGCTATGGGAATGTTTGTGTTTAAAAAATAATGACATTATTGTTTCAATCTAATTATTTTGTTATAAATCGGATGGGGTGTATGAGGTTTTGCGCTTATTCATTAACACGTTGTATACATGGAAGCGCTGTACACCATCAAACTGAACAACTTTCACGAAAGGACCAATAGTGAAATCGCAAAAAAAAGTCACTACCATACTAGAAGTACACTCAGTGCGCATTTAGTAGTGATTTTCAACCCCGATCGCAAAACTCAGTTTGTGTAAAGAGCAATTTGTCCAAACGCAGCTTTATTTAAAAACACATCGTTTTTACTGCATGAATATTACAAACAGTGTAAATATTGTCATGAGAGAATCATACAATGTTTACACTCAATCTTTATTTTAAATAATTATAACAGACTTTAAAACCGAGGGATAACAGTACAATGTCGATTGAAGCAACGTTGTTTATTATGTTTGGACTAGTTTTATGGAGTTATAAAATAACCACTGTTTCGCTAATAAATGTGTGTAGCACATGTTAGTATTGAACTATTTATATCTACACTATTATCAAACTGTAACAGAAGTGTCTGCCTACGTGGTCTAATGGTTAAGAGCATTAGCTCTCGACACGGAGGTCATGGGTTCGACTCCCACGGGGGACACCTAGTGATATGTCACTTTGTGCGTTTTTCCCCAGTTGGTTAGGATATTGCAGGATTTTCTTTCAGACAATCACCTGATTGTGAAAAATGATTCCGTGCTTCGGATGGCACGTTAAGCCGTTGGTACCGGTTACTATCTCTGGTGGTAGTAGTCGTTACATAAAAACCACGTCAGAGGCCGTAAGGCGGTCTGAAAAAATTCTGACACCAGGGCTCTGCCCACACGATAAGAAAGAAAGAAAGAAGAAAGAATAGAAGTGTGTCTGTCTTTAAGGGCCTATGTCGAAAAATAATTTAAGCGAAACAGGCGTGGGATAGCTTATATTACGGCCTGATGCGAGAGAAAGAGATGGGGAGGCGCGCGCGCCTGAAACGAATCGAGCGCCAAATCAAACTTTATTTAATTGTGATTGTACTATTTTGTATGTTCAATTCTGCTCTAATCAAAATTTAGAAAATATCAATCTCTTTTTTTTAAATCAAGTCTTGTGTTTCTATTATTCACCGTTTAGAAGTTCCAAGCGTTTATAGATAAAAGTGGAGGCTACTTTGGCTTGTTTGTCTATCGAGAAAATGTGTCTTAATCGTGTTTTGGCTCTAATCAAAACTTCAATTATATGTTCAATTTACACATATCCGAAAATCATACTCCTACTGTTAGTACTTCATGATATATGAAGCTTTGAAGAATCATATTTTTTTCACATAGCCCCTTAAGGGGATATTACCGTTTGCGGCTTGACGCGCTCCATACAAACGAACTTTCTGTAGCTGTTAACTATCAATTTTAACGAAAATCTGAATACAAGCATAGATATTAGTTTCTAGACTGTTCCTGAAAAATGTCATTGACTTTAATTGGTTAGTATTAAAAATATAACCAACTTCGTTTGTATGGAGCGCGCCATTACTTGAAGGACTAGGTACGCACGGCGACAGATCGACCTACCCATAGTTCGACCTTATGTCCATGAACATAGAGTTCAACTATGGGTAGGTTGATCTGTCGCCGTGTGTACATTGGATTCCTTTACTACATCGAAGGGATTTAACAAAAAAGGGGTACGAAATTTATGGTTATTCGATGATCATGCAAAAACTACTGGACCGATTTTGATGAAAGGTTGTTTGAAAGCTTACGATTACTTACAAACTGGTATCTGTTTTATTGAGCTACGATGACGAATGTTTTTTTCATCAGTTTTTTCCCATTGCTGGGCAAAGTGTATACTCTTTTGGGGGACCAAAAGAGTATACAAGTTGATAAATAAACGCAAAAACTGTCAGCTTACAGTTTCGGTAACCGACCGACCATCATTTGTTACATTAACATCTAAACTATTATAAAACTGTAACTGAAGTGTGTCTGTACATTGAAGATATTTACAAAAAAAAAGTTACGATATGGTTTTTAGGTGTCCCTGATTCCATATCACCAATTTTTGGATTTTTTGTCTGTCTGTTTGTTTGTTTGTTTGTTTGTTTGTGTATTTGTTTGTTTGTTTGGGTGTTTGTTTGTTCGAGTATCACGCAAAAACTACTGAACCGATTTTGATGAAACTTTTTTTGTTTGATAGCTTATCATCTGACTTAAAATCTGGTATATAATTTATGCGGACGAAGTCGCGGGTTAAAGCTCGTACATAATAAACTCACAAGCTCACAACCAAGAATTTTATTTGGTCTTCGCTGCTTTGCTCACTACCATAATCCCTGTACCTACCTGTTATCGGGTTGTCAGAAGCTTTACAACTACGAACGCGAACTAATTAACTTTTGAAGCATACGAGGATGCATATTGAAAGTTTCAAGCTGAAATTAAATTCAATTAGCGGTTCTTCTTATTTAGGTCGTATCCAGGCTGACTGCACAGGGTGCGCCCGACGAATTCAGGTTTTGTCACTCGGGTAGGCTCTTTCCTTGCACCCCCAATAAGAGTGAGGTCCGATCTTGTACGGCGTACTGCTTCCATCTGTGGGATGGCTCAGCCAAGTATCAACTAGCCTCACTAAACTCGGTTGAACGTAAAGCCAGGAGGCTCATTGGTGACAGTAAGCGGTGGAGACCAAGCTTCATAGCCTAGCCCACCGCCCGCCGCAGAGTAGCTTGCTTGTCGGTCTTGCACAAAGTGTACTTCGGTTATTGTGCCCAGGCGCTACATGAGCTCATTCCGCCTTCCCCTTTCTACTATCGGACATCCAGTCTATCATCAGTCATTCATCTAAACATAAAGTTTTTAATTTTTATTTGCGAATCTCAAAATACAGGGTGTAACAAAACACCACAGAAATACTTGCTTGGGGGTGCTTCAGACCATCAAACTCAACAACATTTACTATGGGGCCAACATCGAGAAAAAATAAAAAAATCTGCTGTCCCATCCAAAACTAACTCCACTAAAATGTATGAAACGTTGGCCCCATAGTGAAAGTTGTTCAGTTTGATGATCTGAAGCACCCCCTTAAGTATTACTAGGGTATTTTGTTACATCCTGTATAGAGTTAGAAAATTGAGTTTGCAAAAAACATGTTACATTTCATTTTAAAATGAATAACTGTAACTTTAAATCTAATTTAACTTGTTCTACATTAAACGGCTGACGCGCCCAATTGATTCGAAAATCTAGACCAGATGCTACCTAAAGGAAAACATAGGCACAACTTTTTATTTAATCTAAAACTTTTTACAACTTTACAACTCTTTAGGCAACGCGAACGTATAGGTACCTACTGAGATAGGATAGCGAAGTTTTGAGTCAGTTTTATTGCAGACTAGCTGTTGCCCGCGACTTCGTCTGCGTTACCCGGATAAAAAGTACCCTATGTGTTAATCCAGGCCATGGTCTATCTGTATGCCAAATTTCATCAAAATCCGTTCAGCAGATTTTGCGTGAAAGCGGAACAAACATCCATCCATCCATCCATACTTACAAACATGCACGTAGTAGGATTGTCTTTAAGATATGTTATACTAGCTGTTGCCCGCGACTCCGTAAACTATGTTAATCCAGAACATATTCTATCTGTGTGCCAAATTTCATCCAAATCCATTCAGTAGTTTTTACGTGAAAGAGTAACAAACATCCATCCATCCATCCATCCATCCATACTTACAAACTTTCGTGTTTATAATATTAGTAGGATTATACTGTAATACTTATCTTAAAAGAAATCTGTAAAAATATTTTGCACATATTTCTGATCTCAACAGACTCCGATTCAAGCAGTACAGGCACTAAATCCTCGTACAAATACATATGCATATGCATCCGGTTCAACGACGACACAAACATAAAACTGAAGAAGAAATTGTGTTGAGTCTTTGAAGTCTGCCAATCCGAATTTGGCACGCGTGGTGGACTGATGCCCATACTATGTAGTAATAGATAGGTACTCTTTCACCCCTTTCTTAAGCCCTACAGTGGGATGTATATACCTACATACACAGGGTCCTTCTTAATATGCTCATGATGATGGTTTTTATAAGGATGATCGGACCATCATCATCATCTCAGCCGATGGACGTCCACTGCTGGACATAGGCCTCCCCCAAGGATCGCCATAACGACCGGTCCTGCGCTGCCCTCATCCAACGTTTTTCCGCCGCCTTCACCAGGTCGTCGGTCCACCGTGTGAGGGGCCTACCCACGCTGCGCTTTCCGGTACGCGGTCGCCACTCGAGAACTTTTCGGCCCCACCGGCCATCGGTTCTGCGAGCAATGTGCCCCGCCCACTGCCACTTAAGTTTAGCAATTCTTTGGGCTATGTCAGTTACTCTGGTTCTTCTGCAGATCTCTTCATTTCTGATTCGATCTCGCAGGGAACCTCCGAGCATAGCCCTCTCCATTGCCCTTTAATTATCGGATAATCGGACCGTCAGGTGGAACACTATTGGACCCCGGCACATATCCATGGGTAGGGGCGGATATGTGAGATTTATTCCCCTCGAAATCAGAATATTTTTATGTTTCGTACGGAACAGTTTTTTTTTTCGAGATTTAATTTGGACCCTGTATGTATATGCAGGCTGATAATAATGATGATGGGGTATTATACAATTATAGTACCTACGAGCTTTTACCCGCGACTTCGTCCGCATAAATTATATACCAGATTTTAAGTCAGATGATAAGCTATCAAACAAAAAAAGTTTCATCAAAATCGGTTCAGTAGTTTTTGCGTGATACTCGAACAAACAAACACCTAAACAAACAAACGAACAAACAAACAAACAAACAAACAGACAGACAAAAAGTCCAAAAATTCGTGATTTGGAATCAGGGAAGCCTAAAAACCATATCGTAATCTTTTTTTGTAAATATCTTCAATGTACAGACACACTTCTGTTACAGTTTTATAATAGTTTAGATAAGGCATATTATACATAACACTCAAAGGTGGTAGCTACACTTTTGAAACGACGCAAGTAAAAAAAAAATACAATTATGTCGTTGTTGCTGAATCGATAGGCCCAAAGCGCTTTAAGTTGAAGCACGCAAAATTAGGGCACTTCAATACAAACTAGGGTACTTGGTCTGTCATCTCGGTACAAATTCAAAGTAAAACTGTCAATCGTTTTGCCTCATTTTTCTGGTTTGAAATGTTCGCGTAAGGCCTATCCATTAATTTTACTTTGATCTAAGGTTGTTGCACCGGATGTGCAATAAATACACCCACAATCACAACCGTATATTCCCATTTATGAGAGCAAAACATTAAACTAGAATTAATACAGTTTCGTCAGTAGTTAGCGGTCGTTACATTAGCTTTGTGGCAGTCAAATTAAATCAAATTACGCGTCACTCTGCAAAATTGGATCTGCATTGCTTTATTTAATCGTAGTTCAACTCGTCAGTTAAATACATCACATTTTGCTGAGGCTAATTAACTCGAATCGGATCCAATTTGCGGGAGAGTGTTAGATGTTTAATATCGTTTTCTGACAGGAAACTGCCTGCACTGATGTGAAATCTAGTTGTATAAGTGTTAAAAGTGTTAAAAGGAATAAGCATTAGATAATCAATACTTAGAAACGAGCAAAAGGCTATTATTTTATTTAAAAAACAGCCTGTACACTTAGAAAAATATCTTTTAGTATAAATGTGTCAACTACTTATTGGTTTTAGTTTTAGCAGACTTTACTTCAAAATTTGTTGCTATAATCAAGTCGATTTTAATTAAATCTACAAGAATAAGATTTTTTAACAATAACTTTGTTGCTATAATCATGTCGATTTTAATTAAATCTACAAGAATAAGATTTGTTAACATACTTAGTTTCTAGTATACTTAGTCTACTAAAATAAATAGTTGTCGCATATACAGGGTGAAATTGATATCATTAGCATCCTTTTAAACTAATGGTCTACCCATCGAACTGAACAACTTTTACTATGGGAGCAAACCGATCGGGGCAAAAAAAATAATCTGCTGTTGTACATTGCAGTTTAGTATGGAACAGCTGATTTTTTATTTGCTCCGATCGGTTTGCTTCCAAAGTAAAAGTTGTTCAGTTTGATGGGTAGACTCTTAGTTTAAAAGGATGCCAATGATATCAATTTCACCTTGTAGAAGTCGATATTTTTTCCCGTGTATGATCCCACTGCAAGACAAAGGCACAGTATAAGACAGAGTATCTATTACTAGTTACAGTATGGACACTCCCTTCCTCCCACCTACTTTTACCTCACCCCTCGTAATCGCCCTCTGGTTACCGCGCACTAGTTACTCGTTACCTAAGAAGAAGACTTAGGGTTCAATTTCTTTGGTTTCGCAAATGCTGACGTCATCTTGTCAATTTCATTTTTTTATGCAGTGTCCGGGCTGTGACAAAGGTCTCCTCTCAAGAATAAACGTGAGAGGGAGTGGGCCACACTCCACCACCAGGGCCTAGAATGCGGATAGGTGGAGGCAAGTTACAGTTTTCAACTTGTAGTCAGATCATTTTCAAGTGGCCGGGATTGGAGAACTAGTTACAAAACAGAAAAAATTGTAGCCCTGTAACCAACCTGGAGAGCAATCGCGCTAAATAAATCGCAACTGAACCATGATTGGACCGCGTTTGAACCACAACTTTTAACACATTCGGTATTGCGCTATCCATTAGACAGCCGTTTTGACAGATCGGTCAGACATTAAAGGCTGTCAGTCACATAATAAATAAGTCAAGCTTTGCGCTATGCGGAATTCAGCACATTTGAATAGTAATTGGATCACAATGATATTAGAAGGTGAAGGCAAGTTATAGTTTTCAACTTGTAGTCGCTCATTTTCAAGTGGAGAACTAGTTACAAAACAGAAAAAGTTCCCTGTAACCACCCTGGTAGCCTGCCGCATCGTGTAGAGCGCCTCTATTTGTGGGCGTCGCAAAAAGTGTCCAGTTGTCGGGTTAGATTCGTTATAGCACGCCGGACTGCCAAACCAGGATCCTGGGTTCGAATCCCGGTTCGGTCATGGATGTTATATATTCGTGACGTTGTTGTATGGCTTCCATATTAAAAAGCCTGTAGTGCTTAACTTGGGATCATTACAATGTATGTGCTTGTGAGCGTTATTTATTTATTTATTTATTTTATTTATAGATCAGTAGTATGATCATAATTGGAATAGTAAAAAAGTGGGTTAAAATGCCGACCACTGGACATTTCATGCGTGGACGCCCATATTTGTCTACTTGTCCTATTTGACCGAATAACTGCCGCTACTGCTTCAGTCGTGTATTGCGAACTAGATATCTAGTCTACTTAATATCCGGTGTTTTAAATTGGATACTACGTGGATTTGTAAGAGTTTTTCCTTTTCTTTTAATGACTCTGACTAGACAAGGCTAGAATCACTGTTTCTTGTTAAATATCAATTAAGAAAGGACATCCTTAGTCTTTACAGAATCTATATACAACGTGTTAATGAATTAACATGCTTCTCCAAAAACACTGCTTAAATTATCTGCAACAGATGTAAAGGCCTATGATGATGATGATGAATGAATTAACGCAAAACTAGAAAGTAGTTTGTTTAGAATCGAGAGCAGAATCGAATTATCATGGTTTTAATATAGGTTTTTTTTTTTCAAAATATTAAATTTTTTTTTTGCTAAATTTAAAATTTTTTGAACCCGATGTCAACCCACCGCACGAGCACACTCACCCTACCTACTACCAAAACAAGATTATAAAAATGTATCCATGAGTACATTAGCGCTTTCTTTCAGAATTATCATGGTTTCAATTATATAGGTAATTTTTTTCAAAATATTAAATGTTTTTTTTTTGCTAAATTTAAATTTTTCTGAACCCGATGTCAACCGACCGCACGGATACACTCACCCTACTTACTACCAAAACAAGATTTTTAAAATGTATCCATGAGCACGTTAGCGCTTTCATTCATTGCTGAAATGATAACAAATCATTTTTGCCTCAAAACTTAAAATGCGAATAACTTAAAATTTTAACTATCAAAATAATGAAATTATTGTTTCATTTTAATTATTTTGTTATAAATCAATTGGGGTGTATGAGGTTTTGCGTTAATTCATTAACACGTTGTATAGGTCCCTCTTTTCCATTGACGGTCTGGACAAGCGCCCAGGGCTCCGCGATGCATAGGGCTCCCTAGTTCCTGCCTAAGGCTAAGAAACCTTTAATCCCTTAGTACGACACTACTACACCCACGAGTAGAATTGGGGTGGATTGGTTGTGGTGGCGTTGGATTCCAATTAACAAGGTGCCTAAATTGTTATAGCAGAAATGTCTTCGACGTCCTTGATTTACCTGAAAATTATACCAAACTTGACCTTATATTGCTAAACGGATATTGCCAGGCAATTCAACCATCGGACCAGGAGTGAACATTCAGCCATCAACATTTTTAATGCAAGTTTTCGATGGGGAAATGGACCCCATCAAAAACGTGCATTAAAAATGTTGTGGCTCCACTTCTTAAATACATCTTTGAGTCGTAAGAACCAACTAAGAAAAAGAAAATGTTTTAATCACAAAATGCCGTATAGTTAAGCCAACACTAGCATTTCTCCCGACTGTAGGTACCCGATCCGTTATGCCGGCTTACGGATGATGGATTGATTCAAACGGATATACGTATCCGTAGCACGGAAAGCCCTCGGATATATCCATAACGTACGTCTCCGTTGTTACTTCTGCATGTTACGTTTGATAAGGTAGTTTATGTGTTACATTACCTAATGGATGTAAGAGACATAAAGTCAATTTTGTGTTCATAGCATAATGCTCACGACTATATTCCCCGAGGGGGTAGTCAGAGATATTCTGAAACTTCAGAACATCCACGTTTCACTAGTAGTACCGAAACTCCGTCCAGTGTGACGGGGAGTGAGCCCGTCGCCACTTGTAATGGACAGTAGGTACGATACATGCCTCGAAATTGAAGCATGCAGGTTTCCTCACGATGTTTACCTTCACCGAAAAGCCAGTGGTGCTACACGGGCACAGCTAGTCGTACATAAATTCTGAAAAACTCATTGGTACGAGTCGGCCTGGACGGGGATCGAACCATTGCCTCCTGCACGGCAGGCAAGGTTACTCGCCACTGGACCACCACGGCTTTTTTGTGTTCACTTTTCGTATAATTTTGTGTAAGTAGGTAAGTACTATTTTTTCAGTAGACAACCCATATCACATTCCTCCTCTTAAGTTAAATATAACGCATTTACGTTTACACCCTGTAAGTATAGTAAATTTAAGATAAAAGATACCTACAAGCGAAAGTCATAAAGACGACGCGACAGGGATCGGCCGGCGTCATGCAGTCTGAGATTCTTGAAAACGTAGACTATCCTATTTGAAACCCTAAATCTTTACAGCAAAGTTGGTTTTAGGACGTAATTTTTCGTATTCCGTGCAAGATGCAATGGGATAGCTGTCTTGTTCAATGGATTGAAACTTTTTGGGATGGATAACGAAGGATTTTCTGCTGAAACAAAAGAGATTGGCAGATTTGGACCCAGCCATTTTTACGAAAACTAAAAGCCATTCAGGACTGCGTTCATAATTATTATATACAGAAAAAATTAAGGCATTTTTTAAAAATACTTCCACATCTCCAGAAGTGCGGATTCAAAAGTAGAAATTACTAGTAAAATAGACAAATCGTCCAAAAAGCAGTAACAAAACGCAACCACGACAGCTATTATCATCTAATATTATCACTGAGGTATTTTTGGCCGTTTCGGAACGTATTTGGCTTGGTTGAGTGTGTGTGTGATTTCGTTTTCTTCCATTATCATAATATTGTACGGTTATCGTGAATTTTCATTAAAATAAACAAAATGAATGCGTAGAAGATTGAGTGGACGACCTAATAAGATATTCTTGACAATTTTACACTATGTAATGCAATATTGTATTTTAATTGTACTTTGTACATTTTGTTTTGTTTAAAAGATGTGTGTTGTAGAGTTTCTGGCCGCATCTTCTCTCAACGGAACACCTTCCGACGCGGTGGTAGAGTCAAAAAATGACGTCAAAAAGCTATCTACAGGGTGAAATTGATATCATTGGCATCCTTTTAAACTAAGAGTCTACCCATCAAACTGAACAACTTTCACTATGGGAGCAAACCAATCGGAGCAACTAAAAAATCTGCTGTCCCATACTAAACTGCAATGCCTACTCGACTCAAATGTATGCAACAGCTGATTTTTTTTTTGCTTTGATCGGTTTGCTCCCATAGTAAAAGTTGTTCAGTTTGATGGGTAGACTCTTAGTTTAAAAGGATGCCAATGATATCAATTTCACCCTGTATATGATATTATTTTGAATAAAAAATTATGAATTTTGAATTTTGATAGATTATGAGTTTTATACACTTGATACAAAAGGTATCATAAGCAGAAATACCTTTCCCCTAACTTCTACAGATTACAACCAATTTACATTTTTGTTAGTTTTGTTTCACTCTACACGTATTACTAAGTTTCATTCATGTATGGGACCTCTATGTCTGGGTCTCAAATTATATGGCCATCCGGCCAACTTCTTTTACGTTTATAAACTGATGAACATTTCTGGATGGTTAAGGGTTGAGACACATTTGCCGACCGATGACGGCGATCGACGGCGGGCCCATACAAAACTGTAATTTAGTATGGGAAACTGTCCGCCATTTTCCGTCGCCAGACGGCTTTCCATACCAAATGACAATTTTGTATGGGCCGGCCGCCGGTCGCCGTCGATAAATGTGTATCAACCCTAAAAAGATTGCTGATGTTTTGATAAAATAAGCCATCGATGCAATGGTATTAGGTGAAACGAACTATCGATGAAATTATGTATTTTGCTCATTATATGAACTGTGCGACGAATTTAGAGTTCCATCGAATTTAGGGTGCCAACGGGACCTCAGGACTAAGCCTATCGCTGACCTAACTTACAGGGTGAAATTGATAGCATATGGCATTCTTTTAATCTAAGAGTCTAACCATCAAACTGAACAAAATTACATTAAATCTTTATTTATTCAGATGACTATGTTATCCATATTTTTTAGTATTAGTTGATCCATACAGGGTTAGTACAAACAACACAAAATAAAACCTTACAAACGAAGTTAGTACTCACTAATTGAGATTTAGTCATCTCGACGAAGTGCCCCATAATGGAGCAATCAATCTTTTTAGAGATAACCTTCAGGATGCCGTAGCCGTTGCCCCGCGCTCTATAGTTTGTAACGATACAGTTTTTTTTACGAAGGATGGCGTGAAACCCATGTGTTCGGGCTTGAATAAACATCTCCGATGCACTGCAGAAGCGTGGCAGTCGCAACAGCGCCCTGAAGGCATTGTTGTACTGGATCCGCAGAGCATCAACTTTTACTATGGGAGCAAACCGACCGTAGCAAAAAAAATCTCCTGTTCCATACTAAACTGTAATTTTTACTCGACTCAACTGTACGAAGCAGCAGATTTTTTTTGTTTCTACGATCGTTTTACGTAGACTCTTAGTTTAAAAGCATGCTAATGATATCAATTTCACCCTGCATAAATAACTGTATCTTTTGAACCCGTACCTAATAGGTAGCAGTTTGAAATATTCGCAAAATGTGTTACTATTTTAGATTTGCTACATGCAAGAGTCAAGCTTTGTGTGATCATGGTGAACACTCTAAAGTAAAATAACAAATAATAAAAACTGGCCAAGTGTGAGTCGGACTCGCGCTAAGGATTCCGGAGAAAACACAGTTAAAATAAATTTACAGAACACTGTATTAGATTATTACAAATGCCATCAACATCATCATCATCGGCCTATACAGGATCCTTCTTAATATGCTGACAGTTTTTTAAGGGGATGATCAGACCATCAAAATGAAAAACTTTTTCTATTGGACCATCATCGAAATTGTGAAAAAATCAACTGTCCCATACATTTGGCTCGAGTAGGTTTGCAGTTTTGTATGGAACTGCTGTTCTTTTTTCGCAATTTCCATGTTGGTGCCATGGAGAAAGTAGTTCAGTTTGACGGTCTGATAGTCCTCCTAAAAATGTGTCAGCATATTAAGAAGGACCCTATACGTCCCGCTGCAGGGGCACAGGCTTACCCTCAGAGACAAATGACATATTCTATAGTATTCTATTCTGAACTACACTGGTACCTAACATGAATACAACATTGTATTCCAAACTAACAAACAAATAAGTTCCTGTACCCATATCAACTGTCAGTCTAGAATACAAGGGTTTCCACGATAGGTAAGGGTTTCTATGAAAGTAGGGCGAAATGTTCGAAAGATTGACAAGCATCGGACATCCTCGGTTGGAACAGAGCATGCATAGAACCATAGTACAATGGTGTAGGGTATCCGTATTTGATTGTTAAAATAGGATATTTTAAATTAGTAAAACATCATTGTAGTATAGAAAATCAAACAGATAAACTCACGATAGTAATCTCCTTTCGGGGTAATCAGAAATATTGTGACAACTACCAACTATATTTTTACACGGGCAGTTATAATGTGACTAAGTTTAGGTAAGTACCATTTGCCTATATAATATTTCAAGGTGGAATAACGTGTCGATTGGTGCTGATAGATGACTTACTTTTACCCCCAAATATTATTATTAGGTACCAATGTATACCTACATTTTTGAAATATGGGATTAAAATCGCCTCTCGATCGATAGGGCGCTAGTTTATCGTACGTAGCGTAGTGCAGCTTCGATATTGGAAGTCTTTGGAGGTCGAGATTTGGATTTGGATTCATCTCGAGTATCTCCTTGGTTCAGAAGTCTCGGATAGTTCCGCCCTATGGCGGTTTCTAACTATTCGTTAAGCCAGCACAGCTAGCATGCCACCCACGTCAAAGCGTTTAAACGAGAAAGACGTGATGCATGCTCTTTCTGGCATACGTAAAATAATAAAGATGGAGGCACATCTCGATTTTTATCGTTTTCTCGGGGGTGGCATGCGAGACCTACAGGTCAGAGGCCTATTAAGGCGGTTTATAAAATTCTCTGGCAGATAGTCTACATCCGTTCAGGGCGTTTGGTGGAGTATGGCTCACTCCCTCTCACCATAATTTGTGTGAGGTGGCTTTTGATCTGCAGTTGGATCTTACAGACTATTTATGAACAAAAAATATAAATCAGTGACAAAATCAGGTACAATCTGTAGTGGATTATAAGCCATTGATGTTTTCATGATTGTGTTAGGCTTTTATGGTCTGAGAAAACACGTAATGTTTGTTTACAAACCAACTGCGTGCGCACGTAAACGTAAATTGGAAATTAAGTAATTCCTTGTTGAAGAAGAAGCATAAGATAATTCAATTTTACTAATGCTTCAAACTTCAAAAATCGACCCTGAGACCCAGGATACAAGAAACGGGACTTATCCTGCCTGAGTAAAAAAATAGTGGTCACCACACAACGCACTCCCCTCGGTGTCCAGTTTCCATTCCCACACAAAATAGGTCAAACATACTCATTACATTGGCAAACAATATCGTTAAAAAAATTGATCACCAAAATTGCTAAAAGCCCGGGCACATGGGGTCAACCCCCCTCCGCCCCGCTCTCATTTGACAGGTATCCTATCTTGGCACGCCCAAGCCCCAAAACCTTACCGTTTGAGAAATGCAAACCTTGATAAATAATGTAAGGGACTCACCAATCTACCGACGCATTTGCTAGTGGATATTCTACGCAACAAGCGCTTTCTTTCCGTATCATTATCGCTGTCTGTACTATCCTCACAGAATGCAGATTTTTTCTCTTCACTGACCGCATTTTTGTCCGCTACTGACATCACTTCGCGGGCGCTCGCTCGCCACACATTCGGAACACATTAAAAATAAGTACATCATACAGGATAAACTTATAATTTTACATTTTACCACGGTTCGTTAGCTCAATGACATTTCCAGCGAGCGCCATGACAAGTTGACATCGAGAGCCGCTGAAAACTGAAAACAAAACAAGCGTCCTGGAGAGCGAGGGGCATCTAGCGGCGGCGGGCGGAACTTTTTAGTGCGTTGTCTCCTGAAGAATTTACTGAAAACGAAACTTTTTGTAAGTTTCAGGAAGTTTTATGAGGTGTTGGTTACGGCTTTTCTATTTAGATGGCGTTGAAGTGCTTAAATAAGATCGTAAATTGGATTTATTTATAATATACAAACAATAAGTACAAAAATAAATGATACTAAATTATTTGGGATCCATTTAACAATTTATTTAATAGAGACTTTCTATGTTGCAGAAACATACTGGTCAATTTTAATTCTGGCAGCTTAATTTCTGATAAAAGTTCTAGCTTGTTCTAGAATTTCAGTTCAAATTTTTCGAACAGAAACAAATGTTCTGTCCGGCTCATTTTCTTCTGAAATCTGACGTAATGCTCACGGTGTGATTTTACGCTAGATTTTTTATTTTATTTTTTTTTTTTTTAGTTTAAGTTAATGTTAAGCATCAACTTCGTGACAATATTTTGAGAATTTTTCGATAAATTTACAAGTATCTGTGACCTAGAATTTGTTAAATTTACAAGATGAGGGAGATTATCAACCTTCAAGTGGGCTCTTGCGGGAACCAAGTGGGAGGAAAGGTAAAGAACTACATCTCATATACTTATTTCTCACTAAACTCTAGTAGCTTTTCAGCCTAATCTCGGTCAGTGGGTCATTTTCGTTCATCCTATCGTTCAACTATCGAAACTAACGATCCCCTTCGTCCACAGTTCTGGGAGGTGATATCCGACGAGCACGGCATCGACCCGAGCGGATGCTACCACGGAGACTCTGACCTTCAGCTCGAGCGCATCAACGTCTACTACAACGAGGCTTCAGGCGGAAAGTACGTGCCACGTACCGTCCTGACCGACCTGAAACCTGCAACCATGGACGCTGTACGCTCCGGCCCCTTCGGATGTCTCTACCGACCAGACAACTTTGTCTACGGCCAGAATGGCGCTGCGAACAACTGGGCGCGAGGCCACTATACCGAAGGCGTCGAAATCCTAGAATCAGCCTTGGACGTCATCCGCCGAGAAGCTGAAGGCTGCGACTGCCTCCAAGGCTTCCAGATGTCTCATTCACTCGGAGGCGGCACTGGCTCCGGATTAGGCACTCTTATCGTGAACAGGATCCGAGAAGAATATCCCGACCGAATAATCCTGACCTACTCTGTGTTCCCGAGTACGAGAGTCTCAGATTGCGTCGTAGAACCGTACAACACAACGCTAGCTGTGAACCAGCTTGTTGAAAACACTGACCACACGATGTGTCTAGACAACGAGGCGCTCTACGATATCTGCTTCAGAACGTTAAAGTTGACGACGCCGACTTACGGTGATCTAAATCACTTGGTTTGTGCAACAATGTCTGGCACCACGACCTGCTTGAGATTCCCTGGCCAGTTGAACGCAGATTTGAGGAAGCTCGCGGTCAACATGGTGCCGTTCCCCAGACTCCACTTCTACACTCCTGGGTTCGCTCCCCTGACATCGAGAGGAGCTCAGCAATACAGAGCACTGACAGTTCCAGAGTTGACACTACAGATGTTCGATGCGAAAAACATGATGGTAGCCTGTGATCCGCGACATGGTAGATACCTGACCGTGGCCACGATATTCAGAGGCAGAATGTCGATGAAAGAAGTAGATGAACAGCTAGTGAACATCCAGAACAAGAACAGCACATACTTCGTGGAATGGATCCCTAGTAACTGCAAGATTGCAGTGTGTGATATACCGCCACGAGGACTTAAAATGGCGTCGACATTCATTGGGAACACGACAGCGATCCAGAGCATATTCAAGAGGGTGGCTGAACAGTTCGTGGCCATGTTCAGGAGGAAAGCGTTCCTTCACTGGTACACCGGTGAAGGCATGGATGAGATGGAGTTCACAGAAGCAGAGAGCAACATGAATGACCTGATGTCAGAATATCAGCAGTACCAGGACGCGACGGCTGACGACGAAGGGGAGTTCGATGAAGAGCAGGAAGGAGAGGGGATGGAGGAAGAAGAAGAATGATTAGTTTTGGTAGTTCACTTGTGTATGTCCTTTGTGTTGTCCTAATATAATCCGAGATCATAAACTTGCGTTTTCATTAGTTTGCAATTTGCTATGAATAGAAAGCGGGGTAGATGCAGATGCAGGGGGATAGATGCAGATACAATAGATGCATGCAGATAGCAAATAGATGCATTATAGATTTTGATGCTTTAGAGAAGGTATGCAGTGCAGTGTTTCCCGTTGGTCAGATTCACACCAAGTTTGACACAACTTGCATAAGCAAAAACCGGCCAAGACCGTGTCGGACTCGCCCATGATAGAGTTCCGTAGCCGTAGATAAGTAGAATTTATAAATAAAATACCAAAGATTAAATCTTTGTAAAATAACTATGAGAATAAGAAAAAACTATTTCTTACCAGAAAGAAATTTTTTAAAACAGGTATAATAACTTTATGTTTGAAACCTAACAATAGCGCGATTTCTTCCAACGCCTCTAGTTTGTAATTAGAAAAAAGTTACACTGTACAAGTTGCACTGTAGTGTATTACATAGTCTAAGCTTTTGTTGTATGGGGTCGACCGTGGGAGCGTGTGAATTCTCTATGGGGTCGACACATTTATTTTTCTTCATTACTGCAACAATTTTGTTTTTGGGTTACTGTTATCTGTCTTCATGCCATTTCGTTTCAATGTAGTATTATATTAAATCTCTTTGTTTCAATGTGCAGTTATTGAGCCGGGGCCAAGAAGCTTATTAGGCATGGCCGGGACATACTTACAGACAGACAGACAAAATGGACGAAAGTATAAGGGTTCTTTGTTTGACTACGGAACCCTAAAAACGAAAAAAAAAACATGATTGTTGTTTACAAAGAGATTTAATATAATACTATAAAAGACATATACATTAGTAATATATAAATCTATGAGTATAGTATAATCAGGCCTGTCTCACTCCACAGCTCAGGTAAGTTTGACAGCCGGACACCTCCGAGGTGTAAATCGCAATAGGTTGCCACTCACCCCTCGGTGGTCACCAAAAAGATTAAAATAAGGTACAGCTTGGCCAAAAACGCCACTGTCGCTTTACATGGCAACACTACACTACAACCTAAACTATTTTGATACTTGCTGTATTTACTCCAAAAGTTTATCCAAAACGTTATCTATATTTAGCTAAATTTAGCTCTGGCAGCTGCGAGGCTAGTACGTCAACCCGCGATAGCGACATTTAACATATCCATCTGTAAAATTTAGTATTTTATCTCGTTCGTTCGCGCGCAAATAGAAAGAGAGCGGAAGCGTGATAGCGCTGTATCACGCTATCGCGGGTTGGCGTACCTACTAGCCCCGCAGCTAAATTTTACACCTTGCAGAAATTTTAAATTTATGCAACTGCATGGCTAGCATGGCAGCGAGATATAGAACTATCACACCTTCACTATCTTTCTATTTACGCGCGAACCAGCAAGATAAAAGGAATGATATAGCCGTATCACGTACAACATGCTATGCCTTCTGTATTCTAGAAGAAAATAATGAAAACGCATAATAATATGGAAGTAATAAATACACTTTATATTGTACTTTCAAATTATTTATTTCTGAATTTTATCAGTATACGATTGTCATATTTTCGAAGGTCCGATATTTGCATTTCTTCTTTTTACCATTTCCATTTCCTAGCATGGCAGTTTTTTATTTATCGATGCATTCCGGGCGGATTAATTTTGCGGTTTAAATGTTTTCCTGAAAACAATAGAGAAAAACCATAAAAAGCAATCGAAAAAATGTTTGTCGCAGTTAAGATAAACTAAGCAAAACAAAAAATATCACATGCGAGAATGACATGCGACGGTCAAAATTATGCGGTCGACGCATACCTTCTTAAAATATGTACAATTTGGAACCTCGTGCAACCCAAACTCGAAAGGAAATCCCCTAAATGATTATTTTTCAGATGATAACTTACGATAATTGATATAATTTAAAGACAACTATTGTTAAAATGCAATATTAGAGTAAATAAATACCTACCATATCAGCTAATCGCTTGTAAATAACATACAATTTGTTCGAAGTTTCCCAGCATGATATACGTCCAAACGTAACAGAAAATAACATACTGAATTACTAGACTAGCACCACTTTTTGTTGCTTTATCCATTTGAAATAATAATAAGGACAAAACTAAAGATTTTACGGTAAATTTCGATTTGAAACGCATAAAACTGCACTCGATGTTTGACAGTTTGACGTTTTCCATGATGTTGTCATGATAATGAAAAAAGTTTAGTTCCGATCGTAGAAAATTCTTCGTCTATGACTTGCCGTCATTTTTGTGAGCACTGAAAACCCTAGCGATGTCACGCTGTCAGCACGTAAAAGAATGAAAGAAGGAGACTTTGTAAAGGAAGCTGTCATGCCTAATGATTCGGTTCATTTTTGTTTGCACGCGCGCCGTTGTGACAGTTGGTAGGTTATTCGCGAGTTGTACGATAGGACGGGTGCGAATAACTTTGCACCTTATTGCTGTGACGAGAGAGTCTTTATTTATTTAAATCTGTTTTCGAAGTGATCCTTCTGTACGGGTAGTACTAGTATTTATTCTGTGGTATAATATTGAAATTCTTTGGTTGTTTATCGCAAAAAGAATGCCTTCTTCAAAGGACCTATCGAAGCAGCAAGATGACCACGAAGTGTATTTCCAAACGTTTTCTGCATGATGTGCATGGCATGACCCACATCCTGAGAGAATGAGTAGCTTCATTTACTTTGTGACTTGTTGTTTACAATCTTGGTGTCTGGGTGGGTCTTGGGCCCCGGTCCCATGCCCATCATCATTGCGTCCATGTTTTTCGGTACAATCTTCTTTGCACCTCCCGCCTAGGGAGTATTATATTCCTTGCTTTGCACTTCTTTGTAGGAAGCCCGGGCAAAACCTTTGGCGGGCTAACGAAAGAGAACCGATAGACCTCAGAGGAAGGATCTCTTTATTCTAAAGCATAGAGTCCGCATCAATTTACGATTGTAGTTAGTCCCTTTTGTCTTATGATGTACCTTTAGGCTGGGAATAGACGTCAGATTTTGTTTCCGATTGTCTGTTCAGACTATCTGATCGGTTTTACTCGATACACATCCGATTCTTGCGCCAGACTTTATCAGAACTCAGTCGTTCTCGAGCTGTGCTTGCTTGCATACGGAGCAGAAAGTAAAAGATGGATGACAAACTGTTACTTATTGCATATTATTTTGCTCGTATTAGCGTTTCAACGTCCATTAAAACCATGCTTCTTCCAATATTTCGCTACACACGTCTTCCCAAGCCAAATGTTTCATCTGTCTATCGTGATACCCTTCACTGCCTGTATCCCATAAGCAACTACGTTTTTCAACAGCCATAACAAGCCGTTCGGTGTCGAAATTTTCCGCCATCGTCCGAACCACAACCATGCGATGCGTCCGTTCAGTGTCACGCTAGAGAGTCAACTGGCAAATCGGAAGGAAGAATCGGACGTCTATTTGGTCTCTGTACAAAAGTATGCAGACCACGCCTTCAGACAATCGGATCGGAAATAAAATCGTAAACGTCTTGGCGCTGTTTCCGACTCGGACGTCCGATCCGACTATCGGATCGGATGTGTATTAAGTATCCAAACAAATGTATGGCACGAGTGCCTTCAGACAGTCTGATCAGACCATCGGATCCGACTGTCGGATGAAAAAATCTGACGTGTATTCCCAGCCTAAAACCGATCAGATAGTCTGAACAGACAATCGGCTTGGGAAGACGTATGTAACGAAACATTGGAAGAAGTATGGGTTTTATTGGACGTTGAAAAGAGAAAGAAAATATCTAAGTAACTTTTTTTTCACAATTTTACCTCAAACTCACACCTCAAGCTACGTATGCAAGCAAGCACAGCTCGAGAACGACTGAGTCCAGACAACGTCTGGCGCAAGAATCGGATGTGTATCGAGTAAGGCTGGGAATACACGTCAGATTTTTTCATCCGACAGTTGGATCCGATGGTCTGATCAGACTGTCTGAAGGCACTCGTGCCATACATTTGTTTGAATACTTAATACACATCCGACCCGATAGTCGGATCGGACGTCCGAGTCGGAAACAGCGCCAAGACGTTTACGATTTTATTTCCGATCCGATTGTCTGAAGGCGCGGTCTGCATACTTTTGTACAGAGACCAAATAGACGTCCGAATCTTCCTTTCGATTTGCCAGTTGACTCTCTAGCGTGCCACTGAACGGACACATCGCATGGTTGTGGTTCGGACGATGGCGGAAAATTTCGACACCGAACGGCTTATTATAAGCCCTTGAAAAACGTAGTTGCTTATGGGATACAGGCAGTGAAGGGTATCACGATAGACGGATGAAAGATTTGGCTTGGGAAGACGTATGTAACGAAACATAGGAAGAAGTATGGGTTTTATTGGACGTTGAAAAGAGAAAGAAAATATCTAAGTAACTTTTTTTTCACAATTTTACCTCAAACTCACACCTCAAGCTACGTATGCAAGCAAGCATAGCTCGAGAACGACTGAGTCCAGACAACGTCTGGCGCAAGAATCGGATGTGTATCGAGTAAGGCTGGGAATACACGTCAGATTTTTTCATCCGACAGTCGGATCCGATGGTCTGATCAGACTGTCTGAAGGCACTCGTGCCATACATTTGTTTGAATACTTAATACACATCCGACCCGATAGTCGGATCGGACGTCCGAGTCGGAAACAGCGCCAAGACGTTTACGATTTTATTTCCGATCCGATTGTCTGAAGGCGCGGTCTGCATACTTTTGTACAGAGACCAAATAGACGTCCGATTCTTCCTTTCGATTTGCCAGTTGACTCTCTAGCGTGCCACTGAACGGACGCATCGCATGGTTGTGGTTCGGACGATGGCGGAAAATTTCGACACCGAACGGCTTATTATAAGCCCTTGAAAAACGTAGTTGCTTATGGGATACAGGCAGTGAAGGGTATCACGATAGACGGATGAAAGATTTGGCTTGGGAAGACGTATGTAACGAAACATTGGAAGAAGTATGGGTTTTATTGGACGTTGAAAAGAGAAAGAAAATATCTAAGTAACTTTTTTGTCACAATTTTACCTCAAACTCACACCTCAAGCTACGTATGCAAGCAAGCACAGTTCCAGCCTAAGGCTGGGAATAGACGTCAGATTTTGTTTCCGATTGTCTGTTCAGACTATCTGATCGGTTTTACTCGATACACATCCGATTCTTGCGCCAGACTTTGTCTGAACTCAGTCGTTCTCGAGCTGTGCTTGCTTGCATACGGAGCAGAAAGTAAAAGATGGATGACAAATTACTGTTACTTATTGCATATTATTTTGCTCGTGTTAGCGTTTCAACGTCCATTAAAACCATGCTACTTCCAATATTTCGTTACACACGTCTTCCTAAGCCAAATCTTTCATCTGTCTATCGTGATACCCTTCACTGCCTGTATCCCATAAGCAACTACGTTTTTCAACGGCCATAATAAGCCGTTCGGTGTCGAAATTTTCCGCCATCGTCCGAACCACAACCATGCGATGCATCCGTTCAGTGTCATGCTAGAGAGTCAACTGGCAAATCGGAAGGAAGAATCGGACGTCTATTTGGTCTCTGTACAAAAGTATGCAGACCACGCCTTCAGACAATCGGATCGGAAATAAAATCGTAAACGTCTTGGCGCTGTTTCCGACTCGGACGTCCGATCCGACTATCGGATCGGATGTGTATTAAGTATTCAAACAAATGTATGGCACGAGTGCCTTCAGACAGTCTGATCAGACCATCAGATCCGACTGTCGGATGAAAAAATCTGACGTGTATTCCCAGCCTAAAACCGATCAGATAGTCTGAACAGACAATCGGAAACAAAATCTGACGTCTATTCCCAGCCTTAATAGTAGAAGGAGACGGACGGAACTATAGATATTTGTTTATGTGGCTGTCCACCTTTTTTTTGTGCTAGTGTGTGTGAAAAGTGACCGTAAACATTAGGGCAGTTGTCACTTGGTCATCTTTTGTCCACTGTTGTCCACTATGTTTGTTGTTGATCGCAAAAAGAATACCTTCTTCAGATGACCTATCGAAGCAGCAAGATGACCACGAAGTATATTTTCGCATGATTTTCACACGTTTTCTGCAGGATATGCATGACCCAGATCCTGAGAGAATGAGTAGCTTCACTTTGTGACCACGATTTGTGACTTGTTGTTCACAATCTTGGTGTCTGGGTGGGTCGTAGTTCTTTCTAATTAGTTTGTGGGTGGGTCTTGGGCCCCGGTCCCATGCCCATCCATGAGCAAGTAATCACTAGGGTACCCATCATCATTGCGTCCGTGTTCTTCGGTACAATCTTCTTTGTAGGAAGCCCGGGCAAAGGGACACCTTAACCTATTTATAGGTTTAGTACATAACACCGAAAGTTAAATAGTCGAACGTCGAACACCAATTGGTCGAGAACGAATTATAAATGATCAAAAAGTGAACAAAACAATTGCTCAAAGAGCGGGCTAGGAGAGAGAACCGATAGACACAGAAATAAAATAATGACTGAATATGAATCAGTGGGAATTTATTAAAGTTTTTAATATAATCAACAAAAATCACGTAACATCAGTAGTTAGGTACTTTACGTAAAATGATTTATCATAGAACACACACGAAGAATAATTAATTAAGAATATAGCCGGTAGTCACTAATCAGTGCAGTTGTCTTATCGAGCCTCCATTGCTTGCAGAAAATTTTCTGGATCCAATCATCAACTGGCTACTATTTGATTTCATTGTAATAATAATCAATATCTTCTCCATGAAAATAGCACGTAATAAACTTTTTATCATTTGCTCTGTCCTTAGTGGATACCGTATCCACTTCAAGGGCGGATCCAGGGGGGGGGGGGGCAGGGGGCCATGGCCCCCCCCACGGACCTCTGAGGATTGCATTGAATTTCAAGGCTGAGTAATGACGGCACTTTACTAGGGCATAGATTGATTGAGCTCTGTCCATAACCAATTCGTAGGGCGGAAAAAATTAGAGCTCGCTTCGCTCGCTCTATGTTTCTGTTTTAATTATTGTACCTGTGTAGGTACAATAATTAAAACAAGGCTGTGGTCAGAAATCTTTAGGATTATACACATAATATAATCCTAAAGATTTAACAGCAAACCGGGGAACACGCCCCGGGCGGCAGGTTTAGGGGCGCGCCAAAATCAAGATCGAAAAAAAATATTGCATCGACTTGAGAATTTTGCAAAAAGCTCCTGATTTCAAACATCTCATTATATTGCAGTGACGAAATATCGAGCTTGTTTCGCTCGCTCTTGGTTTAAGATCGTAATGCAGTCATCCCATTATATTGTAGTGAAATCTCGAGCTCGCTTCGCTCGCTCTTGGTTTTTGATCTTATTGCAGTCATGTCATTATATTTCAGCGAAATATTGAGCTCGCTTCGCTCGCTCTTGGATTTTTTGTTGTATTGAAATTACCTATCGCAGAATTCGATCATATTGCGAATTTCTGACTCGACCTAATCATATTGGAGTAAAATCTCGAGCTCGCTTCGCTCGCTCTATGTTAAACGTTTTATTGCAACCACTCAACCTGGACCTGGCCTCCCTAAGAAAAAATTATAACTACACTCTTGTAGAGGAGGCCCGGGCCCGGCGCCAATCTTTTTGCCCCGCCTCGGAAAAATCGTAGATCCGGGGCTGATTGTTTTAGTTTTCTATGTATGTATACAAGACTCTAACTTAATTTTTTTATATCTTAATACGTGGCCTGAGTCGGCCGAGGGCCCCCCCCAAAATGAAATCCTGGATCCGCCCTTGATCCACTTTCCCGTGTTCGCTTTGCATTAAAAAAAACATGCACTTTAAAAACAGGCCCAAGCCTTTATAGCCCTCCTTCAGGCGCAGTCGGGTAAAAACACGATCAAATCAAAACAGTACATAAGTAATTATGGAAGTACGTAGGTAACTTTAAAATATCGTAAAAAATGTTAACTTTAGTTGAGAGGATAAGGGGACGACCGCATGCCACGAGACAGGCGTGTCGGACGCGATATTTTGAAGTAATAGAGGTATCCGCTTTACCTGGGCTGTTCGCTTTGCACGGACTTCCCCCTACATTCGTCCAAAAAAGTTTGCAACAGAAAAAGAGTCCTGGTTTTGCCTGGCCACTAGATTTTGCTGTCATCATTTCAAAATACGAATTCAATTTTCGACAGGCACCGACAAAAGAATGCCGAAAGATCAATTCAAGAAAATTTCTTGTACGGTGCACATGTAGCTTGCATCAAATTTTTTTTTCTACTTATTTTTTTTTATGATTTTACCGTAGTGAAATTTTAACTATCTAGATTTTAGACGCAAAATTTTCCGTGAAATCCATAATCATGAGGGAAATCGTCCATATTCAGGCTGGGCAATGCGGCAACCAGATCGGAGCTAAGGTGAGTCTGATGTTTAATGAATCATAAATCACAGTTTCATCATGCTCACTCCACCAAATATTTTCCATTACCGAAAATGACCCACTGACCCAAGATTTGAAGGAAATCCGTTCCCTGGTTCACAACTCTCTGGTTTACCCATTTTTCTTCATCCCGCAGTTCTGGGAGGTGATCTCCGATGAGCACGGCATCGATCCCACGGGAGCTTACCAAGGAGACTCTGATCTACAACTCGAACGCATCAACGTCTACTACAATGAGGCTTCAGGAGGCAAATACGTTCCTCGAGCCGTCCTAGTAGACCTTGAACCTGGAACAATGGACTCCGTGCGCTCAGGGCCGTTTGGACAGATCTTCAGGCCCGATAACTTCGTCTTCGGCCAATCAGGAGCTGGCAACAACTGGGCGAAAGGACACTACACTGAAGGCGCAGAATTGGTTGATTCCGTACTCGACGTGGTCAGGAAAGAAGCAGAGGGATGCGACTGTCTACAAGGTTTCCAGCTGACGCATTCGCTTGGAGGAGGAACAGGTTCCGGAATGGGCACACTTCTAATTTCGAAGATTCGCGAAGAATATCCAGATCGCATTATGAATACTTTCTCCGTAGTTCCAAGTCCAAAAGTATCCGATACTGTTGTGGAACCTTACAACGCGACGTTGTCTGTTCATCAGTTGGTAGAAAATACTGATGAGACGTACTGTATTGATAATGAAGCGCTCTACGACATTTGCTTCAGGACATTGAAGCTGACTACTCCTACGTATGGGGATTTGAACCATCTAGTATCGGCGACGATGTCTGGAGTGACGACGTGTTTGAGGTTCCCGGGACAATTGAACGCCGATTTGAGGAAGCTAGCAGTGAACATGGTGCCGTTCCCGAGGTTGCACTTCTTCATGCCAGGATTTGCACCGCTGACGTCACGAGGAAGCCAGCAGTACCGCGCTCTGACGGTCCCTGAGCTCACGCAGCAAATGTTCGATGCCAAGAACATGATGGCGGCGTGCGACCCGCGCCATGGCCGCTATTTGACCGTCGCCGCTGTCTTCAGAGGCCGCATGTCCATGAAGGAAGTCGACGAGCAGATGCTCAACATTCAAAACAAGAATAGCAGCTATTTTGTCGAATGGATACCGAATAACGTCAAGACAGCAGTGTGCGATATCCCTCCTAGAGGTCTTAAAATGTCTGCTACGTTTATCGGGAACACTACAGCCATCCAAGAGTTGTTTAAGCGGATTTCTGAGCAATTTACAGCCATGTTTAGAAGGAAAGCTTTCCTTCACTGGTATACCGGTGAGGGCATGGATGAGATGGAGTTCACCGAAGCTGAGAGCAACATGAATGACCTGGTGTCTGAATACCAGCAATATCAGGACGCGACTGCTGATGATGAAGGGGTATTTGACGAAGAGGTTGAAGAAGAATAATTGTTTGTCGTGTCAATGTGTTGTGATGTCTCATTTTGTATCTGTCCGTTGTTTAGTGTTAGGCGTACCGTTTTGATGTTAATTTAAATGTTTATTAAATAAAAAAATAATGCAAATAAATTTTCAATACATTAATGTACACCTTTCGGCTCATAAGGGCCACTTCACCCTACGAATAAGAAGGTATAGAAATGTAAATCAAGCTCAAAAAGTGACCCCAAAAAAAGTACAGTGTTCGAAATTTGCGTGACGGACCCACCATACCCCTGGCTGTTCCTTAAAAACTACACCTTGCCGCTAAAACTGATACAAAATGTCATTTTTCAAAGGGTGCCAAAAATTATGTTACTTTTGTTTAGAGTTATTCTTCCATAGTTATCAAGAAGATTACATACCAAATTTGAAGCTTCTTGATAGTTATTCTTATTCGTAGACTTCACATACACATTGTACCTAAAGGATAGGTTACACAGTGCGAGCCATTATATTCTCTTTGGTGCGAGCAGCTTGACAGTAGACAGCTACTGTGCGTGTGCACATGGTGTGTACTCGCATGACAGTAGTTCGTCTCGCCTCGCTCGGTCACAAAAATCTTTCGAGTTGACGACGATGGCGTGGTGGGGGAAGGCGAGTGGCGAGTAAATACTAACTCGGACGCGAGCAACTGAACCACTCGCACATGACAGTAACTCGTATGATGCGATCACACGGTGCGAGTAACTGCACCCTTAGATCAAAGTAAACTGCACCTCAGTAACTGACTAGGTCAGCTCGCATGCCAACTCGCACTGTGTAACCTATCCTTAAGGGGCTATGTGAAAAAAATTGGATTCTTAAAAGCTTCATATATCATGAAGTACGAGGAGGAGGAGATAAGTAAGAGAAGTAGGAGTATGATTTTTGGATATGTGTAAATTGAACATATAAATTGAAGTTTTGATTAGAGCCAAAACACGATTAAGACACATTTTCTCGATAGAAAAACAAGCCAAAGTAGCCTCCGTTTTTTATCTATAAACGCTTGGAACTGCTAAACGGTGAATAATAGAAACACGAGACATGATTAAAAAAAAGAGATTGCTAAGTTTCGATTAGAGCAGAATTGAAATAACATAAATAGTACAATCACAATTAAATAAAGTTTGATTTGGCGCTCGATTCGTTTCAGGCGCGCGCGGCGCCCCATCTCTTTCTCTCGCATCAGGCCGTAATATAAGCTATCCTCCCACGCCTGTTTCGCTTAAATTATTTTTCGACATAGGCCCTTAAGTTTGTAAACCAGACACAGGCATGGACTGAGCGTTATCGCCGCGACACTGATAAATCTCAGAAATATCGCGGCGATATCGTTCCATCAACGCCTAGGCTCAAATATTACTTGTATCTTTCTTGGCTTCTACCAGTAATTAATACGCCTCTATTCCCTTGAAAAGAAGTTTGGCGAATTTGGACCCAGCCATTTTTATGAAAACTAAAAACCCTTCAAGACGGTGGTCATAATTATTATAAACAGACAAAATTAAGGCATTTTTTTAAAAAAACTTCCACATCTCCAGAAGTCCGGATTCAAATGTAGAAATTACTAGTAAAATAGACAAATCATCCAAAAAGCAGTAGCAAAACGCAACCACGACACCTATTTTCATCTAAAATTACCATTGAGATATTTTTTGGTCGTTACGGAACGTATTTGGCTTGGTTGAACTGATAGTGTGTGTGATTTCGTTTTCTTCCATTATCATAATATTGTACGTGAATTTTCATTAAAATAAACACAATGAATTCGTAGAAGATTGAGTGGACTATCTAATAAGAATGATTATGAGTTTCACACTCTTGATACAAAAAAAGGTATCATAAGGAGAAATACCTTGCCCCCAACTTCTACAGGTTACAACCAATTTACTTTTTTGTTAGTTTAGTTTCACTCTACACGTATTACTAAGTTTCATTCATGTTCGGGACCTCTAAGTCTGGGTCTCAAATTACATGGCTGTCCGCCAAACTTCTTTGCATGATCTTAGTTCCCAAACCATATAGGGCTACTTACTCGTAGATAATCTTACAATATATATTTAAAAAATGAATCCCTATTTCCCATGGTCACGACATCACTCGAGAACGGCTGAACCGATTGCGATGAAACTTTGGTGGGTTGTTGTGCACATGTCAGGGAAGGTTTATAAACTGATTCTGAGGCAGTACAAAGTTCGCCGGTCAGCTAGTAAAATAAATTCTAACATAACTTCATAAAACACAAAATTTATTGAATAAATAATAAATACACTAAAACACAATTTATTCGTCACTTTCTTCTTCATCGCCACCGCGCCCGACCGGCCCTTCACCTTCCTCCTCAAATTCCTCATCTCCTCCAGCGGTAGCATCTTGGTACTGTTGGTACTCTGATACCAGATCACTGAGGTTATTATCGGCATCAGTGAAGTCCGCTTCGTCCATACCTTCCCCAGTATACCAATGTAGGAAAGCTTTTCTTCTAAACATAGCCGAGAATTGCTCAGAAATCCGTTTAAACAACTCCTGGATAGCAGTCGTGTTCCCGATAAACGTAGCAGACATTTTAAGGCCACGAGGGGGTATATCGCAAACAGCTGTCTTCACGTTATTCGGTATCCATTCAACGAAGTAATCTTTATTCTTGTTCTGGATATTGAGCATTTGCTCGTCGACTTCCTTCATGGACATGCGGCCTCTGAAAATCGCAGCGACGGTTAAGTAGCGGCCACGGCGCGGATCGCACGCCGCCATCATATTCTTGGCGTCAAACATTTGCTGCGTGAGCTCAGGGACCGTCAGAGCGCGGAACTGCTGGCTTCCTCGTGACGTCAGCGGCGCAAACCCTGGCATGAAGAAGTGCAACCTCGGGAACGGCACCATGTTCACTGCCAGCTTCCTCAAATCAGCGTTTAATTGTCCCGGGAACCTCAAACACGTCGTTACTCCCGACATCGTCGCTGATACCAAGTGGTTCAAATCTCCGTAAGTCGGAGTCTTCAGTTTTAAAGTTCTGAAGCATATATCGTATAAAGCCTCATTGTCTATGCAGTACGTTTGATCAGAATTTTCTATCAGCTGATTTACTGACAACGTCGCATTGTAGGGTTCGACTACAGTGTCAGAAACCTTTGGACTTGGTACCACGGAGAACGTAAGAATAATCCTGTCTGGATATTCTTCTCTCAGATTTGTTAGTAACAAAGTTCCTAATCCCGATCCCGTGCCACCTCCGATTGAGTGGACTAATTGGAATCCTTGAAGGCAATCGCAACCTTCAGCTTCCTTTCTGACGACATCCAAAATAGACTCGAGTAAATCTGCACCTTCAGTGAAGTGTCCTTTAGCCCAATTGTTGCCTGCTCCGGAGATGCCACAGATTATGTTGTCTGGTCGGAAGATTGTGCCATAAGGGCCGCCTCTGATGGAATCAATGGCTCCAGGTTCTAAGTCAACTAAGACAGAGCGTGGCACGTATTTGCAGGCGGCTCCCTCGTTGTAGTAGACATTGATGCGCTCGAGTTGAAGGTCAGAGTCTCCGTGGTAGCATCCGTTGGGATCTATGCCGTGCTCGTCGGATATTACCTCCCAAAACTGGAATAGAAAAGGTTATTACTTCATTGTACATACGGACATACTGCTCACGCCTATGTCCCACGAGTGGCAGATAAATTTGATCGCCAATTACACCACATCTCTTGCCTCATCATTCATTAGTCTGTTCATACCTACGATGGTCGGATTTTTGTAAAACACCTGTTTAGAAAGTATCTATAGGTGCATAATATGATCAGCATACAGTACCTACTAGCATACAGTACCTAGAAGAGAGGACGACCAAAGAAAAGATGGATGGATTGTGTGAGGGATGACATGTGTAAGAAGGGAGTGTGCGCTGGGATGACGGCTAAAAGAGATGAATGGAGGAGGACCACATATTGCGCCGACCCCAAGTAATGGGATAAGGGCAGGAAGATGATGATGACAGTACCTACCCACGGACACTCGCTGCCCCCACTAATTTTGAACTCGCCCCCTGGTACGGGTGGACAGTAAGCAGTGGTGTAGTCCTCTCTCACTCGCACTTAGCACACACGTGCTATCTTCTTGTCAGTGCGAGCCGTATTGCATGAAGTGTCCTAAGTGTGACCATGGGACACATTGATGAAATCGTTCCCTTAATCGTAATAATTTTATCTCATCGGAAATCATCATAAAAAGATTTCCTAGAAGTAGTACTTCTTAGTTTTTTGAAGATTTCAGGATAGAATGAGGTAGGTGTGAAGTAGGTCAAAGGAAATTGATTATTCATAAAAAAACTGCAAAAGAAACCTTGTTTTCTCTCACATAAAGATTTTCCCCACTGCTGGACAAAGGCCTCCTTCACAAAGTTAAGCAGGAGTGGGACAGAATCCAGCACACTAGCTGAGCAGGTATTAAGTCTTTTTAGGGTTCCGTACCCAAAGGGTGAAAACGGGACCCTGTTACTAAGCCTACGTTGTCCGTCAGTCCGTCCGTCCGTCTGTCCTACCTATTTAGGGCTGTAACTTTTGAACCATAATAGCCACATAGTTGAAATTTTCTCAGATTGTGCGTTATTACGGCGGATTTGTCAATAAATAATAAACGTCAAAAAGTTAAAAATTAAGGTCGGTCCTCATACAAGAAACTAATTTTTATTAACGTTTTTTCTTCTCGCTCTATCGTAAAAACGGTAATACATACAAACGTGAAACAACTTAGTGTGATTATACAGCAAACACACAAATACTAAAAACCGGCCAAGTGTGAGTCGGTCTTGCGCTAAAGGTCCCGGACAAAAAAAGTTTTTTTTTCTAAGTTAATAATGTTGTGTTCTGTGTTGGTGTGGTACGGAACCCTCGGTGCGCGAGTAGCCCGACTCGCACTTGACCGCTTTGATTTTTATTGTGATTTAGATAACTTATCAGAAAGCTTTATGGTAAATTGGACCTTGTAACGTTTGGATTACGGATAAAACTTACCTTCGAGCCGATTTGATTGCCGCACCTACCAACTTGAATATTAACGATTTCTCGCATAGTTGGAACACAGATAATTTAAAAAATAAATAAAATTAATAATCAACGAAATATCCACAACATAAAATAAAAATAGAGACAAAAATCAAATAAAATTGTCTACATCTACTTATTTAGCCTAGGTACTTAACATAACTGAATCTATTTTGTTTTGTGGACCTATAGATTATTTAAACATGTTGGTCATGCTATTCTATATTCAAGTAAATTTGGGATTATGTAAATGAATATACTCACGACTGCAATGTTCCTGGATGTGTTCACAATCGTTGCTACAACAAGTGATCATTTGAAGCAATATTTGAAGCAATCTTGTGGCTTACAATTCTGTCTGTGTTTATAAGGAACCACAGAGTGTCAACTTAAATGCGTTACACACTTTATATGGTATTTCAGACCATGAAACTGGGGTGCGATTTTTGAAACTCATTCTTTGAACTCAGCAGTTGAAAATATCAACATTATAGATTATACATCAAAAAATCATACACCAGGAGTGCGATTTTTGAAAGTCAAATCTGCAGTAGAAAGATGCGTATCTCCATACATTTTCAACTGCTGATTTCAACGAATGAGTCAAAAATCGCACTCCTGAACAACTTTTGTTGAGACCAACTTTGAAATCACAAAAAAACGACTATTTCATACATTTTGGTCGAATTAGGTATAATTTTTTAAAGAACAGCTAATCATTTTTGCGCATTTTCGATGTTGGCTATGAAGCCAAACTGAACAACTTTCACTATGTAGTGAAAGTTGTTCAGTTTGATGATCTGAAGCACCCTGCTCGATACGTAACGCATTTAATTTTACAGCTTGTATATTTTTAAATGTCTATAATCAACATTCAGGAAGCTGGCATAGGTATTGATTAGGGATTGCAAAATTGATCTATGATAATTCAACCAGGCATTTCCCGTGGTACACCTAATTTGGTTCACCTGGTGGACCACGGGCAGAACTTTTTACCCATGGTACACCTAATCAAGACTGCATTAAGTTTTTTTTGGGCGGGGTTGTTTTATACCTTATTATGCTTCCAGAATCCGTGTGACAAGTTCAATAAGAAACTTTGATCCTTATTGTGATATCTCATTCGGAAGAGGTAGAAATAGTAAGAAGAATGATCTATCCTTATAGAGATCGTCACAAGAATACCGAAAATAAATTATGTGCCTACTTACAACCCGGGCTAATTAACTTGACACCTGGCTCGAACGACGTTGGTGTAAACAATAACAAATAACAGCAAAAGAATAACTCTACAATTCAAAAGCGAGGCCAGTAGCGATAGCATCTCAGTTACCATTGCACGCGTCCCTGCTTTTTAGAATTTTCGAGTTATTCTTTTGCTGTTATTTGTTAATGTTTACACCAACGTCGTTCGAGCCTGGCCCTGTACCCGGACTTTCGATGTTCGATATATCGCCACTGTTTCGGTCCGCACTTCATTGTAATAGAGTTGACATTGGAACGAAAACGGTCACGCAATTGCGAAGTTCTAATGTGCATAGATGCCCAGGTGTCAAGTTAATTCGCCCGGGTCGTACTGCAGCCTTGATAAGCCACGGCAGATTTATCCATTATAATAATATTTATCAAACCATTTAATAAAAAACCATTTTCGATCAATTCATTGTAATAAAGTATCGATAAAATTTTACAATTATGCTACATTAAGTCACATCGTGTTTATAAAAATGCAAACGTGTTAAAATTTCTTTAACTAGCTTAATTAAAATCTTATTGGTATTACTGAATATTTAGTAATTAAGGCTATTACACACATAGATATTTCACAACGATGCGAGAGCTTAGCGCGCTCGCTATCGAGTATCTATGGTCCAATTACGGTAGTTCTTTCTAATTAGTCTGTGGTACAATTTTATTCTTGGCCGGCAGCGCGCGGCATTTAACGAAGCATATTGAACTTTATCTACAGTGAGATAAGATAAAATTCGAATTTAGGGCATAGAATGACAGTTCAACTGACGCGGCGTCGCTTCATGTTCTATCACGTCAACTGAAATTTTATATTATGTCAGAATAAAGTTCAATATGCTAGTAGAAATGCCGCGCGCTGCTGGCCGCTGCTCTTTCAGGGGGTGACGATTTCATTCGCAACGAGTATTCGCTTCGTGTGACTGAAGGTTTAGCTTTTAATCGCGACGACTACGTCGCGGAGCGGAACCATCGCGCCCTATGAGCTATCGCTTCGGTGAGAAATCGAGAAATTACTACTAGAAATTACTAAAGAAATTACGCGCTGTTGCTCCAGATAACAGTATAATGTTAAGTCTATTTTGAATAACGGAAACAGTGATTTGAAATATTGAGGAGCTTTAAATCTCGTTTTAAATTGCAGCATGAATCTCATCAATTTTTTGAACGATTTTAGTATACTGTCCAAGATTATCTTGACTATTATAAAACTGTAAATTTGAAAAAAGAATTTAGTTTGTTTGTTTGTTTGGGTGTTTGTTTGTTCGAGTATCACGCAAAAACTACTGAACCGATTTTGATGAAACTTTTTTGTTTGGTAGCGTAACATCTGACTTAAAATCTGGTATATAATTTATGCGGACGAAGTCGCGGGTAAAAGCTCGTAATGAATATTAATATCTTTCCGAAAAACAAAAAGTTGAATATAGGAATAGGACGACCTACCACATGAATCAATATCTTACAAGTGCACACACTCAGCTAGGGTATGTGCCTGTTCGTACAGCCTGTAGAGCGCGCTATGTGTGAGTGCACTGACAGCGGCCGCTTGTATGAAGCTTTCGTTCTGTAGGGATATTTATTCATGTACCAATACCCAGTAATACCACTAAAAAAATTAAGATCTTAAAAAATAAACCGATTTTACATTATACAACAAAATAATGGCATAAAGTTGTTTTCGCAAACTTTGACTAGCTTCGTAGTTTTACAAGCTATTCTACAATAATTAATGTGTATAACATAACGATAATAAATAAAATAATATTAATAACAAAAATATAATTTGATATGTCCTGTTGAGTAACAGAATTGGAAGAGAAAAATTAGTGTAGAAAAAAGTAAAAATATTGCCGTAGATAAAAGCACAATATGATATCAATAATTATTATTTTACACGCGAGATCTTTTTAAAAACATTTGGTACCTATTTACTTAAGTTTTTAGTTTAGATTCAATTCGTTTCATATAAGGTGCTGCTTAAACAGAAGTGACGTGGCGCGGACGTGGCGCAGAGTGCGGCAATATAAACCTTATAGTACGCAGCATAGAGTCGTTTGGAGAATTACGACCGCGCCTCCCTTAGACTAATTATATCGGGACGCGTAACCACGTGTCATTCTACTAACAAACTTTCTGCCACTTTTTGCGGGGGGCGAGGTAACATGTTATCCGCAACTTTGGATTTTATTCCCTATGACTTTAGATTCTAATTTTGAATGTTCAAAATCATGAAAAGTAGTCTCGTGTAAACCCCAAACGTTCTAAGTTCAACATTATTGTTTCGCTATTATAGGCTGTCTCGTTTAGTGATAAGGTATAAAATTGGCTGTAAATGCGCAAGATTAATTGATCTAATACCGTGGCAGAGGGGAAATGCCACCGCAAGGCCGGTCCGGATATAATTAGTCTAAGGCGCCTCCAGGCAAGCGCGGGCGCGATTTTCCTTTACGACAAAAACGACGCTATGCTACGTAATATAAGGTTTATATTGGTGTTACTTTCACTATCCGCCATCGCCACGCGTCTCTTCTATATAAACAGCACCTAAGATAGCATTCTGATTATTATCGAATTTGTTTTCTTTGTCACAATAGTTCTCATGCTATTGCTATTTCTACCGATTCTCTTTTCTGTGGGTGGCATCATTTGTAATGTAGAGCAACCGTAAATTTCTCTAGGATGATGTAAGTTAAAATCAGAATGCTACCTTTAACTTACATACAGTCAACAAGTAAACAAATACAGAGTTAGCTAATATTGTCAGTTATTTTTTGTAACATTTTATAAAACATTCCAATAGAACTGTCTTAATATGTAAACAAAAACAAACACGTTTAGAGCCCGAGGATATAGTGCAGCCCTTTCTGCCGAACTTTTTAACATAAGCATATTTCCTGAGAGGTGGAGATTCTAAATAATAGCATACTCGAAATATCCACATTTAACTAGCAGTGCTTTCAGTATTCTGAATACCCCCTCGGGGAAAATGAGGGGCAATTTATTATGCTATGCTATGCTAGCTAGCCGTGCCTAAACTAGTATGCGACTCACATACACATCTCAAAAATGAAGCATGTATATTTTTACAATACTTTTGGGCATCTCTAGTGCTGATTGCGCCTCCATTCAGATTCAGCCTTTAATGCTGATTGGCAATTTTTTTTACCGCGATGTCAAGTTAATGGCAGAAGAAGATTTACGAAACTACAGAAAATACCATCGGACATTATTTTGGGAAGTATTTGTTTTGAGGTTAGTTTAAGTCAGTCCTATTGGAATACAATGTAAATATATTGTTCGTTGACTGTGTGCTATTTTATTTTGTCAAAATTCACTCATATACAAGGTCATTACAGCACATAAACGCCATTTAAAATTTTCATTGATTTCTTTCTATGTAATAAAAAAAAATATTTCGCAAGTAGGTAATTTTTATCGAATTGTGTGCGCTTACTGGGCGTTATATGAAAGTAAGACTTCCGTAAGTACTTACTTTTAGACATGTGTTACTTTAAACATTTGTAAAAAAACAGGAAAATTCCCGAAGTCCATACATCGTTTGGTCTTACGTTCTACGTTGACATTACCAAACGCACCGCGGGATATCACCCCTTCTTGGTTGACATCCCACCTATCTACACCAAGCGCCTTTCTGAATCTTTAATAATGCGCACAGCCAAGGAGTGGAATGCCTTACCTGCGTCAGTATTTCCGAACACTTATAACCCGAATTCCTTTAAAGTACGAGTGAATATACATCTTCTGGGTAAGCTCGCTACATCTACGACCCCATCTTCGTCCTGAGGACTGGAGCAAACCCATAGTTAATAAAAAAAAAATATTAGGAGAACCAAAACAAAGTACTGTTTATAAGAGCACATTTTTTTTAAACATTATCATTGAAGTCTGCAACAACAGGTCCACATTCCTTTCAAATTATTCAAAAAAACATAGAAAGAAATCAACAAAAAACCGACCATAAAACATCCGAATTAAAACCTAAATTCCCCTACCCTACGCAAACTTATTCCTCAACAAATACAAATTAGCGTAAACACTATGCTTACCAGAAAAAACGGGTATATAAAATGCTCTAAATATCCTATGGGATACCTCCGCATCCAGTATAGGTACAGACGCGATCACTTCCCATGAGTTCATCTTGTGGTAGGCGGGCTGTAAGGGGGTTGGGTGGCCTACGTCTGAGTCGATGAGGTAGTGGCATTGGTCTGGGGCGAGGTAGGTTCTGTTGTCCGCTTTGTTTAGATCGTTGAAGTGGGCGTGGATTAGACGGGTTGCTGTGGAAGAGGGATTAGAGTTTTATAATGGAAAGAGGGCAGAGTACATTTGTTTTTGTAGGTAATAGGTACTACACAGAACCTGTTTGGATTGGTGGAAACAAGTTAGCAATCAACTTCTTGTCAGAGTATTTTCAAGTAACTTAGCATTATGCTGACTTGGCACAGTATAAGAAAGAGTATCTCACTACATACAGTACGGACACTCTCTTCCTCCCACCAACTTTTTACCTCACCCCCTCTATCGCCCTCTTGTTACCCGGCAGTTACCTAAGAAGAAGATTTAAAGTTCAAATTCTTTGGTTTGGCATGTGCTGACGTCATCTTGTCAATTTCAATGTTTTGTATGCAGTGTACGGGCTGTGCTTAGGGAATACCGCCATCTAACGACAGTACCTATACAAACAGGGTGTTTGTTTATACCTAAGATGCATTCCTTTTAAGGAGATGATAGATCAACTTTTTCTATGGGACTAAAATCGAAATTGAATTGCCCAAGATTAATATTTTGAAGTACAATGCGTTTTAGTTTGGATTCGGTCTCACCTGAAGATTGGCGTCGTTGAAGCCGAAGGAACACTCATATCCAAAAAAAGACCTTATAAGGCTGCCTGTCCATCGACGCGACAACTCAGAAACGAAATTAAGTCGTTAGTAAATATATCTATCGTAATCACATAACATTATAAGAGGTGTTACAAATGCAAAGAAGCGCTTTTGCTTCTGAGACGGCTGTCGCTTGTCTTCCCGCTCACGCTGCTACAATTACTCATGCCCTCTCGCTCGCACGCCAACTTTGCACTTCTAACCCCTGTTATAATGTTCTGCGATCGTAATGCTCACCATTGCTCCTCTCATCGTAGGGAGCTGGCAGCTGTCCCCTGAACTCGCTCTCAATGAACCTGATGGTGTACTCTTCGGGCAGGTGGAAGCTCGACGGCGACCGGTACCAGTCCTTGCCGAAGCACACCGTCGTCTTCGTGTCCTCCTCCGGTAGGTGGCGCAGGAGCGACATAGGACCGTTGTAGTTCTTGTAGAGGGCCACTGTGCGGGATACACCTGGAAACAAGGAGACATTTAGAAAATAAATCTTTAAATTACATAAAAAACATCGAAATAAAAAAAAATTAATATACATATATGATATAACACGTCCTTTTATCACCCTAACACCCGAATATGCCGCCAGTACAATGAATTAGTTGATTCGAGCATCGATGTTTTTGATTCGTTTAACCGTTTCAAAAGAAATCTCAAAAATGTCCTCCACCCCTCCTAGATTTTAAATGTTTTCATGTTCTTTGTAAGTACTGTTTTATTTGTGTAGCCTATTTTCTTAAATGATTTTTTAATTGAAAATTGATCTAAAAGCGTTTAAATGTAATCAAAAAAGTTAAACAACATGTAATTACCTACTATACCTAATAGTTCAATCATCGAGGAGATTTCTTGTATGGACACCCTAACAATAAATCATCTCTTGCTGAAACTTTGCAGTGTGATAAAGTGAAGTTTAAAAATAACGGTTGACAAGTATCTAGGTTTTTTTTAAATTTGGAAGTGAGGTATTTATACCTAAACATAAAAATCACTTATAGTTCGCGGCGGAAAAAGTTTCTCTCCAAAATTCCTTTGGTATATGTTAGTATATACTAATTACCATAGAGGTGATCGGTATCTAGGAATTTATCGATTTCACGAAGGGATAAACATAAAAATACCGTTTTTAAGCCATAACTACTGCAGGAATAATAGTCTCACAATTGTTGTCTTTTTGTGTGTATTAATTTCATTACATGTATCGTCTTGCACAAGAAGCTAGAATATTTTCGTTTCAATTATAGTTTTATGATTTTTGGGCAATAACTTACTTCGGAAAAGTATTCTCTTCCTCTTTATCCATTTACAAGTTACAATACACTTTAATACAACAGGATTACTAAGAATCTTTTAAAATTTCGCCCTCATTAGTATATTAACATTTTTTCAATAATATTCTTCCCGCGCTAGGCCCCGATCTACGAGCGCGGGGTGCGGAAGGGTTGAGGGGAGTGGGCGGCGGCGGGCACCGCATCATCGCACGTGCTCACTGCTCAGTGCTACCCGCCCGCGCCGCGCCGCTGATTTATAATAGTACCTACTGTAGCCCCGGGACTATTTAATTACGCGCTTCCGAGTTCCGAACCGCGCAATCAGTTTCCGATCACATTGAATGGGATTATAGTCGTATACGGGGTGTTACTCTATGTGCGTGTGTGCATGCGTGCTTGTTTGTGAGCGAGCATGCTTTCCTGCTTGCGAGCGAGAGTGCGTGCATATGTGCGTGCGAACGAACAAGCGTGAGTGCGTGCTAGCATGCGTGTATGCATGCTTGCGTAATATGGATGAAGCGTGCGCGTGTCGAACATGTGTACCTCCGTGTATTTGTGTCTATGTCCAGCTAACGGCGAAACATGTAGATCGATTTCATTTATTTCATTTCATTTATTTATTAGGCACATAAATAGATCACAGTCGTAAAGATTATAAAAAAGTACAGGAAATGGTTTTAATTCTAGACGTGATCCAAAACAATGTGCACAGCACGATTGGTAACATTTTAGACAAAACTTATAGTCCGATTACTGGAGGGGTTTGACCCTAACAGTAAATCGTCTCTCGCTGAAACTTTGTAGTGTGATAGAGTGAAGTATAAAGATAACGGTTGACAAGTATCTAGGTTTTTTTTTATTTGGAATTTAGGTATTTATACCTAAACATAAAAATCACTTATAGCTCTCGGCGGAAAAAGTTTCTCTCCAAAATTCCTTTGGTATATGTTAGTATATACTAATTACCATAGAGGTGATCGGTATCTAGGAATTTATCGATTTCACGAAGGGATAAACATAAAAATACCGTTTTTAAGCCATAACTACTGCAGGAATAATAGTCTCACAATTGTTGTCTTTTTGTGTGTATTAATTTCATTACATGTATCGTCTTGCACAAGAAGCTAGAATATTTTCGTTTCAATTATAGTTTTATGATTTTTGGGCAATAACTTACTTCGGAAAAGTATTCTCTTCCTCTTTATCCATTTACAAGTTACAATACACTTTAATACAACAGGATTACTAAGAATCTTTTAAAATTTCGCCCTCATTAGTATATTAACATTTTTTCAATAATATTCTTCCCGCGCTAGGCCCCGATCTACGAGCGCGGGGTGCGGAAGGGTTGAGGGGAGTGGGCGGCGGCGGGCACCGCATCATCGCACGTGCTCACTGCTCAGTGCTACCCGCCCGCGCCGCGCCGCTGATTTATAATAGTACCTACTGTAGCCCCGGGACTATTTAATTACAAAAAAGATTACCGATTGCCGTTTTGATATTGTTGTAGGGTACGAAATTACTAATATAAAAACCCTATTCCTGCGAAATTACTAATATAAAAAAAACTTTTTGTATACTGTCATGTTCTTTGCCTTAGTTCAATACTGTAATAGTAAGACTGTCTAAAGTTGTCATACAAAGCTATGGGACTAGATGAAAACGTCTATTTTGATAGGTCTTATAGCTTTGTATGGCAACTTTAGACAGTCTTACTATTACGTATGGGTAGGTGTTGATATTGAACTAATAATTACTATAATTTACAGTGCATAATCACTTAATCACTGAGATAGAGACTCTTTACTAAAAAGTGCCATATTTAACCTCAAATTTTACGTAATTATTTTTGAAAATCCACTTTTTTGTCTGTAAGTTCTTAACATTTTTAACCATTCTATTCTTTAGTCACTAGTCTAAAAATAGTTTCTGCGAAAGATTTGTGTACCTGCATCTGTAGTTTAGCTTTTATTGATTATTCTCTGTTCTCCTGTTTTTTGATCATAACTTCGGACATAAGTGTAAGAAATAGCTGAAAATCAGAATTTACATGTTTCAATTTATGCTCTATTTTAAAAGACGATAAAAATTTTTGGTGTAAAAAAAACAAAATAATCGGTCAGGGTTGCCTCTTGCCTCTCATTTTATTCAAAATTATTCGATTTTTTTTCTTTTTTTCAGTTTCTTTTAGTTCACTATACTATTACGTACATTCATTCAGCCTCTCGGCCGAATTCATATTTTAGCTTCATTTTTACGTAAATAATTATCGAAAACCAACTTTTTTATTTATAGTTTTTAAATTTTTCCATCAATTTTATCGTGTTCCTGGGTACACAAAAAAAGGCTCAGAGTCAAAATTTTTCTCACAGACCGTCACAGTTTTGGTTCTATAAGGGTTTTTATTTTCCACTTTTCAAATTCAAATTCTTTTATTCTCGCTGTACAACTTTGTAGGTTATCTATATTCTATATGACCATAGATCCTTTAAATTTCAGAACGGTTGAGCATACTGAAAAAATATTCTAAATTATTCTTGTACTTTTATTCACTTTTATTATCATTTTAACGATCTTGTCTGTCTTGGCGTCAACCATAGCTTCATATCTCTTAGTTTAACAACTCACAAATTTTACTGAGCATCGAGAGTGCATAAGTTTATCCTACCACTATCCATCATCTCCATTCATCATCAGATCAGCTCTTGGCCACCCTAATATTACATTGTCATTAGGTTTATCTATGTGTACCACATTGCAGTGAATTGTTATAACGGGAACTGGTTTTTAAAACGAGTTAGATTTTAGGTGATGCTATAACGAAAACAGGCATTTTCACTATTTCAATTAGTATTTGTATGACTGTCACGTAAAAACTACTGAACCAATTTTGATGAAATTTAGTGTAAAATTTGACTTAAAACAAGGTATATTTTTTATCTTGCTACAATAACGGGAACCGGTGCTGACGAAGTAGCAGGCAAAATCTAGTTTTCTACACTATTATAAAAACTAGATATCTGTGTTTGTTCGAGCATCGCGTAAAAACTACTATTTGGAATCTCTAGACCCAGTGGTTTGGGCTGTGCGTTGATATGTCAGTGAGTCAGTCAGTCATTTTCTTCTTTTATATATTTAGATTAAGATATATAAAATTTAATCTATTTAGACAGATTTTCATGTCCACTTTGTTAAATTTCTAAATCGATGCTATTTTCGTAATTGACGTTCCAAAAAACCATAAAAACGACACCCATAATGATATTTAGACATTTCAACCCCATCGCACCCCCACAGGGGATGATGGTATTTCACGTCCGCCATGTTGGATTTTAAAATCATTGTTTTTTTTAGTAATCAGCCGATAAACCATACAAACAATAGCTATCTCGATTTTCAGACTTTGTCACCCCATTTCCCCCTTTCAGGGGTTGAATTCTGAAAAAACCTGAAACACGTGTTTACTCATTTATTAATAGGAGTACTCCTGTGAAGTTTCGAATTAAATAGTCTAACTAATCTTGTTTCCCCATACAAACTTTGGACCCCCGTTTCCCCCTTGGGGGATGAATTTTGAAAAATCCTTTCTTAGTGCACCCCTAGACCTCATAAGGAACCTATGTGCCAAATTTGAAATCTCTAGACCCAGCGGTTTGGGCTGTGCGTTGATATGTCAGTCAGTCAGTCATTCAGTCAGTTTCTTCTTTTATATATTTAGATATAAGTGAATTTATGGATTGCTTTCATTCTTGTAAAGACCATATAAGTTGCTGTTATTAGTTTGCTTGATAGATATCTTATAAAATGCTTCTGTAAGTTCAAAAGCATCGTAGTGACCTTGTGCACTACTTTTAAAAGAATAATTGGCCTTATGAAAAGCCTTTATATGGCATTGAATATTATACGGCTAAAAAGCAATGTAACTAGCTTCTAAAAGAAGACAAAATTTTGAACCAGTATTGTAGCCATATTAATCGGATTTATTAGCGTTTAACCAGCCAAATTACAAGAATAAAGGTAATATTAGCTAAATCTTCTTATAATGTGCCTTCATAAGGTACATTGGCATAATAAATGCTCTTTTAAAACTACTAATAGAGTTTAGACCTTATAGATTCAATTTTATAAGGTTAACTTGTTAGTTGGGAAATTCCTATTATGTAAAGTATGTATTATCAATATCAATATTGTAAAATTACCACACCCAAAATGGGTAAAATTACGTTGAGACTGAATTATCAATGACATCTACCTATTGTAAACATATATTTTATCGGAATAAATATAAATGAAATGAACTAACGTAATAATATAAACTTAGGTACTAATAACTAACAAGACGTTAAATGAAAGCTTGTAAAAAAATGCACATGAACTGGAGATGGATTACGGGATATTAACGTATTTGGTGGAACTTGACTTGCTCAGTTCAACTTTGCCACAATTTCACTTGCGCCGGCGCGCCGGCCTCAGTGGTCGGCGCACCGGCGCAATAGACATCGTGGTGACGGTGGTGCGCTAGCGTGGCAAAAAAATCCTGGAAGTAGGTAAGAATCGTAGCGTCATTAGGGAAATTTTGATACTAAAAAGGTTTTTAGGTCCTTGAGAAACTTCTCATTCGGAAGAGTCTTCATTTCGTATGGCAATTTATTATATACTTTGACCGCATTTATTTTTGTGCTTCGCTTGAAGAGTTACTAGTTAGAATGTTTTGTACAAATCGTGTTGCATGTTAGCTACATGCAAGATTAAAAACCAGTTCCCGTTATCAGAATTGACTGCAATGTGGTACACAAAGATAAACCTAATGACAATGTAATATTAGGGTGGCCAAGAGCTTATCTGATGATGAATGTAGATGATGGATAGTGGTAGGATAAACTTATGCACTCTCGATGCTCAGTAAAAAAATCTGCTATTCCATACATTTTAGTCGAGTCGGTACTGTAGTTTTGTATGGGACAAAAGATTTTTAATTTTTTCTCGATGTTGGCCCCATAGTGAAAGTTGTTCAGTTTGATGGTCTGAAGCACCCCCTTAAGTTAATACTTACTTCCCTAGTAATCTAGGGTGTTTTGTTACACCCTTGAGACCCTGTAGATAACCTACAAAGTTGTACAGCGAGAATAAAACAATTAGAATTTGAAAAGTGGAAAATATAAACCCTTATAGAACCAAAACTGTGACGGTCTGTGAGAGAAATTTTAACTCTGAGCCTATTTTTGTGTACCTAGGAACACGATAAAATTGATGGAAAAATTTAAAAACTATAAATAAAAAAGTTGGTTTTCGAAAAATATTTACGTAAAAATGAAGCTAAAATATGAATTCGGCCGAGAGGCTGAATGAATGTACGTAATAGTATAGTGAACTAAAAGAAACTGAAAAAAAGAAAAAAAATCGAGTAATTTTGAATAAAATGAGAGGCAATAGGCAACCCTGACCGATTATTCTGTTTTTTTTTTCCACCAAAAATTTTTATCGTCTTATAAAATAGAGCATAAATTGAAACATGTACATTCTGATTTTCAGCGATTTCTTACACTTATGTCCGAAGTTATAATCAAAAAACAGGAGAACAGAGAATAATCAATAAAAGCTAAACTACAGATGCAGGTACACAAATCTTTCGCAGAAACTATTTTTAGACTAGTGACTAAAGAATAGAATGGCTAAAAATGTTAAGAACTTACAGACAAAAAAGTGGATTTTCAAAAATAATTACGTAAAATTTGAGGTTAAATATGGCACTTTTTAGTAAAGAGTCTCTATCTCAGTGATTAAGTGATTATGCACTGTAAATTATAGTAATTATTAGTTCAATATCAACACCTACCCATACGTAATAGTAAGACTGTCTAAAGTTGCCATACAAAGCTATAAGACCTATCAAAATAGACGTTTTCATCTAGTCCCATAGCTTTGTATGACAACTTTAGACAGTCTTACTATTACAGTATTGAACTAAGGAAAAGAACATGACAGTATACAAAAAGTTTTTTTATATTAGTAATTTCGCAGGAATAGGGTTTTTATATTAGTAATTTCGTACCCTACAACAATATCAAAACGGCAATCGGTAATCTTTTTTGTAATTAAATAGTCCCGGGGCTACAGTAGGTACTATTATAAATCAGCGGCGCGGCGCGGGCGGGTAGCACTGAGCAGTGAGCACGTGCGATGATGCGGTGCCCGCCGCCGCCCACTCCCCTCAACCCTTCCGCACCCCGCGCTCGTAGATCGGGGCCTAGCGCGGGAAGAATATTATTGAAAAAATGTTAATATACTAATGAGGGCGAAATTTTAATAGATTCTTAGTAATCCTGTTGTATTAAAGTGTATTGTAACTTGTAAATGGATAAAGAGGAAGAGAATACTTTTCCGAAGTAAGTTATTGCCCAAAAATCATAAAACTATAATTGAAACGAAAATATTCTAGCTTCTTGTGCAAGACGATACATGTAATGAAATTAATACACACAAAAAGACAACAATTGTGAGACTATTATTCCTGCAGTAGTTATGGATTAAAAACGGTATTTTTATGTTTCTCCCTTCGTGAAATCGATAAATTCCTAGATACCGATCACCTCTATGGTAATTAGTTTATACTAACATATACCAAAGGAATTTTGGAGAGAAACTTTTTCCGCCGAGAGCTATAAGTGATTTTTATGTTTAGGTATAAATACCTAAATTCCAAATAAAAAAAAACCTAGATACTTGTCAACCGTTATCTTTATACTTCACTCTATCACACTACAAAGTTTCAGCGAGAGACGATTTACTGTTAGGGTCAAACCCCTCCAGTGATCGGACTATAAGTTTTGTCTAAAATGTTACCAATCGTGCTGTGCACATTGTTTTGGATCACGTCTAGAATTAAAACCATTTCCTGTACTTTTTTATAATCTTTACGACTGTGATCTATTTATGTGCCTAATAAATAAATGAAATGAAATAAATGAAATCGATCTACATGTTTCGCCGTTAGCTGGACATAGACACAAATACACGGAGGTACACATGTTCGACACGCGCACGCTTCATCCATATTACGCAAGCATGCATACACGCATGCTAGCACGCACTCACGCTTGTTCGTTCGCACGCACATATGCACGCACTCTCGCTCGCAAGCAGGAAAGCATGCTCGCTCACAAACAAGCACGCATGCACACACGCACATAGAGTAACACCCCGTATACGACTATAATCCCATTCAATGTGATCGGAAACTGATTGCGCGGTTCGGAACTCGGAAGCGCAAGTATATCGCGAATATTGGCAGAGCAATTTGTCCAGCAGTTGACTAGGACAGGCTGATGATGACCACGAATAAAAATTCAGAAAAAAAAACTTCTACACTCACCTCCAACGCCAGCCAAAAGCACGCACATAACCATCAGAGGTCCAGTGTAAGCCAAATAGTGTCGTCTCTCTCGCTCCTTGCGCCATCTGAATAGCTCGGTGCCGACAGCGAATGTCATCTTTTGTAGGCAATCCAACGCTATAGCTCCCGCCAGTACTATCATACTGTAGATTGGGTAGAGGAACCTGGGAAAATACAACGTGTTAATGAATTAACGCAAAACTAGAAAGTAGTTTGTTTAGAATCGGGAGGAGAATAGAATTACCATGTTTTCAACATAGGTAATTTTTTTCAAAATATTAAATAATTTGTTCGTAAAATTTAAAATTTACTGAACCCGATGTCAGCTGACCGCACGTGCACACTCACCCTACTTAATAACAAAACAAGATTCTTAAAATGTATTCATGAGTACGTTAGCGCTTTCATTCAGTGCTGAAATGATGGCAAATCATTTTTGGGTCAAAACTTAAAATGCGAATAACTTTAAATTTTAACTAATAAAATAATGAAATTATTGTTTCAATCTAATTATTTTGTTATAAATCAGTTGGGGTGTATGAGGTTTTGAGCTAATTTATTAACACGTTGTATACAAGTTCATAAAGTATACTCTTAAACGGTGAAGGCAAACATTGTCAGGAAAGCTGCATACTGATATGCATGTGAAGTCTAACAATCCACATTGGGCACGCGTGGTGGACTAACGCCCATACTCTCTACCTGAGGGTAGGTCTGTGCCCTGCAACCAAATTGTTGTGCTATTAGACCGAGATCCGACCGTGAAATTATGCACCTATTTCTTAGGCGAACGAAATGTGATTCTAGTGTATGTTAACACAGGGGTTAATTCAAAGCTGCCGCCAAGTTGCCTAGAAAAATCTTGCCGCAAGTACCTTTTCCATAGCGATTTTTGGTATGACTTCTTTGAACCTGGCAACCCTATAGTTGCGGCAGATTGAGAGGTGGCAACCCTAGTTTTTCCAGTACTTTAAATAAGTCTCCTTCCCATGGCAACTCATTTACTTCCCAAACAGACAGGTTGGTGGAAAAAGTTATACCACAAATCATAATGGAAAAGGTGCTTGCGGCAAGATTTTTCTAGGCAACTTGGCGGCGTTGAATTAACCCGTGTGTAAACATACACTAGAATCACATTTCTTTCGCCTAAGAAATAGGTTCATAATTTTACGGTCGGATCTCGGACTATATGACAATTTGTCAATTTGATACCTAACTTTCTATTTATATCGGAGTAACAAGAGTCGTACCTCTCTTCCTTATGAGGCTGCACCATGAAGACAGCCAGCCATAGACCAAGAGGCATCAGTCCGAGCCAGTACGGAGCGCAGAAGGAGGCCCGGCCTGTCGACCGCGGCGATATAGCGTGGCAGGCTAGCAGGAGCAGTGGGCACGATAGCGCTAGGACCTGCAATATTATCTTGAAATTTATTAAAAGCCAAAAACCAAAACAAGCCAGTATACTAATTCGACTCCTCAATGTGTGTAATGGCCATAAAGTTATTATACCTGTCGGAATAGAGTAACTGACATGAGTTGTCAAATGAAACCGTTTTTTGTGCATTTGCCGGCACTTATCGGCACCCTAAAACTTCGAGTTCTGTGTATAATTGTGAATCTAACGTGAAATCGTAGGTAATTTAATGAAAAAGTGTTAGTATATTTCACAAAATAATCTACGACTTCACTTTAGATTCACTAATTATTCACAGAGCACGAATATTTACCCAGTGGATTGTGCTGACAAGTTCCCAAAAACGGTTCTATTGCCTCGCGTCACGTATCTCTTTCTATTATACAGTGTCGCCGCTAGGTACATCTCGCTCTCTCAGCTGTCAGTTCCTCTATACAACGTGTTAATGAATTAACGCAAAACTAGAAAGTAGTTTGTTTAGAATCGAGAGCAAAATCGAATTATCATGGTTTCAACATAGGTAATTTTTTTCAAAATATTAAATTTTTTTTTAGCAAAATTTAAAATTTACTAAACCCGATGACAACCCACCGCACAGGTACCCTCACCCTACTTACTACCAAAACAAGATTATAAAAATGTATCCATGAGTACGTTAGCGCTTTCTTTCAGTGCAGAAATGATAACAAATCATTTTTGCCTCAAAACTTAAAATGCGAATAACTTTAAATTTTAACTATAAAAATAATGAAATTATTGTTGCAATCTAATTATTTTGTTATAAATCAGTTGGGGTGTATGAGGTTTTGCGCTAATTCATTAACACGTTGTATGATACCTTTATGGTAATGGCAGATTTTTTTCGCGTCTCCTGACGTTGTCTCCACAGTCAAAGTTGTTCAGTCTGATGGTCTGATTTCGCCGATTCAGTATTTGCCTGACTGTACTTTGATTAACGTCCCAGGAGACTCATTGGCCACAGTAAGCTGGTGGAGACCAAGCTTCATAGCCTAGCCCACCGCCGCAGAGTAGCCTGCTTGTCAGTCTTCTACAGATTGTACTTCGGTGAGTGTGCCCAAAAGCTGCATGAGCTCATCCTACCCTCATCCACATCCATCCCTTTCTACTATCGGACTTCCAGACGCACCGCGGGATATCACCCCTTCTTGGTTGACATCCCACATATCCGCACTAAGCGCCTTTCTGATTCGTTTATAATGCGCACAGCCAAGTAGTGGAATGCCCTGCCTGCGTCAGTATTTCCGAGCGCTTACAACCCGAATTCCTTTAAAGTACGAGTGAATAGGCTTCTTCTGGGTAAGCTCGCTACATCTTCGACCCCATCTTTGTCCTAAGGACTGGATTGAGGTCAAGAACAAATCCATTTCTAATAAAATAAAACAGCCTGTATTTATAGTCGATTTTAGCGCCCCCAAAGCAGGATTTGTTTAATATTTGTGGACAAGCTTCAAATCCTTTTTTAATCAATCAATCAAATCCACCCACTGCTGGGCACAGGCCTTTTTACTACAACATTCCTCATAGTCCTGTGCTAATCTGATTTAACAATGTCTTCGGACCAACGTGTCCACTGCCCACCAATCTTTTCTTTTCAATTCGTTCTTCTATTGATTCGATGGCAGGTCATTCGTAATTTTTTTGAGATTTTTGTTATTTTTTCATATTTAGACCTTCTCAACCTATTATATCCTCTGTGGGACACTATCCCGCCAAAACAATGACATTCTATACACAAAGACTTCAAATTATTTTACATTACGGCATAGACGAAGAATTTTTCGCTTACGCTGGTAGACGGAATGTCAGTGTAACCGGGTATGAGATAGCGATAGTCATAAAATCCTATACAATTTATATGAAGTGACATTTTTGAGTCCGGTGGCCATAGTACAATAAAACCGGTCAAGTGCGATTCGGGCTACACGCGCACCGAGGATTCCGTTATACGGAGTAGAAGGTGTATGTCAACTAGCTCGTTTCGCCTACTGGCGCGTTTCACCAACTTGAGCCATTCGCCTACTGCACCATTCGAAAATCCGTATACCACAGCACCACAGAACAACATTATTAAATTAGAAAAAACTATTTTTTTTGTCCGGGACGTTTAGCGCAAGACCGACTCACACTTGGCTGGTTTTTAGTATTTGTTGTTATTCTGTAGAGTTTGCTCTATAATCACACTAAGTTTGACGCTTGTATGTATTACCGTTTTTACGATAGAGCGTGAAGAAAAAACGTTGATAAAATCTTAGTTTCTTGTTGAGAACCCCCCTTAATTTTTTACTTTTTGACATTTTTATTATTTGTTAACAAATCCGCCGTAATAATGCATAATCTGAGAAAATTTCAACTATCTAGCTATTACGGTTCAAAAGTTACAGCCCTAAATAGGTAGGACAGACGGACGGACGGACGGACAGACGGACAGACGGACAGACGGACGGACGGACGGACGGACGGACGGACAACGTAGGCTTAGTAATAGGGTCCCGTTTTTCCCTTTGGGTACGGAACCCTAAAAAAGTGGTTACGCCGATAAGGACAGCAAAAGGTAGTGATCTCCTTTTTTAACTAGAGCGAATTTGCTATGTGCATCTCTTATTGAGTGAATATGACAAGACACGTGCTTCCTTCTAGTACCTTCTCTTTCTAGTTTCTATGCAATACTGCTTAGTGATCAAGGACATTTGACAGCCAAGCATACTGAAGCATTTTTGGACTGCGCAAATACGATCATGTATCAGACTGCAGGAAGCAGTTGAAATGGCTTCCTATTCGTGATCGCAGGAACTCTCATATCCTCTGTCTTCTGTACAACACTCTCCACAATCCTTCTGCTCCTACCTACCTCCGCGAACGTTTTTCCTCCTTCCGGCCTCCTGACAAACCCTGTAGATCACACCTCCGTACTCTCCTTAATATCCCGTCCCACACCACTGACTTCTACTCCTACTCCTTCACTGTCCATGCTGCCCGCCTGTGGAACTCTCTTCCCGCAAGTATAAGGGACTGTCCAACAATCGGTACATTTAAAAAGAAAGTTAAAGATCACTATCTTTCTCTGCCATAAATTAGGTTTATGTATTTATTATACTTATTTATGTAGGTATTTATATATTGGTATGTTTGTAATATATTTATTTGTTTATTTTCTTTTGTAGTTTAAAATTAGGTATAAATTATCAATTAAGTTATTGTTCAGATTTTGTTTTTAGTTTATTAATTTCTCTGAATTGTGTACACCTTGCCTGCCTCACTTTACAAACTTTTTCCTTATAATGGGTCTGCTGGAAGAAATCTCTTCAGAGATAAGCTCGCCCTTTGTAGTAGTCTATAATGCTGTGTTATTCTGTTTTTTCTGTGTACAATAAAGTATGAAATAAATAAATAAATAAAGCATACTAAGGTGACATTAGAGAATTGTGCCATTTTTGGGTTTTGTTATTGTATGACGATGACGTGGCGAGTCAATGTGTATGTATAGAATGTCATTGCATCAAAAGAATCGAAACAATAAAAAAACTCACCCAAACAATATTGAAATTCAAAAATCCATTCACAAAATAGTATGTCCACGGTTCAACTCCGTACAAATCCGGTCCGTGTTCGGTAAATATATTGTAAGCTACGATATTCCAAGGCGCTACGACCAGCCGACCATAATGCCACGAGTCCACCAGGATTGTTGGTAGCAGGATTACGACTAGAGATATGAAGGACCACTTGATGAACTCAACGTATTGCCGTTTGAGGATTAGCATGTCTATTGCTATTGGTAGTCCGATGAGGGCTGTGAACGGCCAACCTGTGGGAGAAATAAAGTCGCCTTTAATCAACTGTGTGGGGGACTTGCTACAGATGTCAGCACCCACAAGTTATAGCAAAGATGCCAACAGATGGCGATACCGTCGCTCTCGGAAAGATGCTCCATACAAAGAAAACATTCATCCTAAATACGTAACTCGTAACCTACTAAACATAAGGTTCACAATTGAATGCGAGACAAATCGCGCAGGAGAATAATCACAGAAATTTGATACATATACAAGGTCCAACTAAGAACTGTTGGACTACGGGCGGTCCCCAGGCATCACACATAGCCTAGCGGAAGTACTTCCCTTTTCAATGGAGGAACATTCCCGGTAGCACCTCCAAAACTGGTTATTATGGGGAAAACAAAAACGATTTCGTAGTCGAGTCGACATATTACCAGGGTGATCAACTTGTCAGGTGATCTTTTATCAAGTCAATGGCGTGTCATTTTATATTTTTCCAGCCCAGTATCCTGATACACACAGGCCTACCCTCAGGGAGGGTGTATGGGCGTTAGTCCACCACGCGTGCCCGATACGGACTGGTAGACTTCACATACACATTGAAATTTCTTCTTCAGCGAAACTTGCATATTTCCTCACGATGTTTTCCTTCACCGTTTGAAAGCAGTCGGTGATTAAAATGTAATAATCCAGATATAAGTTCTTCATGGTAACCTTCTTTTACCGATATTAAACAGTGGCAGTGGTACCTATAATCCTTTCTCACTCTCTCATTATCGCATGTGTTCGCGTTTTCTTGTCACTGCAAGCTTGTTGTATGAATTGTCCAGAGTGCAAAGTGGTTAAAGCTGCGACAGATCAGTCACCTACAGCTGAACACTGAACACTGATCACTCACTGAGCAGCGCCGTGGTCGCGGTCAGCAGCACGGCGAGCGGGTAGCGGTGGCGCCACCAGCAGGCCAGCGCGGCCGCTACGAGGCCGCTGCTCCAGGAGGAGGGCAGCATGGCCGCGCTGGATGCGAAGCTACCAGCGGCCGGGAGGGTCAAGCAGAGCCATACTCGGCCTACGTGGACGCCGAATTCGTGGCATACCGCTCTGGGGATAAAGAAAGCAATTTCTGTAAAAATAGGTATTATTAAATGCAATACAATGCGTTTTTCCTGGTTTTATAAGCTATTCTAGGGGATCGCTAGATGGCACCAGTCTTCGCGAGTGAAGGACAACATTTCAAAATATATATATATTTTTTTTATTTATAATTAAATGGACTCTTGCTTGTGCGTTAGCACTGCATTTCCGCCAGTATCAAGTGTAGTTTATTGGGAGAATCTATCCCAATCTCAGGGATTGTTTTTGGACAAGAACAAGAAGAGATTGAGGAATGTGGAGCCTCGTGGCAGGCACAAACGCGACGCGCGAAACCACGCGAGACGTGTTCTCGGGTCAGTTCCTGCAACGTGACTCAAAAATATATTTTATTAAAATAAAAATAAAGAAGGATGAAATAATTCATTAAATTTACGATTCATTTTAATCGACAAAAAAAAAATTGTTTACGTCAGAAATGGCTGTATGGGCTCGATCCCTTGGCCTTTGTAAAAAACACAACACAAGCAGTCTTGAAATGATATAACACACTTCTCTACCAAGCGTTACACCTGCAGTTAATTTAAAAAAGAAAAAATGCTTATTGCAGATTAAAAGATGATGCAGAAGTAAATGGAATAGTAGATTATGAATCAATATACAATCAGCCTTTGAAGGATGCATCAAACACCAAAAAAATCCTCTGCTGACACTCACCAACCTTCAATCCATTTGTATGTACCAGACATTACACAGTTAACCAAATGAGAAGACCTTTCAATGTGATGAAAAAAGTGTGTCAATAGACATAAATCGTTTGAAAACCATGGTCCTACTGCATAGTTCTATTAGTAGTACCGTGGGCAATTGTCTTTGTGGCGGCACATAAGAATACACCCAACTGTATTTTAAATAAAAACTTACTTATAAAACATAAGTTCAGCGCAAGCCGTCAGAACGGCTAACAAACTCCTCAGACTGTAGAACACAGCCACAGGAGTCATCATGAAGGACAGCATCTTGGCAGGGACTGCGAAGAGCCATAGCGGCATGTACGAGCGTATCGCGTAGACAGGACTGTACTCCCATGTTTGTAGACCGTTGCCGTACACTGGAATGGTAAAGTAAAACAAAGGCAAAGGCTATCAGATGTTTCAGATATTCAGATATTTTTATTCCATTGCTACATTATAATGTACATGAAATGAAGCATCCCGTCAGGGTATAACAATATAAACACGACTATAACTAATTAGGTGTTACATTCAAAACATTCAATTAACAATACAATATTGGCCTCGATTCGGACTGTGCCACGACTTAACTTAACTAAATGTATTCCTGTCACTTTCTAAAATAAGATTAAGAAAAGAGACAGAAAACCAACAGCTGACTTTATTGCTGTCAAAGTGACGTTACAAGCCCAAAATAAGATGCCATCATAATGTACGCCATCTTATTTAAAGCGTTTTTGGGCGTGTAACGTCACTTTGACAGCACTAAAGTCAGCTGTTGGTTTTCTGTCTCGTTTCTTAATAATATTTTAGAAAGGGACAGGAATAAATTTAGTTAAGTCGTGGCACAGTCCGAATCGGGGCCATTATCAAACAATCATAACATAAACAATTACTACAAAATTAATATCCAGTTTAAATAAACATAAAAAAATTTAAGTAAGTAAACAACACTACTAAAAAAATACATTTATCAAAACATACAAACAATTAAATTAAAGTTGTCATTACAATAATAATTACAATATCTTTTACTCTGTGCTGTATTTTTATCTTGTAGATTGGGGATAGAAAGGTACTGTGTCTTTTTCGGTCGTATAATATTGGAGGCTATCATCTCCTCTCAGGTTCAGAGCCAGGAGTGCGATTTTTGAATCTCATAAGTTGAACTCAGCAGTTGAAAATGTATGAAGATATGAATCCTATTACTGCTGATTTGACTTTCAAAAATCGCACTCCTGAAGTATGATTTTTGAGTCAAATCAGCAGTAGAAAGATGCATATCTCCATAGTAATATTGACATTTTCAACTGCTGAACTCAGCAAATGAGTTCCAAAAATCGTACTCCAGTTGGTTTTTGTGCTTTAACAACGTTCTCAGGTTACACACCTTAATAAAAGAAATTAAAGTAACATACCTAAGAAATGTAGAGGCTCCCAGTAATTGTATGTTTCGTCACAATCAGCTATGTGACCCCAGTACGCTGATGCAAGTCGTGCGACCAATAGTAGTCCTAATGCCACTGCCCCACCCGGGTACGCTATGCTACGTAAATCTGATGGTGCATTTGTTACGAGGAATTCTCTGGAAAAATAAGTACCTCATTATTTTACTAGTAAATGGATGGTTTTATGTTTAAAGCACGTATCCAGGGGAGGAGGGAGATAGGTGGGAATTATCTGCCAAAATCCGAATTTAGCGATTACAGCAATTTCTTTAACATTGTTTTTCAATGAACATCCCGATCCCGAACCAAGTTTGAATACAATTTGATGCAACTCACACATGATACAAATCTAATAATTTCAGCATAGCATTATGCTCACGACTATATTCCCCAAGGGGGTAGTCAGAGATATTCTGAAACCTAGAAACATCCACGTTTCACTAATAAATGTGGTAACTGTCCAATGTGATGGGGAGTGAGCCCATCGCCACTTGTAATGGACAGTGGGCACAATACATGCCTCGAAATTGAAGCATGCAGGTTTCCTCGCGACGTTTTCCTCCACCGAAAAGCCAGTGGTGTTACAAATCGTACATAAATTCCGAAAAACTCATTAGTACCATCGCCTCCTGCACGGCTGGCAAGGTTACTCGCCACTGGACCACCACCGCTTTTATAATTTTAGTACATTCATAAATTCATTGGAAATACATATAAAGTGAGCTAGAAATGAAAGATGAAGAAGATGGTGAAAGGCTTGGCAAATAAATATTGTCAGTTTTTAAGTTGGCTATAAGCCTAAAGCCCGCACTTCACTCTCAAGTTTCAAGGAAAATTACTATGGCTTACGACGCCACGAGAACAATGAAGGGCATCTCGTTCTCGGCCTGTCTCGCCCGTTCTCGGCGAGAATGAAGAGCCGGTGTTAAGAATCCACATTCAGGACAGCATGTGTTGACAAAACATTAAACCCAGTTAACCCAGGTCTGTAGTTTTTATTTTATTGACAGTCTCATTAAAAAAGAAACAATAAAAAACCATGTACAGTCTGCTGCATAAAATATCGTTATTGTTATGTGATTTTAAAATTATTAGGTAGCTAAATATGTACTTCTTTTTTTATTGGTCCATGTTATACAGATTTTTTTCAATAACGTGGTTCGGATTTCATTGATGTATTGTGGAAGGGTGAGGTAAATTATAATATCAATAATTTTATAGTGATGAAAACACCAAAGACCATAGGATAGACTATAACTATTTTGAAAATGTTGTTCTAAAAAGGAAATGTATGGATGGTGGCAGCTGAAATCATTTTTTTTTTTAATTCAAAATGGGTTTGCGCTTGTCTTCAGCTCACCTGATGGAACGTGTAGATGAAGCCGAGAGCCCAGAAAAAACCTATTTACTCTTCTTTTAAAAATATCCTGATTGTATTTGCTTGGGAAAACAGACGCAGGGAGAGAGTTCCAAACCTTACCGGTTCTCATTATAAAAGAGGATGCGAACCTATTTGTGCCGATTGTTGGAATCATGGAATCATGACATTTTCAATATGGTGAAAGTTTACTATGCCAGCTTGGATACAAAATTTTGGTCCCCTTTGAGGCCTTACGAGGCCACTAAATAGTATTTATAATTATTGATTACTTTGGTCGCAAAGAAACACAGATTAACACATTCATGTCCCTTGATGCAAAAGCATGTTCTGTGGACTTTATAGCAGTACCCAGACCACATACGTGCCTAGATGTTTTTTTATCTACTTTATATTTTGCAATCTGTCGTTTTTTTTAGACATCCATACATGTACTGGCACATCACGAACGAAATAAGAGAGGGCACAACTTCCTAATAAAAACAATTTTATGATACGTGCACTGATGCAATTAAATTACTTTGAACGTTAGTGCATGTTTCAAACATTCTGGATATCGGTCATGACCAGTTTTTAGTATGGAAGTTCTGACTCTTATAACGTAGTGAGACGCAAATGGGAAAGAGAACATGATTGTGTGGAATGGTTAGAAGCATGGATTTAGAATGATAAAGGATACCAATCCTCCTTACAATTAATACTTCTATGCTCTCTCTCTGTCTCGGGTTTGCTGGAAGAAATTTCTTTAGAGATAAGCTCGCCCTTTGTAATTGTCTATTATGTTGTTTTCATATATATTTCCGTGCGTACAATAAAGTGTTAAAATAAATAAATAAATCAAGGAAACATGAAAATTGGCCATGGCGGTCAGTAATGTTCAACCTTCTTTCGTACGTCGATATTTCAAACATTAGGTTTGTCCCTTTCTATCAGACCATAAATTAAATAAAAACTTTTTTAAATTTTCGTTTTTGGATTAGAAAGGGACAAATCAACGACGATGAAAACGTACGAAAAAAGTTGAAAATTACCAACCGCCAAGGAGTATTTTCATGTTTCACTGTAAGGCAGACTGTACTCCAGGCACAGCCCGGACACTGGATACAAAAATTTGAAATTGACAAGATGACGTCAGCACATGCGAAACCAAAGAAATTGAACCTTAAGACTTCTTCGTAGGTAACGAGTAACCAGTGCGAGGTAACCAGAGGGCGATAGAGGGGGTGAGGTAAAAAGTTGGTGGGAGGAAGGAATTATCCGTACTGTATCTAGTAATAGATACACCGCCCCTAAGATGACACTCTGACCGATACTCTTTCTTATAATGTGCTCCAGGTATAGACAATACCTATTTTGAGCTTTCTGGTGCGAAGAGACATTTCTTATAAACGTTATACATATGATGCCGACTGTACTGTTGTAAATAGATATAACATTTTTGCTACTGACGCAAGCCGACACATCGTCATGCTTTTACCTTTCAATGAATTTTCGAGTATCTGGCTATGCGCCAATCAATGATTACAACCAAACAACAAGTATAACCTGAGCAGAAGCGGAAAATTTATATAAATTATGTTAAATAGCGCGTAAACAGCGTGAAATTAAGTAAAAGATATAAAATAAGGAGATAAATACCCTTCGCTCCCTTGTCTCGTTCGCTTCCCTTTGAAACTAGACGCTCGTTTAGCGCCGTTTTTATTGTGAATACTTCTTTGTCTCGCTGTTAAAGGCATTGGGGATGGTTATATCGTCGCTTGATACATTAATAATGAATTGTACGACAGATTTTCGTGTAATAAACACAAAAATCTGAAAGAAAAGCCGTCGTCGGAAACTCGGCGGAAAACTCGATTGACATTAGTTTGACATTGACAGCTTTTTTTTTTTTTTATACAATTTATCCTTTCGGAAATGCAATGGGAACTAGCCCTTACAGCATGGTCATAAGTTACATTTTTCTTTGTACTTAAAACTAACTTAACTAATCTTACACCTAAATATTGAAATGTGTGGGTGATACACACATTCCAAGCTCAAGATAAGTTATACGCGAGGATCAATCCGAATCAAACGGGAGCGCCTTCTTTATTTCTCACTTTTACTATATTGTTCTTCATTGATGACACATTATTAAACTAATTTCACCACATTAACACAATAATAGCCACGAAAAACGAATCCAGAAAATTAAGAAACAAAGCCCGTCCTTATCCTCATGATTCCCGTGCAAAACCATCCTGATGACGATAGGATGATGGGATGATAGGATGACGATGAAATTGTGGATGATTTTGTAAGCTCGCGCGATGCCGCCAAAACCACCATGTACGAGTAAACTTGCACCAAAACTTTTGTTCTTTCTTCGTATGTATTTGAGATTCCTGTTATGTTGGTCGATCTACGCAACCTGACATTGACAGCTTTGCAGGCAGTGGCTATTCGTTTCATCGCTGGTTTCCTTTTTCGTGATTCATCTCACCAACCTAAAAGAAACCTTTTTTTTTCAATAAGGTATAATTTAGCCTTTAGCTTTAGCCAAGTTTTTCGATCCTTAAGGATCGACAGGAGCTCCAGAGGTTAATCTTCAGATTATAAAAAAACTCGGAAAAATCCTCAAGTCTTAAGGATTTTTTACTTCCCAAAATAATTAACAGAAAAAAAACTTAGACAATTTAAAAGGAAATGGATAATTTTCTAGACAAGATAAATTCATTATTCTGCATGGGTAGCATGCCACCATGATACAGCGCTATCACACCTTCGCTCTCTTTCTATTTGCGCGCGAACGAACGAGATAAAAGACGTGATACAGCCGTATCCCGTGTAGCATGCTACGGCTTCACGAGTGCGATTTTTGAATCTCATTCGCTGAGTTCAGCAGTTGAAATTGTCGAAGTTACTATGGAGATACAAATCTTTCTACTGCTGATTTGACTTCAAAAATCATACTTCAGGAGTGCGATTTTTGCAAGATTTTTGAAAGTCAAATCACCAGTAGAAAGATGTGTATCTCCATAGTAATTTCGACAATTTCAACTGCTGAACTCAGCGAATGAGATTCAAAAATCGCACTCCTGCGCATATTATGACAGATTTATAAGTTACTACCAACTACTATATTTCTTACTGATCTGTGGAGCCGAGCGCGAGGCCGATGGCCGAGCTACGCGTAGGAGCGAAGCTCCGAAGCGTCCCCCTGGAACCTGGTGGACCTAGTCTCCGGGGTCAGTCTGCCTGCCAAGCGAGGCCGCAAGCCGAGCGACTCTATGCTACTATTATGATGGTTATGAAGTTGGTGCATAAAGTACAATGGTAGTTTAGACAAGCAAGGTGTAATAAAACAACCTAATAATATTATTAAAGGGTGGTTTAGTTAGATCTTGTATTACCCTTTAGTTTAGATTAGTGTTAGACCATAATATGATAGTCTGAGTTAGACCATCAAACTCAAGAAGATTAAAATACCTACTAATATAGGAGGGGATTAAAATCAAATTACAATAACTGAGCGTCGGCGTCGGTGTGGCGCGTTGTGGTGACGTATGGAAAATAGATAGGTACCTACTCTTTCTTATACTCTGCTTGAGGTTCAGGTTCGAATCGGCACGGACGACATCGACATGCGATGTACCAAAGATATTTTCCAACTTATGTATACGTAATACCTTAATACCGACAGCTCATATAGGTAGGTATGTCTCAAAATCGTGAAGAAACCTGCATACGCAGAAAAAGAAATTCAGATAGTGGACTAACGCCCATACATCCTCCAGAGGGTAGCGTGTGCCATGCAGTGGGACGGCTCTATACAGCATATAGGCTGATGATGATGAACTGTCCCGTATGTACATTTGAGTTGAATAAATAAGTAGATATACTGCAGTTTTAGTATGAAACAGCGTGTTTGCTTCATAGTGTAAATTGTGTAAGGGTAAAACCTAAGGGTAAAACCTGAGGTACCTACAATACCTACCTACTATTTAAAAATTACAATCTCTTTAACATAAGTAAACAAAGTGTTCATTCAACATTTATACATACTTTATTTGATAAAAATAAACATAAATTACCAGACATTCATTTATTCTACTTTACTTAATTTAATTTAAAAAAAAGGAAAATAATATTTGATATCCATTTCGTGATAATATTTTCCTTTTGCTAAAGAACAAAGCAGAGGTATTATATTATGACTATGACCAATGATATTATATACCAAACCGAAGCAGATATGTCACTAGCGCGCGCAAAGTGAAGACTCGAAAACGTCCTATGTAGGATGTATTTCAATAGTCCGCGTCAAACAATACTACGTGCATGACGGCTGTGGCGCGGCACAATTTTACGCGCCATTTTCTATGGAGGTAACATATCTTGCGTAAAATATCATTGACTATTGCTACGGTTCGAATTATGCCAATAGTGCAAACGCTATGCACACGCTTTACCGGTCGGTCCAAATTAGTAAGCACGAATACACTGCTAAACAACTTGTACAATTTGAACCAGCTGTCAATTTGACATGCATACGCTGCACTACCTATTTTTCGTGTGCGGCGTAAGCGCTAATTAATGACGTCACTGATGACGTCAGACAGCAAACGTATCCGCACATTCGCGCATTATGAACCGATTGTGTGCATGCTATCTGTACCGATAGCGCATATTTGCGCACTTTGGACCGTACCGTAGCATTAGACTATGTATTGTCATGTGGTGCAGTAAGAAAGCAATGGTACCATTCATGTACCATTACATCGTGGTAGGTATTATTATACCTATTCAATTTGAGAAAAGAACAGTGCACTCTAGACAAACCACTTAACGATTTTGTAGTGGAATCTAGACAAACTACTTAACAATTTTGTAGTGGAATCTAGACAATCTACTTAACAATATTGTAGTGGAATCTAGACAAACTACTTAACAATTTTGTAGTGGAATCTAGACAAACTAACAATTTTGTAGGTTAGGTAGCTTTACTATTACTAATGCACATTCCTTAGACAATTTATATAGGGACTCGCCTTGAGGTAGCATTTCCTCTCTGCCACGGTATAAGAAAAATAGATCTTGTGCATTTACACCTAATTTTATACCTTATCACTAAACGAGACAGCCTATAATAGCGAAACAATAATTTTGAACTTAGAACGTTTGGGGTTCACACGAGACTACTTTTCATGATTTTTAACATTCAAAATTAGAATCTAAACTTATGGGGAATAAAATCCAAAGTTGCGAATTTCATGTTACCTCGCCCCCCGCAAAATGTTTCAATGACATGCGTAACTCGTCCCTATATAAATTGTCTAATGCACATTCACATTAATATTCTTTCATAAATTGTACTAAATTGTTAAAATAAAGCATAGCTACTAGGTATTTATAGCCGCTACAAATAGGTTATAACGTTTTACAAATAAACTACAGGGTGTTAGGGTAGTTGCATTAGGGTTGACCCTTATCTGGCAGCACGGAACCGGACTTTTCAGTCGCTTCATCCTTTTCTGTCACTCAGGAACGTCATTTGCTAGAGCAAATAAGATAGACGGAACGCGATCGCAAGCTGTCGCATGCGACGGCACGGAAACGCGATTGTAGACGATCGTGTGCGATCGCACGCGACAGCATGCTATAGCACGCGGCAGCACACAGGGAACAAATGCGATTCCGTGCCGTCAGATGTGGGTCAACTCTTACTTTAATGAGTGATTTCACTCATGATACTGAAGTGCGATTTTTGAAAATCATACGAGCGACTTAGCAGTAGAAAATGTCAAGTAATTTTGACATTTTCTACTGCTAAGTCGCTCGTATGATTTTCAAAAATCGCACTTCAGTATCATTATGCATCTTTCTACTGCCAAGTCGCTCGTATGATTTTCAAAAATCGCACTTTTGAACAACTTTCCCAAAGGACAAAAGGGAAATTAGGTAGCAAAAATTAAAAATTACCTTTTCATACAAACATTCGATCAGATGATTGAATTTAGTATGGGAAACTAAGTCCATAAATATTTTGCTAATTTCCTATAGGTTTCTTAAGAGGCCAGAGGCTCAGTGGCGCCCTCACCACAATAATGAAGATTTCTCAATAAAGAAAGCCTAAATTAAAAAAGTGCTACTCCATCAAACTACAAAAGCCTTCAAGCTATTTTCATAGAATACTTTTGTAGGTTTTTTAAAAGAAAAAAAAAGTTTTCCGAAATTATCTACAGGGTGAAATTGATATCATTGGCATCCTTTTAAACTAAGAGTCTACCCATCAAACTGAACAACTTTCACTATGGGAGCAAACCGATCGGAGCAACTAAAAAGTCAGCTGTTCCATACTAAACTGCAATGCCTACTCGACTCAAATGTATGCAACAGCAGATTTTTTTTGCTCCGATCCGTTTGCTCCCATAGTAAAAGTTGTTCAGTTTGATGGGTAGACTCTTAGTTTAAAAGGATGCCAATGATATCAATTTCACCCTGTATAAGTGGAATGTTTAGAACCTATAAAAGTATTGTATAACAATAGCTTGAAGGCTTTTGTAGTTTATTGGAGTAGCACTTTTTTAATTTCACTTTTTTAATGACGGCCCGGTAGCACAGTCGGTGACGGCCCGGTAGCACAGTCGGTAGTGAACCTGCCTGCTGTGCCAAGGGTCGCGGGTTCGAATCCCGTAAGGGACAAATATTTGTATGATGAATACGAATATTTGTACCCGAGTCATGGATGTTTGTATCTATATATGTATTCTATATCGTTGTCTAGTCATCATAATACAAGTCCAGGCTAGATTCTGGTACTTTAAATGTGACTAGATAATTTGTGTGACAATGTCCAAGATATTATTATTATTTTTTTTTTTTTAAATTGAGAAATCTTTATTATTGTGGTGAGGGCGCCACTGAGCTTGTAAAAGGCCTCTTAAGGAAAGTTGTTTAGTTTCATGGGTACAATCACACCTAAAATAGCACTACTGTTTACCCTGACACCCTGTATTGTTTTTTTATAATTAAGTAGTACCATTAGTACCTATTTTAGTACACACGGCGACACATCAGGTTACGCACCCTATATACCCATAACTACACTACGTACAAAACACAAAATAGTGCGGTAGAGAGCGTGCATAGACGCGGCTGCCGGCGCGGGCGCAGCGTGCTGTGAGACGAAACAACAACAACATACCGCACCCTCTCGCACGATTCGCAGCGTTCAACTTCTAATATTTCAAAGTCCAAACAGGGTAACCTGACCTGTCGCCGTGTGTACATAGTAGGTAGATCTAAAATAGCTGTGAACATTATACATACTTAATAAAATTAATGTTGCTTAATTTGTTTGTATATTTAGTTATTGTTATAATGGAAGAATTTTTTTGTTAAATAGGTACTCTTACTAACAAAGATTTAATGTACATTTTTGAATTATCCAAGTCACCTTACAAAAAGCGGGAAAGCCATGTTGTTAAAAATCCAAAGTAAAATATTTTAAGAAGACTGCAATATGGAATTCTATGTAATTACATCATTCCATAGAGGAAGGAAGTATAGAGATATTAAAAACTATAGGCGTGAGAAAGACAAAAAATATACATAGCTTCCTGCATACTATTGTCTTCTCTTTTTCGCCTATAGGTTTGTCCTTCACTATAATTTATATGACTGGCAATATCTATTGTCTTCTCTTTTTCGCGTATAGGTTTGTCCTTATTTGCATTTGCTTTATATTTTCGAGGGCGGGAAAAAAATATTGTTTAATAATAATATTAAAAATTCTTTTGTAAATTAATTCATCTTGCTTACCTATGAAAAGTTATTCCTTTACATTTGCTTACATTTCTTGAATTGTTTGTGCAGTATTTCAGTACACTACACACCACAGCATTTTTTATGCAAATTAAATTGTTTTCAATGTAACTGCTACACGTGACCGCAGTGAGAGAGCGACTAAATGCCAGAGTACTATATCGCTGCAGTTGAATGAGACAACGTCATGAAGCGCGATGTTTACTCTATACTTCTTTCCTCTATGTATCATTCACATAAAAACTATTTTTTAATTTTTGTCACGAAACCATAACGAGAAAAAAATGTTACCGATAAACTTAACAATATCCTCTGTACAACCGTTCACTAAAGTCCTTGAGAAACAAATCTATTTCTTCCTCCTCGTCCGTACAACGGTCCACCCAGGTTCACCAGGCTCTATGTCCTCTTCCATGGGTTCGTGGTGGGCTGACGATGAAGATTCTCCGTTCTGAGCGGTGTGCGAGCTGTGACCGTTCATTTGTTCCGAGCCATCGTCTTCACTGCCGCTGGTGGAATCATCGTCTGGGTTGCCGTGGCACTGAAATATTAATAGTAAATATCATCTTGCAGACCAATACAATGTTTGTTTCAACCTTAGACCATGTAAATATGGACGAGTTACACGTGTAAGTCTACTGACAAACCTTTCTGTCACTTTTTGCGGGGGACGAGGTAACATGAAATACGCAACTATGGATTTTATTCTTTAGAGTCTAATTTTGAATTTCAAAAATCATGACAAACAGTCTCGTGTGAATCCCAAATAAGACAAGTTTTTTCGCAACTATAGGCTGTCTCGTTTAGTGATAATGTATAAAATTGTATGCAGATGTATATGATCATTTGATCTTGTACCTTGGCAGAGGGGAATGCTAACGTAAGGCAGGTCCGTATTTAAATTGTCTAAGGATTCAACAGCTAGACCACCAACATGTGAAAATGGACCAATAGCCTGCTAAGACATCTTCATTTGGTAATCAAGTAGAAGACTATACTCCATTTCCAATAGCATTAAAAATTTTAAGGCCATTTTGAATTACAGAAACAGAGATTTGAAACACTTACTCTCACTTATTCTTAGAATAGCTTTATAGTATACTAGCGGCCCGTCCCGGCTTCGCACGGGTGGACGTCTAATCTTTTCTAGCAATAAATATAGCCTATGTTACTCAGGGTGAATGCAGCTTTCTAATGGTGAAAGAATTTTTTAAATCGGCCCAGTACTTTTTGAGCCTATTCATTACAAACATACAAACATACAAAAATAGGTACAAATCTTTCCTCTTTATAATATTAGTATAGAAGAGATAAGTGTACTTTTTGCAACCATCAGCAGCAAGGCTGATTCAGTGTTTATGGGGTGTAGAGCTTCTCTGTGATGGGGATGGACCAGGTCTGCCTGCATAACTCCAGTCGGTTTAGGAGTTACTGATGATTAAAGGTCTGTGAAAAATTTACGATCAGCTGCATATTGTTGTAGTATGCACTGTAGCTATGTGAACAGTACAAAAAATGTCAAGTTCTGTCAGTCGGTTTAGGAGAAACAGCCAGTCAAAGTTCCGACCTTTGAACGGCTGTATCTCCTAAACCGACTGATGAACCATGTCAGTTTTTGTACTGTTCACATAGCTACAGTGCATACTACAACAATAACATACTGTCGTGATTCTTTACTAAATTAAGTGATATTTTGTTACTAAACCTTTATTTTGTACTAGCAATAGGTTTAATATTCTATTACATTCAAATTACCTGTACAATAACCAACGAATAGCTTAAAAAGGACTTGTATCCAGAGCCGTTAAATATTTTACTAAGGATTCATTCATATGGCAATACTGACTTTTGTGATTGGCTGTCGCCGGAGCGCTGGACCAATCAAACGCCAGGCGCGTTTGGTGGGCACAGTGACTCTGAAAGGGTGGGGAGGACGATCGAAGTGGGGAAAAAGGGATCGAACAGCCAGTTCTCAGCCGGCACTCGAAGTGACAACTTGTATTTGTGAAGTAATTGTGATATAAGTATTTAAAATTAAAATAGTTTAGTAAAATTATAAAAGTGCAGTGAAAGTAAAATATTAAAATATAGCTTCCAAAAGTATACCAGTCTTTGATTCTACAATAATGTAAGTCATATTGTAACACATGACATGAAGGATGACCTAGACATTGAACGGGAGCGTAGGGCGTTGGCGGTCAGAAGCAATATGTTGGTCCGCAGGTTTGCTCATTGTACAGAACAAGTAAAGATTACATTATTCAAAGCGTTCTGTCAATCTTTTTACACGAGCAGCCTGTGGGTTCGATATACGCAGAAGGCCTACAACGCCCTACGTGTCCAGTATAATAATGCTTTCAGGATGTTGTTGGGACTGCCACGTTTCTGTAGCGCTTCAGGCATGTTTGCAGAGGCTCGCGCCGATGGCTTTCATGCTATCATGAGAAAAAAAATTGCCTCCCTAATAAACAGAGTGCGTGGAAGTTCGAACAGCATCCTGAAGGTGATAGGTGATAAGTGCGAGTGTCCAATCATGAGGCACTGGACTGCGATACTGGTGGAGTGATCTTGCTCACACGAGATAATTATGTGCAAATTTGAATTGACATTGTGTATGTACCTGGAGAAATTGGACTTATAATATAAATGTAATAATGTAATGTAATGTGTAATTTAATTTTAATTTTAATTTTAATCTATAATAACTTGATTCTCTGACAAACTACCTATGTAATGCTCTTTGTATGGGACCTGGTTTCCTGAAATAAATGATTTTTATTATTTATTTATTATTAATAAATCAGCAGCGGGAAAAAAATCTTCAGCCCTCAAGGTACGTGAATTCGGTCAAAGTCCACTGATTCTTTGAATATTGAAAGATTATATTGTTTTCTTAAAGTACCTACTGAGTTTATTAATTTTTCTCTCGAATTTTATAGAATTTTCGTAATGGTTGATAGTTACATTGGATTTATCATTTGGTCAGGCTACCCCATGACAATGTTAAGTCTGATTTTATTTCGTAGTCCATTCGGTCAGGGCAACTCCCTGTCATTGTGCTCCGAAATATTCATAAACCGTTAACCACCGAATTTGAAATTGCAAGCATTTTGATCAATTGCCAGACTAGCGTTCGGTCGGGGCTACTCCTTGACACCGTTTTTCTGGTATTAAAACGATGCTGTGTGATCGTATATGACCATTTGGTCAAGGCTACTCCTTGATAGTGCTAGTGTGCGATAAAACAGTATACGAGCTAAATTGCTTTCAATTATATTTTAAAATTTAGTTAATTGATATTTATATTTTTATACCTACATTAATCGGTGCTTAAAGAAAATAAGACTCAGATATAATAATGTCATAATTTGTGAAGTCACTGGCAGAGTCATGTGGACAAATCGAATTAAAATATTTTATTATGCATGGTGGCCAAATGTGTCACGTAGTTGAGGCCATATATACCACCAGAACAGAACTTAAGACTATGTATGTCTATCATAAGGCCATGTGTGCCTAGGAGCTATGTATGTTCCAAAAACAGTTCGAGGCCATGTGTGCCTAGGAGCTATGTATGTTCCAAAACCAGTTCAAGGCCATGTGTGCCTAGGAGCTATGTATGTTCCTCAATCAGTTCAAGGCCATGTGTGCCTAGGAGCTATGTATGTTCCACAAGTAGTTCTGTGGATATGTGTGCCAGTAGTTATGTATCTATAAAGAAATAGAGATTTTGATTTGATTTGATTTATAGCCACTAAATCTCGTAACAAGTGATTTGTCTGTAAAACCAAATTTCAAATAGTATTCACTATGGTTAAATACACTTTGTGTCGAATGGTCGATTAATTGTGTCATCATCGTCACAGTCCGTGTAGCTTTTAATAACGCCAGACCAGCAAAGGACAACCGCCACATTCCCTTTACAAAATGCCAGTAAATGTACAGAAGTTTTGACTGTAGTAAAATTTTTAATAAATTATGGGGTTTTATAAAAATTACTCAGATTTTATACTTTATTTTCATTTATCGAGTTATTTAATAATTTATTACTAATAAATAGTAAAAAAAAAAGCTGCAACCCCAAAGTGGCTGCCAATGTTGTTTGATATGAGGTGATGCAAGCACAATGTTCTTTTTTTATATAAAAATGATAAAAGCTAATGAAGCATTATAAAATAAACTAATGCCTGCAATTAGTTTCTAGTGTTCCATAGTTCATAGTAAAAATAGAAGTACGGTTATACATTTTTTAGTATTATGTGCCGGATGTCATTTATTTTTACTTTATTACAAACTTACAAGAGACCGTATTTGTTTCATTGTCTTTAACACAAACAATTAATTTAAAGAAATACTGATCATTAAAAATTCAGAGATCGAATTTAATGGTGCACACTTTAGCGAGCTAATATTCAAAGTTACAGTTATTTTTATTATTTTTATTAATGCATTTTTTTTGTTCCGAGGTAATGGTGAATCTGAAGGAGGTCGCTACCACGTGACTTTGAGATCCATCATATTTAGTGCCAATTGTCTTTCGAAATGTTCACGGCAGAATTTCAGCAAATTTTGACTGCCACAAAATTAGTGTCGTAATTATAAGATACTTTATTAAATACACATTAGTCTTTCTAGTTACTGATGAGCAATTGTTGTATAATAAAAAAAAAATTATGAAGTAATGTACCTACCTCTACGAATAAGAATGTATTGAAATGTAAATCAAGCTCAAAAAGTGACCCCAAAAAAAAGTACACAGTGTTCGAAATTTGTTTCTTAAAAACTACACCTTGCCGCCAAAACTCATACAAAATGTCATTTTTCAAAGGGTGCCGAAAATTATGTTGCTTTTGTTTAGAGTTATTCTTCCATAGTTATTCTTATTCGTAGACCTACCTACATGTAGACATATTGATATTTAATGAATTATAGATTCTTTATTTTATTTACACATCATATTGGCATACACGGTCAAGGCATGGTCAAGTACAATTAGTACATTTTAGTACAATTAGTAAATTTTAGTACAGTTAGTACATTTTAGTACAATAAGTACATTTTAGTACAATAAGTACATTTTAGTACAATAAGTACATTTTAGTACAATAAGTAAATTTTAGTACAATATGTACATTTTAGTGCAATAAGTACATTTTAGTACAATAAGTACATTTTAGTACAATAAGTACATTTTAGTACAATAAGTACATTTTAGTACAATAAGTACATTTTAGTACAATAGGTACATTTTAGTACAATAGGTACATTTTAGTACAATAGGTACATTTTAGTACAATAGGTACATTTTAGTACAATAGGTACATTTTAGTACAATAAGTACATTTTAGTACAATAAGTACATTTTAGTACTATAAGTACATTTTTTTTTTTTTTTTATGTTCGATAGGTAAACATTTGACCCCAATCTCACCTGATGTTGAGTGATGATGAGGCCGAAGATGTAGCATGCTTACCTAGAAAGATGCCTATTCACTCTTGCCTTGAAGAGGCCCAGGTTGTATTGCTCAGGGAACAGGTCCGCAGGCAGTGCGTTCCACTCCTTAGCCGTGCGCATTATAAAAGAAGAAGCAAACTTCTTCGTGCGAATTGCTGGTAGGTCAACGACATAAGGGTGGAAACCCAGCCTGCGTCTCGTCCCCCGCAGATGAAAGGGAGACGGAGGTATTAAGTCGTGTAATTCCGTCGCACACTCTCCGAAATGTATCCTATAAAAAACAGATAGACAAGCTACCTTGCGACGATGCTCAAGACTTTGTAGCTTCGCCACAGAGGTTGGATCACCTATGAGCTTCCTGGCACGCCTGTCGATTGAGTCCAACGCGGCCAGCTGGTATTGGGCAGACCCGTCCCAAAGATGGCAGCAGTACTCCATACACGATCGGACTTGTGCTTGATAAAGTTGTAGAAGCTGTCCCGGATTTTAGTACAATTAGTACATTTTAGTACATTTTCTTCATTTTGGACATTTTCGTACATTTCGTACATTTTAGTATTATAGTACATTTAGTACATTTTCCCATGGTTTAAAAAAAAAAAAAAAAAAAACTACATAAAATTGATTGTGGGTGACTAAACATTTTAAAACCAATTTGGGTTTTGTAGGAAAAATTTAGTTAGCCGAGTCAGATTTCGCCCAATGACCTTAAGTACATTTCTTGTTTACAAAATGGCTGTAGATTGCTTTGTTTGTCAAATAATTTAAAAAAGAAAATCACAACACCGGCGTGCAGATATGGCTTGGAAGACAAGACATTGCCTTCGTTTCTCTTTAACGAGTTTGACGATTTTAGATCCGGATTTTGTTGACTGTATAACACCCCTGTAGGTACCTTATCGCAGGTGCTACTTAGTTTTTAACTAAACTGATTGTCATTTGCATTTTTGGCTTAACAAGTATGTGGTACACTAAGCCTTGTAGGACACCATTCAAAGTAAGGTTTCCATTATGACAAGAATCAAATATTCTAGGTTTTTGAATCGAAATAAAAGGTAGAAGCGTGTTTTCTTCTGGTCAAATTAGTTGAGGTACCTACATCCAAAGAATTATTAATCAATGATTGATTCATTTTAATGTTGTACCTAATGCTTATGAGACGAATAAACAATTTTTAATTTAATTTATAGAGGGTGGATTGGTTTCGTTTAAAGTATTCTTTTTTTTCTTCAAAAGTCTTCAAAATTTTACGATCGTAATCATATTAATTTGCAGAAGTTATTCGTAGCGAATACGGTTACATATCAAAAAGTCAAACGTTCATTGGTCAAATTTTAAAAGAACAAAAAACGAAATACCAAATTTTAAAAGACCAAATGGTCATTTGGTCAAAAGTACGAAAGGCCAAAAGTTGATACATCAAAATTTAAAAGATCAAAAACACGATTAGCCAAATCGTTCAAAGGCCAAATGGACGAATGGTCAAAAGGTTGAAATATCAAATTTTAAATGATCAAAAGGATTATGAACCGTATCGTTTATTTAATCGTTTAAACAATAAATAGCGACTGACCTGTACGGGGTGGATAGCAACTTGGTTCAGGCACTGAAATCTTTGTATGAGGGTTCTTACAAAGGAGGATAAACGGAGTATACACAGACTAGTTCGACATCTCCAGGGGTATTAGACAGGGATGCGTAGCGACACCGTGGTTGTTCAACTTATTCATGGACAGCTCTTTGAGTGATTTGAAAGAAAGAGAGTATGGATTAAGGATGAATGGGTTGCTCTGCTCGTCAAATGTTTGTTATATGATGATGATCAATTGATCAAGTACTACTTGCATCATCGGCAGAAGAATGGTAACATGCATGAATGAGTAATTTAAGAAGAATGGAATAAAAGTGAATAAATAAGACGAAAGTTATGATTCTCGAATGGAAAAAAATAGTGACTGAATGTAAAATTATGATAGGAGATGAAAAAATTAAAACCGCCTTCAAAAAACTAAAAAGTTAAAAAATAATATTGCAGCCGATGACTTTTTCGTTCGCATCATAAGAACATTAATTTGTTTTATTGAAGTCACTGTCAAGCCGGTACGATTCGCGACATGGCTTGCATTTTTTGGCTTGGCTTGACACCGACTTCTATAAAACAAATTAATGTTCTTATGATGCGAACGAAAAAGTCATCGGCTGCAATATTATTTTTTAACTTTTTAGTTTTTTGAAGGCGGTTTTAATTTTTTTGTTAAAATTTTGTTTATTTCACAATTTTCAGTGGCAAATTCATTAGTTCGATTTAATAGTAGTGCTTTAAATTAACAAACGCACTAGTCGGCACTACGATTTTCGAAGATTCCCCTCGATATCGCTGGGATCCATCATCAGATCCTGGTTTCCTTATCATGGGACCTCACTTGGGATATCTCCTTTCCAACAAAAAAAGAATCATCGAAATCGGTTCATAAACGACGAAGTTATCCGCGAACACACATAAAAAAAAAAAATATATATACGGTCGAATTGAGAAACCTCCTCCTTTTTTGAAGTCGGTTAAAAAGTGGGACAGGTTGAAGAATGAATGACGGCTTGATAGCACAGTTGGTAGTGAACCTGCCTGGTAGTGCTAGTGCTTTGCCGAGGTTCGAATCCCGTAAGACAAATTATAGTATAGTATGATGACAAATATTTGTATGATGATTGATGAATGTGAATATTTGTAACCGAGTCATGGATGTTTGTATCTAAACAGGGTGTAAGGGTACACAGTTGCATTACTTTAAGGTGTTACACAGTTGAATTACTGTACCCATGATAATGAACAACTTTGCTAAAGAAACATAATGTATACAGGAAATTAAAAAAAAAACTACTATTCATACAAACGTTCATAAGAAGAGTCCACATTTTTTTGTGAATTTCCAATAGGTTGTTCAGTATCATGGGTACAATCATCCCTTAATGCAACTGTTCACCCTAAAACCCTGTATTTATGTATTCTATCCTCCTGCTTACATAAATATGTACTTCTCGTAGGACACAAGAAATAATAAAATCGATTGTTTGTGTTTTAGTCGCCAACCAAAACACCAACAATAGATTTTATTATTTCTCATGTCATACGAAAAGTACAAATATACGCAGGAGGATAAACCGTTGTCTAGTCATCATAATACAAGTCTAGATAATATTCTGGTACTTTAAATGTGACTAGGTAATGTGTGTGTGTGAGTCCAAGATAATTATATTTATACTTATTTATATTTAATTCGTATATTTGGGATGTACGTGTGATGGAGACCAGACAGGAGAGTAAAAGCGGGAAATAGGATTAATGGAGTGATGCACACGTAATGTATCCAAAAAGGCACGTTTGGCAGTTCATGACGGTGTGCTAGCACCAACTTTGATGTATAACAGCGAATATTGGGTATGGCAGAAGAGGAATTAATCTAGAATAAATGCTATCGAAATGCTTTCTTTACGCAGTATTGTGTGGGTTGGCTTTGAATGACAGAATACAAAATAGCGTAATTAGAGAAAGATGTGGATTGAAAGAGGATATAGTGACAAGGATTGAAAAGGAATGCTGCGATGGTTTGGTCATGTGGAAAAGATGAGTGATAGTAGACTGACGTATAAAATTATAAAAAGCAAGTGTGAATGGAACAATCAAAAGGGGTTACCCTAGACGTACGTATGCGGAACAAATTGGCAGCGTACTTAAGAAGGATCAGATCAAAATGTACTCGTAAACGAGGAGCGTGTATGAAACGACTTATTATGACTGTGGAAGAGGCAAAAGAAGTGTGTCAGGATCGTAGCCGATCGCGATCCATTGTCTCTGCATACCCAATGGGACACTGGCGCGAGTATAATAATATGTATGCAAGTATTTATGTCTACCTATGTACGTATTTTTTAATTTTTTTGTATAGGATTTCATACCTCCGCAATTATGGAGGGAGGAAATCCATATGAAATCGTAATCTTGCATTAAAATTTCCGGATCGGAATTCCGTATGTATGTGGCAGACCTAACAAAAGTAAGTAGTTAAGTACCCATGATACTCAACTACTTTCCCTAAGAAACTTATACAGGCTGTAATAAAACACTCTAGTAATACTTAAGCAAGTGCTTCAGACCATCAAACTGAACAACTTTCACTATGGAGCCAGTATTGAAATCATTTCCCCCTATCCCATATATTTAAGTCGAGTCGGTACTGCAGTTTTGTATGAAACAACAGATTTCTTTTTCACGATTTCGCTTTTGACTCCATAGTGAAAGTTGTTGAGTTTTATGGTCTGAAACACCCCCTTAAGTATTACTAGTGTGTTTGTTAGTGTGTTGTTAAAATTAGAAAAAGAAATTGTACTTTCCATACTAAATGTAATCAGCTGGTCGAATTGTTGTATGAAAAGCTGTTTTTTTTTGTGAATTTCCTTACGTACTTTTCGGAAAGTTATTCAGTATCTTGAGTACAGTAACCCATTAAAGTAGGTAATGCAAATGTCTCCACTTACACCCAGTAGGTAGGACAGACAGACACACAGACAGACAGGCAGATGGACGGACGGACTGACAGCATAAACTTACGAATAGGGTCCCGTTGGCATGAACAAATATAACAACACGAAGCTAGTATAATTGAGTTTCGTTTTAATAACTTTCACAGTAATATTCGGTATTCCTATTTAGCTTTCCTTAAAATCTAAGAGTCCTACAAGAGTTTATTTTTATATTCAACTAGCTGACCCGGCAGACGTTGTCCTGCCATAGACCCTACACCTACCCTACACCTACCCTATGTCCGTCTCCTTGTTCTAAGCTACCTCCTCACCAATTTTCAGCCAAATCGGTTCAGCCGTTCTTGAGTTTTAAATAGTGTATTTAATTATGATTGCGTTTAGAAAGGCTTAGGCTTTGGTCGCTAATTATTATTTAAACAATTAAATAAACGATACGATCAATCAATAATCCTTTGAACATTTAAAATTTGATATTTCAACCTTTTGACCATTTAAAATTTGATATTTCAACCTTTTGACCATTCGTCCATTTGGCCTTTGAACGATTTGACCAATCGTCTTTTTGATCTTTTAAATTTTGACGTATCAACTTTTGGCCTTTCGTACTTTTGGCATTTCGTTTTTTGTTCTTTTAAAATTTGACCAATGAACGTTTGACTTTTTGATATGTAACCGCGAATACTTACTCGATGAGTTTGACAATGCCATCTGATTAGATTTGTTTATTTAAAAAAAAAGCTCCTATGCAATTTACTTCATGATGATTATAATTATTGCAGCCGTTCACAGAAAGTGTTCCAAACCTTTTTGTTGTCGTCTAAAATGGGATTAAAGCTGTACTTTGTATAGAATGAGTATAGGCACAACAAAAATTTGTTAGTAAAAAAAAAATATATAGTAATCTGAATTATAATTGTAATAGAAACGGTGCTGCTGCTGTAATGTGTTGTGTGTTTTAAGTTATAATAGATTTAATTCCATTATTGCTGGTATACTTCTCATTAATAACACAAATTTTTGCAACTGTATACAGCAACTGTTTCATAGTACATCCCAGTTAGGTGGGCTTTGCGAAAGGCGTAAAGTATTGTAGACAGTATAACTAGCTGATGGTGATGACAGTATATTACACTGAGCTCAAGACAAGATTTATTATCAGATGACTTATTGTGCGACTACCAGATTTAATCGATGGATAATTTGTTTTATAATACTGTTTTTTTTGTAATTAAGTAAAGGAGATAATTACAAACTTCTTCATGCTTATCTGTGAATTTGTAAGATGGAGAATGGATTTACGAAATTATTGTTAAAAAGTTAATACGACTAAATTGTAATGTTTCTCCTTCCTGTTAAAAAAGCAGGTTAAGAAAATGCTGAATGTCTGTACACGATGACTGACCCGGCTGCCGTTATAACCACTGTTTTGATTGATTACCTATAAGTGATGGATATTTTTTAATTAATTTAAAAACAGTATAAACGGGGACGGTATGTTTTGGTTTGCAAATAAAGAGTATTGTATTGTATTTTATAAACATAAGAAGCATAAAAATTTTGAAAAATTGAGAACGTTGTGGCAGCAAACAGAATGAAAAGAAGAGTTGTTATTCTGTTTATTATTATTTAAACTTTGAATATCAGTCTACTTAATATTCAATTCTTCTTCCCCTAAAATCAGAATGTACTATTCCAAAATAAGTCATTGGACGAGGAAGATTGCAACTATTAGAGCTGCCTCTGTTAGAACTGCAGCAACGTTCACAAATATTTAAGTTGATAAATATTGATATTAGTCTAAATGGTCTACAACCCATAAGCACCGAATCAGCCTTGCTGCTGATGGTTGCAAAAAGTACACTTATCTCTCGGAATATTAGTTATTGTCCAAGATACGTCGGAAATTATATCTTTCCGATAAATAAAATGATATTTGCTAATCAGAATTAGCCAGAAAGCTAATAAATGAAGTATAGTACAGTAATACCATGTTACTAAGTCATGCCTGTGTACCTGCACAGTTGACAAATTTTAACAGTGCGCGAAATTATACTGTCCATTCAAGAACTGCCCTTTCGCGCGCATAAAACCCCTTGTCGCTATTTCTTTGCGCTTCTCACCAGCGAAGCGTTCGTCAGTCTGCTATTCAACTTGAAGCGAGATAGAAAAGATTTAGAAGCACCCAGTTCTGCACTGGTGAAAGCCGGGGTGGTCCAGTGGCGAGTAACCTCGCCTGCAGGAGGTGATGGTTCGATCCCCGTCCAGGCCGACTTGTACCAATGAGTATTTCGGAATTTATGTTCGATTTGTAACACCACTGGCTTTTCGGTGAAGGAAAACATCGTGAGGAAACGAGCATGCTTCCAATTCGAGGCATGTATTGTACCCACTGTCCATTATAAGTGGCGACGGGCTCACTCCCCGTCACACTGGACAGTTTCAGTACCTACTACTAGTGAAACAAGTACAAAAAGTGGATCTTCTGAGGTTTCTCAATATCTCTGACTACCCCCTCGGGGAATATAGTCGTGAGTATATGCAGTTTTGCACCCTTTTGACTACTGCACATTATTGATTTTTAGTTACTAAATGATGTTTGACACATGGACCAGAGAAGCGGCGGACAGAGAAACATGGAGACTACTGGGGGAGGCCTATGCCGAAAGGCAATCCTACACAGATGTAACACAATCTGATGATTAGAGACATAATTAACAGGAATACTAATGAAAATAGGAATTAGAATGAATTAAGATTTATTTAATCTAAATAGAATGCTTTATAAAATTATTATTGCTATTGTAGCAAATTTGAATGATTTAATATTTATATTTAATGAATTATTTATTTAATTTAAATGGAATGGTTATTAGAATTATTATTAAAGATTGAAACAGTCGGGCGGCGAGCGGGACTCGAACCCACGACCAGCCTTTCCGGGGCAATCTCCTCTCCAACAGAATTATTATTGTTATTGTAGCAAATAGAATGATTTAATATTTAATCTTTAGAAATGATTAGGTATTAAGTATTATTATGTTAATTGGTATTGGTATGAAAATAATTGTTCTAGCATGTCACAAAATGTACTGCATACTTTTTAGTGTTGGAAATAAAAGGCTATTTTATTTTATTTTAAATGATGTTTTGAAAGAGAGTCTGCGCAAACGAATATTAATAAGGGGACACATTTTGTTGGTTCTACTGCAACAAGAGTTGCATTGGTAGCTATAAAATAAAGCAATAATCACCTGTGGAGGTACTGACTCATGTATGGGCTGACTGAGCCACTTCTGACATTTGGGCATTGCTTCTATTCTCGCTCGGATTTCATCATTCCTGCCTTCCTTCAGGAGTCCGAGGTACAGTATTAATACTGATGCTATTTCTGGAATTCAATACAATAAAATAAAATTTATTGCAATGGATCAGACAGAAACAAAAATGTTTTAGTTTCCACATTAGTTTATTAAAGGAATAATAGGAAGGAAGTAGTAATAAATTAAATCCAAATTGTAATGTTGGTTGTTTTCTTCTTCTTATCGTGTGGGCAGAGCACTGGTGTAAGAGTTTTTTCAGACCACCTTATGGCCACTGTGTTGGTTGTAAAAAATAATAAAATCGGTCAAGTGCGAGTCGGGCTACTCGCCCCGTTTCGGGTTCAGGGTTCCGTACCTCAAAACATATTAACTTACAACTTTTTTTTTCCGGTACCTTTAGCACGAGATCGACTCACACTTGGCCGGTTTTTATTATTTATTGTTATACTGTAGAGTTTGCTCTATAATCATACCAAGATTGACGCTTCTATGTATTACCGTTTTTACGATAGAGCGAAGAAAAAACGTAGATAAATACTAGTTCCTTGTATGAGGACCCCCTTAATTTTTAACTTTTTGACATTTTTATTATTTTTTAGCAAATCCGCTGTAATGACGCACATTCTGTGAATTTCATCTATCTAGCTCTTACGGTTCAAAAGATACAGCCCTAAATAGGTAGGACAGACGGACGGACAACATAGGCTTAGTAGGCCCCGTTTTCACCCTTTGGGTATGGAACCCTAAAAACAGTCTTTTTACAATAATGTTAAGATACAGGTAGTACCTTACCTTGCAATTAGAAACCAGTGGTAAGGCCTTCGTCCTTCGGCTTCTCGGCTTCCGCCGAGACTTAGAACTATAGTAGCCGGTACCAACAACGGATACAATCGACGACAGATTCACCAACTAGCATTACAAATAGATTTGGCAACTAGCTGAAGAAGTCATCATCATCATCATCATCTCAGCCAATGGACGTCCACTGCTGGACATAGGCCTCCCCCAAGGATCGCCATAACGACCGGTCCTGCGCTGCCCTCATCCAACGTTTTCCCGCCGCCTTGACCAAGTCGTCGGTCCACCGTGTGAGGGGCCTACCCACGCTGTGCTTTCCGGTACGCGGTCGCCACTCGAGAACTTTTCGGCCCCACCGGCCATCGGTTCGGCCGTTCGGCCGGCGAGCAATGTGCCCCGCTCACTGCCACTTATGTTTAGCAATTCTTTGGGCTATGTCAATTACTTTGGTTCTTCTGCAGATCTCTTCATTTCTGATTCGATCTCGCAGGGAAACTCCGAGCATAGCCCTCTCCATTGCCCTTTGGGTGCCTTTCAGCCTTTTTATGAGGCCTTGAGTGAACGACCACGTCTCTGTTCCATATGTCGGCCCGGTAGCACAGTCGGTAGTGAACCTGCCTGCTGTGCTGAAGATCGCGGGTTCGAATCCCGTAAGGGACAAATATTTGTATGATGAATATGAATATTTGTACCCGAGTCATGGATGTTTGTATCTATATATGTATTGTATATCGTTGTCTAGTCATCATAATACAAGTCCAGGCTAGATTCTGGCACTTTAAATGTGGCTAGATAATTTGTGTGACATTGTCCAAAATATAAAAATATAAAAAAATATATGTCATCACTGGCAACACACACTGATCAAAGACTTTCGTTTTAAGACAGTTTACATAAGCTGAAGAAGTAGTTCTTAATAATTGTAGAATATTTTACCTTTAGGCGAATTGTCATGGCACACGGTGTCAAATTCCTCGTCCATTAAATCTTCAATGACTTCTGCCAGGTCGTCCCTGTCTATCACATTCTCCACACAGTATCTTGCTATGTACACCGACATTAGTTGCGCTGTCTGTAAATTAAAACATCAAAATTATTCAAATACATTCAGCGGTTGGAGTTGCTTATTATTCTTTGCTAAGCTTTGGTGTTCTGTATGATCAATAGCGATTGGATAATCGGAGGCATATGAACCTAAACTTCACTTTTTTCCCCAAGACAACATAATATGGATATGCCTTTTTTTGAGCTGTTAACCCTGAGGTTATGTCAGCCCCATCATGCCTTAACCTTAACTCTACAAAGCAAAAAAATGAAACCTAACACTTCCTACCGAAAACAACTAAACACTAGTACTATAAATAAAAAGGTACACTTCTGAATAAAGTTCATTAAAAAAATCGGGCCATCCGCACCGCAACGTAAACAACTCTGACAACTTGGTCAACTCGGCCAACTGATTTGACTTGGTCAAGTTGTCCAAGTTGTGTATGTTGTCCAATTAAGTACTTTCAACAGCAAATCATCTTCGACAACATGAACAACTTGATCAACTCGGACAACACTTTCAACTCAGACAACATTGTATAAGTTGACCAAATTTTCAGAGTTGTTCATGTGGTCCGAGTTGTTCATGTGGTCCGAGTTGTTCATGATGTCCGAGTGGTTCAAATGTCCAAGTTCTACAATATTTTAGCAATCCTAGGATTTAAGAAGGATCCTGGGATTGTTTCATAAAATAAATGAATTAAGACGTGTCTACATTATTCTTGTGAAAAATGAAGTTTAGGTAAATATGCATCCGATTATCCGATCTCTAATGTAATGATCAATGATCTTAATTATAAAGGGTAATAATAGGTGTCGACAGTGAAGTGTCAGGACCTCCTAACTTTCATTTTTGTGTTTTTCAGTATTTTAATGCAAAACTCACTCACATGCACTCTATTTTCTTTACTACACGCCCCATTAAAAGACAATGTGAGATTTTTTGAGTGATATTTAGAGAGCCTGCTTGCGCGCTTAAAAGGTTTTCAAATCAGTGATTTTAGAGAGTCGCGTGGCTGGAGGGCTCTCGAGTGGGCGTCTGTCGTTGGCTCGCGATTTAGGTAGCCACGCGGCTCCGCCATTTTATGGCGGTTTTGAGTGTGTGTTTTTGTATAAAAACAGGGCTTTGAGATCGCCAAATCCAATTACCGTACAACGTCAAGCACTATTGCTCTTTTTAAACTAGATATTGGCAAAATCCACCAAGGAAACGCCATTAAACAAAAATAGAATAGATTATAGAACGTAGGTATGAAAATTTTTTTTACCCCTGCAAAATAATGTTTTTGAGGATAGCAGGTGGCAGGACAGCGGCTGACACTTCGCCGTTGATACCTAGGTCATATAGGTATATCAACCATGATTAATAAAGAATGTTGTATGCCTTTACAGAGCACGTATGTGCACAGTATGTGTACAGTATAAGAAAGAGTATGTACCTACATACAGAATGGTGATAGTTTAGATTAAAAGAATAAACTTTTTTTTCAACTCACTTTTCGTTGTATCGGACGGACAGTTGAAAAAGTTGTTATTCTTCTAAACTTCACACTCCTGTTACTTTTATACTAATTTTGTAACAATAGGTGGTAAATAAGATAGTAATTATAGGTGGAGCACACAGACAGAATCGACGAAAGCATATGCCTTTACAGAGCACGTATGTGCACAGTATGTGTACAGTATAAGAAAGAGTATGTACCTACATACAGAATGGTGATAGTTTAGATTAAAAGAATAAACTTTTTTTTCAACTCACTTTTCGTTGTATCGGACGGACAGTTGAAAAAGTTGTTATTCTTCTAAACTTCACACTCCTGTTACTTTTATACTAATTTTGTAACAATAGGTGGTAAATAAGATAGTAATTATAGGTGGAGCACACAGACAGAATCGACGAAAGCATATGGGTTCTTTGTTTGACTGTTTTGAATAAAACATTTTTTTTTAGCTTTCTGTGTAACAAGGCTCAATTTAACCATGCTGTAGGTTTCAAGATGGATTAAAGTTTTTAAAAATGATAAAAGGCTGTAGCCAGTCTTTCACCTACATCAGAAATACAAATACTGCATAAGAAACCTTATCTCATAGCTAGTAAGTAAGTTATAGACTGTAGGATCCCACTGCAGGATAAAAGTCCTAACTTCGTCAATATGTAAAGTTACCTTTTCGCCTCCTGGAGCACCCATTCCATGTTCGACAGCTAGCTGCAAGGCAGTCCAATTATTCAGCACTAAGTCAACTATAGGTTTAAAATTGTCGTACAACATGTTTGCTAAAGCTTGCAGTAATTCTTCAGTTTTTCACATTTATTTCAGGAATATCGATCACACATTTTCTAACCTCTGCGGCAAAACACGGGAAATCAACGGGAAATAGACAGATTAAAAATTTTTGTGTCAAAAAAATATTGTTATTCAATAAAATGAACATCCCCTCTCTATACTCTTTGATTTTAGTTCCAGTAGCAGTCAACTAAACTAAAGTCATGTTTCCTGTCTCTGTCTTCAACTACAGAAAACGATGAGATGAAAAACTACAAAAAAATCGTCTCTTTCGATCGACATCCACTGGAATCTAATTCTAATCTATGGTTTTTGGAGGGATTTTTTCGTAAAATTTTGTAAACAATGGCCGGTAAGGTTACTTACTACGATATTAAATGAGTATTTTCGCTACATTATCGTGAATTTCTGTTTAATAATAGTTATTAATAGTTTAACAAGATGACTGAAGATATTAAAGTGATATTCATTATACCGAAGGACTGTGGTAGTGAGAATGATTGCTCGGAGGATATGAAACTCGCATTTATCGTAAGTTTTACCCTCGATTTGCTTTTATTTATACAAAATTATTTACTTTCATGTAGGTACGGACAATATACCAAACCTCAACCACAAAATCTTAGTAAAATAAGTCGTAAAATGTCGATAATTTTACATAAATGTTGAACAAGATTCTTGTGTTGTAGAACTGCGAGCAACACTGTAGCGGCGGGCTCAAAGCGCAATGGGTACAAGAGACGCAATATAAACAGTTCGAAGGCCTCTCCAAGAGAGATGTCTTCGTTTTGACCGAGTTTGAAGGCGAATTGTTTGAGAAATTGAGGAAAACCAAATGTTTGTAAGTTGGCTTGATAAAATTCCATGATTCTATTGACCATACTATTTTTAGTCGTACGACCAGGTTATCATCTGTCCGGATCTATCCGGGACCTTATCTTCCCCATCCCCCTAAATTTGTGCCGCAGGATCATCGCAGAATACAAAATTTTTACCATGCGAGTGCAAAAGCCAACTTATGTTGACGGCCAGCATCATTAAAAAAATGGAAGCGAAGCGGAGTCATGTGATTTGCCTCTTAAAAGTCAGTTAATCAATTCTCAACACATCTTATTAAAGTCTTTCAACTGATGGTAGATTTCAAACCAAAAAAAAACATATTAGTATTGTATCTGTTTTTTTTAAAAACTGAAATGTTTATTATGCTTGCCAGGCTTGTAGGGCCTCGTTGTCTATCATGCTGCCTGACGGAAGGCGCAGCGATACCTTCGGGTCCCGAGCCCGTGTTCACAGTGGCCATGAGAGGCCTGGTCGTAACCGCCAGTGGATTGTCTAAGCAGCAGAAGGTAATATTATAATTATACAAGCTTTTACCCGCGACTTCGTCCGCATAAATTATATACCAGATTTTAAGTCAGATGATAAGCTATCAAACCAAAAAAGTTTCATCAAAATCGGTTCAGTAGTTTTTGCGTGATACCCGAACAAACAAACACCCAAACAAACAAACAAACAAACAAACAAATAAACAACAAACAAACAAACAAACAAACAAACAAACAAATAAACAACAAACAAACAAACAAACAAACGGACAGACAGACAAAAAATAAAAAAAATTGTGATTTGGAATCAGGGACAGGTAAAAACCATGTCGTAATCTTTTTTTGTAAATATCTTCAATGTACAGACACACGTCTGTTACAGTTTTATAATAGTTTAGATTTAGATGGATAGATATGGGTTGAATGTTGTAGTGGCTTATTCTGTAATTTTGTCAAATATTTCTTCCACACATCCCTAATATTTGGGCATGGGGCCGGCCAATTTGCTTTGGACGGATTCATGGATGGACACATATGTATCTGTATAACTAGCATATTATGTCACACACGACAAAACGTCATACACACTCTCTTTGGCATGCGTAAAGTGACACAGACAAAGGCACATCTATCTCAACCTTTGTTTTCTCGAGGGTGGTATTCATATTCATTATTCATTTATTTCATAAAAATAATTTTACATGTCAAATGCACGCATGCATGCTTGGCTTATTGAGTTGAAGTCTACACATAAAGGCGTCAGTTCCTATGTAATTTGCAAATGATGCCTCTGTGTAGGATATTTGTTTGGCCGAATAGTTCATTACAATTTTACAATAACATTTTTACTGCACCTTAATGTTCAAAGATTGGCCTGAATTAGGGTGATTTCAGAGTTGATTAAAAATATATTTTAAACTAACCCAATTTGGTTAATGCTTAATGACCTAATTTTACAGTACTGCTAACTAAAAGAACTTGTAGTAACTTTTTGCTGCAATTTGGATGATGCAAGAGCTGACCAGAGTAGTGGAGAAAGCTTTGCCACACATCTATCAATACCAGATAAATAAAAATAGATAGAATGTTGTCTGAATCAAAATTATTTTTCAGGAAAAAATAAAAAAGCGAGTGTTTTGGATGGGTGGCATCTACAACACTGCTCTGACTGACGACACGACACATCTTGTGTCTGACACGGTCCTCTCCGACAAGTATATTGTAAGTATCCATGTTTTTAATTATATTGACTAGTTAACAGAGTGCTTGTTTAAAAAATTATAATAATATTACAATTTAAAACAAACCTTGGCAAAATCAAGTGGCAAATCAGTTTGCAGTTTGGTCTCGTAATCGGTTGGTTTTTGGCTTGCAATTGTCATGAGGCTATCAATCAACTTAAATGAGAACAATCCTTGAGATTATGATACTCGACCCATACTTCGACATTGCCAAAAATGCATGCATGTGGCGTTCATTCGGCGTATTGAACATTCTACGTTTTGAGCATGCCGCGTAAAGACATTCTGCGTATTGAACATATACGCGTTGAACATTCTGCGTATTGAACATTCTGATGTTGTAAATAAAATGTCTATTTCATAGGTCAACCAGAATCTCATGAAAAATGAAGAAATCAAATTTCAGAGTAAGCAACACTGGGGTAATTCGATTAGGGCCCTACAAACACTGCTACTTTTTGCCGTTTTTGCAGCACTTTTGAAACGCCATACAGCCACGAAAAAAAACGCTCGTAATCTAATTCCACTATAAAATTATATGCTTTTTCTTATGAATAAGATAACAATGTTCGGCCAGATTATTTGAGCATCCAAACTCTCTTAAATATACACTTATTAACAAACGCGCGTTTTTATCGCCGCAAAAAGTTGCCGTTTGTAAAGGGCCTACTTGATGACAGTTTGACGTTGCCATGTGAAAATCTATATTTTATAACTTTTTTTCATTTCATGAGATTCTGGTCGACCTATACACATTTTGCTTTTTGAACGTTTTTCGTACTGAACATTCTACGCATAGACACTTCGAAGCAGTTTACTAATCTAAATTTTTTTAATGATTTATCTCCTTTGTGGAAGGCAAAGCTTCTAGACCACCGCCTTATTTGTCCTCCAACATAAAATTAATTAAAAATCTTTCCAGAAATCAGTAGAAAAAGGAATACCAGTAATGTGTGAAAGTTGGATCGATGCGGTCTGGGACACGTCCCTCCGTCTCAACATAAACGGCTCCTCACCAGAATTCCACAACCATCGCCTGCCTCCGTTCGCCAACCTTCAAGTGACCACCTCAGGGATATCGAAGAAAGACAAACAAATGATCATGAAATTAATTAATGAGTTCGGTGGAACGTTTTCTGGTGCTTTTCAAAGTGAAACTACAGATATTGTTATTTTGACTAAGTGAGTAGATTTCTGACTCAGTTTTTAGTAATAAATCTTGGATTTGTAGTTTTATTGGAAAGTGGTCATTGTCATAGTGACGCTTCGGTATTGTAAAAGACACAGTACCGGCTGGACAGAGCATAGTGTAAATAAAATAAGTGATGAAGATCGGTGGTCGCAGCGGGTCTATGCCCGCGCGGCGTGCGGGGTACGGCGGGGGACGGGCGTACCATAACTCAATTCGCTGTTAGGGTACGCGCGCAGGCAGCGTGGGCCGGGACGAACTCCTCCCGGCCCCCGTACGCCCCGCACGATTGGCCTGCCGCGACCGCTGAGCTTCACCACTATTTGTTATTTACACTATGGACAGAGCCCGGCTTCGCCTTAATAGAATTAGCATGTGATTATACCTATCTTCTTATCGTGTGGGCAGAGCCCTGGTGTCAGAGTTTTTTCAGACCGCCTTTCGGCCTCTGACGTGGTTTTAATGTAACGACTACTACCACTAGAGATAGTAGCCGGGACCAACGGCTTAACGTGCCATCCGAAGCACGGAATCACTTTTCTTTTCAGACAATTAGGTGATTCAGCCTGCAATGTCCTAACCAACTGGGGAAAAACGCACAAAGTGACATTTCACTAGGTGTCCTTCGTGGAAATCGAACCCACAACCATTTATAAAATATTACTTATATTAATGCCGTCTACGCGTATTGTGCGTCAAACTTTTGTATGGACTGAAACCACTTTAACATCCAGCACCAATAAATGTACTGAGAGAAAAATTAAAATTCCAGGGAAGGCGTTGGTAGTGAGAAATATAAGGCGGCTCTAGAATACGGTAAAGCCTGCGTGTTGCCGACCTGGGTGAAGGATTCCGCTACCAAAGGCGTGGCGTTACCCGTGGCGCGGTACAGAGTGGCCGGGGCGAGTACATCGTCGCCTCTAGCCGAACACAGACTGCCTGATATGAGTGAGTTACTTTATTTATTTTTATACTTTACTTATATTTTTTGGCACTATTCATAATATGGAGGAGGGCAGCCAGGTGGGTTGACGACATCTGGAAAAGTATTGGCAATACCTGGATACGACTGGCACGGGACCGAGAAGAATGGCAAAATAGGGAGGAGGCTTATGCCCTGCAGTACGATACGATGCGGGCTGAAAATGATGATGATGATGATGACTTATATGTTTTAGGGTTCCGTACCCAAAGGGTGAAAACGGGACCCTATTACTAAGCCTACGTTGTCCGTCCGTCCGTCCGTTCGTCTGTCCGTCCGTCCGTCCGTCCGTCCGTCCGTCCGTTCGTCTGTCCTATTATCCCCGCAAGTTGATATTGCGATTGGCGGCCATCTTGGTGACGTAATTTTGACGTAGTCGACTGTGCACCATCAGTACCGTTCGCAAGGTCAGCCCGTGCTTGATGACGTCACGCAGCGGTTATTGTGACAAGGTTCCATCGCAATATCAACTTGCGGGGATTATACCTATTTAGGGCTGTAACTTTTGAACCGTAATAGCTACATATAGTTGAAATTTTCTCAGATTATGCGTTATTATGGCAGATTTGTTAAAAATTATAAAAATGTCAAAAAATTAAAAATTAAGGGGATTCTCAACAAGAAACTAGTTTTTATCAACGTTTTTTCTTCACGCTCTATCGTAAAAACGGTAATACATACAAGCGTCAAACTTAGTGTGATTATAGAGCAAACTCTATAGAATAACAACAAATACTAAAAACCGGCCAAGTGTGAGTCGGTCTCGCGCTAAAGGTCCCGGACAAAAAAGTTTTTTTTCTAAGTTAATAATGTTGTGTTCTGTGGTGGTGTGGTACGGAACCCTTGGTGCGCGAGTAGCCCGACTCGCACTTGACCGGTTTTATTTTATTAGTCACAGAACATTAAATAATAGTTGCTATACAGCAATAGACACTGCTCATATGAAAACCAGTGTCGCCAAACTCTCAGAGAACCATTACGAATTTTAGAACTGTTTGGGATTTGTTGTTGCTTTCTATTGCACTGATATTTGTGTCCTTGGCGTAAAGAAGGAAAGAGCTAGGAAGCGACAGGATACATAATTATGTTGCGCTGCCATCGATTTAATAAAATGTAACAACTTTACTTTTTGAAAATAATGTTCTCGATAAGTTCCAAAAATGTTCTTCCGTGAATTTTTTTTTCTTTTTTTATAGGTCTAAACTTTTCTCGTATAACAAACTTGAGGCCTCCGAGTAATTTTATAGACGAGACAAGATCCACAGATGTGACAACACTATCTGGAAGGTTGAAGGTACATTTTTGTTTATTTATTTTTTGTAGATCGTTGTTGTTTGGTTGTTTTGTTTTTGTGTTCGTGGATGTTCTGAAGTTTCAGAATATCTCTGACTACTCCCTCGGGGAATATAGTCGTGAGCATAATCGAGCCTTTTCGGGAAGAACATCGTAAGCGCGATCACTACGAGATCTTTTTAAAAATATCAGTATTTTGACTTTCTACAGTCAATATATTTACGAAAATATTTTATATGTTCGAAAAAATTTGTCTCTCTTTCCCAAAAACAGTGACGTTCATAATTACAATACAAGAAATAAAAATAAATTAGTATTCCCACATTTTCGACTCAGTAAAGTCAACACATCTTTCATGGGGCACTGTATACGCTTTTATAATAAGATACCAGGAGGATATTCTAAACTTACCAGACAAAAAGTTTAAGTCTCATGTTAAACAAGTCCTCTGTAAAAAAGGTTACTATAAACTCGATGATTATTTGAATGACCAAAATGTCTGGTCTTGACAATTTTACACTATGTAATGTAATGTAATGCAATATTGTATTTTAATTGTACTTTGTACATTTTGTTTTGTTTAAAAGATGTGTGTTGTAGAGTTTCTGGCCGCATCTTCTCTCAACGGAACACCTTCCGACGCGGTGGTAGAGTCAAAAAATGACGTCAAAAAGCTATCTATATGATATTATTTTGAATAAAAAATTTTTGAATTTTGAATTTTGCGCCCAAAATTTCAAAATTTGATTTTAGAACATGTTTAAACATTTGCAGCTGTTAGTTAAAAACTATTCCTCTAAATAATAGAAAATATCACACATACATTTTTTTTTAAATATCAAGTAAATACCATTCACGATGTCACAGGTCCGGCACTTCAAACAACGTTTTAGATTTGACATGATGACGTTCGCACATGCGCACTTTGCGAAAATTGTGAATGGCATATGTGTAGGGTTGACTTAACACGCATTGTATGAACTACATTATACATTTCGTTACTTTTTATAGTTCATTATGTTATTAAAATAGTTTTTAAGCTAAAGAATCGCAGAAAATGTGAATTTAGCGTTATTTTCCAAAATTTATTTTTACTGTGAGGAGAAAAATAAAATATATTTTATGTAGTCAAATCCAACGGGCGTGCGCGCCTGACTGCCTTCCCTTGCTCGGCTTCCCTCAAGTTACCACAAATAGTGTGAGGGGAGGTGGGGTATCTGAAGTCAGAGGGGGGCGAGGAGTGGCCGTTCTGTATGTAGAACTATATACTATTACCTATTCTGTGACGATGTATAAGATATATAGAAAAAACCTCGTCCTGTAAAAAAACTTAATTGTCGCTTACGATGTTCTTCCCAAAAAGGCTCGATATGCTTATTTTTTTGTACATATTGCTTCTTTCGTGTCAGCATGAGCTATATCGCACGACAATTACTCATGCTGTAATAGTAAAGATTAGCCAGTCAGCAATGGTCGTATGGAGGCTGACTGGCTATGGTGCGCCTGACGAACTAAGGTTTCGTCACTCGGGGAGCCTCCGACCCCGGATATTGCTATTAAAAGCCACATAACACAAGTAATTTTGGAGCGTAGGTTGATGGAACGATATCGCCGCGATATAGCCGCGAATCCGCCTCGACATCGCCGAGTTATCGCCGCTATAAATCTGAGATCACGGCGCGAGCTTCACGGCGGAATCACGGCGATATCGCGACGATATACCGCCGCGACGTCGCAACTGAATCGTTGCTACGTCGTTGCGAAATCGTCTATGATCAAAAATTGCTTACGTGATATTGCTATAAAGTTCTATGTTTTTGTACGTAAGAAAGCTACTGATTCGGTATTTCGGTTTTGAAGAAGACATTTTTTAAAGTGAGGTGCATTCATTGTTTCAGTTATCACAAGACGCGAAGAAATCAAACGATTCTTCAAATATTGATAAAGAAGTATTGAGTGCCTTCGAGAATTTCGATTTGAGTGATATTAAGAAGGCTGGTCCTATCTTTGATGGATTTTGTGTAAGTAACGTACTGTCTTTGGCTGACATAAGTGGGAGTTCTAATCTTGAATAAAACTCCAGAATACTAAATAACTTTCTATTTAGCAAATAGTTAACAGAATTAAATAATTTTGGTGTCGTAGGTTCGACGGATGGAAAAATAGTGAACGATGACAGGTAGATTTAACGACGCATTGCAGGAGCAATCGCTGCGATTAGTGATGCTGATTTTCTCCAATTCTATTTACAGATCTGGGTAACGGGCCTAGAAGGTCTACTCCGAGACCGCGCCACGGCATGCGTGTCCCGCGCCGGCGGGGTCCGCTACGACTGTCCCCACGAGAGAGTCACCCACGCCGTGGCCGCGAACAGGCAGTCCGCTATCGCCGCCTCGCTCGCACTCCCCAACGTGCCCGTACTGACGCCGCTGTGGCTGCTGCGGAGTGTGCGAGCCGGCCGCGCTCTGGACGAGGCCGAGGTATGAAGTAGCCGTGTGACGTCACTACAGACCTTAGACAATTTAATAGGGACGTTACGCGTGTCATTCTACTAAGAAATATTTCTGCCATTTTTTGCGGGGGGCGAGGTAACATGAAATCCGCAACTTTGGATTTTATTCCCCATAAGTTTAGATTCTAATTTTGAATGTTAAAAATCATGAAAAGTAGTCTCGTGTGAACCCCAAACGTTCTAAGTTCAAAATTATTGTTTCGCTATTATAGGCTGTCTCGTTTAGTGATAAGGTATAAAATTGAGTGTAAATGCGCAAGATTAATTGATCTAATACAGTGGCAGAGCGGAAATGCTACCGCAAGGCGAGTCCCTATTAAATTGTCTAAGCAACAGACAGACTCTCTCCACCTCGCTCGCACTATTTTCGCAGCTAGTCCATACCAAACTGCAATGCCTATTCGACTCAAATGTATGAAATAAGTAGCAGATTTTTTTTTCGAATTCAGTTTTTCTTCCATACTAAAAGTTGCTCAGTTTGATGGTCTGGACCAACCCTGAAAGTTACGGAACGGTAAAGAATCATCCGGTATCTTGACTATTATAAAACTGTAAATTTGAAAAAAGAATTTGTTTGTTTGTGTGTTTGTTTGTTCGAGTATCACGCAAAAACTACTGAACCGATTTTGATGAAACTTTCTTTGTTTGATAGCTTATCATGTGACTTAAAATCTGGTATATAATTTATGCGGACGAAGTCGCGGGTAAAAGCTCGTTAACTATAATTTCTCTATTGCAGTTCCTAATAGAAACAAAACCGGCGACGCCTGCCAAATCAAAGCCCCGCGTTGAACCAGCCTCTCCTATGAGCAAGAGGAACCTCCAACTATTGCGTCACCTCGACCTGCCGCCCCCCGCACCAGCGGTTGAAACTGTCCCCGAAGCACAGGATGAGATCGTCAACCATTACTTGAGTCGTAAGTATCCTTATTCTGAAATCACCATCATTCTGCTGCCTGTGTCCCATTATTGAGGTCGCCTCAATATGTCATCTTTGGAGATGCTCTCGTGCGGAGCGTGAGGGATGTTTAGGTGGCTAGGGCAGAGAGAAGTAATACGAGTGAGTATAAGTGCGTACTGATTTATTATTCTAAATGCCCCCTTATTTATACAGCTCGGCGGTTCCCTACTTGCTGATGAACTGCCGAGTAAAATGCGGAATGTGGGTACCCCACATCATCCATCTTCCATTGATCTCTTCTTTCTACTAGCGGAGATTCGCTGTCATTAGGGCTTTCAGACTTTTGAGGCTGCAGCCCTGCAAAGGAAGGTGCTGTTTATGACTTCAGCTTATTTCGTCACATCATGGGGTAAGTACACAGGACAGTCAAATAACAAAACAGATTTAGTTCAAGTGACAGTCGTGCTCGCACGTCTTCTCCGTTCGACTGACAGCTAGCGAGTGACACCCCACTCCGCGTCCGTGCGCCCACTACCGCCCATTTATTATACCAATACGTCACACTGTTAATTCCGAAACATTCACGCAGATTCTTTAGCCAAGAAGCCATCCTATCAGGCATTAGTCTCGGAATTTTCTCCTGCAAAATAATCTGGAGAAATCGATACTTTTCATTTCTTATAATGTGACCAAGGTTCTGTAATTTCCAAGTTTTTATTGCTTTTAGCAATTCTAATCTTATTTATCACCTCCAGGACCGCGTCTTTGCTATTTATGTCTATTTATGACTGGCGGAGCCCGCGACTTCGTAAGCGCAGACCACTGACTTTAAATACTCATCACTTTTAATTAATTAAATAAATAAATAAATAAATATCTTGGACAATGTCACACAAATTATCTAGTCACTTTTAATTGAATGAACCGATTGCGATTTAGCAGCTCCTGGCTGCCAATTCGCTTACATCTACTGGAGGAAAGATGAACAGCTTTCGCGAGTTGTTTTGTTGGAAGGCCCGGGACCGCGGTCAAACTGTTTTTAGTTGAATCTTTTATTTATGTTAAGAGAATTGCCTAAAATCTGAAGTATAAAAATACCAAGTTATACATATATGTAACGCATTTAAGTTTACGCCCTGTACAGTTAGTCGTTTATTATTGCTGTCATCAGAGCAAATGCCCGAGCCCGAGGAGAAGGCCTCAGAGCCGATGGCAGCACCCAACGTGTCGGTGCGGCAGGAGCGCACCGAGCTCACAGAGATGCAAGACGACCCTACCGAAGAGATCGAACAGATATTCAGAGGTACGTCCTATTTGATGCTCAATACAGATACAGGGTGTAACAAAATACCCTAGTAATACTTGGGTACTACCAATTTATTTTTGGTAATTTAGATTGGAGACCAGAGGTCCTTCAATTAAGTAACCAATAATTGTACCAATTAGCCTTAAGACCCTACTAAACATTGTTTTTGAACAATAAACAATTTTTTTTATTTTTTTTTTATTTTTACTTAAAGGGGTGCTTCAGACCATCAAACTGAACAACTTTCACTATGGGGCCAACATCGAAAAAAAATAAATAAAATCAGCTATCCCATACATTTTAGTCGAATCGGTACTGCAGTTTTGTATGGGACTAATGATTTTTAGGGTTCCGTACCCAAAGGGTGAAAACGGGACCCTAATACTAAGCCTACGTTGTCCGTCCGTCCGTCCGTCTGTCCTACCTATTTAGGGCTGTAACTTTTGTCCCGTAATAGCTAGATAGTTGAAGTCTCAGATTATGCGTTATTACGGCGGATTTGTTAACATATAATAATAAAACCGGTCAAGTGCGAGTCGGGCTACTCACGCACCGAGGGTTCCGTACCACACCACCACAGAACACAACATTATTAACTTAGAAAAAAAACATTTTTTGTCCGGGACCTTTAGCGCAAGACCGACTCACACTTGGCCGGTTTATAGTATTTGTTGTTATTCTGTAGAGCTTGCTCTATAATCACACAAAGTTTGACGCTTGTATGTATTATAGTTTTTACTATAGAGCGTGAAGAAAAAACGTTGATAAAAACTAGTTTCTTGTTGAAAACCCCCCTTAATTTTTAACTTTCTGCCATTTTTATTATTTGTTAACAAATCCGCCGCAATAACGCATAATCTGAGAAAATTTCAACTATCTAGCTATTACGGTTCAAAAGTTACAGCCCTAAATAGGTAGGACATACGGACGGACGGACGGACAGACGGACGGACGGACGGACGGACGGACGGACGGACAACGTAGGCTTAGTAATAGGGTCCCGTTTTCACCCTTGGGGTACGGAACCCTAAAAATGACAAAAAGTTAAAAATTAAGGGGGGGTTTTCAACAAGAAACTAGTTTTTATCAACGTTTTTTCTTCACGCTCTATCGTAAAAACGTTAATACATACAAGCGTCAAAGTTTAGTGTGATTATAGAGCAAACTCTACAGAATAACAACAAATACTAAAAACCGGCCAAGTGTGAGTCGGTCTTGCGCTAAAGGTCCCGGACAAAAAAAGTTCTTTTTCTAAGTTAATAATGTTGTGTTCTGTGGTGGTGCGGTACGGAACCCTTGGTGCGCGAGTGGCCCGACTCGCACTTGACCGGTTTTATTTTTATTTTTTCTCGATGTTGGCGGCTCCATAGTGAAAGTTGTTCAGATAAACAAGTTAAACAAGTCCTCTGTAAAAAAGGTTACTATAAACTCGATGATTATTTGAATGACCAAAATGTCTGGTCTTGACAATTTTACACTATGTAATGCAATATTGTATTTTAATTGTACTTTGTACATTTTGTTTTGTTTAAAAGATGTGTGTTGTAGAGTTTCTGGCCGCATCTTCTCTCAACGGAACACCTTCCGACGCGGTGGTAGATTCAAAAAATGACGTCAAAAAGCTATCTATATGATATTATTTTGAAAAAAAAAAAATGAATTTTGATTGATGGTCTGAAGCACTCCCTTAAGTATTACTAGGGTGTTTGTTACACCTTGTAAAAGAAGTGTATATGAAGTGAATATTTTAATACAAATAAATGACAAATAATAACGAAGTGTCAACAGAAGACGATAAAAAACGGATTTCAATGGCTTATAACTTTTTTGCTTTTTATTCGATTGTAATTTCGTTTCAACATTTTATTATTAAATTAGCCTTTTTTGGAATCCGTTATAATTTATAAGAAATGAATTTCCATCATTCCTATTATGAATATTTTCACAGGAGTCAAAATAGAAGTGCAAGGGCTAGACGAGGAAGCGATATGCGAGATCGGGGCGGAGGTGGCGGCCGCGGGGGGAGTGCTCGCCGCCGCGGGGGCGGGGGGGAGCCACGCGCTGGTGCCTCTAGACTTCGACTACGGCGATCTACTCACCAGACATGCACTGCCCGTCACCGTGTTCTGGGTCGTGAGTACCTATCTACTCTACAGGGTGAAATTGATATCATTAGCATCCTTTTAAGGGGCTACGTGAAAAAAATAGGATTCTTCAAAGCTTCATATATCATGAAGGACTAACAGTAGGAGTATGATTTTCGGATATGTGTAAATTGAACATATAATTGAAGTTTTGATTAGAGCCACAACACGATTAAGACACATTTTCTCGATAGAAAAACAAGCCAAAGTAGCCTCCGTTTCTATCTATAAACGCTTGGAACTGCTAAACGGTGAATAATAGAAACACGAGACTTGATTTAAAAAAACAAAATTTTAACAAAAAAATTAAAACCGCCTTCAAAAAACTAAAAAGTTAAAAAATAATATTGCAGCCGATGACTTTCCCGTTCGCATCATAAGAACATTAATTTGTTTTATTGAAGTCGCTGTCAAGCCGGTACGATTCGCGACAGGGCTTGCATTTTGGCTTGGCTTGACACCGACTTCTATAAAACAAATTAATAGACCAGAATTAAAATTGAAAAATTTGACAGCTAGAAGCAAATCATATTACTTTTTGGTAACAAGTGTTTTCTAGCTAATTCGACCCCGCTGAATCCGAAAATGCTTGTTACCAACTCGAAATCCCAACCGGAAGTGAGATATTCATGATGGCGGTTATAACCGGAAATCGACACTTTTTTCGCCATCTAAGGTCTATTTAAACGAAATTTAAAGCTAATTTTATGTTTTTGAGTACAAAAAATACACCCAAATACATGAAAATAGCATTTGGAATCTGCTAGTGCGTTTTTTTTTTTATGTGTTACTAGTGGCGTTCGCAATATCGTACGCGCAAACCACTGATACGCGTACTTGAAAACGTTTAATACTCATAACTTTTGATTTAGTTTATCGATTGCGATAAATTAAAAATGAAATGTTAATACACACTATTTTCTATGCTTTTGTAAAAACCCCATTGTAATCGATTCAGTAGATTTTAAGTTATGCGTGCACAAACAAACAGACAAAGAGACGACAATTCAAGAATTGATCTTAATGCATTACATTCCTAAACCCTAATTTCCTATCCCCTAATTCCCCATAAATACTCGTAATTATTTATTTTGTAAATAGTTTGGTTCCCATTTTCCTTTTTATTATCATTAAATAAATGAACATTAATAAGTTTAATTAAGGCGCCAATATCTGGTATACCGACTGGTCGGCCTCACCAATAGCATACGTAAGACCTGTGAGGCGCGGCAGTAGTTGAATATGTCGCATCATTGCGTGTATGACCATAATAATATATGGCAATGTCGTCGCTGATTGGCAGCAAAATGCCTCAATACACCACACGATTGCGCGATGAGAACCGTCACTGAGCGAAGGCAGAGCTAGTCAGTCGCTGGAGAGTAGTATATTCCTTGGTTGCTGGCTACTTTGGAGTTGTTTCATAGGTCTAAACACCGTGCTTTTGATTTAACGACCTCTGGCAATTAAAGCGTGGGAATTATTTTATCATTTTCTAAGGAAGTGAGTAACTTTTACGTAGTAACTCTTTAGTTATCTCTTCTTCTGTTACTGTGGAATACTGTATGTTCATAATGGATGACGCTGCACGGAGTTTTTTGTTTGGAGCTGTTAAGAAACCCGAGAATTTGCCTCCAACTTCCGATGCTCTACGCCTACATATTCAAAGGTGCCACTACCAGGTAAGCAGGTCAAAATATGGAAATGACATTCCGTATCCTCATTTAAAACTCACACACTTTTTCTTTCACAGGTATGCGTTTGGGAGAGCGCCCATATCGCAAAGCCTAGGGTTCCCTCTCCGGAGGACTGTGGCTAGGAAGTGCACGACACTACAATGAAACTGGAGCCAATTCTCATGAGGCTGCCACCTATTCCCGCCTACTGCGATGCTCTTCGTGCATGTGGTTGCAAAGGCTTGTGCCAAACGAACCAGTGCCGGTGCAGAAAAGGGTCCAACCCATGTATGAAGATTTGTAAATGCCAAGCTCTATGTTTAAATACGCATAGCGAGGTTTCTTTGGTTATCTAAAATATTTCTTAATAAATAATAAGTATAATAATATAAACTGACTTCAAATTCTATTTTTGTGTATGTGCGTTTAATCTTGAATTCGTACCTAATTGATTTAATATTGAATCTTTTAATAGGCCTATGCCTTGCCTACGCCTATTACTTAGAGAAACGTGGATGTTCTGAGTTTTCAGAATAACTCTGACTACCCCTCGGGGAATATAGTCGTGAGCATAATATGCTATGCTACCTTCAATACGCTAAAGTGAGCTTTGAAACTGTATGCAAGACAACTGGTAGTTATAGCAACGTTTCTGTCCACCCCGAAAGAGATTATGGTCGTGAGTGTATGAATGTATGTATGTATGTGTATTTTATGCCCTCAAAACTAAACACTTTTTTGTTTAAATCAGGGTTATAGGTCTTAGGAGGCGTAAAATACGTCGATTTCCGGTTTTTTGGCCGCCATCTTGAATATCTCGCTTCCGGCTGGAATTTCGAGTTGGTAACAAGCATTTTCGGATTCAGCGAGGTCAAATTAGTAAGAAAACATTTGTTACTAAAAAGTAATATGATTTGCTTCTAGACTTGAAACGGAGGCCTTTTTCTCAAAATTTTACCGGTCTATAATGTTCTTATGATGCGAACGGGAAAGTCATCGGCTGCAATATTATTTTTTAACTTTTTAGTTTTTTGAAGGCGGTTTTAATTTTTTTGTTAAAATTTTGTTTATTTCACAATTTTCAGTGGCAAATTCATTAGTTCGATTTAATAGTAGTGCTTTAAATTAACAAACGCACTAGTCGGCACTACGATTTTCGAAGGTTCCCCTCGATATCTCTGGGATCCATCATCAGATCCTGGTTTCCTTATCATGGGACCTCACTTGGGATATCTCCTTTCCAACAAAAAAAAGAATCATCGAAATCGGTTCATAAACGACGAAGTTATCCGCGAACACATAAAAAAAAAAAAAAAAAAAATATACGGTCGAATTGAGAAACCTCCTCCTTTTTTGAAGTCGGTTAAAAAAGAGATTGATATTTTCTAAATTTTGATTAGAGCAGAATTGAATTTACATAAATAGTACAATCACAATTAAATAAAGTTTGATTTGGCGCTCGATTCGTTTCAGGCGCGCGCGCCGCCCCATCTCTTTCTCTCGCATCAGGCCGTAATATAGCTATCCCACGCCTGTTTCGCTTAAATTATTTTTCGACATAGGCCCTTAAACTAAGAGTCTACACATCAAGCTGAACAACTTTTACTATGGGAGCAAACCGATCGGAGCAACAAAACAAATCAGCTGTTGCATACATTTGAGTTGAGTAGGCATTGCAGTTTAGTTTAGTATGGGACAGCTGATTTTTTAGTTGCTCCGATCGGTATGCTCCCATAGTAAAAGTTGTTCAGTTTGATGGGTAGACTCTTAGTTTAAAAGGATGCAAATGATATCAATATCACCCTGTATACATATGAAACAATTCCGTGACTGACTGACTGATAGATACCGCACAGTATATACAGGGTCCTTCTTAATATGCTGACACTTTTTTAAGGCGATGACCAGACTATGAAACTGAACAACTTTCTCTATGGAATCAACATCGAAATCGCGAAAAAAATTACAGTTGTCCCATACGTTTGGCTCCGAGTAGGTTTGCAGTTTTGTATGGAAGTGATGATTTTTTTTTCGCGATTTCGATGTTGGTCCCATAGAGGAAGTTGTTCAGTTTGACGGTCTGATCATCCCCTTAAAAAAGTGTATTAAGAAGGACCCTATATAGTATACATACATTATTACATATACGATAGGCTGATGATAATGATGATTACATATACCTACTAGGCGCTCGTTGGCGTAGCGGAGCTTTGGTGTTGGAAACAATCACCAGTCAAGCAACAACCCAACTAACAATTTAGTCGTATAGGTGTCGTATGGTCGAACATTAGGGTGCACACAAGGGGTTACGGTGCATTAGGGTGGGGTGGGTACGCATTCAGGGTGCTGGTGGGGCTGCCGCGATTCTGTAGTGCATCGGGGATGTTCGCCGATGCGCGAGTAGATTGTTTTTACACGACTATGCGCAAACGGTGTACATCCCTCATGCGTACTTAAACTACTTTTATCGGGACGCGTAACCACGTGTCATTCTACTAACAAACTTTCTGCCACTTTTTGCGGGGGACGAGGTGACATGTTATCCGCAACTTTGGATTTTATTCCCTATGACTTTAGATTCTAATTTTGAATGTTCAAAATCATGAAAAGTAGTCTCGTGTGAACCCCAAACGTTCTAAGTTCGAAATTATTGTTTCGCAATAATAGGCTGTCTAGTTTAGTGATAAGTTATAAAATTGAATTTTGAATGTGCATGATCATTGCTCTTATACCGGGGCAGAGGGGAAATGCTACCGCAAGGCCGGTCCGGATATAAGTAGTCTAAGAATACAACCGAATTGTTTGCTGGGAACAGATCTGGTCAATATTTAAAAGTGTGACCTAAATCTAGAAAACAATCAAACTTTTCAAATTCCCTACTATCCCAGATTTTGGACAAATTTAACCATCCTGTGTAGGATTTCTATCAAAAAGTACCTTAACCCTTGGAGTGTCGCTGGGAAGTACGTCTGTCCCACGAGATTTTAGTCCGTTGAGCGTCGACGGGAAGTACATCTGTCCCACAAGCCGGGCGCTGTGATTGGCTGGTTAATATTGACGTAACGTTTCGTTTATCCTTAATTTGTTTATTTTTGATACACTTTGCATACTATTGTGGTATGTTTTAAATTTTTTGAGTGTGATTTTGCAAGTACGAAACGCAACAAAGAACTGAGAAATTTATTTGTTGTGAAGTGATTCTATTGTTTAGAAAGGAAGTGTAGTTACTATAAAGTGATAAGATAATAGCTTTTTATATTGTCGTGTAGGTATTGTGATTTGTGAAATCGTTTGCAACGAGGTAAAAAAGTAAAAGTGCTCCGAGTTTGCGCGAGGTTAGTTCGAAAAGTGTGAAATGAAACAGAAAATCCCTATTTGTTTATTAGGTAAGCAATTTAGCTCTCATATAACATTATAGAATAGTAGGAAATCTTATGTACTTTACGTGGATATTTAATTTATATCATGATGTCAACCATAACTACCAATAATGATTGGTTTTCTAAAGGGTAGTGAAAATAAAACAAATGACTAAATAATGCCCGACGCTTGGGGCATCTGCGCTGCGCTGGAGCCAAGTCGCCCTATGGGTTATATTATACTAACAAAACTCTCATACATTCACATGCATGAGAGTTTTGTTAGTATAATTTTAGTATCTTTTATGATGTGTGAACATCATAATAACAGAAATTGCCCACTTATTTCTCCAAAATATATATCCAACATTGTTACAGAAAGACTGCCTATCCCAACAAGAGTTGGTGCCTATAGAATACTACCACAGACCAGTGAAATTGGCTCCATTCTCCGGCGTTGGTCCACTGCAGGGCGTCGTGGCCAGCCTCAGTACGTACAGCGGCGTGGAGAGGGCATTCCTCGATGAACTCGCCAAACTGTTGGGCGCGACGTAAGTATATAGTTGCTACTCTTAGACAATTTAATAGGGACTCGCCTTGCGGTAGCATTTCCGCTCAGCCACGGTATTAGATCAATTAATCTTGCGCATTTACACACAATTTTATACCTTATCACTAAACGAGGCAGCCTATAATAGCGAAACAATAATTTTGAACTTAGAACGTTTGGGGTTCACACGAGACTACTTTTCATGATTTTTAACATTCAAAATTAGAATCTAAACTTATGGGGAATAAAATCCAATGTTGCGGATTTCATGTTACCTCGCCCCCCGCAAAAAGTGGCAGAAATGTTTCTTAGTAGAATGACACGCGTAACTCGTCCCTATTAAGTTGTCTAAGTTGCTACTATTAGACTGAAACTCTCTGGATACTGGCAAATATACATTATAATACGCTTATTCCTCAATCTAAAAACTATTATAAAACTGTAACAGAAGTGTGTCTGTACATTGACAAGAAAAAGATTACGATATGGTTTTTAGGTGTCCCTGATTCCAAATCACCAATTTTTGGATTTTTGTCTGTCTGTCTGTGTGTTTCTTTGTGAGTTTGTTTGATCGATAATCACGCAAAAACTACTGAACCGATTTTGATGAAACTTTTTTTATTTGATAGCTTGCTTATACGTGTTAATAAATTAGCGCAAAACCTCATACACCCCAACTAATTTATAACAAAATAATTAGATTGAAACAATAATTTCATTATTTTGATAGTTAAAATTTAAAGTTATTCGCATTTTTAGTTTTGTTTGAGGCAAAAATGATTTGTTATCATTTCAGCAATGAATGAAAGCGCTATCGTACTCATGGATACATTTTAATAATCTTTTTTTTGGTAGTAAGTAGGGTGAGTGTGCCCGTGGGGTGGGTAGACATCGGGTTCAGAAAATTTTACAAACAAATTATTTAATATTTTGAAAAAAATTACCTATGATGAAACCATGATAATTCGATTCTGCTCTCGATTCTAAACAAACTACTTTCTAGTTTTGCGTTAATTCATTAACACGTTGTATAATTTGTGTGGACGAAGTCGCAGGTAAACGCTCGTAATCATATAAAACTATCGTATCGGAGCGTCGTATGCGGATCGTGTGGAGCGCGGGGAGAAGTGACAGCTGTCAATATTGACAGCTGTCAGTATTGACAGCTTCCGCGTGCAGGCAATGGGGCGACCCATAGAGCACGCAGGGGGGTCCGCCAAAAACCACATTTCCGCTAACACTACTTAAGTACTCTAGTGTATGAATGATAATCTACCACACGTACCCGATAGAAGCGTGGTAGACTTCATATACGCATGAGAATTTCTTCTTCAGCGGGTGCAGGTTTCGTCACAATGTTTTCCTTCACAATTGAATAGCAGTCAATAAGCAATTGTAACTGCCAGACATAATAGAAAATCAAGAGTGGAGTGTTTTGGTACAGTCTTTGACCTAACCAAACCCAATGAAGTGGGGCACTCTTAGTCTGTTCCACGACAGACTGTCAATGGGGCAGACATAGGATGTAAGTGGGCTCTCGCTTGAACTGTCACTTCGTCGGCCTTCGCTGCACTCGCACTCGCTTCGAAGAGAAGGAACGAGCGTGCGAAGCTATTGGCTATGTGCACGACACTAACGCCATCTAGCGCAACACGGCCCCGTGAATTATTTGCACATAAAATGTTAGGATAAAGTTTGTTATTTTATATTAAAATGAAGTTAAAACTAAATAAATTAACAATATTGTCGATATCAAAAATATTATAATACCCAACTGGCTGAAATTCCCATTCTTTGTTACGAAATTCTCATACAAACTTTCGCCCCCGTTTTCAGGGGGTTGAATTGCGAAAAAAAAATTTTTTGTGAACACCTAGATGGCAATAAAAACGTCCCTGCCAAATTTTAAGTATTAGTATTTGCTGGTTTAGATATTTGAGAATTGAATGAGTGTGCGGATTTGCACAGATTCAAGCAAATCTGACGGTTAATTCCCAGAAGTACCTTTTGACAGTTCCTTTGAAGGTACTAATGGGAAATTTTATTCCCATTAGTTCCTTTGCCACATCTCAAAGGAACTACTGGGACTTCGCCTGGAAAAGTACAAATTTCTGCCACAGCGTGTGCTGCGATCGACTTGACAGTTCCCAACACCCACTTCGCACATAGCCAATAGAATCATAATCATAATCATAATCATAATTTATTCGTAATATTCATTACATGTCACAAAAAAATAATAATAATACAATTAACAAAGTTATAATTATAAATGTCAAGAGTAATAATGTCAAATATAAAAATAATCAATTTGTGGTTACTTTATGTAACATATATTCATTATGACTGTAGAAGGACTGCTCGACAAGCCATTTACGCAGCTTGTATTTAAAATTAACAAAGCTCGGGGCATCCCGTATTTCAACAGGCAGCCTGTTGTACACAGGGGGACCCATCGCATGTATTGTTCTGGTTGCTTTCTCCAATATATGTGGGATTGAACTAAGCAGTTTTCTACTTCTCGTATTGTACGTGTGACGTTCCCCTAGCTTCTGGTACTTGTCGAGGTTCGCTCTTACATACGTGGCAACCTGATATATTAGCAGACACGGCAGTGTCATTATTTCGAATGACACAAAAAATGGGCGTGCAGATACGTCTGAAGGCACGCGTGCAATAATTCGAATGGCACGTTTTTGCATACGGAATATTCTCTCCCAGTCGGCCGCCCGTCCCCAAAACTCGAGACCATATTGTAGGAGAGACTGTACACTTGCAAAATAGCAAGTACGTACTGCATCCACAGACAGGGTAGAGGCCAAACGGCCCAGTGCGAAACAGGCTCTGCCCAACTTTTGGCACAGTTTGTCAACATGATCGCACCATGTCACTGCCTGGTCAAGTTGGAACCCCAGGAAGGATGCAGACTTGACCTGCTCAATTACAACTCCGTCAATATTAACAAGCAACGGTCTACGTGCATGACCCGAGAGGTTGAACTGCATATATGAGGTTTTAGCGAGGTTCAGGATCAACCCATTTTGACGAAACCACACCATCAACTGATGAGCGACAGAATTCAATCGGTGCTCAAGGATGTCTAGAGACTGCGCAGTAATAACTGCAGCAACGTCATCTGCGTACATAAAAATTTGGCCATCAGTTATTGCGTTTGGCAAATCGTTTAGCAGCAAAGAGAAAGCTAAGTTCGATAGGGACGATCCTTGTGGGACGCCCTTCTCTGCCGTGAGCCCCGTGGATCTGATTTCTCCGCCTTTTCCTACTACATGTTGAACTCTGTCACTCATGAAGTCGATCATCAGATTTAGCGCGCGGTTTTTAATACCATAGTGACTCAATTTCATGGCTAAAATACTATGATCAGCAACATCAAAAGCTTTTGATAAGTCGCAACATAAAACCGCGACTCCTGCTTGTTCTCTCTTGCCTCTAGTATGCAGCGCAAGACCTCGCGGGTCAGCATTGTAGTGGAGTGCTCCGCGCGGTACGAGCCTCGCACGCTTGTTCCTTAGTACCTCCTCGTGAGCTTTTGCCTGTGCCTTTTCGGAATACACTCTAGAGATAGTACAGACAAGACTGCGGGGAAGTGGGGTGCTCTGATTCGGTTCCGGTACCTACTTTAACACGTTCATGGACAGTGAACGAGAAACAATAGAAACAAACACAACACAAACAAACAACACAAACATTGTAATCACGACTATGGCTGGTCACTGTCCATGAACGTGTTAACCTAACACTCGGCGCACGCCCGCCTCGATTTTCACTGGTGACACAGCTTTAGATTGTTACAGTAGGTTTACCATCCAGTTCATGAACATCTCAAAACACATAAATTTCTCACCACAGAACGCAACTCCGCTTCTGCCGCCGCAACACAGCCAATGCCCTAGCATCGACCCACCTGATCTGTCCGACGGCTCAGGGCGACAAATACCTCGGCGCCCTCAAGTGGGGCCTGCCCGCTGTGAAGGCCTCTTGGCTGCTGGAATGCGCTGACAAAGGTCGCAGGGTCAGCGAGAAAGGGCATATTGTTGGTGAAACTAAAGGTGAGGAAAATAGTCTGCTATGTCATAGTCCGGTGCTCAAATTAGACCTCCGACCCACCTGATCTGTCCATAGCCTTGACAAATACCTCGGAGCCCTCAAGTGGGGCCTGCCCGCAGTGAAGGCCTCTTGATCACCGGATCAAGATCATGATGTTCCGTGTAATGGGTGCCAAATATGCATCTCTGTCTATCACAACAAATTTTTGAACATAGTAGTACCGTATAGTAATATACGGAAATGTAATGAGATGTATCGAACTATAAATGTATATTTTCGCATCGCTCAGTATCTTAAGACACGAAGATGTAAAAATATACATTATAGCTGTCGTGTGTGGTCTCCTGACGATTTCTATGGAAATATGTAATGGGATGTATCGTGCTATAATATACATCTTTACATCATAGCTGCCGTGTGTGAACCCCTTTAATCTAAAGGCACTGCCCTGCGCGACCCCGCCTCAAAGGTCCCAAAGAAATTCTTTAGTTGATTTGATTACAATTTAGTGGAATACAAATAATTGAGCCATTGACTCCCAAAGTCGGAAAACCGTGTTTTGGGAGGCGTATATCCCAAGCAAGATTTTGGATATTTTTTTTTATTATAAATAGTTTGGTTACTTATCCTCACATCTCTTTCTGCCTCGACAGCGCCGCCATCGCCAGACCCTCAAATACCAGAAGAGCCGCCAGAACAAGAAGCGATGGAGACGGCGGTGACTAACAAAGAGAACACAATGCTGCCCCCGGCCGGTGCTAACGTACCACGCCGCGGTTCAATACCGAGCAGAGAACACACGCCTAAAGGCAAAGTTAACGGTAAGCATGTTTAGAACAAGCGATGGAGACGGCGGTGACTAACAAAGAGAACACAATGCTGCCCCCGGCCGGTGCTAACGTACCACGCCGCGGTTCAATACCGAGCAGAGATCACACGCCTAAAGGCAAAGTTAACGGTAAGCATGTTTAGAACAAGCGATGGAGACGGCGGTGACTAACAAAGAGAACACAATGCTGCCCCCGGCCGGTGCTAACGTACCACGCCGCGGTTCAATACCGAGCAGAGATCACACGCCTAAAGGCAAAGTTAACGGTAAGCATGTTTAGAACAAGCGATGGAGACGGCGGTGACTAACAAAGAGAACACAATGCTGCCCCCGGCCGGTGCTAACGTACCACGCCGCGGTTCAATACCGAGCAGAGATCACACGCCTAAAGGCAAAGTTAACGGTAAGCATGTTTAGAACAAGCGATGGAGACGGCGGTGACTAACAAAGAGAACACAATGCTGCCCCCGGCCGGTGCTAACGTACCACGCCGCGGTTCAATACCGAGCAGAGATCACACGCCTAAAGGCAAAGTTAACGGTAAGCATGTTTAGAACAAGCGATGGAGACGGCGGTGACTAACAAAGAGAACACAATGCTGCCCCCGGCCGGTGCTAACGTACCACGCCGCGGTTCAATACCGAGCAGAGATCACACGCCTAAAGGCAAAGTTAACGGTAAGCATGTTTAGAACAAGCGATGGAGACGGCGGTGACTAACAAAGAGAACACAATGCTGCCCCCGGCCGGTGCTAACGTACCACGCCGCGGTTCAATACCGAGCAGAGATCACACGCCTAAAGGCAAAGTTAACGGTAAGCATGTTTAGAACAAGCGATGGAGACGGCGGTGACTAACAAAGAGAACACAATGCTGCCCCCGGCCGGTGCTAACGTACCACGCCGCGGTTCAATACCGAGCAGAGATCACACGCCTAAAGGCAAAGTTAACGGTAAGCATGTTTAGAACAAGCGATGGAGACGGCGGTGACTAACAAAGAGAACACAATGCTGCCCCCGGCCGGTGCTAACGTACCACGCCGCGGTTCAATACCGAGCAGAGATCACACGCCTAAAGGCAAAGTTAACGGTAAGCATGTTTAGAACAAGCGATGGAGACGGCGGTGACTAACAAAGAGAACACAATGCTGCCCCCGGCCGGTGCTAACGTACCACGCCGCGGTTCAATACCGAGCAGAGATCACACGCCTAAAGGCAAAGTTAACGGTAAGCATGTTTAGAACAAGCGATGGAGACGGCGGTGACTAACAAAGAGAACACAATGCTGCCCCCGGCCGGTGCTAACGTACCACGCCGCGGTTCAATACCGAGCAGAGATCACACGCCTAAAGGCAAAGTTAACGGTAAGCATGTTTAGAACAAGCGATGGAGACGGCGGTGACTAACAAAGAGAACACAATGCTGCCCCCGGCCGGTGCTAACGTACCACGCCGCGGTTCAATACCGAGCAGAGATCACACGCCTAAAGGCAAAGTTAACGGTAAGCATGTTTAGAACAAGCGATGGAGACGGCGGTGACTAACAAAGAGAACACAATGCTGCCCCCGGCCGGTGCTAACGTACCACGCCGCGGTTCAATACCGAGCAGAGATCACACGCCTAAAGGCAAAGTTAACGGTAAGCATGTTTAGAACAAGCGATGGAGACGGCGGTGACTAACAAAGAGAACACAATGCTGCCCCCGGCCGGTGCTAACGTACCACGCCGCGGTTCAATACCGAGCAGAGATCACACGCCTAAAGGCAAAGTTAACGGTAAGCATGTTTAGAACAAGCGATGGAGACGGCGGTGACTAACAAAGAGAACACAATGCTGCCCCCGGCCGGTGCTAACGTACCACGCCGCGGTTCAATACCGAGCAGAGATCACACGCCTAAAGGCAAAGTTAACGGTAAGCATGTTTAGAACAAGCGATGGAGACGGCGGTGACTAACAAAGAGAACACAATGCTGCCCCCGGCCGGTGCTAACGTACCACGCCGCGGTTCAATACCGAGCAGAGATCACACGCCTAAAGGCAAAGTTAACGGTAAGCATGTTTAGAACAAGCGATGGAGACGGCGGTGACTAACAAAGAGAACACAATGCTGCCCCCGGCCGGTGCTAACGTACCACGCCGCGGTTCAATACCGAGCAGAGATCACACGCCTAAAGGCAAAGTTAACGGTAAGCATGTTTAGAACAAGCGATGGAGACGGCGGTGACTAACAAAGAGAACACAATGCTGCCCCCGGCCGGTGCTAACGTACCACGCCGCGGTTCAATACCGAGCAGAGATCACACGCCTAAAGGCAAAGTTAACGGTAAGCATGTTTAGAACAAGAGGCGATGAAGACGGCGGTGACTAACAAAGAGAACACAATGCTGCCGCCGGCAGGTGCTAGCGTACCACGCCGCGGTTCAATACCGAGCAGAGAACACACGCCTAAAGGGAAAGTTAACGGTAAGCATGTTGAGAACAAGCGATGGAGACGGCGGTGACTAACAAAGAGAACACAATGCTGCCGCCGACCGGAGCTAACGTACCACGCCGCGGTTCAATACCGAGCAGAGATCACACGCCTAAAGGGAAAGTTAACGGTAAAGATGTTTAGAATTTCTTTTTAACACATTCGTGCCTCACCTGAACGAACCTGCACACGCTGAAGAAGATTCTGATGCGTATGTGAAGTCTACCAATCCGCATTGGGCACCGTCGCACTCACTTGATTTCCCCCCCCGCCCCCTTTTTTCTATATCTAGAACACCTATACAAAATATTATGAAGCGAACGAAGCGAGCTCGAAATTTTTTAGCACAACTACTCGGGTTGTGTTTAGAGATATCTTGGCTTATCCATACCAATCCAAACCAAGATATTTTAAAGGGAGCTTGATTTCTCCCTTAATCCGAATCGGTTGTAGCCAGAGCTCTTTCGGTACAAAACATGTGCATCTAAGTAAAACCTAGCGAAGGAAGGCTATTTAACTGTGGTTAGAAATCTTTTGAATGAAGTAGAGCGAGCGCAGCGGGCTCGATTTTTCTCCGCTCTACAAATCGGTTAAAGATATCGTTCAATCAATATACATCTATTTTTTTTTCCAAATGATGCCCCTAGTAAAATGCCGCATTGGGGCATCTGCTCCAGCCAAGCGGTCCAGGTTTCAGACCGCTGGTCTAAAGCACATCCTTAAGTATTACTAGGGTGTTTTGTTACACCCTGTATATGGCGTTGGACATACCCTTTAAATTTAGTAAGTAATTAAAAACAAGTGGTGTCTAATCTATTATAAAACTGTAACAGAAGTGTGTCTGTACATTGAAGATATTTACAAAAAAAAGTTACGATGTGGTTTTTAGGTGTCCCTGATTCCAAATCACCAATTTTAGAATTTTTTGTCTGTCTGTTTGTTTGTTTGTTTGGGTGTTTGTTTGTTCGAGTATCACGCAAAATCTACTGAACCGATTTTGATGAAACTTCTTTTGGAAAATATAATTTATGCGGACGAAGTCGCGGGTAAAAGCTCGTATTAAATAAATGTATCGTTTTTAGATGGTGATGAAATGTCGCCAGCTTCTCGATACATAGCAATGGCGCGGCAAGGACTGTTGGGCGGCGATAGTCAAGAGACGCCGAAGCGCATCAATGATCTGAAGGAGGACGCCAGGCAAGGTAACGTGGACACCACACTGGGTTTACGACACATACTGAAGTGCGATTTTGGAAAGTCACGATCAAAATCATGATCGAATTATGCGTCATCTTTAACAAGAAATGACATTTTCTACTGCTTATTTGAACGTGTGGCTTAAAAAAATTACATTTCAGGACACTGCCGATAAATTGGTCAGTATAAATAATGACACCTATAATCAAACTGACTTTTTCAATACTATTACTATTATTCACTAGTGAGTTATAGGTTTTTTTTTAAAGGTTGAGTTGCTTTGTTCTTAAAAAAGTTTCGATACAAAAAAGATCGTGTCCAATAGTACAAATAAATTAATGTACCTATTGCTTGCTCATTTCATGCAACTTCGTGTTTAAATGTGATTTAAATCTTAGATCAAAGTAAAATTAATGGATAGGTCGAAAGTGCTTTAAGTTGAAGCACGCAAAACTAGGGCACTTCAATACAAACTAGGGTACTTGATCTGTCATCTCGGTACAAATTCGAAGTAAAACTATCAATTTTTTTGCCTCATTTTTCTGGTTTGAAATGTTCGCGTAAGGCCTGTCCATTAATTTTACTTTGATCTAAGATTTAAATAGATAATTTCAACTTGTACGTTTTTAATAAATAAAACTTTCACTCAAATATAACTTTTGTTTTCTCTGTAATAAAGAAAACTTTGAATTCCCTTTCATTGAATTTGAATTCATTTTGTACGTGGCTGAAACGCTATTCGGGAAAAGCCAAAAAAAAAAGAAACCTCATTCTTTTAGTCTATGGACGATCGCCATGCTCGCAAAGATAAAATATAGGGTAGATAAATAATATAAAGCAAGACATAGAAACGCTACTTGACATCCATTCACACTTATGATAACTGCCCATTAGAATAAGTGAAATGTCAATAGTAAACAGATACCGTCTTGAACCATTTTGTCACTGACCTCCAGCGGAAGACTCAGCTATTTCCTTACGTTAAGAACGAATTTTGCTTGAATTTGCATAAAAAGTGGTGACATTTGTTTAACAGACGTAACAGATTAACGTCTAATCTAGCTCTGTCACTCTTATGGCAATCTGTGTGCGACTGTAAGGAATGAATATAAATGATTTTGTGAATATAAACTGATTAATTTGTCCTGCTATTAATTGCGAAAAAAATTTCAGAACTCGTTTTCGCTGTTGAAATTATAGTTCTTTATTAACTAAAATATCTACAAGTACTAGTTATGAAGAAAATTATTTATGTTGTACACTGCCCGATATAAGATGTGAAGCCCTTAATGTTATGGAAAGTTTACTACCTGAAAACTCCAAAGACAAAATGATTTTTTAGTATTATTTTCTTCACATGTGTGTTGAAAAACGTCGTATGATACACGTGTGTATTGATGATTACCCCTCGCCTGCACTACCATTCTTAATTCATGTCAAGCGCGCAGTTGAAGCAAGGCTCCCTTTTTTAGGGTTCCGTACCCAAAGGGTGAAAACGGGACCCTATTACTAAGCCTACGTTGTGCGTCCGTCCGTCCGTCCGTCCGTCCGTCCGTCTGTCCGTCTGGCCGTCCGTCCGTCCGTCTGTCCTACCTATTTAGGGCTGTAACTTTTGAACCGTAATAGCTAGATAGTTGAAATTTTCTTAGGTTATGTGTTATTACGGCGGATTTGTTAACAAATAATAAAAATGTCAAAACATTAAAAATTAAGGGGGGTTCTCAACAAGAAACTAGTTCTTATCAACGTTTTTTCTTCTCGCGACTTATAGTAAAAACGGTAATACATACAAGCGTCAAACTTAGTGTGATTATAGAGCAAACTCTACAGAATAACAACAAATACTAAAAACCGGCCAAGTGTGAGTCGGTCTCGCGCTAAAGGTCTCGGACAAAAAAAGATATTTTCTAAGATGATAATGTTGTGTTCTGTGGTGGTGTGGTACGGAACCCTCGGTGCGCGAGTAGCCGGACTCGCACTTAAATATCTATAAATATAAATATCTTGGAGAATGTCACACAAATTATCTAGTCACATTTAAAGTACCAGAATCTAGCCTGGACTTGTATTACGATGACTAGACAACGATATATAGAATACATATATAGATACAAACATCCATGACTCGGGTACAAATATTCATATTCATCATACAAATATTTGTCCCTTACGGGATTCGAACCCACGACCCTCGGCACAGCAGGCAGGTTCACTACCGACTGTGCTACCGGGCTGTCTAACTTGACCGCTTTTATTTAATTATTTACTTTGTTTCAGACGGTGACACAGTAAGAACGCCTTCATTAGAAGACGCGCTATCTACCCCCAACCTAAGAGGGCTCAGTCCGACCACGAGGCGAAGAATACAAGCCGTGAAACGGGGCGAAATGCCTTCTGACCCCATACGGACACCCACTGACCCTTGTGAGTATAACCCACCCCTACCACTCACTACACTGATACAAACCGTGAGAAAAATTATCTATCTATCTACAGGGAATTTGATATCATTAGCATCCTTTTAAACTAAGAGTCTACCCCTTAGACAATTTAATAGGGCCTCGCCTTGCGGTAGCATTTCCCTTCTGCCACGGTATAAGATCAATTGATCTTGCGCATTTACACCCAATTTTATACCTTATCACTAAACGAGACAGCCTATAATAGCGAAACAATAATTTTGAACTTAGAACGTTTGGGGTTCACACGAGACTACTTTTCATGATTTTTAACATTCAAAATTAGAATCTAAACTTATCTAAACTATTATAAAACTGTAACAGAAGTGTGTCTGTACATTGAAGATATTTACAAAAAAAAGATTACGATATGATTTTTAGATGTCCCTGATTCCAAATCACCAATTTTTTGATTTTTTGTCTGTCTGTTTGTTTGTTTGTTCGAGTATCACGCAAACACTACTGAACCGATTTTGATGAAACTTTTTTTGTTTGATAGCTTATCATCTGACTTAAAATCTGGTATATAATATATGCGGACGAAGTCGCGGGTAAAAGCTCGTGGATAATAAAATCCAAAGTTGCGGATTTCATTGTACCTCGCCCCCCGCAAAAGTGGCAGAAATGTTTCTTAGTAGAATGACACGCGTAACTCGTCCCTATACTATTAAATTGTCTAAGGTCTACCCATCAAACTGAACAACTTTTACTATGGGAGCAAACCGATTGGAGCAAAAAAAATATCTGCTGCTCCATACTAAACTGCAATGCCTACTCGACTCAAATGTATGTCACAGCAGATTTTTTTTTTGCTCCGATGGAATTGCTCCTATAGTAAAAGTTGTTCAGTTTGATGGTTAGACTCTTAGTTTAAAAGGATGCTAATGATATCAATTTCACCCTGTATAACGTCGCGCCTCTTTCCCAGTGGGATAGGCAGAGATCAGAGCGTGCCATTTATTACGATTTTTACACACCTCTTGTCTCATGCACATCCATACATCCCTTCATACATGCTCGTCATACTCCACACCTCCCCTTTTTTGAATGACGCAACTGATTTGATCAGCATACGTCCTGCGAGGGCGCCCTCTGCCACTGCTGCCACTTCCACTCACATTTAGCAATATACAGGGACCTTCTTTTTTATGAGGCTGATCAGACCATCAAACTGAACAACTTTCTCTATGAGACCAACGTCGAAATCGCGAAAAACAATCTGCTGTCCCATAGACATAGAGACAAGACATCTTGGCTCGAGTAGGTTTGCAGTTTTGTATGGAAAAGCGGACTTTTTTTTCTCGATTTCGATGTTGGTGCCATAGAGAATGTTGTTCAGTTTGACGGTCTGATCATACCCTTAAGAAAGTGTCAGCATATTAAGAAGGACCCTATATATCTATTTTGTACATCTGCTGTCACTCATCCTCTCCACATGACCAAACCAACGAAGCATACGTTTCTCTATTCTTGTTATAACATCTTTCAATTTACATCGATCTCTTAACACACAATTTCTCACTCTATCTCTCAGCGTGAAACCACACATACTTTAATTATAAAATTACCTTAATAAAAATTATTTTTTCCAGTTGACAATCAAATAGATACGCCAGATAGTGCATTTGGAGCAGCACTTAGGCCAGACTCCGGTAGACTGTCCCCCGAGGCGAGGAAACGGCTGTGGAAGGTTGTACAAGACCTGCCGTCTAAACTAGGACAACCCACCCCGGAGAAACACACTGTAAGTTATCAATGCGAGCACTAAGGCCAGATTCATTATATAACACATATAATTATGCACATTATGCAATATACATAATGATAATTATATTTGTTTACTTTCAGCCGCTATCGGAGATCCGTAACAGATTCCTAGCGCAGTTCAACAGTGATGCTCCTACGCCGCCTTCCGAACACAATTTGGCGCCAAGAAAATTACATTTACAGGTATTTATGATATTATCGTATTCAGATCTTATATTAGAATCAATCAATCTGAATACGATGATACTCTACTGTTATTAAAAGGATTTAAAATTTTACGGCTGCTGAGACGTAATGGCTCGGTAATTTAACGGACAACATTTTAAATTTGAACCACCTGTTTTTATTTGCAAATTATAAACCAGCATAGCATTTGCTCACAACAGACATAGTTTAGATTTCATTTTTGATAGATTTTTCTATTTTTAATTTAACTTAGACATTTCTAAAAAATTATGATTCAAGGCGTTACTGTGTCTAGACATTTTAAGAAAGAAACTGTCTACTAAAACTATAGGAGCCCGAGCCCGAACTACACGTTCAGTAAGTATTTCGTCATTCTGGTCCATCAGTCTGGTCATGTTTATTTGATTTGAAGGGAAACTGATATACTGAAGCACCATGTTAGTCGGGTCAATCTCGAGTCAGTTTCCCTTCAAATCAAATATACATGACCAGACTGATGAAATACTGACCGTGTAACCTCCCTCTAAAGGAATCCATCTCCTTCAACCTAACTTTGTATAGGTATGTCAGCATTTTTTAATAAATGGATAGAAAAATGTGATAATTTTTTATAAACTTTTATTCAAATAATCTCCAAAAGGTTTTCGAATATTGTTACCTTTCATTAAATGAAAATTGCCCATTGGACGAAAGCACAGCCCCACAGGTTTGGCAGGATGCGGGTTCACACCCATTCGAGACCAAAAATTATAATTTTAATTTATTTTATTTTATTTGAAACAGCACAAAATGGCTGTAACATGTTATGTTAATAATAAATAATATTCGAGTAAGTAAAGGATCATTTGATTTACATTTGTTTTAGGAGCAAGTGGATACGCCACCGGCGAAGATGCCAAAATTATCAGCTGAGCAGGTAAGTGATCACATTCTTATTATATTACATGACAACATGCTTATTTGATGAGAGAATTCTAAGCTTTATTGTAAAAACTAGAGTTTTCCCGTGACTTCGTCCACGGTTCCTGTCATCGAGATAAATTCTTGCATCTTCAGTGTACAGACCTTAGAGTATGTATAAGTAAGCTTATACTCTAAGGTACAGAAACACTGTTAAAAGAAGAATGGCAGATTTGGACCCAGCCATTTTATGCGAAAACTAAAAGCCATTCAGGACCGCGGCCACAATTATTATAAACAGAAAAAATTAAGGATTTTTTCAAAAACTTTCACATCTCCAGAAGTCCGGATTCAAAAGTAGAAATTACTAGTAAAATAGATTAATCATCCAAAAAGCAGTAGCAAAACGCAACCACGACAGCTATTTTCATCTAATATTATCACCGAGGTATTATTTGGTCGTTACGGAACGTATTTGGCTTGGTTGAACTGATAGTGTGTGTGATTTCGTTTTCTTCCATTATTATAATATTTTACGGATATCGTGAATTTACATTAAAATAAACACAATGAATGCGTAGAAGATTGAGTGGACTATCTAATAAGAAAAATTATGAGTTTCCACACTTAAAACAAAAGATATCATAAGGAGAAATACCTTTCCTCCAATATCTACAGGTTACAACCAATTAACTTTTTTGTTAGTTTAGTTTCATTCTACACGTATTACTAAGTTTCATTCATGTACAGGACCTCTAAGTCTGCGTCTCAAATTACATGGCCGTCCGCCAAACTTCTTTATAATAGTTTAGATGTTTCTACTCGTAGATTTTCTTTTGATACTATATCTATCTATACTATTCTGCCGGGTTAGTACTTCAACCCGCAATAGCGTGATATAGCACCATCACGGTTCCGCTCTCTTTCTATTTGCGCGCGAACGAACGAGATAAAAGACTTGATATTAAGTGATACAGCCGTATTACGTGCAACGTGCTAGCTAGGCAGATGCTATTACAAAACTGTCAATGTTTGTTTCGAGCATCACGCAAAAACTACTGAACCTATTTTGATGAAACTGCTTGATAGCTTATGATTTGACATAAAATCTATTATACAGGGTGTAACAAAACACCCTAGTAATACTAAAGGGGGTGCTGCAGACCATCAAACTGAACAACTTTCACTATGGAGCCAACTTCGAAATCGCGAAATAAAAATCATCTATCTCATACAAAACTGCAGTATCGGCTCGACTCAAATGTACGGGACAGCAGATTTTTTAAATTTTTTCTCAGCTTTGGCTCCATAGTGAAAGTTGTTCAGTTTGATGGTCTGAAGCACCCCCTTAAATATTACTAGGGTGTTTTGTTACACTCTGTATATCTCTTGGCCGCAAACTTTTTAAACGTATGTCGTACTTACTTACATTGACTCTTCGGTGAGAAAGTTATTGTTATTGTTCACAAAATCCAACAGAGTGCAGGAGGACTTAGTAATAGCGACGTGAACGACAGCACAAAAAGCGCTTCAAGCACATCAACGCTCCCTCCAGCGGTAGACGCCCAACTGAACAGACTGAGCGCAGCGCTGAGCGGGCTGACCTCTCAGCGGCCGCGTCGGTCCACTAGGGACTCTATCACTATTACACGACCTAAAGGTGAGTGCCCTCTAATATATCTAGGTGACTAAGATTTTTTCACATTCTGAGAATAGCGATATATTGTCAAAGGGTAAAAACGGGACCCTATTACTAAGCCTACGTTGTCCGTCCGTCCGTCCGTGTGTCCGTCTGTCCGTCTGTCTGTCCGTCTGTCCGTCTGTCCGTCCGTCCGTCCCTCCGTCCGTCTGTCCTACCTATTTAGGGCTGTAACTTTTGAACCGTAATAGCTAGATAGTTGAAATTTTCTCAGATTATGCGTTATTGCGGCGGATTTATTAACAAATAATAAAAATGTCAAAAGTTAAAAATTAAGGGGGGTTCTCAAAAGAAACTAGTTTAGATCAACGTTTTTTCTTCACACTCTATCGTAAAAACGGTAATACATACAAGCGTCAAACTTAGTGTGATTATAGAGCATACTCTACAGAATAGCAACAAATACTAAAAACCGGTCAAGTGTGAGTCGGTCTCGCGCTAAAGATCCCGGACAAAAAAAGTTTTATTTTCTAAGTTAGTAATGTTGTGTTTTGTAGTGGTGTGGTACGGAACCCTCGGTGCGCGAGTAGCCCGACTCGCACTTGACCGCTTTTATTTAATTAATTATAAGGACTGTCCTTCGCAGGAACGTCATTCGCTAGAGCAAATAAGATAGACGGAACGCGATCGCGCGCGGCGGGGCTGCGGTGTGCGTTCGCGTTCCGTCTACCTTATTTGCTCTAGCAAATGACGTTCCTGAGTGACAGAAAAGGATGGAGCGACAGAAAAAGGCGATGCGGTGCTTAGACAATTTATATAGGGACTCGCCTTGCGGTAGCATTTCCCCTCTGCCACGGTATAAGAACAATTGATCTTGTGCATTTACAACCAATTTTATACCTTATCACTAAACGAGACAGCCTATAATTGCGAAACAATAATTTCGAACTTAGAACGTTTGGGGTTCACACGAGACTACTTTTCATGATTTTTAACATTCAAAATTAGAATCTAAACTTATGGGGAATAAGTTCCAAAGTTGCGGATTTCATGTTACCTCGCCCCCCGCAAAAAGTGGCAGAAATGTATATATAACATACATACATACATAAGCTCACGCCATTGTCCCAAGGGGGTAGGCAGAGACCACGGACGGGTGTAACAATACACCCTAGTAATACTTAAGGGGGTGCTTCAGACCATCAAACTGAACAACTTTCACTATGGAGCCAACATCGAGAAAAAATAAAAAAAATCAGCTGTCCCATACAAAAGTGCAGTACCGACTCTACTATAATGTATATAAATTGTCTAAGATGCGGTGCTGCCAGATGAGGTTCCACCCTTAAATGAACCTACATTTCGTCAACTATTTCGCAGGTCTAGAGTTGGAGCAAGGGCCGGAGTCTCAACCCAACACGGTGGGGTGGGACGATACCACGCCAGCTCAACAGGTGTCCGAAACAACCACGCCTCTAATCAAACGGTTCATGCTCTCATCTAATGTTGATGTAAGTATTCAATAGACAATCAACATCATCATCAGCCTGTCATCGTTGATCTTGGAGCGAGGACCGGAGTCTCAACCCAACACGGTGGGGTGGGACGATACCACGCCAGCTCAACAGGTGTCCGAAACAACCACGCCTCTAATCAAACGGTTCATGCTCTCATCTAATGTTGATGTAAGTATTCAATAGACAATCAACATCATCATCAGCCTGTCATCGTTGATCTTGGAGCGAGGACCGGAGTCTCAACCCAACACGGTGGGGTGGGACGATACCACGCCAGCTCAACAGGTGTCCGAAACAACCACGCCTCTAATCAAACGGTTCATGCTCTCATCTAATGTTGATGTAAGTATTCAATAGACAATCAACATCATCATCAGCCTGTCATCGTTGATCTTGGAGCGAGGACCGGAGTCTCAACCCAACACGGTGGGGTGGGACGATACCACGCCAGCTCAACAGGTGTCCGAAACAACCACGCCTCTAATCAAACGGTTCATGCTCTCATCTAATGTTGATGTAAGTATTCAATAGACAATCAACATCATCATCAGCCTGTCATCGTTGATCTTGGAGCGAGGACCGGAGTCTCAACCCAACACGGTGGGGTGGGACGATACCACGCCAGCTCAACAGGTGTCCGAAACAACCACGCCTCTAATCAAACGGTTCATGCTCTCATCTAATGTTGATGTAAGTATTCAATAGACAATCAACATCATCATCAGCCTGTCATCGTTGATCTTGGAGCGAGGACCGGAGTCTCAACCCAACACGGTGGGGTGGGACGATACCACGCCAGCTCAACAGGTGTCCGAAACAACCACGCCTCTAATCAAACGGTTCATGCTCTCATCTAATGTTGATGTAAGTATTCAATAGACAATCAACATCATCATCAGCCTGTCATCGTTGATCTTGGAGCGAGGACCGGAGTCTCAACCCAACACGGTGGGGTGGGACGATACCACGCCAGCTCAACAGGTGTCCGAAACAACCACGCCTCTAATCAAACGGTTCATGCTCTCATCTAATGTTGATGTAAGTATTCAATAGACAATCAACATCATCATCAGCCTGTCATCGTTGATCTTGGAGCGAGGACCGGAGTCTCAACCCAACACGGTGGGGTGGGACGATACCACGCCAGCTCAACAGGTGTCCGAAACAACCACGCCTCTAATCAAACGGTTCATGCTCTCATCTAATGTTGATGTAAGTATTCAATAGACAATCAACATCATCATCAGCCTGTCATCGTTGATCTTGGAGCGAGGACCGGAGTCTCAACCCAACACGGTGGGGTGGGACGATACCACGCCAGCTCAACAGGTGTCCGAAACAACCACGCCTCTAATCAAACGGTTCATGCTCTCATCTAATGTTGATGTAAGTATTCAATAGACAATCAACATCATCATCAGCCTGTCATCGTTGATCTTGGAGCGAGGACCGGAGTCTCAACCCAACACGGTGGGGTGGGACGATACCACGCCAGCTCAACAGGTGTCCGAAACAACCACGCCTCTAATCAAACGGTTCATGCTCTCATCTAATGTTGATGTAAGTATTCAATAGACAATCAACATCATCATCAGCCTGTCATCGTTGATCTTGGAGCGAGGACCGGAGTCTCAACCCAACACGGTGGGGTGGGACGATACCACGCCAGCTCAACAGGTGTCCGAAACAACCACGCCTCTAATCAAACGGTTCATGCTCTCATCTAATGTTGATGTAAGTATTCAATAGACAATCAACATCATCATCAGCCTGTCATCGTTGATCTTGGAGCGAGGACCGGAGTCTCAACCCAACACGGTGGGGTGGGACGATACCACGCCAGCTCAACAGGTGTCCGAAACAACCACGCCTCTAATCAAACGGTTCATGCTCTCATCTAATGTTGATGTAAGTATTCAATAGACAATCAACATCATCATCAGCCTGTCATCGTTGATCTTGGAGCGAGGACCGGAGTCTCAACCCAACACGGTGGGGTGGGACGATACCACGCCAGCTCAACAGGTGTCCGAAACAACCACGCCTCTAATCAAACGGTTCATGCTCTCATCTAATGTTGATGTAAGTATTCAATAGACAATCAACATCATCATCAGCCTGTCATCGTTGATCTTGGAGCGAGGACCGGAGTCTCAACCCAACACGGTGGGGTGGGACGATACCACGCCAGCTCAACAGGTGTCCGAAACAACCACGCCTCTAATCAAACGGTTCATGCTCTCATCTAATGTTGATGTAAGTATTCAATAGACAATCAACATCATCATCAGCCTGTCATCGTTGATCTTGGAGCGAGGACCGGAGTCTCAACCCAACACGGTGGGGTGGGACGATACCACGCCAGCTCAACAGGTGTCCGAAACAACCACGCCTCTAATCAAACGGTTCATGCTCTCATCTAATGTTGATGTAAGTATTCAATAGACAGTCAACATCATCATCAGCCTGTCATCGTTGATCTTGGAGCAACGACCGGAGTCTCAACCCAACACGGTGGGGTGGGACGATACCACGCCAGCTCAACAGGTGTCCGAAACAACCACGCCTCTAATCAAACGGTTCATGCTGTCATCTAATGTTGATGTAAGTATTCAATAGACAGTCAACATCATCATCAGCCTGTCATCGTTGATCTTGGAGCAACGACCGGAGTCTCAACCCAACACGGTGGGGTGGGACGATACCACGCCAGCTCAACAGGTGTCGGAGCCAACCACGCCTCTAATCAAACGGTTCATGCTCTCATCTAATGTTGATGTAAGTATTCAATAGACAATCAACATCATCATCAGCCTGTCATCGTCCATCGTTGATCTTGGAGCAAGGACCGGAGTCTCAACCCAACACGGTGGGGTGGGACGATACCACGCCAGCTCAACAAGTGTCCGAAACAACCACGCCTCTAATCAAACGGTTCATGCTCTCATCTAATGTTGATGTAAGTATTCAATAGACAATCAACATCATCATCAGCCTGTCATCGTTGATCTTGGAGCGAGGACCGGAGTCCCAACCCAACACGGTGGGGTGGGACGATACCACGCCAGCTCAACAAGTGTCCGAAACAACCACGCCTCTAATCAAACGGTTCATGCTCTCATCTAATGTTGATGTAAGTTTGCAAGCATGGATATACATACACACTCTACCTTATAACTTTTGTTTTAAAACCTCATCTAACTTTATAATATAACTGTTGTTTATAAATCTGTTTATCTACGTAACAACTTTGCGTATCAAAGTTCTTTGTTGATAAACACAATTTCAGGATATCGAAATATACTGAGAAGTAATCTTGTTAAGAGGGCTATCGGAGTCCAGTGGCGCCCTCGCCACAATAATAAAGATTTCTCAATAAAGAAACCCTAAATTAAAAAAGTGCTCAACAGATAAACTACAAAAGCCTTCAAGCTATTTTCATAGAATACTTTTATAGGTTTTTTAAACATACAAATTTTGAAAAAAAAAAACGGCCGCTTTTGTTTTTATTTGTAATTATCTAAAAGTGGAATGTTTAGAACCTATAAAAGTATTGTATAACAATGGCTTGAAGGCTTTTTGTAGTTTATCTGTTGAGCACTTTTTTAATTTAGGCTTTCTTTATTGACAAATCTTTATTAATGTGACGAGGGCGCCACTGGACTCCGATAGCCCTCTTAATATAGTTTTTGTTTTTGTTGATATTTGAAATTAAAATAATAAATATAAATTTTGGCTAGCGACGTTTTCGGGGATCCTGACATTCACCGATCTTTTTATTTACCTACATGGGATTGAACGCCACTGGTCATAATTAAAAGTACGAATAACGAATACAAACACGTACACACGGCGACACATCAGGTTACGCACCCTATATACCTAGGGCTGCCATCCGTCCGGGTTTCCCCGGATTTGTCCTAGTTTGAAAGGCGTCCGGGGAAAATTTCAGATTTTACTGAAATGTCCGGGGTTTTTGATGTCCTTGTCCGGCGACGGCAATTTTGGTGATGGCAGCCCAAACTGTAGCTAACCCTGATATAGGCCTCGGTCTTTTTGGGTTGTTACTGCTACACCTGCATAATATTGGAGACGCTTACTTGAATCTATTCTGAGCTGTATATTGTGTCTTGTATTTTTGTTGTCTTACAAATAAATAAAAAATAAATATTCCAGAACCAAGAAGAAATAATAGAAATGATCCAACACCTAGGCGGTGAAGTGTGTGAAGGTAGCGAGCTGGACCCCGAGGCGACACATCTGCTATGCGCGGCGCCGGGCCGCAGCGAGAAGATGCTGGGGTCCGTGGCCGCGGGCCGCTGGGTGCTCCACCCCGCTTATGTAGCCAGGAGCCGCGCCACGGGCTCCTTCCTACCGGTGAGAATTGCCTGAAGTTTACCTTTTAATTTTTATACTCCCATGAAGCCTGGTCCACAAATACCTACCATTACAAATGACTGCCTCCGTGGTCTAATGGTTAAGAGCATTGGGCTCTCGACACGGAGGTCGTGGGTTCGATTCCCACGAGGGACACCTAGTGATATGTCACTTTGTGCGTTTTTCCCCAGTTGACATTGCACGTTGAATCACCTAATTGTCTGAAAAGAAGGATGATTGCGTGCTTCGGATGGCACGTTAAGCCGTTGGTCCCGGCTACTATCTCTGGTGGTAGTAGTCGTGACATAAAAACCACGTCAGAGGCTGTAAGGTGGTCAAAATTTTTCAAAAAAAAAATTCAAAATTCAAAATTTTTTATTCAAAATAATATCATATAGATAGCTTTTTGACGTCATTTTTTGACTCTACCACCGCGTCGGAAGGTGTTCCGTTGAGAGAAGATGCGGCCAGAAACTCTACAACACACATCTTTTAAACAAAACAAAATCTACAAAGTACAATTAAAATACAATATTGCATTACATGATGTAAAATTGTCAAGACCAGACATTTTGGTCATTCAAATCTGGGTCTGAAAAAACTCTGACACCAGGGCTTGCTAGTTGCTGCTAGATTCTGAAGAAGATAGATCCGTTATGGCAGCATCATTATCCACAGTTCGATCCATCTATTGCTAGGCATGGATCTGTATTTGTGTATGCCACCCTCTTCTACCCTGAGTGCCTCGCAAAATACAGTTGGACAGATCCTATAAAAGTACACATTATCCTGCTAATGAGAGATTTCACGAATGATTTATTTTAGAGCCTACACAGACTTTTACCGCAGACCTTACTGGAAAATATCAAAAATGTGTTTTGATTTCTCAGACTTGCTTTGACGCAAGCTAAATGTTACGGTGTATTGTTCACGACAGCATGATACACTATAAAACATTATTCATGTCACTGGCTCCGAATTTACTCCTATAAGTCTGTCCAACATAGAATTGTGATTTTGACAGACCGTTTTAGAGCGATTATTTTACTTTCTGAAAATGTTTGAGCCGTAAACCCTGTAATTTTATGTTAAATGTTAATTAATCTTGTATAATTTTAGCTTTGACGGCTCAAACAGCTTTAAAAAGTAAAATGAAATCTCGAAAACCGCCTGTCAAAATCACCATGCTATCTTGGACGAACTATAATTTCCAGTTTTCCACTTTTACAACTGACTATCTACCCACAGGAAGAAGAATACGAATGGGGCAACCCTAAAGCGACAACGCTGCCAGCCCTGGCAGGATCAGAGCGCACTTTAGCCGCGGCCGCGAGTCGGTGGCGCCAGCGCCGCGGCCGGGGAGCCCCCGGGCCCTTCAGCGGCATTGTGGCGCTGCTGCACGTGCCGCCCGCCAGGAGGCGCCTGCTGGCGAGACTAGTCAGTGCCGGGGGCGGAGTTGCGCCCGACGACGAGTAAGTTTTGCTTCGGCTTTTGCCACACGCTAAAGTAAGACATTGGTGTCGATTCGAACTGTGTTACGACTTAACTAAATTTATTCCTGTCACTTTCTAAAATAAGATTCAGAAAAGAGACAGAAAACCAACAGCTGACTTTAGTGCTGTCAAAGTGACGTTACATTACACGCCCAAAATAAGATGCCATCATAATGTACGCCATCTTATTTATGGCGTTTTTGGGCGTGTAACGTCACTTTGACAGCACTAAAGTCAGTTGTTGGTTTTCTGTCTCTTTTCTTAATCTTATTTTAGAAAGTGACAGGAATAAATTTAGTTAAGTCGTGGCACAGTTCGAATCGACACCATTGAGTGACTGCAACACTTATGATAGCGCCGCGTGGGTAGGACAAGGTGAACCGACTACCTGGTGAAGGCGGCGGGATCCCGTTGGATGAGGGCAGCGCAGGGCCGGTCGTTGTGGCCATCCTTGGGGGAGGCCTATGTCCAGCAGAGGACTTCTATCAGCCGATAATACGATTATGATCACTTATGATGCCTCTGGCTCGAGGACTTGGCCCTGTATCCACCAAAGCTGAGAAGGGTGGGACGGAGATGCCTAGTGGCTTGGGTGCATCCATCGAAGCGGAAAGGAGCGGAATGGTGTATTGGCTTGTTGACAAGCGGCCCGCTCTTCGTCTGCCCGACCCCGCTCTACTCCGCTCCTCCCATCTCGGTTTTTTACGAGCCTTTTTTTAGGAGTAGAATAAACATAAAGCTACACAATCCCGTCGACCCAGGTAGGAGACGCGAATTATAATTAGTGGTCGGTAACTATTGTGCAACTCGCGGCAAACTCTAGGGGTGACAATTGTAACACATATCATTGTTAAGAATTACAATGTTATCATATCGTTTTCTTTTAGTTTTTTTCTAACACGGCCCCAAATTAGAGTTATTTTCACGTTTCTCATTCATTTATTCTTTCCTGTTTGTGAAAGGCAAAGGGAACTAACCCATACGGCCATGTGCAGTCAAGACCACGTTAAGCTTGAGATTTGAAGTGCGATATTGTTTTTTATACGAACGGCATAAGAACAGTACCTAGATCAAGGTGACGAGCTTCACGTGTTCTCTACTGTATCTAGGTATGTTTCATATTGATAATTTCATAATATAATTGAAATGGCACACTGATTTGAACATGACTTGTAAGAATAATAATAAAAACTCAAGGCCACAAAAAACTCGCTTATTTTATTACCAACCCTGAAAATGCCGCGAATCGCACAATAATTACCGATCTATAATTATAATCTACAGTTATAATCATAGCCATTAAAAACCTATAGACTTTTTTTACTTTTTGGATTTGTAAATGTTACATGTCTTGGGTTCGAGTTCCGTCACGAAGTTATTCAATCTTTAATTTGAAAATAATTTTTCTCTAGAGTATTTAGCAACTTAATTTAGTTATCAGCTTATACAGGGTGAATTTAAAATCATTAGCAAGATGCTAATGAACTATGGCTACCCATCAAACTGAAAAACTGGAGCAAACGTGAAATCGCAAAAAAAAATCTGTTGTTTCATACATTTGAGTCATTTCGGCAGTTTAGTATGGAACAGCAGATTTTTTTTTTGTTTACCTGCTTTCAAGAGCAAACGCAACAAGTATTTGTATGTCTTCTAACTTAATGTACATCTTTCCAGACCGCCATACAACAACGACACCATCACAGTATGTTTCGCGGACATCAAACGGTACCCCCTCTCAGACAGAGACACTGCCTGGCTGATATCAAGGAGGATCCCGGTGTGCGCTCCAGTGCTCCTCAGCTCGTACCTGACCGACGACCCGCCGCCCAACCCCATCGAACATTGTCTACCCGATTACAGAACATAACTTGTAAATAGTATAAGTAAATAAGTATTGATTTTTACTTTGTTTTTTCTTTACGTAAACGACTACCAGAATTCATCATTCATCTGCCTTCTCTCTATCCACCCCACTTCTTGGGCACCGGCCTACCAAAATGGTGAGGTTGTATTAGTACAAGAGATAGACGTTCTTTTTTTTATCATCAGCTGCAACGCTGATTCTGTATTCATAGGGTGAAAAGCATCTATGTGATGGGGATTGGCAAGGTCTACCTTCATAAATCCAGTTCATTTAGGTGTTACAGCCGTTCAAAGGTCTGTTATGGTTGCTAAAAATGAATATGCATATGCAGGTATTAGTGTAATATGCTCTGCTATGCGAGCAGTCAGAACCTGACATGGTCTGACAGTCGGTTTATTAGATACAGCCAAGGACACAGCCGTTCAAAGGTCGGATCTTTTAGCCTTGAATTGAGTGACAGACCACGTCTCTGTGCCATATGTCATCACTGGCAATTTACACTGCTTCACACCATCAAACTGAACAACTTTCACTATGGAGCCAACTTCGAAATCGCGAAAAAAAATCAGCTGTCCCATACAAAACTGTTGTACCGACTCGACTAAAATGTATGGGACTGCTGTTTTTTTTTCGCGATTTCAAAGTTGGCTCCATAGTGAAAGTTGTTCAGTTTGATAGTCTGAAGCACCCCCTTAAGTATTACTAGTGTGTTTTATTACACCCTGTATTATACTCTTTGGTCTTGAGACACTGCGGTATTTGGGACGAGAAGATAAGCTTGATGGACTATACTTACGCATCAGGATTCAGGATTTCTTCTTCAGCGTAGCAGATTTCCTCCCGACGTTTGAGAGTAGTCTGTGTTACGTATTAATATACCCTCTTTTTATTCAGCTTTAGTTATGTTTCAAATGGACAATAGACTGCCCAAGATTATTTATAATTATTATCATAAAACACGACATTAATTGTTTTAGAATTTTGTTGAAATAACCAGGTCCTGTTCATAATCATAATTTATTTCTCATTATAAGTAGATAAGTTAAATAGGTATCCGATTAGTCAAGAACAAGGATCGGACTGGAATCCAAAGACTACATTTTACCTGGAATCGATCGGTGTCTTGACTAAGCGCAAACTCGATTTTTTTTAACGTTTACACTGGTCTCGCTCTTCACTTCTTGCCACCCATAGATAAGCTACTTGTTGCCACCATACAATTTATACCTCTATAATTTATACCTATCTCTATTAATCAATGATATTATTCTTATAGCCCAGTAATTTTACGGAGTTTTGTTAGGACGGGTGGGGAGTAATTATTAATGGGACTTTTAAACTGTAACCGGCACCGTTTAGTGACAAAAAGACGACCTGAAAACATATTAAAAAAAAATCATTACCCAACATAGAAATCAAAATTGTATCTCCCAGAAGGCTTTTAACTAATTAATATTATTACCAATGCACTCATTTAAATTATATTTAACAATATAATTTATTTTTGAGCAATAAAATAGGCATTGAAATTTTAAAAATGATGTGTATTTTTCAAAGCCTTCAAACTAGACAAAAATATTAACACCACGTTTGAAATATGTATAATGGTAAGGCTTAAAAATGTGCAAAAAAACATAAAACAATTTACCATCTGGTTTTTTAGAACGAGATAAATGCTAAATTTTAAATTTGGGGCTGTTGTAGACGTAATTTTTTTTTATTTTGTTACATTTCTAAGCTCATATTGGCTCTTAAATACTATACCGAAAAATAATATCAATTATTAATTAGTCCCGGCTCAAACCGTAAAATGACTGGGCTATTACCAAAAGAAGCAGAATTTACTAGGCGTTCACTTCGAGTTGACCGCTCCTTCCCTTCCCGCTTCCCCGCACCGCACCCCTAAGAGACCCTATATTGAATATGCAATTTTATAACCTTTAGCAACGCAACCACGTACGGAACGTTCGTCCCGGTCACTAATATCGCTTTTAATTTTAAATTTTTATTTGCTTGTTATATTATTTTTTGTCGACGGGACCGACGGGACCAGTTAATGTGCCTGTGAGGAAATTTTGTAACAGTCATCGAAGGCCAACAGGACGTGAACGGGTAGTATGTTACTAGCGCGCGAAAAGGGAATACTCGAAAAAGACCCAAGTGGCAATTCTTTCAATAGTCCGCGTCAAACACTGCTACGAGCGAGACGGCCCGCGTGGCGCGACACAATTTTACTAGCAATTTTTCTATCTTGTCTAAAATAAATATCATTGCTATCAATACTTTAAACATACTTCTTAACCATCAATTTAATTACATGGTCAGTTTTCGGGTAATCCATCCCGTGCTCAGCTAATTCAGCCAAGGTCACTTCAGCAATAGATTCGAATCCAGCGCGGGATGCTGAGATCTGGGATGCGATGCCGGTGAACACTGTCGACGTCCCTTTAATACCCATTGATTGGCTCAAACGTTCTCTGAAAATAATAACATGGGAAAACTTACAAAAAAATATCGACTTAAATCTTTACAGAAATAATAGGATGACAATAGAAACTCCTGTTTAAGGCTGCTTGTCCATTGACGAGAGCTGGCTGTGCGAGCTGTGTAGCTGTGTAAATGGTACCGATTCGGACCACGTACCACGACTTAACTAAATTTATTCCTGTCACTTTCTAAAATAAGATTAAGAAAAGAGACAGAAAACCAACAGCTGACTTTAGTGCTGTCAAAGTGACGTTACACGCCCAAAATAAGATGCCATCATAATGTACGCCATCTTATTTAAAGCGTTTTTGGAAGTGTAACGTCACTTTGAAAGCACTAAAGTCAGCTGATGGTTTTCTGTCTCTTTTCTTAATCTTATTTTAGAAAGTGACAGGAATACATTTAGTTAGCTAAGTCGTGGCACCATAGACGAAGAATTTTGCTTACTTACTATTTCTACGCGTGGCACAGTCCGAATCGAGGCCAATATTAACCAATCAGGAGCTCGGCCGATCTCGGTCGGATCTCTGATTGGTTAATATTTACACAGCTACACAGCTCGCACAGCCAGCTCGCGTCAATGGACAGGCAGCCTTAGGGTTCTGTAGAGGTACTCTAGGTATAGCCCAGTCATTTTACGGTTTTAGCTGGGACTAATTAATAATTGATATTTTTTTCGGTATAGTATTTAAGAGCCAATTTGAGCTTAAATGTACCAAAATTAAAACAATTATCACGTCAGCAACAGCCCCAAATTTTAAATTTAGCATTTATCTCGTTCCAAAAAAACGAATGGTACTTAATTTTTTTTGCAAGCTTTTAAGGCTTATACATACTTCAAACATGGTGTTAATATTTTTGTCTACTTAGAAGGCTTAGAAAAATACATTAGTATTTTCTATTAAATATCTCATTGTTTAAACTTCTATGCCTATTTTATTGGTCAAAATGATTTACATTGTTAAATCTAATTAAAATGAGCGCATTGGTATAAATAGTTGCGCGTTGTTGTATGGTTTCCATAATAAACAGCCTATAAATAGTGCTTTCTTCCGATCATTACAATGTATGTGCCTGTGAGCGTTATTTATTTATTTATTTATTTATTTATTGGTATAAATATTATTAATTTAAAAGCCTTCTGGGAGATACAATTTTGATTTCTATGTTGCGTAGCGAATTTTTTAGAATATGTTTTCCGATAGTTTTTTTGTCAATTTGGTTACAGTTTAAAAGTCCAATTCATAATTACTCCCCACCCCTCCTAACAAAACTCCGTAAAATGACTGGGCTAGTACTCTTTTATTCGTTCTTTGAGTATGAAGTACCGACACCGACTTGGTTTGCTTAAGGAAAATACCGCGCCAATTAATGCGCATATTGAATCTTCAATAGATATTTAAGATATTTTTCCTCAATGTATCAATCGGTTTTTCCATAGGTCATTGGTTTTTCCACCGCGCACACAACCCATACAAGGTAAAAATAAACATTTAAAACTTTTTACGGGGCTGTTTAGACCATCAAACTGAACAACTTTCAGTATGGGACCAACATCGAAATCGCGAAAAAAAAGAATCAGCTGTCCCATACATTTAGCTCGAGTTGATTTGTAGTTTAGTATGGAACATCCGATTTTTTTTCGCGAGTTCGATATTGGTTCCGTAGTGAAAGTTGTTCAGTTCGATGGTCTAATCTAAACAACCCCATTAAATGTTTATTCGTATTTTTGTAGCACCTTGCAGATGTACCTACCTACATATTCTAATATAGTTTTTTATATGTACAGGTCTGGAGTGCGATTTTTGAAACTCATTCTTTGAACTCAGCAGTTGGAGACGTGCATCTTTCTACTGCTGATTTGACATTAAAAAAACATACTCCAGGAGTGCGATTTTTGAAAGTCAAATCAGCAGTAGAAAGATGCGTAGGTATCTCCATACATTTTCAACTGCTGAGTACAACGTATGAGATTCAAAAAACTCCCGGACTATCATGTACTAGATTTTGGTAAGTATTTCGATTGGGAATGGTAATCTGTGTCATCATCTCAGCCGATGGACGTCCACTGCTGGACATAGGCCTCCCCCAAGGATCGCCATAACGACCGGTCCCGCGCTGCCTTCATCTAACGTTTTCCCGCCGCCTTCACCAGGTCGTCGGTCCACCGTGTGAGGGGCCTACCCACGCTGCGCTTTCTGGTACGCGGTCGCCACTCGAGAACTTTTCGGCCCCACCGGCCATCGGTTCTGCGAGCAATGTGCCCCGCCCACTGCCACTTAAGTTTAGCAATTCTTTGGGCTATGTCAGTTACTCTGGTTCTTCTGCGGATCTCTTCATTTCTGATTCGATCTCGCAGGGAAACTCTGAGCATAGCCCTCTCCATTGCCCTTTGGGTGACTTTCAGCCTTTTTATGAGGCCTTGAGTGAACGACGACGTCTCTGTAATCGTGTCTCGGTAATCTGTGTAATAAATAATAATTATCCAACATAACAAAAAACCTGTTTACCTTGCATCTAATATCCTAGATCCAAGTCCCGCTCCTCTATACTCCCTTCTAACGACCAGTCCCATAGCATACAGAACTTTGTCCATACCAAGATATTCGAACACGTCCACTTTTCCTTGAACGTATTCGAGTGCTTTGTACACATTCTGCCATGCTGCCCCTTCGATCTAGAAAAAAATTAACAACAGTTTAGGTTACGCTAGCTAAAAAGATGATAATTGTAAATCATTTGTAAATTACCAATTTCAAAATAGGCTATTTCATTTAGGTATATATCTGTGTACTGTAGAGATGGTAGGTATACCTAAGGGTTCCGTAGGTACTGGGGTGCGATTTTTGAAACTCATACTTTGAACTCAGCAGTTGAAAATGTATGGAGATACGCATCTTTCTACTGCTGATTTGACTTTCAAAAATACACTCCTGAAGAATGATTTTTGTAAGTCAAATCAGCAATTGAAAGATTCATATCTCCATAGTAATTTTGACTTACAAATGCTGAGTTCAACGAAATGGTCACTTTAGATTGAATTTGGGATACATATTTAGAAAGCAAAGATACGAAGCTATCCGCTTTTATTATATCTGACGTGTCGTATTGTGGTGGTTTTTTCCTTATCATCATCACTATTTAGTATAAAACAAAGTCGCTTCCCGCTGTCTGTCTGTCCCTATGTATGCTTAGATCATTAAAACTACGCAACGGATTTTGATGCGGTTTTTTTTAATAGATAGAGGAAGGTTTATATGTATATAATTAGCATTGCACCCGTGCGAAGCCGGGGCGGGTCACTAGTAAAAATATAATTTATTTAATAACTTAATAGGGTTTATTATTTCACTGAGCCTCTAACATTAACAATTCATTTTTGCCTCAAAACTTGAGATTTTGCGCTAATTCATTAACACGTTGTATACAGATGGATGATGAATGATGATTAATACTAACCTTTAACTTAGAGCGATGATAGCCCATACGGAAGAGAGCTAGCGCCTCAATCATGAGGACGCGGTTCGATTCCTGGCCTGTACCACTAAGTTCTTCGGAAATTATGTACGGTTGTATTTATCATTTACTAGCTCGGCGGTGAAGGAAAACATCGTGAGGAAACCTGCATTCCCGAGAGTGAAAAGAAAATACCGTAAGTTCGGAGGTATGCGTAAAATATGGGTGAGCTTGGGGCGAACACAAAAGATCAGCGATGGTCGCAGTGTTACATAACGACCCTTGCTTGCAATAGCAAAACCACCAATAATAATAACCTTTAACTTCTCTTCATCCTCACCCTTACAAGCAACAATGCAGCAGTTCAGAGCTACCAACGTCTTCTTGCCCTCAATATCAGTGTAGCAGCCTAGACTTGTGCGCATAGGCATGCAGACGCGCCAATAATCCGACATACTGCGTAAACTCGTCTCGTCATCTATCAGATCTGTGGATAATACAGTAACGTAAGATTAGTTATCCGCAAGTACAACCAGGGTGAATGGTGGTGAAACTAGGCACCTGGCTCGCACGTGGCTCGGAATTTGACACCCCTCCTGCTACCCCTCCGCGGGACCCCGCCGTCGCTGTGCGAGGCCGTAGCATAGCATTTCAGTTACTGTTGCACGTGTCTCTGCGCTTTAGCATTTTTAGGGTTCCGTACCCAAAGGGTAAAACGGGACCCTATTACTAAGCCTACGTTGTCCGTCCGTCCGTCCGTCTGTCCGTCCGTCCGTCCGTCTGTCCTACCTATTGAGGGCTGTAACTTTTGAACCGTAATAGCTAGATAGTTGAAATTTTCTAAGATTATGCGTTATTGCGGCGGATTTGTTAACAAATTATAAAAATGTCAAAAAGTTAAAAATTAAGGGGGATTCTCAACAAGAAACTAGTTTTTATCAACGTTTTTTCTTCACGCTCTATCGTAAGAACGGTAATACATACAAGCGTCAAACTTAGTGCGATTATAGAGCATACCCTACAGAATAACAACAAATACTAAAAACCGGCCAAGTGTGAGTCGGTCTCGCGCTAAAGGTCCCGGACCAAAAAAGTTTTTTTTTCTAAGTTAATAATGTTGTGTTTTGTAGTGGTGTGGTACGGAACCCTCGGTGCGCGAGTAGCCCGACTCGCACTTGACCGCGTTTATTAGAGTTATTGTTTCCGAGTTTTTTATTCCGAGCCACGTGCGAGCCAGGTGCCAAGTTAATTCGCCCGCGTTGTACAACATGCCATGTTTTCTAACTATACGCCGAAGAAGAAATATTTAGACTTGTGTAAAATTCCAGCGCATTGGAATCCGCGTGGTGGTCTGTCCATAGAGATAGGAAGTACTACGTGGTCTATCTAATACCTACCCATACACCCGCACCATGAACCGGGCAGCCCTGTGCCCCTGTACTTCCTATCGTGTGGGCAAGACACTGGTGCAGTCGAGAGTTTTTTCAGACCGCCTTACGGCTTCTGACGTAGTTTTTATGTAAAGACTACTACACCAGAGATAGTAGCCGGGACCAAAGGCTAAACGTGCCATCCGAAGCACGAAATCATCTTTCTTTTCAGACAATCATGTGATTCGGCCTGCAATTTCCTAACGAACTGGGGAAAAAAGCGCAAATTGACATATCACTAGGTGCCCCCCGTGGGAATCGAACCCACGACCTCCGTGTCAAGAGCCCAATGCTCTTAACCATTAGACCACTCAGGCTCCTGTACTGAAAACGATGGAGGCGAATAATTAAAAAGCGGACATGCTTTTACCCATGGACTGCCATAATTCCAGACACTATAGCATACCAATCGTTCGCCGCGTAGCTCTACCACAGCCCGGACACTGCATACAAAAAAATTTATTGACAAGATGACGTCAGCACATGCGAAACCAAAGAAATTGAACCTTATGTCTTCTTCTTAGGTAACGAGTAACCAATGCGCGGTAACCAGAGGGCGATAGAGGGGATGAGGTAAAAAGTTGGTGGGAGGAAGGGAGTGTCCGTGATGTTCTAGTAATAGATACTCTTTCTTAATACTGTGGCTCTACCATAGCGTAAATATAATAAAGTGGGTGCGCTTAGTGGCCGCGTTGGGTCTATGCTTGCGCGGAGTGCGGGGTGGCTCGCGCGGTCGGTGTGCGGAGGGGTGAGGCACCGGCGGCCGTTGGGGTACAGCGCGCAGGTGAATCGGTACTGGCACCGCGCCCCCCGCCACCCGCACCCCCCGCACGATAGGCCTGTCGCGACCCGTTAGCGCCCTCACTACTAGTATCTATATTCACTTTGGCTCTACATTCCTTCAGTTCAAAGCCAAAGGTAGAACCAACATATTATTATACTAGCATAGCCATAACTGCGCCAGGAGTGAAGTATGCGAAAAAATCTTATGACTGGCTTCTCAAGTAGATACATAAGTAGGAACCCACCTACCTACCTCTCTGCCATCAATTAACATCGCAATGAGCCAATTAATGACCCTAACAGGACAACTGCAAGCTAAACAAGCATCAATTTATAGGTACACAGAATGAGGCTTATAGATTCACCCCCTTGCAGATTCTGTGAAGTAGAGGAAACCTTTGCGAATGCGAAGTTCTCATTCACAGCAGGAGTCGCCATTCATCCCTGTCCCGCCCGAAATTCTTCGTATTGTTTATTTCTCGCTCTGTCAGACAATTCTCACATACTGTATGTTGGTTTGGGGTGGAGCCTGCAAGAGCTCACTATTGGTCGTTGAGAGGGCACAGAGATCAGTTTTAAAAGTCATGCACAAAAAACCTTTCCGCTTTCCAACCGAGCAACTTTATAGGTTAAGTTCTGTGCTAACTGTTCGGCAGCTCTTCATTTTGAGGGCCGCGGTGTCTCTACACCGCGCCACCATTACGTCTAGTGCGTACCCTGCACTGCTTGCCAAAAGAGTGTACTTCGTGCCTTTGCCCATAATTAGAACTACTTTTGCGAGTCGCTTTCCACCTTTTCTGCATCCCCGAATATACAACGGAGTTTGTAAACTTCTAGACATAAAAACATTATCAGTACGCCGTGCTAAATTTGAGATTAAAAACTGGTTGCAGACTTTGACTTACGATGGAACTGAAGACATAATCAATGATATATCTTAACATACAAGGCTTGTACTGTAACTGTAACTTATTGTCAATTATCTAACTTGTAATGCATCTAATTTTTTGTTTATTGTTAAGGATACCCAATCGTAGACCTCGCGTATCAGGCTTGCCTCGTTTTTGGTCTACCGTTTAATGTTATAGTTTTAAGCAAAAGTTAAAAATAAACGTTATCTTATCTTATCTTAGGTGGTGACACCTGCACCCTGCAGATATTAGGGGATCGATCGTTTTCAAAGGCATATAATCAGGTTCATGAAATCCGTGGGCCTCGGAAAGGACCATTAAGGTCAAGGGTGACAGCTACAATAGATCTGACTAGGTCGCAGTAGCTATTGGTCAATGACCAAGTTCTTTAAACCAAATAATAATGATACAACTGTAGGTGCATTTACATAATGTATTTAGAGATAGACCACGATTGGTACATCCCATCGCATTTAGATAAAAGTGTCCCAAAGGGGGCTCTACGTATTATTTGACCCACGTCCCGACGCAAGCCTTCCAAAGGTTCGAGTTACGGCCCGTGAGTAAACTTTTACAGAGATGTAACATGGTTAAAATATAGTTGGTACCTAGTTATAGCACAAAGCTTCTGACCCCTCCTAAATACTAATGGGATGACAGTCGTGATTTTATGTACGTATTGTAGATTGTAAAATGTGACGTTCTCAGGGCAAAGGGACCTTGTTGTCGTAATGGACTTATTAATGGATCCACAATCACTAAATAGTATAAAACAAAGTCGCTTCCCGCTGTCTGTCCCTATGTATGCTTAGATCTTTAAAACTACGCAACGGATTTTGATGCGGTTTTTTTTAATAGATAGAGTGATTCAAGAGGAAGGTTTATATCAGTATTGCACCCGTGCGAAGCCGGGGCGGGTCGCTAGTCTACAATAAATTACTCAAAACTTTTCAACAACAAGGTCCCTTTCCCAGAGAACGTCACAAATAAACATCTTACTGCAAGCAGAGCACAATACTTCATCAGCAACCAAGTGGTCGGCCAATATCTGGACGGCTTCCTCGTCATCTTCTGGAGCTAGATCCTGGATGACCCACGTCTTTCCATCAGCCTCCCATCTGTTCCACTCTCTTGGACATGACGAATCCCACTGTCTTTTAAATGGCATTTTATACCTGGAAATGAGCATAATACGTAATTAGCAGCCTATACTTGCGACTTCGAGAACTTAGGTACATAATTACATGAATAATAAGTCTATTTTGCAGTGTAAAACAAAAATACTTTATCCTGCCATAAAATGATCTCTCTAGAGTTGGCTTACTAATAGTATTTATAAGAGATAAGTGTACTTTTTGCAACCATCAGCAGCAAGGCTGATTCAGTGTTTATGGGGTATAGAGCATCTCTGTGTGTGATGGGGATGGACCAGGTCTGCCTGCATAACTTCAGTCGGTTTAGGAGAGGCTGATCATATGTTATTGTTGTAGTATGCACTGTAGCTATGTGAACAGTACAAAAACTGTCAAGTTCTGTCAGTTGGTTTAGGAGATACAGCCAATCAAAGTTCCGACCTTTGAACGGCAGACCTGGTCCATCCCCATCACAGAGAAGCTCTACACCCCATAAACACTGAATCAGCCTTGCTGCTAATGGTTGCAAAAAGTACACTTATCTCTCGAAATATAATAGCCATGCTTTTTCTTTGTTCTTTCACATTTGCTAAGGATGGAAGTCGGAAATTTATTTATCTTACTAGTATCTTCTTTGATAAAATAGTTGCAGATTTAAAGACAGATTAGAGTCATCCCTATGCTCACTGGACTTCATTGTCCACGGGAGTTACTTAGTGAGTTGAGTAAAGTTCGGTACGGTCGAAGAACAAAACACGTGACTCAACTAACTCGATATTATGCTCACATTTATTCACTTCACTAAATAACCTTTATTTTATTGTCACTACACACACGTATATCTAACAACAAGCAGACATTATAGGTACCCACCGAAGTTAATCTGGTGATATCATAGTGACATATTATTTATTTATTTTCATTTTAACGATAAGAAAAAAAATTATTTACTCTTTCGACCGATCGATTAATTCTAAATATAAAATGGTCGTACAATATAGAAATAATTTTTAAAGTAGCGTACCTAATATCTCTTCGGTAGGTAGTTAATGTCGTTATAGTACAATTTATATCACTTACCTACAAGTTTAAACAGAATTTAACACTAAATTCTATGTCAGAGATGTTCACTAGTACACTATACGTGGTCCTAAGTCCTTTACGCTCAGTAGATCACTGACCATGCATCTGCCATACTATACGGGCGGGGGGGCGTGTTAGCAGGCCTGTCTCACTCCACAGCTCAGGTAAGTTTGACAGCCGGACACCTCCGAGGTGTTAATCGCAATAGGTTGCCACTCACCCCTCGGTGGTCACCAAAAAGATTAAAATAAGGTACAGCTTGGCCAAAAACGCCACTGTCGCTTTACATGGCAACACTACACTGCAACCTAAACTATTTTGATACTTGCTGTATTTACTCCAAAAATTTATGCAAAACGTTATCTATACAGCTGCGAGGCTAGTACGTCAACCCGCGATAGCAACATTTAACATATCCATCTGTAAAATTTAGTATTTTATCTCGTTCGTTCGCGCGCAAATAGAAAGAGAGCGGAAGCGTGATAGCGCTGTATCACGCTATCGCGGGTTGGCGTATATCTACTAGCCCCGCAGCAAAATTTTACACCTTGCAGAAATTTTAAATTTATGCAACTGCATGGCTAGCATGGCAGCGAGATATAGAACTATCACACCTTCATTATCTTTCTATTTACGCGCGAACCAGCGAGATAAAAGGAATGATATAGCCGTATCACGTGCAAAATGCTATGCCTTCTGTATTCTAGAAGAAAATAATGTAAACGCATAATAATATGGAAGTAATAAATACACTTTATATTGTACTTTCAAATTATTTGTTTCTGAATTTTATCAGTATACGATTGTCATATTTTCGAAGGTCCGATATTTGCATTTCTTCTTTTTACGATTTCCATTTCCTAGCATGGCAGTTTTTTATTTATCGATGCATTCCGGACGGATTAATTTTGCGGTTGGGTTTAAAGAATTTATTTACTCAAAAGAACATTGTTCACTTACATGAGTTTTGTTAAAAATAAGCTAATAAAAACAATTAGGTATTGTGAGTGACATTGAGACAATAGAACAGTGAAAAAAAAGAAAATTATACATAAAATAAGTCTCAGCAGAGAAAACAATAATAACGCAGTAAACATCTACTAATGGTTAATATAATAAGTTAGTTACAGAAAAACAAATGAGTTATCCATCTATCTATCCATTCAACACAGAATTCCACAGCCTTCATCACCAAAATCAAATCCTCCATCCCTCACGAAATCCGGTCCGCCGCGATCGAAAAAATGTTTGTCGCAGTTAAGATAAACTAAGCAAAACAAAAAATATCACATGCGAGAATGACATGCGACGGTCAAAATTATGCGGTCGACGTATACCTACTTAAAATATGTACAATTTGGAACCTCGTGCAACCCAAACTCGAAAGGAAATCCCCTAAATGATTATTTTTCAGATGATAACTTACGATAATTGATATAATTTATTGACAACTATTGTTAAAATGCAATATTATAGTAAATATATACCTACCATATCAGCTAATCGCTTGTAAATAACATACAATTTGTTCGAAGTTTCCCAGCATGATATACCTCCAAACGTAACAGAAAATAACATACTGAATTACTAGACTAGCACCACTTTTTGTTGCTTTATCCATTTGAAATAATAATAAGGACAAAACTAAAGATTTTACGGTAAATTTTGATTTGAAACGGATAAAACTGCACTCGATGTTTGACAGTTTGACGTTTTCCATGATGTTGTCATGATAATGAAAAAAGTTTAGTTCCGATCGTAGAAAAATTCTTCGTCTATGACTTGCCGTCATTTTGTGAGTACTGAAAACCCTAGCGATGTCACGCTGTCAGCACGTGAAAGAATGAAAGAAGGAGACTTTGTAAAGGAAGCTGTCATGCCTAATGATTCGGTTCATTTTTGTTTGCACGCGCGCCGTTGTGACAGTTGGTAGGTTATTCGCGAGTTGTACGATAGGACGGGTGCGAATAACTTTGCACCTTATTGCTGTGACGAGAGAGTCGTTATTTATTTAAATCTGTTTTCGAAGTGATCCTTCTGTACGGGTAGTACTAGTATTTATTCTGTGGTGTTAGTTAGTTTTTTTTTGTGTTAGTAATAATAACCAGTATCAAAGTAACGCTATTTACGCTATGCCAGTATTTTACTGGTTTAATAGAGTCAATAACCTAGACCTAGATATAATCACAGAGTACGCGAAGTCACAGAGTATACTTACTTAACTATGATTACTGCCAGTTGCGTTAATCCTCCATTAAATCTCTTGCTGTCACTTTTTGTCTCGTTGACGTAGTAAAAGCTAGCAAGAGATTTAATGGAGGATTAACTTTAATGAACGTACGTGCAACTTACTCTAGTAATATTTAAAGGGGTGGTTTAGACATCAAAATGAACAACTTTCAACTAAGGAGACGTCGCGTCGACAAATGCAAAATTAGTATCTAGATCGTGTTTGAAAAATTGTATTGACTTTAATTGGAAAGTAGAAAGGTAATATTAAAAATTTGATCTTTCTTTGTTTGTTTATAGCACATTCGGGCGATCTGCAAGGACTGTGTATATTATCTCTTAACCCTCTGTAGCGCCGTGTGACATTTCTGTCACAAACTGATTCTCTGCCTACCAAAATTCATATATTTTTTCAAACCCTATTTAATCAATGTAACTTATCGGTCACAAACCAATGTATCGAATTAGTTTAACACAAAAAAAATAGATGTCATTACTGCCGCGTGACCATCATTGTTCGTCGACTGGTCGGGTTAAACTGCCTACATGCTTTTAAAAAATCAGTAAAAAATAGAAAAACGTGATAAATACTACGTGTTTTTGGAAAATATACAAGGTAAGTTCATGTTATTTGTGGTTTAGTGTGAGTTTTTATGTAACTGAATGCCTTCGATGAGTTTGACTTTCTGTCGTGTTTGTACCAGAAATGTCACATTGCCTAGCGTGGGAACGTTATCTTCGTGCAGAGGCTGATATATGATAATTTTTTTTTTGCTTTTCAGAATGACTTTTCGACCTTTTCAGGATGGTGATATAGCCGAGATGTTGAATACTTATGAATACAATGAAGATGGCATGGAAGATGACGATGATAGTGTTGCAGATCCAGATTATCAAGCTGAGAATGAGATGGAGCAAGACCAGTTCTAGCGATGGAAATGAAGATGATGAAGTGGACCTTGAATGAAATTATTAATAGTTTATAAGACAGTGATCCGTCTCCATCTACTGCTGCTCATGCTAAAAGCCCAGGTTAGGAGGTATGACAAGAAGATCAAGCAGTGCGTATCAATTGATCGTCCAAATATTGTTGGAGAATAAAATCGCCGCATGAGTGGCGTGGATCTAATCGATAGCATCCTGGGACACTACAAGAGTGCGAGAAATGTGGTGTTGCTCTGTAAACACAATTTTTTCAAACTATTTCACCTAAATTAAGTTACCCTTTTGATGCAGTGTGACATTTTTGACACACTCCCTTTAATTCTGTTTTTATCAAAAAAATTAAAAAAATAAGATTTTTCCAAAAACACGTGTATTTTTATTTCCTTCGATTGACATTTTTCACTACTTATTTTAAAATTTTGATATCTTGCGCTACAGAGGGTTAACATAAGAATAGGAAAACATCGTGAGAAAACCTGCATGCTTCAATTTCGAGGCATGTATCGTACCTACTGTCCATTACAAGTGGCGATGGGCTCACTCCCCGTCACACTGGACAGAGTTTCGGTACTTCTTAGTGAAACGTGGATGTTGTGAAGTTTCAGAATATCTCTGACTACCCTCTCGGGGAATATAGTCGTGAGCATAATGCTTATAAAAATAGAATAAAGTATTAAAATGTCCTTACCTTGACTAAATAATTCCAGACGTCTATACTCAGTGAATGCGTGTTTAAACTAAAAAGTTTAGAGCTAGACTAAGTAATTTCTAATTTAGGTACGTAATGGCCTCGATTCGGAGTGTACCACGACTTAACTAAACTAAATTTATTCCTGTCACTTTCTAAAATAAGATTAAGAAAAGAGACAGAAAACCAACAGCTGACTTTAGTGCTGTCAAAGTGACGTTAAATGCGCAAAATAAGATGCCATCATAATGTACGCCATCTTATTTAAAGCGTTTTTGGGCGTTTAACGTCACTTGACACACAGCTTTGACAGCACTAAAGTCAGCTGTTGGTTTTCTGTCTCTTTTCTTAATCTTATTTTAGAAAGTGACAGGAATAAATTTAGTTTAGTTAAGTCGTGTCACAGTCCGAATCGAGGCCAATTTCCTACAAAAAGCAGCAGTTCAAAATATAGGTAAATGCAGATTATTATGTTAACAGCAGCCAGCAGGTATTGAATGTAACATTAATTACATTGTATGGCGACATGACGAGACACGAATACAATTTGTTTGTGCACCTAAAGAGTCTTTAGTAAAGACACACAGATTAGTATGTTACCGATGACTAGGGTTGCCAACCCTACTATATAATATAGTATCCTACTATATTAGGGGCCCTTCTACTATAATTCTGAGAAAAATGTATAGTAGGCAAAATTACTATATTTTGATGAGCAAATAATTTATACAGAATTTAAATATATTGTTACTTAGATCCAATAAAAATGACCAATAACTTAACATTATTTTAACAATTTTCTTTCTCTTCTTCACATTTGTTCCATAAACAATTTTCTACTAAATAAACTACTGAAAAGTGTCAACAAGTTTTCCTAATGTCAGATTTATATTATTTTTTTGAAATTATATTATTTCTGTATCGAATCCAGCGACTTCTGCGTATACAGGATTCATTATTTTCTATAACGAATACGAAATAGAGAAATGATTGTTCCCTGAAAATAAGAACTTGGTATTCAAACCAAAAAATAGCAAAAACAAATCTTTATGAAAAAATTAAAATTAACAAATTCGAAAAATACTATATTTTTTCTTATTTTTCCCCGATCTACTATATTTTTTCGGGCACTAAGGCTCGAAATGAAATACTATATTTGGTGTAAAAAAAGTTGGCAACCCTACCGACGACTGATTTTAACTTATAAGTTTCAATGTATATTATATCCTAATAATAATTATTATGTGTGACTGATGTATTGTCGTGACTTAAACTGATGAATGTTGTGTACATCTATTATAGGCATGTAGGTACATTCGATAAAATACCGCATGCTAATATTATAATTTTGATATTATATTGTTGCTGTTGAGTTACCTTAATAAATAAAATAAATAAATAAAATATGTCAACGTACTCCTCTCACTTGCTGATGAATACTTAAGACAAGCATGGACAATGGACATTTTTAAGAAAAGCAAAAAATCACACAGTACCTACCTATACAACGTGTTAATGAATTAGCGCAAAACCTCATACACCCCAACTGATTTATAACAAAATAATTAAATTGCAACAATAACTTCATTATTTTTATACTTAAAATTTAAAGTTATTCGCATTTTAAGTTTTGAGGCAAAAATGATTTGTTATCATTTCAGCACTGAAAGAAAGCGCTAACGTACTCATGGATACATTTTTAAAATCTTGTTTTGGTAGTTAGTGGGATGAGTGTGCCCATACGGTGGGTTGTCATCGGATTCAGAAAATTTTATTTTTTGCAAAAAAATTAAGTATTTAATATTTTGAAAAAAAAATCCTATGTTGAAACCATGATAATTCGATTCTGCTCTCGATTCTAAACAAACTACTTTCTAGTTTTGCGTTAATTCATTAACACGTTGTATACTTGCAGTACAGTACTTGCCTACAGTCGAGCTCTCGTATGTTACTGCCCTTATTTCCATGATAACAAAAAATATTTCAAAAATATTTCGAAACAATTTTAAGAACATTTTATCTAACACCAAAACAGTGCGGAGAGAAGTAGTTACGGAACTCTACGCCATGCATGGTCCGACACGCACATGGCCGCTTTATCTTAAGGGGCTATGTAAAAAAAATAGGATTCTTCAAAGCTCCATATATCATGAAGTACTAACAGTAGGAGTATGATTTGCGGATATGTGTAAATTGAACATATACCTAATTAAAGTTTTGATTAGAGCCAAAACACGATTAAGACAAATTTTCTCGATAGAAAAACAAGCCAAAGTAGCCTCCGTTTTTGTCTTTAAACGCTTGTAACTGCTAAACGGTGAATAATAGAAACATGAGACTTGATTTAAAAAAAAGAGATTGCTATTATCTAAGTTTTGATTAGAGCAGAATTGAACTTACATAAATAGTACAATCACAATTAAATAAAGATTGTTTTTTCGCTTGATTCGTTCCAGGCACGCGCGCCGCCCCATCTCTTTCTCTCGCATCTGGCAGTAATATAAGCTATCACACGCCCGTTTCGCTTAAATTATTTTTCGACATAGGCCCTTAATTATTTATTTGCTTTGGGTATCACAAGATGCAGTGACGACAAATACAGAGATAAGTAGTAGATAGGTACATTTATTTTGTGGTGGTCGTCTTTGCCAGTAACCTTGTCTGCCGTCCATGAGGCTTAGACAATTTATACAGGAACTCGCCTTGCGGTAGCATTTCCCCTCTGCCACGGTATAAGAACAATTGATCTTGTGCATTTACACCCAATTATATACCTTATCACTAAACGAGACAGCCTATAATAGCGAAACAATAATTTCGAACTTAGAACGTTTGGGGTTCACACGAGACTACTTTCATGATTTTTAACATTCTAAACTTATGGGGAATAAAATCCAAAGTTGCGGATTTCATGTTACAGAACGTTTGGGGTTCACACGAGACTACTTTTCATGATTTTTAACATTCTAAACTTATGGGGAATAAAATCCAAAGTTGCGGATTTCACGTTACCTCGCCCCCCGCAAAAAGTGGCAGAAATGTTTGTTAGTAGAATGACACGCGTGAGGCGATGGTTCGATCCCCGTCCAAGCCGACTCGTACCTGTTTTTCGGAATTTACCATGTACTTACAATCTGTAACACCACAGACTTATTAGTGAAGGAAAATATCGTCGAGGAAACCTGCATGCTTCAATTTCGAGGCGTGTATTGTTAGGCCTTATACTGTGATAATTGTCAAGCCCAAAATTGAGGCGGCTTGAAAAAAATGTACTTTAGCAAGTTGACTTGTTGCATACCGCGAGCCCAGAATAAATGTAAATTGATATCATTAGCATACTTTTAAACTAAGAGTCTGTCTTCCGTTCAAACTGAACAACCGATCGGCACAAAAAAAAAAGCTGTTGCATACATTTGAATCGAGGAGAGTTGCAGTTTAGTATGAAACTTCAGATTTTTTTCTCCGATCAGTTTGCTCCCTTAGTAATAGTTATTCAGTTTGATGGGTAGACTCTTAGTTTAAAAAGGATGCTAATGTAATGATATCAATTTCACCCTGTAGGTAGACTACTAGGTGTATAGGTAAAAAGTACAGTCAGCAGAAAGATTTCTCTGATGCTAACATGACCGTCCCTGTAATATGATTATCTACATTGTTTTTTTTATTAACTATGGGTTTGCTCTTGACCTCAATCCAGTCCTCAGGACGAAGATGGGGTCGTAGATGTAGCGAGCTTACCTATTCACTCGTACTTTAGGAATTCGGAATTGTCAAAAAAAGGCCCCAGACTCGTAAAAATCTATGTTCTTTTCTCCTCGTATTTTCGTGATAGGACAGTCCACTGCACTGGAGGCTGATGATGATGATTATGTTCATTCATAATTTTATAGACCTACTTACCTACTCTGTATTATTTTCAAAAATTTTCTAAAATCTTTTTTTTCTTTAATTGTTCATCTATCTAGTATCTATCTGTCTGTTTAAATATTTACTCCGAGTATATTTTATGCTTACCTACTCGTGTCTTACTGATAATTTTGTTAAGTGTACTCATTAGATAATGGCTGAAGTGATTGTCTGAGAAGTATCATTCGAATAAACTGCTAAATTAAGATACAATGGAGTGAAACATTATTGTTCTTTAAAATTGTCAAACGTTCGAATGAATAGACAACATGTCTGCTTCGAATGAATAGATTCAACTTCGAATGAATATACGTAAGTACGAAATATTCTCAGTCGATTCTTCGAATTCAACCTCGACTCAAATTCGCGTCACGACGAACAATTCCATGACTCATCCTCGAAACCTGTATTCTCAGTCATAATTTTAAGGCTCGTTTACACGTGCGAGCTGCTGCCTGGCCAGTAGACAGCTACTCGGTTTGTCTACTCGTACGCCAGTAGCTCGGCTCGCTTTTGCTGTCTACACGACACCTAGCTACTACTCAGTTCGAGTCGAGCCGCGATGTCGAGTGAACTTATTTTAATTTAAAAAAATTATTGTTAGAAGACCATCCGCAGCCATTTCGAACTCGATTTCGTACGTAGGCACGTACCCGTGTTTTTTTTTGTGTGCTACACACAAAAAAACACGGGTTCCACTCACAACTGTCCGGCTAGCACATGCGAGCTACTGCCGAACGCGTCCAAACGATGCGAGCGACCGCTGTCATGTGCGAGTTGCTGCCGGGCGAGCACGCGAGTGAAAACAAAAAATGTTGAAGTAACTCGAATGCGAGCTACTGACCAACGACGAGCTACGAGTTACTCGTAAGTTACGTCAAAACAGTGCGAGTTACTGTAGTGCAGCTACTTGGAAGGCTGACTCGTACGCTAGCTCGCACTGTGTAAACCAGCCATTTTTTAAGTAGGTAATAGTGGAATGTGAAACCATTTTTTTTGTTTTTGCAAAAAGCAATAATACAGGCTGTTACAAAAATATCCTTGTAAAGAGTCTATTGGCAATGTATGACGACCGTAGTAAAATATTATTATTTACCGAAAAATTAAATGTCTATAGTAAAATAATAAAAAAGTCATCGTTGAAGCGCAGCACTATTTTACTGAATGCCGCATGCCGCTAGTTGAAAGACTAAATGGCAAATAGATGCGTCGTATGGTCATTGCGATTGTCACCACTATCATTAATTTAAAAGATGATTATTTTCTAAATTATCTTTATTATTGACTTGAATATTAAGAGCCATTTATTGCAAAAAAACAATAAGTAAAATTTTTACCAAAAAGTTAAATTATTGTTACAAAAATTAAAAATACGAATAATTTCAATAAAGTACTCATGTTTGTCATCATGTACCTAAGATAATTTTTAAGCATCTTATAATTCGTTTTTTTCGACAAAGAAAGTTTCTTCGTCTCGTTCTGTTTAGGTACAAATTACTTACAAACAACTACCTTTCTGAAAAAATAGTCTATGTTTCAGACGTCATCAGTCATCACACTAGAGTTGGGATTTTTTAATAATTGGCTTCGATGAAAGATTTTTTTTTTGTGGTTAATTAGGTATGTAACACATCGTATGTTCCACTTTGTCTCTTTGCGGTTTTCGGTCCGCACTTCATTGTAATAGAGTTGACATTTGAAGGAAAACGTTCACGCGATTGCGAAGTTCGAATGTGCGAGTAGAGGCCCTGGGTTCGAATCCCGGTTCGGTCATGGATGTTACATGTTTGTTTAATCGTTGTACTATGTTTTCCATTTCCATAGTAAAATGCTTCCGTCTGGGATCAGGGCTGCGATTTTTGAAACTCATTCTTTGAACTCAGCAGTTAAAAATGTCAATATTACCTACTATGGAGACGTGCATCTTTCTACTGCTGATTTAACTCTCAAAAATTGCACTCCTGAAGTATGATTTTTTAATGTCGAATCAGCAGTAGGAAGATGCACGTCTCCATATTTTCAACTGCTAAGCTCAGCGAATGAGTTTCAAAAATAGCACTCCAGAAAAATGTATGTTAGCGTTATTATTTTTATTTAGATTTAGGTACTTAGGAATATTAATAACTCTGAGGTTTTACTGATAGGATTCGTGGTAGACTTGAGTAGATGAAATATCGAGGAAGCAAACGGGTGAATCATTCTTACAGGGTGTATCAAAATACCCTAGTAAAATTTTAAGGGGTGGTTTAGGTCATCAAACTAAACAACTTGCACTATGGAGTCAACGTCGAACCTACCACGAAAAAAAACAGCAGTTTTACACAAAACTGCAGTTCCGATTCGACTCAAATATATTCGAGACAGTTGATTTTTGTTTACATTTTCTCCATAGCGAAAATTGTTCAGTTTGATCAAGTTTGATGGTCTAAACTACCCCTTAAAATATTACTATGGTGTTTTATTACACCCTGTATACAAGAATTTTTTTTACGTCTTTAATAAATTTTAATATTTCCATTGTTAGCTAATCGATTTAATGTTTTGTATACTTGCGCCACTATTATGTAACGTATTCATAGCAAATAAATATTAATTTCATTTCAAGGAGACAAATATGGTATTTAACAGAAACACAGAAGTCCAAACTCAAGGTTTGCCAGCGGACGATGGAGGCTCCATATGCTACGCTCCATCATGGAGCGTAGCATATTTGGAATCAATCGGATCGCGTCAGGAATACACATCAGACACGGTAGTAACATTAATATCATTGGGACCAGTGTGTATTGCACCGATGCAATCGCGCCCTCGGGTTACCGCGCACTGGTTCTACGAAGAAAACTTATTCTTTGGTTTTGCATGTGGCGACGACAAATTTTTGAATGCAGTATTCGGATACTGCATTCAAAAATTTGAAATTGACAAGATGACGTCACCACATGCAAAACCAAAGATCTTCTTCGTAGAACCAGTGCGCGGTAACCAGAGGGCGATAGGGGGGGCGAGGTAAAAAGTTGCTGGGAAGAAGGGAGTGTCCGTCCTGTATCTAGTAATAGAATACTCTTTCTTATACTGCGACAATACGCCAAAAAAAGCAAATAGGGGATGTGGGTGAGAAAACCGCCTAGTTGAAATACCTACCTAGGATTGGGCCGGCCATATCTGTCGATTACACCCGGAAAGATTGGCCAAAGTCTTAACACCTTGGATCCTGGAGGATGGACGTCGCTGTCAGGGTCGACCCCGGAAGAGATGGAGAGACGATCTGGATAACTTCGACGCAGGGTGGATGGAGCTGGCTCCCAGAACAGGTATTATAAGAGATAAGTGTACTTTTTGCAGCCATCAGCAGCAAGGCTGATTCAGTGTTTCATCTGGCCACATCTTCTCTACAGCGACAACACGTTCCGACGCGGTGCTAGCTTCAAAAAAAGATTTGACGTTTAATAATTAATAAGTGTGCTTCAAGCTCCTATATTGAATAAATTATGTTGACTTTGACTTTGACTCTGTGATGGTGATGGACCAGGTCTGCCTGCATAACTTCAGTCGGTTTAGGAGTTACTGACGTTTAAAGGTCGTTAAAAAATTAACGATCAGCTGCAATGCCGATCGTATGATATTATTGTAGTATGCACTGTAACTATGTGAACAGTACAAAAACTGACATGAACTTGCCAGTCGGTTTAGGAGCTACATCCGTTCAAAGGTCGGACCTTTGAAGGCTGTAACTCCAAAACTGACTGATGTACCATTTCAGTTTTTGTACTATTCACATAGCTACAATGCATACTACAATAATATCATACGATCAGCCTTGCAGCTGATGGTTGCAAAAAGTACACTTATCTCTTACACTAAGGGATGCATGGAGGATAAAGGGGGAGGCCTTTGCTCAGCAGTGGGATTAAATAGGCAAAAATTATTATATAGTGTTATACCTATTACCACCTAAAGGTTTCAGGATGGAGTGACGTGTCAAGTTGTGATAGACTTTAGAGGCAGGTTACACGGTCAGTATTTCATCAGTCTGGTCATGTATATTTGATTTGAAGGGAAACTGACTCGAGATTGACCCGACTAACATGGTGCTTCAGTATATCAGTTTCCCTTCAAATCAAATAAACATGACCAGACTGATGGACCAGAATGACGAAATACTGAACGTATAAAACACAATTACAAACGGTGGCTCTTCGGGAGGTAAACGAAATGAATCTTGAGGAAATAAAACGCAGTAGTTGTGGGAATTCATAAATGTTTTACACAAAATTTAATTACATTTATGAATTCGAATTTTATACTACGTACTATCTACTATGTTTTCATTTCCTCAATTAAACGATTAGGTAAAGGAAATACAACCTACTACTTACATACAGTATACTGAAACTCTCTGCCCGTGTGAACCCTTGTCACTGTGAGCCCTTTTGTATGAAGTGCCTAGGGTGTGCCTAAACTACAGAGAATGCTTAGTAACTTCGTAGGTAACTAGAGTCTGGACGACCACTTGTGGCTGCTACAAGGTTGCATAAAATGTGGTATGTATTAAAAAGTCATCTTAGGGTCAATTCACACTGAAAATTCAGTCGCGTGGAGGCTCGCAGCATGCGGCACCGCGCGTCACCTCGCGCCTTTTCCTAATTTTCCGTTGTGAACAACTTGTTGGCCGGCACGCGGCAGCGTGCAGCCACGTGACACGTATCGCTTCGCGGCTGCTCGCTGCTGCTCTGTCAGTGTCAATTGGCCCTTAGAATGTGACCAGTGTGTGACCTAAGACATGTTCAGATACAATGTAAATATTATTGTTATTAAATGAAGGAGGAAATGAGTGAATAGCTATCACTTGCTATTTGAAGTGTCATTCAGTTTAATGGTGGCATGACACGTTGAATTTACTATCCTCAGCCATTTAAATTGCATTTAAAGAGTTAATTAATTCAACGCGATGACACGGTAAATATTTTCTTGATAAAACTATCAATTAGGTATAGATAAACAAACACAAGGGTCGAAAGTGATTTCTATTTACATTTTATAAGTGCCTATAAGTGTGTGCCCATTATACTTACTCTGCTTTCGCGCGAGCGCGACGCTTATGGAAAAAAACAAACATTTAATAAAAGCGGTCAAGTGCGAGTCGGGTTGAGTAGCCCGACTGCGCACCGAGGGTTCCGTACCACACCACTACAGAACACAACATTATTAACATAGAAAAAAAAACTTTTTTTGTCCGGGACCTTTAGCGCGATACCGACTCACACTTGGCCGGTTTTTGTTATTCTATAGAGTATGCTCTATAATCACACTAAGTTTGAAGCTTGCGTTTTTACGATAGAGCGTGAAAAAAAAAGGTTGATAAAAACTAGTTTCTTGTTGAGAATCCCCCTTAATTTTTAACTTTTTGAAATTTTTATTATTTGTTAACAAATCCGCCGTAATAACGCATAATCTGAGAAAATTTGAACTATCTAGCTATTACGATTCAAAAGTTACAGCCCTAAATAGGTAGGACAGACGGACGGACGGACAGACGGACAGACGGACGGACGGACGGACAACGTAGGCTTAGTAATAGGGTCCCGTTTTCACCCTTTGGGTACGGAACCCTAAAAAGTGAAAAATACTTCGGTCACCTATAATTTTTTATGTAAGCAAATGTATGTTTTACTTTTTAACTCGCTTTAAGATATTTTAGGTCAATTAATGTGTCGGGGACCGCAAGTGACCGTCGAATAAAGAACTATGATCATTTCATAGTGGTTCCCCACGCATTAATTAACCTAAAATATCTTTAAAAGAGTTAAAAAGTAAAACATACATTTGCTTACATAAAAAATAAGTGACCGATTTATTTTTCACTTTTTAAATGTTTGTTTTTATAGTACGGTTTTTTTTATAATTTAAGAAAACTACTGAACCGATTTTAATGAAACAAAGCTAAGAACTTTGTAAAACATTTGCTTTCTATTAAAAAAACCGAACCGAAATCGGTCCACCCGTTTGGGCGCTACGACGTCACAGACGGAGAGACCCACAGACAGACAGACAGACAGACATACCGACATCGACATAGGCATCAAACTTATAACGCCCCTCTTTTAAAAAGGCGTTAAAAAGCTGAGTCGCGTGCGAGTAGAGTCATGGCTGTAAATAAAACAGATTTTATGACAACCGTTTTTTTTTTCGTGAGGAAACCTGGCTAAACCTGCATACGCTGAAGAAGAAATTCCGATTCGTACTTATTTCAAGTCTACCAATCCGCATTGGGCACGCGTGGTCGACGAACGAACCTTTTTTCCCTGAGGGTAGGTTTGTTCTGCAGTGGGACGTATAAAAATTTAATTTATTTGCCGACGGTATTTTTAGGAGATGATCAGACTATCAAATTGAACAACTTTCTTTATGGGAACAACATCTAAAACACGAAAAATAACTATGCTGTCCCATAAAGCCTCTAGTAGGTTCGCAGTTTTGCAGCTTTCGCGTTTTCGATGTTGGTGCCATAGAGAAAGGTGTTTAGTCTCTCTCAGATGTCCGGACTCTGAAGGACCCTTTATAGGCTGTGACGATGATGGTAGAATATAAGAAAATTCATGTAGAAGCTTCCTTACCTTATTTGGAATTTCTACTTAGTTTTGCGAACTCGCCTTTCCATGAATATCATCAGTTTTTAGGGTTCCGTACCCAAAGGGTGAAAACGGGACCCTATTACTAAGCCTACGTTGTCCGTCCGTCCGTCCGTCCGTCCGTCCGTCCGTCCGTCCGTCCGTCCGTCTGTCCGTCCGTCCGTCCGTCTGTCCTACCTATTTAGGGCTGTAACTTTTGAACCGTAATAGCTAGATAGTTGAAATTTTTTCAGATTATGCGTTATTGCGGCGGATTTGTTAACAAATAATAAAAATGGCAGAAAGTTAAAAATTAAGGGGGGTTTTCAACAAGAAACTAGTTTTTATCAACGTTTTTTCTTCACGCTCTATAGTAAAAACGGTAATACATACAAGCGTCAAACTTAGTGTGATTATAGAGCAAACTCTACAGAATAACAACAAATACTAAAAACCGGCCAAGTGTGAGTCGGTCTCGCGCTAAAGTCCCGGACAAAAAAAGTTTTTTTTCTAAGTTAATAATGTTGTGTTCTGTGGTGGTGTGGTACGGAACCCTCGGTGCGCGAGTAGCCCGACTCGCACTTGACCGGTTTTATTACATAAATCTTATCTACAAACTGTGTGGACCTGATGAAGAACAAGAATCGCGAGCCGAGGAAAGAGTATTTCGATTTAAGATCAACTGAGAAAGGTATCTTGTACCGCACTATGCAATCGGAACCCACCACTACTTCTTGGATAAGCGACTGTACGATGAACGGGATGTCTCGAATTTGTTGAGACTTCGTTTCGGACAAGTTCGGGAACATGATGGAAAAGGTTCCTTCAGTATTCAGTATTCAGTATTCAGTATTTATTTGCAGTATCACAATAATGAAGTACATACTCACGTGTAACACAAGATCTTATTAAATTATTGTGACGCCCTGTTAGGGCATGGCAATATAATTGCAGAGGGCCTGAAAGTTTTATAACAATTACAATTGTCTACTTAATTATTAGTTTAAGTAATAGAGATGTCGACGTTAACGTCAAGAGCCTAAAATATTAGAACATTGTTGTCCTGGAAAAAATCATTAAGGTTGTAGTAACTTTTTGAAATGAGGAAGCTTTTTAGTTTTTGTGCAAAAGAATTCTTTGTCTCAATTTTTTTCCCCGACCACATGATTCGATATCGCCGAATAAACTATGGAAACAAAGCCCAATATCTTTTTTCACCCTTTATTTTATCTATGTACGTTACAATAATTATGTTCTTGTATTTCGACATTGTTATTAGTTCTTATGCAATAGTATATTAGATTATAATTAGGTACCCTAATTTTCTTTTCAATTGCGACAGAGTGGTTATTATATAAATTACGTTAGGTACTTATCAGTACCTATTTATTTATTCTTGACTCTTAACACAATTTAAAATATAAAATATATTACACAAAGTTTAAATAAACCAGGATTAACATTGAAAGAAAATAATATTTTGCATCAGTTTATTCTGATTAATAAATTTTTTCAGTTTGCTACAATAACAATAAATTTTGGAAGCATTAAGTAGCAAAGCTTTTGAAGGTTTTGAAGGGATATTGTAGATTTCTTTTGAGCCGGAACCACATTGTAATTTAAGTAAAATATAATGAGATACTTTTTTAAGGCTTTGAATAATTGAAGAAATAAAATTAAACAATAGTCAGTTTGTTGTTATTCAATAATGTAAGTAAACTAGACATGTCTGGGAATAATTTCTAAATCGACATTGCCTGGCCTTACTTGAAACTGCTGCTTACTGAAACGAATCCCGTCCTTATGAATAATTGTTTTAACATCAAAATTGCGCAACACATAAACAACTCCAGCCTTCACTTGCAGTCTTGCGTATCTCATTCCAATACAAATCCTATTTCCTATGCCAAAAGGCATATATGAAATGTCGTTCACTTTCGCAGCCTGTGAGAACCTTTCTGGATTGAAAACTTCTGGATTCGGGTACAATGCAGGATCGTGGTGAATCTCGAACACTGGACCAACAATTTTTGTACCTTTCTCCACTTTAATATTTCCAACAGGCAACACCGTGTCACGAATACATCTTCTTGTAGAAAATCCTATTGGGGGATACATTCTCAATGCCTCGCTTAAAACCTTCTCCAAGTATTCCATTCCGTTCACAGCATCATAGTCAAGCTTTCCGTTGCATTTCTCAAATGCTTCGTCGATTTCCTTCTGGACTTTCTCCATTATTTCTGGATTTTTTCCAAGTTCTATCAGGGTACTAAACATGGTTATAGCACAAGGCTCAACACCAGCAATGAAATAGAAGAACGCTTGAGCAGCTAACAGTTCGTCTGTAGGTTCCAGTTCAAAGCCGGTCTCTGGATCCTTTATAGTACCATTCTTTTGTAAATTGACACACAAGTCAGCAAAGTCATGTTTCTTTACGTTCTCCTTTTCCCTTTGACGAATGACTTGCTTGATAGCGCCGATGAAAAATTCTTGGTGGTCATCGAAAAAGTTCAGTCCCGTAGCTTTCCACAGCTCAGGACTGATGTTCGAAAGAGCAAACTTGAAATTTCTTTTAAAAGTCACAGCCACAGCATCCGTAGCCATTTTGAGGAAAGGTGAATCGAAGGTTGATTCAGCAGTGATCCCAAAAACAGCTGATCCTATTGCGGCACAGCAAAACGAATTTAGCGTATCATAAGCGTTACCCTTCAATTTATCAGGTTCAGTTTTCAAAAGCTTCACTAAATCTTGTGCGCTTTTATCTATAATGTAATACATGTTTTTCATTTTGTTGGATGTAAACAACGGAGTCATTTGCTGTCGCATCATCTTCCATTTCATCCCGTGCATCATCAGAATGTTTTTTGCGAGATAATCTGTTTCGTGAATATCGAATCCTCTATGGTTGAAAGAATTGAAGTCAGTTTGCAGGATATGCTGTAAATTTGTGATATCTTTGACATAGAGAGCAGGTGTCATGAAGGAGCCAAATCCAACTGCTGGTTCGTTCGGGTAATTCTTGTAAATGTCGTGGAAAACTTCGAATAAAGCTCGATCTTTAGTAAGGTATTCCCAAACTGGGCCCATGACTCTATTCTTCGAGTAAAATGCGACTCCACGTTTTTTCCAGTAGTTTTCGTTGTATCTTCCATTTAGGTAAATCAATGTCAGAGTAAGAACTACACCCAGTAGTAATATGATGATAAACATTGTAGCTATTTGTTTTAGAAGTCGCGTACTTCCGTAGACGTTTGGGAGCTTACTGATGGAGATTCGAGATGATAGCGCGCTTATAAAGCAGGGCTACAACATTGTCAATAAGGTTTTTGTGATACGGAACGATCGCAGTAATTAATTATCGACTTTGATAAAATACTGGATGCATACAGAGTGTTTAACTCATATGCGTTATTATACAGGGTGAAATTCATATCATTAGCATCTTTTTTACTAAGATTCTACCCATCAAACTGAGCAACTTTTACTATGGGAGCAAACCGATTGGACGAACTAAAAAATAAATATCTTGGACAATATCACACGAATTATCTAGTCACATTTAAAGTACCAAAATCTAGCCTGGACTTGTATTATGATGACTAGACAACGATAAAAATCACCTGTTCCATACTAAACTGCAGGGCCTACTCGACTCAAATGTATACAACAGCTGATTTTTTAGTTGCTCCGATCGGTTTGCTCCCATAGTAAAAGTTGCTCAGTTTGATGGGTAGACTCTTAGTTTAAAAGGATGCTAATGATATCAATTTCACCCTGTATACTTTAAAGGGTGCTTCAGACTACCAAACTGAACAATTTTCACTACGGAGCCAACGTCGAAAACTCGAAAAAAGTCTGCTGTTCCATTACATTTTTTAAGGAATAACAATTATTTTTTGACTATTTTTAGTGGTGAAATATTATAAGTTCGGCTCAGGTATCAGTACACACGCAATAGGTAGGTACATTGAGAGAATAGTCCTTGCAGAAGAACTAAGTTATACTTAATCCTATTTAAAATTTTTACCTATTAAAGTAAATGGCATTGTTTAAACACGATATAGATACTAATATAAATGCCTGTGGTTTGTCAGATTTCCTTTATTATTATACAGCATGGAATATGTTCTATTCCAGCTTCCTGGTATTATACAGGGTGTAACAAAACACCCTAGTAATACTTAACGGGAGGCTTCAGACCATCAATCTGAACAACTTTCACTATGGAGCCAACATCGAGGAAAAATAAAAAAAATCAGCTGTCCCATACAAAACTCCGACCGACCCGACTCGACTCGTACCGACTCGACTATAATGTATGGGACAGATGATTTTTTTATTTTTTCTCGATGTTGGCTCCATAGTGAAAGTTGTTCAGTTTGATGGTCTGAAGCCCCCCGTTAAGTATTCTGCCCCGCAATTTATAAACGCAGTGGGTGTATTTTTTTCAAAATTGAGTTTATTACATATTTGGCATCCTCGCGATGAGATCTTTCGGAAAAAAAGACCCGTTTTTCGGTAAGTACCTTAGAAGGAGGTAAAGCAAAAACCATAAATGCAGTAAAGGCACCCTCGACATTGCGAACCCTATAAATGTGTGCAGTAAGTAATCTTACTGCTTATAAATAATGACAAATAATATTTTTTTCCAAACATACCATAGCATAAATGCAGTAGTTACGGTAAGGATTCTTCATACGTAACTATATTCATAAATGACTAGAGCACATCCTTAGTATAAATGCAGTGCGAACTCTTGCCGCGTTTATTTTTTATATGTTTTATACATTTTGTAATTCGACGTATTGCTTTCAGGATGTTAAAGGGCAGCCAAAATGCAATTATGTAAACCCCCATATGTGGGGTCGGAAATTAATAGTTTTCGAGATATTTGGAATTTAAGGTTTTTTACCAAAAACCCAATTTTTTCACACTTTTTCTTAAATAAAAAAAAATGCTTATTCTATGGCGTCGATTTGAATTTTAATTCATAGCTAACACTTTTTCCGAGATTTTTTCATAAATAAATGTCTGATCATACTGAGCAATTCAAAATAAATCGATAACAATGACGGTTAATTTTTGAAAAAAAAATACAAAATCTTGAAATCATGCGGTTTTTCTTTTGTATGAAAAGAAGTGTGCGTTTTACTGAAATAACTTCTTCGTTTTGTTAGCGTTCTAAAAAGGTATATTTTTTTAGAAAAAAATGGAATTACTATGTCAAAAAAGGTTTTTTACTTAGTACGTGATACTTAGAGGCAACATTCTCTTGGAGCAAATTTTACGATTTATTTTTAGATAACATTATTTATTTATTTAAGTCTACACATCTTACTCAGAGTGAGTCCCTCGGTTCCTTGAATCATGTCAATCGTCGAAATCTTGAAATCATGCGTTTTTCTCAAAAAAATGTATGAATAAAAGTGTGCGTTTTACTGAAATAACTTCTTCGTTTAGTTAGCTTTCTAAAAAGGTATAAAATGTTTTAGAAAATGTCAAAAAGCTTTTTTACTTAGTACGTGATACGTAGAGGCAACATTCTCCTGGAGAAAAAAATTTTTTTTTTTAGATAACATAATTTATTAATTTAAATCTACACATCTTACTCAGAGTGAGCCCCTCTGTTCTGAACACATACACGCAAGCACTTTCTTAGTTCATTTTTAGTTACTATTGAAGTAAAAGTAAAATCTCATTACCTCCGCTGCATTTATTATGCGCTGCCTTAAGTCTTCTACGTCGTTTACTGAGGTTTGATAAACAAGGTCTTTCATGTTACCTCAGACACGAAAATTACATGGAGTCAAGTCGGGGCTTCTTGCAGACCATGAATTGGCCGTCCTCTACCAATCCATCTATTCGAATAAGTTGCAAGTCCGGCCAGCAACGTACCATAACCATTTTAGGGATTGGTAGAGGAAGGCCACTCCTTGGCTTGCAAGAAGTCCCGACTTGATCTCATGTAATTTTTATGTCTGGGGACACAATAAAAGACCTTGTTTTTTGACCTGACCTTGCGACGTAGAAGACTTAAGGCAGCGCATAATAAACGCAGCGGAGGTAATGAGATTTTACCTTCACTTCAAGAGTAACCGAAAATGAACTAAGAAAGTGTTTGCGTGTATGTGTATGGAACCGAGGGGCTCACTCTGAGTAAGATGTGTAGATTTAAATTAATAAATAATGTTATCTAAAAAAAAATCGTAAAATTTTTCTCCAGGAGAATGTTGCCTCTACGTGTCACGTACTAAGTAAAAAACCTTTTTTGACATTGTAATTACATTTTTTCTAAAACATTTAAACCTTTTTAGAAAGCTAATAAAACGATGAAGTTATTTCAGTAAAACGCACACTTCTTTTCATACAAAAGAAAAACCGCATGATTTCAAAACTTTGTAAATATTTTTTCAAAAATTAACCGTCATTGTTATCGATTTATTTAAATTGCTTAGTATGATCAGACATTGATTTAGGAAAAAATCTCGGTTAAAGTGTTAGCTATGAATTAAAATTCAAATCGACGCCATAGAATAAGCATATTTTTTTTTATTTAAGAAAAATAGTGGTCCAGAATTTTTTAATTTCACTTTAATTTCACTTTAAAAAAATTATACTATCGACTTGCTTGATATAGTTTTGACACTTCCTTCTTATGAACGCAGTACAATACTTTACTGCATAACTCAAATGCATTTTATGTGAAATTGCTACGCATAAGCGCAGTAAGCAACAAATTCACTGCATTCATGCGTTGTTTAATCCTGCTTTTAAACTAATGTGATTCTAGGTATAAAGTAATTTTGGATTACTTTAATGCTTAATTACTACAATTAAGTACATTTAATGCAAAATTTAAAATCTACACTGTTTTTTCTATATAAAAAGTGACTTCAAATAGACTAAAGGTTACTGTAGAATTCGTGGCACCACAAAACACGGTCGAATCTTTGAGCGCGTTTTACTCGAAACTATCAAACTGTTGGTTACTGCGTTTATAAATTGCACGGCAGTATTACTAGAGTGTTTTGTTACAAGTAGTAGTAGTAAACATAGATAGCAGTACCTAGTTAAAATGGATTTGTATGACAATCTTTGAGCCACTGGAACTTTGAAACTATACATTAAAGCGAAAATCTAAAAAACCACAGGCACAGAAATTAGTTTCTAAAACGTGTTTAAAAAAGTTAATATCCAAAATATAATTAAAGTTCGTTTGTGTGGAATCTGCGATAATTTGCTGGAATAACGAATAGTTTAACAACTAAACTTTATTATGACATGCCGATACCGTCGCGTCGACACTATAGAACAAGAAGACTAATCTATTTCTTAGCTGTGTCAGAAGCGGTTTTCTTTTGAGTGGGTTCGCGTTTTTGCTTGCCACGAAGCTCCGCAATCTCTTCTCAGCTGTGTTTTGGAGCAAAAGAGATTGGGATAGATACAAAGTAAATAATTGAAACTGGCGAAAATGAAGATAGGTAAATAAAAAACATAGTAGGTGCATGTAGGTAAAAAAACATTAACCCTACTTCTTGGGAAGTTGGGTAAAAATAAAATTGTAAACATGGCGTGTCTGTTGCACATTGAAAATATATCGAAAAAATTAATATGAGGGGATAATGGATGAGTAATTTAAAATACATTAGTACCGTTTTTTGACTTTTTGTCTGTTAATTTGACTAAAACTTTAAAATACAGTAGGTACCGATTTGGATGGCGTTTTCAGAAAAACATTGGGCTTGCACTTCATTGAGCCTGCGCTGCGCCGCCCGCGGCATGACGGCGCGATAAAGCGCTATCGCGCTCTAGCTCTCCTTCTTTTTGCGCGCGAACGAACGAGTTAGCAGGCGCGATAAAACGTTTATCGAGGCGTCATCATGCCGTGGGCGCTGGTTTGCACCAAGAAGTATTTTAGTTATGACTCTGGTAGGCCTCGCATGCCACCGTCGAGAAAACGATAAAAATCTACTTAGATGTTCCTCTATCTTTGTTATATTTTACGTATTTACCTATGTCAAAAAGAGAGCGCATGTCGTTTTTCTCGTTTTGACCCTTTGTGCATATGGCATGCTAGCTGTGCTGCTCATACGACAGTGACATCATCATATTTATATAATAAAAATAATAAATGTTATCCAGCGCAGCGACTGTAAAAAAAGGGAAAACCATAATTAACAGCAACTATGCTGCGGTTCTTTCCTTTTCATATGCACACTCTCTATGCAAAAGAATTTATAATTAAATTATGTAAGCTACTAATATGTGTGGATGAATAAAGTTCTTTTTATTTTTTTATTTATTTATTTAAACATGTTTAAGCCTAAACAATGTTATTTTTTTACTTTATGACAAAAAGAGGAAAATCCATCATGGGCATCTGGGAAGGAAGACCCAGATAGTGCCGGACTCGTACCGGCCAAAAACCTCAGTTTGTCATTCCTCTGGTCTCCGATGAGATTGTTCGGTGAATCTTTTATAGCATCTGACTAGTTTTAACTCATTATGTTGTTATTAAATAAAAAAGGTATATCTAATTCTAATCGCAGTCTTCATTCTTATAATTACATTGCAATCCAGTTCACCCAATCAAAAGTAATGAGTATTTACAATTTAGCCATTAGTAGTAGATAGTAGTACTTAAATAAATATAGCTGACGATACGTTCACAAAACGAAGAGGCGGGTACAGAAAGGCGGCTTCATAGAAATGAGCGACACAGTCACTAAGCACACAGTAGAGACGCGACGCGCACGTTCGGCGATCTCGGATCGGGTCAGTCGAACGCACAGAGTACTTTTTCGGTTGAACGCCAGTAAAGTACGACCAGGGAAATATTTCCCCTCGTGATCTTCGTCTGCGCAGAGCAGACCTGAGTCCCCGTCAAAACTCGAAGTCATTAGTAATCAAAGGGTGCAAAGTCGGATATCAGCGAAAAGGGCGCGAAAACAATAAGCCAATCGTGGCAAGGGATTTCAGGCTTGCTAAGGAGGCAACGTGGCGCATCCTGATTGGTTAATATACAACGTGGTAATGAATTAACGCAAAACTAGAAAGTTGTTCGTTTAGAATCGAGAGGAGAATCGAATTATCAAGGTTTCAACATAGGACATTTTCTTGTAAAATTTTAAATTTACTGAACCCGATGATGTCAACCCACCGCATGTGCACAATCACCTTTTACTACCAAAACAAGATTATTAAAATGTATCCATGAGTATGTTAGCGCTTTCATTAATTGCTGAAATGATAACAAATCATTTTTGCCTCAAAACTTAAAATTCGAATAACTTTAAATTTTATCATCAAAATAATGAAATTATTGTTTCAATCCAATTTCAATTTCAATTTTTTGTTATAAATCAGTTGGGGTGTATGAGGTTTTGCGCTAATTTATTAACACGTTGTATATTCCTGCACTATTAAAATTTTGACAATTTTGTCGCCGCCGGTACATCAGTGAGAAGTGAGACTTATAAAATCATTTTTGCTCGCTGCGTGGAGCCGCCCTTCTGTACCTAGTTTCTTTCGTGACAAAATATATTCCACCACTGACTATACACGAGTAATAGATAACGCCACTATATGACAAGCTGCTTCTGAATCAGCAAAAATGTTATTTATTTTTAACACGTGTCATTCATTATAAAAATTAAGGTCGCTACCCTACCTCCTATTATGGTAGTTATCTTACAGAGAAGTCGAACACGATGAAACAAAACAAGTAAAAAATACACGTGGAGTTAGGTAGGTATCTAATGAGTTTCATTAAATAATAATTAGCTAAATTACTGGATGAATATACATTTTCCAGGTGTATAGATAAGGTACGATAGCTCAAGCCGCGAACGGTTTTCAAGAGTTTCCAAAGTGTTTACAAGTCAACCATATAACTATGGACGAGTTACGCGTGTAACAAATTTTTCGGGGGACGAGGTAACATAAAATCCGCAAATTTTGATTTTATTCCATTAACTTTACATTCTAATTTTGATTGCTAAAAAAATAGTCTCGTGTGAAGAAGCGTGTGAACCCAAACGAGACTAGTTTGAAGTTATTGCTCCGCTTATAGGCTTTCTCGTTTAGTGATCACTGATCAGGGCCTCAATCGCCCTAAGTTTGAACGATACTACCAAAACAAAACCACAACCAAAAACGTTACGTTATGCACAATTCGTATCGCGCAAATTATATTAACGGTAACGATTTAGCTTTATTTCGGAAGATACGTTGGCGTAACGTTTGATGTCCGTCCGATCGAATTTTCTGTATTGTGCGATTTAACCGTTCAGAAAAAAATATCGCGATAGCTTTTTTACTTCAGCTAAACCAAAACTAAACCAAAACTAAAACCAAACCAAAACCGTATAAAACTGCGCAATTGAGGCCCTGGTATCAATAATTGTATGTAAATGCACATGATCAACTGATCTTGTAACTTGACAGATGGGCAGGCCAACGTAAAGCTGGTAGGTACCTAAAGTCCGTCTTTGCCTTAAACCATTTCACTAAGTAGGTAGGTACTCGCGCACTGAGGATTCCGTACCACACCATCACACAACATATTTACATACAAAACAGTTTTGGTTTCTCCGGGACCTTTAGCGCGAGATCGACTCACACTTGGCCGGTTTTTATTATTTGTTATTGTACTGTACTGTGTGTGTGTGCTCTATAATTATACCCACCAAGTTTGACGCTTTTATATATTACCGTTTTTACGTTAGAGCGAGAAGAAAAAAAACATTGATAAAAAGTAGTTCCCTTAATTTTTGACTTTTTGATATTTTTATTTGTCAGTAAATAATAACACAAATTCGGTAAAAATTTCAATAGTCTAGCTATTACAGTTCAAAAGTTACAGCCTTATTTAGACAGACAGACGGACGGACGAACGGACAGCGTAGGCTTATGCATAGGTTCCCGTTTTCACCCTCTAGGCATAGTGTAAAGAACTAATAGTGGTGAAGCTCAGCGGTCGCGGCAGGCCAATCGTGCGGGGCGTGCGGGGGCCGAGAGGAGTGCGTCCCGGCCCACGGTGCCTGCGCGCGTACCCTAACAGCGAATTGAGTTAGGGTACACCCGTCCCCTGCCGTACCCCGCACGCCGCGCGGGCATAGACCCGCTGCGACCGCTGAGCTTCATCACTTATTTTATTTACACTATGCTTTAAGTGCGGAACCCCAAAAACGCCTTCAACTTAATATGTTTTACGTAAATCGTGATCAAGGAGGCGTGATAAAACCCTCCGTGTGTGATGGAATAGAAGCGGCAAAACGTACGAAGCGCAGAAATTCTTATTTATTTCCCAAGGAGGCAAGATAGTACAATAGGCTTTTTTGAGCTATTCGTGTACGAAATACGAATCAGAGGGGAACGCGAGCTTTGTATGGATTTTTATGTGTTGAAATGAAATAAAGTAGGCACCTACTTTTTATGAGGCCTTGAGTGAACGACCACGTCTCTGTTCCATATGTCATCACTGGCAACACACACTGATCGAAGATTTTCGTTTTAAGACACTGCGGTATTCGGGAATACTACGTAGCCTCATAAAAAAGCTGAATGTTACCCAAAGGGCAATGGAGAGGGCTATGCTCGGAGTTTCCCTGTGAGATCGAATCAGAAATGAAGAGATCCGCAGAAGAACCAGAGTAACTGACAAAGCCCAAAGAATTGCTAAACTTAAGTGGCGAAAAGTTCTCGAGTGGCGACCGCGTACCGGAAAGCGCAGCGTGGGTAGACCCCTCACACGGTGGACCGACGACCTGGTGAAGGCGGCGGGAAAACGTTGGATGAGGGGAGCGCAGGACCGGTCGTTATGGCGATCCTTGGGGGAGGCCTATGTCCAGCAGTGGACGTCCATCGGCTGAGATGATGATGATGATGATGAGGCACCTACTGTCAACCATTTTGAAATGTAGGCCGCCTTATAACCTTGTCAAAGTAAAATGTTTGCATTTAGTTAATGCGAAATTTCCTTGATTACCCATATCAAATTGGGACAGATTGTGGCCCGCCGCTGGACCCATGACCTGAGCAAGGTAGCGGGGAGAGCCTGGATGAGGCTACTAAGGGGAGGGTGGGGGGGGGGGTTTCTTTTGTAGTGTTTTTGTGTGCTTTTGCTTACCCTGGCTTAATACGTGTTCATAACCGTACGCAGTTTGACATAACCTTATTGTACGACGATTTACCGGCGACTTCGTCCGCATAAATTATACAACGTGTTAATGAATTAACGCAAAACTAGAAAGTAGTTTGTTTAGAATCGAGAGCAGAGTCGAATTATCATGGTTTCAACATAGGTAATTTTTTTCAAAATATTAAATAATAGCATAGCATAGCATATGCTCACGACTATATTCCCTGAGAGGGTAGTCAGAGATATTAGGTAATTTTTTTGTTAAATTTTAAATTTACTGAACCCGATGTCAACCCACCCCACGGGCACACCCCCCTAATTACTACCAAAACAAGATTATTAAAATGTATCCACGAGTACGTTAGCGCTTTCATTCATTGCTGAAATGATGAAAAATCATTTTTGCCTCAAAACTTAAAATGCGAATAACTTTAAATTTTAACTACAAAAAGAATGAAATTATTGTTTCAATCTAATTATTTTGATATAAATCAGTTGGGGTGTATGAGGTTTTGCGTTAATTCATTAACACGTTGTATACCAGATTTTAAGTCAGATCATAAGCTAAACAAAAAAAGTTTCATCAAAATCGGTTCAGTAGTTTTTGCGTGATGCTCAAACAAACAAACAGACGGACAAAAAATCCTAAAATTGGTGTTTTGAAATCAGGGACATCTAAAAACCATATCGTAATCTTTTTTTTGTAAATATCTTCAATGTATACCTACAGATACACTTCTGTTACAGTTTTATAATAGTTTAGATTATTTATAATGTTATGTCATGTTATGTTGTAGAGTTTCTAGCCGCATCTTTTCTGTAGCGACAACTCGTTCCGACGCGGTGGTTAGCTAAAAAAAGATATAAAATTTAATAAGTGGGCATCAAGTTCCTATATTGAAGAAATTATTTTGACTTTGATTTTGAAACCTTCGACATGCTAAAGGTGGGTCTTGCTACAACTACACCCTTGATTCTGTAACTATGGGTTGGGTACAGGACACTGGCAATGGCATAGGTATTGGTTGGGGACATACCTACAGGATGTAACAAAACACTATAGTAATACTTAAGGGGTTTCAGACCATCAAACTGAACAACTTTCACTATGGAGCCAACTTCGAAATCTCGAAATAAAAATCAGCTGTCCCATACAAAACTGCAATACAGGCTCGACTCATATGTATGGGACAGCAGATTTTTTTAATTTTTTCTCGATGTTGGCTCCATAGTGAAAGTTGTTCAGTTTGATGGTCTGAAGCACCTCCTTAAGTATTACGTATACTGAAAAAAATGCGAGCCAACTAAGAAGTATTTTCTCTTAATTAGCACCAAAATAATTGAAATGACGTTATTATTTTTTACTAAAAACAAAAGATGGTAGTTGTAACAGCAAGCCGAATTCGTTTAACAAAGTTCTCTTAGTCAGAGAAGTCATGATGTTGACAGGCTCATATGGATTCATGATGTATGATTATCATAAACAATATCTTGTTTGGTTGAAGTAAACAATTTTTTTTTTCAGTGTACTATTTCATTATCATTATCGTCTATTACCTACGGCTACGTTAGTACGTAGCCAGAGTATAGTATAGTACACTGTGGTAGTCCACAGTGTACTTACTACAATAATATAATTGATAATAGAACAGTTCTGTCTCTGACAGAATGACAGACAAGACAACGCACAGCCACCGCTGAAGATAAAAGCATCCAATTCTCGTAGAATATTAATTTTTCTGCTTAAAACCTACTGAAATCTGCATGTTCTTAAAACTTACTCATGTTCTACAAATAAATGATCTTTATCTTTATAAATTCTACTGCAGAGGTTAACTAAGAAAGGATTTTTGGAAAATTAACACCTAAGGGGGTAAATAAGGGTGTTAACGTTTTTTAACCACACGGACAAAGTCACGAGCAAAAGCTAGTTGTACTACAAGTCTAGACTTAGGTATTTCGATTGGAACAAGATAATCTCTGTGATACAACAAAATTATTTTAGACTAGCTTTTGCCCGCGACTCCGTCTGCGTGGACATATAATATGTAACCTATGTGTTATTCTGGGATAAGAACTATCTATATGCCAAGTTTCATCGAAATCGGTCCAGCCGTTTTAGCGTGAAAGAGTAACAAACATCCATCCATACAAACAAACTTTCTCGTTTATAATACTAGCTGTTGCCCGCGACTTCGTCTGCGTTACCCGGATAAAAAGTACCCTATGTGTTAATCCAGGCCATGCTCTATCTGTATGCCGAATTTCATCAAAATCCGTTCAGCAGTTTTTGCGTGAAAGCGAAACAAACATCCATCCATACTTACAAACTTTCGCGTTTATAAGTAGGAAGGATATTGCTACTAAGAGTAAGACAATATTTAGTTTTATTATCCTACTTAGAAAATTATCCGAATTAAAACGTAAGTAAGCCGCAAGAAAGCCGAGATGATGGAAATTTTAACAAAATTTCCCTTCTCCCTACCCACGTGTGTGCGCTCAGGAAACGAAGCAAATTAATTAATGAATTAATCCTCCTTATTTGAACAACGCAGCGGCAGGGTTGTTTTAGCAGGAGTTACTTATAAGGCAGAAGTTGAAGCGATTTGTAAATTTTTTACACACGACAGGCACTTGATTACATCCTCAGGTACGAAGTTGTAGATGCCAATGAAGTGTATGTACCCGCGTTTCTTGAGGTAGGCTCCATAGTGAAAGTTGTTCAGTTTGATGGTCTGAGTTCACCGTTTCAGTATTTGCTAGGCTGTCGATGTCGCTTACACTCTATTAAATGCGTCAACACAATGATATTATATACAACGTGTTAATAAATTAGCGCAAAACCTCATACACCCCAATTGATATATAACAAAAGAATTAGATTGAAACAATAATTTTATTATAATGATATTTAAAATTTAAAGTTATTCGCATTTTAAGTTCAGAGGCAAAAATGATTTGTTATCATTTCAGCAATGAATGAAAGCGATAACGTTCTTATGGATACATTTTAATAATCTTGTTTTGGTAGTAAGTAGGGTGAGTGTGCCCGTGGGATGGGTTGACATCGGGTTTAGTAAATTTTAAATTTTACGAAATAATTATTTATAATTTTGAAAAAAATTACCTATGTTGAAACCATGATAATTCGATTCTGCTATCGATTCTAAACAAACTACTTTCTAGTTTTGCGTTAATTCATTAACACGTTGTAGGCGTCAAAATGAAAATGGGCTTTATCGCAAACGAATAATACAAAGATTAATGAAATGTTTATCTATACATGGATAACTAAAGGGATGTTGAAATATAATAATCAAGATTTTAAAATCTATTGCAGTTAGTGGGATCACACACGATTACGCATTGACGGTGCGTCAATCCGTCACCGTGTGTGCTTCTACGTGCGGTTTCATACAACTCCTTGCTTCACAAATGATGGACTGACGTGTGCCGCTCCATCATGCGTCATCGGGTGTGATCCCACTTAGGTTAGTTTTATTTTTTTCTAGTACGTCACTAACTCGTCCGGAAACAAACAAATCTTTTGATACTTGTACCACGAATAATTTGTCCATTAATTTCAATTTTCCCTCCTTTTGTTGTTACGTAAGTAATGTGTAAACACGATGTATTGTAAGAGATTCTCAGTCATTTTGATTCGTCCTAATCCGTCTTCAACATGAATAACTCTCATGAGTCTTATGATGTACCCATTAAGATCAATTTTATTGGCTAATCATTAGAAATCGGATATTCGGATGCATATTTACCTAAACTTCATTTTTCACAAGAATAATGAGGATACATTTTTATTTTTTTTATATTATACAACGTGTTAATGAATTAACGCAAAACTAGAAAGTAGTTTGTTTAGAATCGAGAGGATAATCGAATTATCATGTTTTCAACATAGGTAATTTTTTTCAAAATATTAAATAATTTGTTCGTAAAATTTAAAATTTACTGAAGCCGATGTCAACTGACCGCACAGGCACACTCACCCTACTTAGTACCAAAACAAGATTCTTAAAATGTATCCATGAGTTCGGTAGCGCTTTCATTCATTGCTGAAATGATAGCAAATCATTTTTGACTCAAAACTTAAAATGTGAAAACACTTCACTTTAAATTTTAAGTATCAAAATTATGGAATTATTGTTTCAATCTAATTATTTTGTTATAAATCAGTTGGGGTGTATAAGGTTTTGCGCTAATTTATTAACACGTTGTATAACAATCCCAGGATCGTTCTTAAGTCCTGGGGTTGCAAAAATATCGTAAAACTTGGACATTTGAATAACTCAGACAAAATGAACAACACGGACAACATAAACAACTCTGACGATTTGGTCAACTTATACAATGTTGTCTGAGTTGACAGAGTTTTTCGAGTTGTCCAAGTTGTTCATGTTGTTTTTTTGTCGAAAGCACTTAATTGGACAACATAAACAACATGGACAACTTGATCAAGTCAAATCAGTTGGTCGAGTTGACCAAGTTGTCAGAATTGTTTACGTTGTAAGAGTTTTTCATGTTGCTCGAGTTGTTTATTTTGTCCTAGTTTCTCAAGTCGATCGAGTTGTTCATGTTGTTCAAGTTGTTCTACCTACTGTTGACTACCTACGAGGTCCAGTATGACAAAACGGTGCGAGTGGCCCAAATTTTTTAATTAACCTTATTCAGAAAGGCATATCCATTGTTTTCGTGAGGAAAAAAATGAAGTTTAGGCAAAGAAAATATAAAGGAGGAGATTCTATGTCCGACTGTAAGTTTTTCATGTTTATCGTAATCGGTCCACTCAATCAGAAGATATACAGGGTGAAATTGATATCATTAGCATCCTTTTAAACTAAGAGTCTACCCGTCAAACTGAACAACTTTTACTATGGGAGCAAACCGATCGGAGCAACTAAAAAATCGGCTGTTGCATATATTTTGAGTCGAGTAGGCATTGCAGTTTAGTATGGAACAGCTGATTTTTTAGTTGCTTCGATCTGTTTGCTCCCATAGTAAAAGTTGTTCAGTTTGATGGGTAGACTCTTAGTTTAAAAGGATGCTAATGATATCAATTTCACCCTGTATATCTTCTGATTGAGTGGACCGATTACGATAAACATGAAAAACTTACAGTCGGACATAGAATCTCCTCCTTTTTTGAAGTCAATATTTTCTTTGAAACTCTGACACCAGGGCTCTGCCCACACGATAAGAAGAAGAAGAAGATTTTACCAGTTACTATGCTAATTCAAAGTCGGGCTTAGAATCAGAATCAGAAGTATTGCTTGGCTGTTTATGAACCGGGAAGGCGTCAGATGAAATAGGTAAATACAAGAACATTCATTAAAATGTATTACGCTCAAAATTGTCAAATAATTATGTCTATCGCTGAAACACCACTATGCATTGTGTGCTACCTCATAAATAACACAAAACAAACAACAGGCAAAAATGTTAAGAGTATTCCGATGCCACATTTAGGGCGAAGACATACATTAGGTTTGATCCGATCTGGGTTACGTTCCGTTGGTGTCCTTATCTTACAGTAAACCAAAATACTGCACATTTTCTCACGTGCAGATGCACAAAGTGTGAAATATTGTGTGGTAAAATGCTCATTTATAGCAAGCACGTATCAAAAAATTATAGTTGTAATCAGAATTCCATACAAATATTCGGATTTCGGGAGCGGGGGGGGGGGATAAATCCCACCTATCCCCCCCCCCCCTCTGGTTCATTTCTTTTCTTGATATATCTATGTACTTCTAGTATTCAAAAAGCCTATAGTGCTTACTTGGGATCATTACAATGTATGTGCCTGTGAGCGTTATTTATTTTATTAATTTATTTATTGTGGGAATCTGAAAAATTTTGGAATCAGGTCATCTGGTATTTTGGGAATCTGGTATAGAGGGAACAAACGCTGGATACGTGCTTGTAAACTGGTATTATAATCTTAAAAATACGTGGTGTTGCTTAGCGTTGCGGACTCCGAATGCCAAATTATATGGCAATATCGACTTGATTTCAGCCTGGATCATACTAAATTTGTATCAAGGAGTTTTGGTTAACATCACAGCCATGTACCTAGTTCCGGTTTCGAATGGACCAACCCATTTCTTCCTGTGGGTGTCGTACAAGGTGATAAGGGTTTCTTGTGCAGTATTTTTGTGGACGAGAGGCTAGCCCCATATCACCAAGAGACACGTCATTCCATCCTGAAACCTTCCCTGTGCAAAAAGTGAGCCTTGCTACAACTGCAAGAATTAATAACTGCACGCTTAAAAATTTTGTTAGTAGTTGTAGCAAAAATTCTGATCACCTCGGAATAGATTATGGTCCTGAGTTTATCAATGTACGATTTGTAATACCACTGGTTTTGGGTGAGGAACCTATCTTATAAACAGAAGAAGAAATTCCGATGCGTATGAGCATTTCGGCACGTATCCCATACCGTTTATAGTTCGCTGCCCATACCCATACAGTCATACACCCACCCTTACCACGAAGAGCCTCTGTCCCAAGCTCGCCCTGGACAATAAACGGGCTCACACCAGTGTTCACTGGCTCACACTGACAGGACTGCAGGATGGTATTTGTGATTGGAGAAAGTTATTGTTCCTACGGGCACAAATAATCCATATGGGATCAAGTCTAAATGTATGTCTCCACCCTTATATAGAGTCTGACTGGACAGTGCAACTAATTGATCGATGAGCTCCAGCTTTCTAGATAGTAGCATTAACTGATATACTTTTGTGAAGTACTGTACATCTATGATTAAATACCACCTACTAGATGATTTAGTACGAGCATTATGTGTTTGTTATGCATAAGATATCTCTTTTAGATTCATGACGGTGTGGAGTGTCGAGGCTCGGTATCTTCGGATGAGGTGACCGTTTCAGTACCTAGCATTTTTCCATGAACAACATCTTGCTTTTTGAGGCGGCTTGAAAATGCTCTGACAAGACTTCTCTCTGTCCACTGTTATACAGGGTGAAATTGATATCATTGGCATCCTTTTAAACTAAGAGTACCCATCAAACTGAACAACTTTCACTATGGGAGCAAACTGATCGGAGGAACTAAAAAATCTGCTGTTCCATACGAAACTGCAACGCCTACGCGACACAAATGTATGCAACAGCTGATTTTTTAGTTGCTCCGTTCCGTTTGCTCCCATAGTAAAAGTTATTCAGTTTGATGGGTAGACTCTTAGTTTAAAAGGATGCTAATGATATCAATTTCACCCTGTAGAGGTATCCTACCTCAGCTACTATGCAATGGGCCCGCGTGGTGTATGACCAGCACTTTCTTTCGCTTAACCCGGATCTAAGGACCATAGACCAGATCTCATAAATTAGTGTAGGAATGTGTCAATTATAGAGGAATATGATATGACGTGTGTAGGGACTTTGACCGGGAAGCCCTGAATCATGCACCATATTTTATATTTATATTCTTTTTAAAGGATGCTCAAAATTACCCCAGTCTCGGCGTTTGATTGATGATAGTCATAGAGAACCGGGTGGATGAACTTACTTAGAGGATGCAAAGAACAAGTTCGACATGCTCCTTACAAAATACACCAAGCAATATTACCTGCCGACCCGCCGGACCGCCTTATTTGTACATACTTGCAATTCTTTATCTTTATTCAAATATATTATTATATTCTGTTTTGAATAATTGAATTTGAATTTATTAAATTACCTGCAATGTTGGCCAGTTTCTAAGGAAACCAGAACCATAGGAAAAATAAAACTGAACTAGGTATGCAGTATGTAATAAATAATTTAAACACTTACTAACAATTTCCGATACCTAGTTTTCGTTTACCAGAACTGGAATAATTATCTTCACTTCACTTCTCCGCGGACGAGCAAGATGCCGCCTAAACCACAAATTACTTAGCCTAAACCAAATAAGCATTCTCCTTTCAGAATCTGCTGAGCAATATGGCTGAGCAGTGTTAATTTGTAGCAAAGTGTTTAAGGGCCTATGTCGAAAAATAATTTAAGCGAAACAGGCGTGGGATAGCTTATATTACGGCCTGATGCGAGAGAAAGAGATTGGGCGGCGCGCGCGCCTGAAACGAATCGAGTGCCAAATCAAACTTTATTTAATTGTGATTGTACTATTTATGTAAGTTCAATTCTGCTCTAATCAAAATTTAGAAAATAACAGTCTCTTTTTTTTAAATCAAGTCTTGTGTTTCTATTATTCACCGTTTAGCAGTTCCAAGCGTTTATAGATAAAAACGGAGGCTATCGAGAAAATTTGTCTTAATCGTGTTTTGGCTCTAATCAAAACTTCAATTATATGTTCAATTTACACATATCCGAAAATCATACTCCTACTGTTAGTACTTCATGATATATGAAGCTTTGAAGAATCCTATTTTTTTCACATAGCCCCTTAAAAGTCTCAATTAATTAAACAGGGTGTAAAATTAAATGCGTTACATATCGAACAGGGTGCTGCAAACCATAAAGCTTTCACTATGGAACCAAAAAAGAAATCGCGAAAAAAAAACGCTGTTCCAATGAAAATGTCAATTCTCGACCAAAATGTATGAAACAGCTGATGATCAATGAATGAGCAATGAAACAGATATCTTTTTCGCAATTTCAATGTTGGTTCTTATAGTCTGGAGCACGCCCAAAAGTAGGTTAACGCATGTACACTTACAGCCTGTATAATATGATGGCCTAGAAATAATAAAGTAAGTAAATACGTATAGGTATTCAAACAAGTATATTTTCGAGCGAAGTTCTGAAGTATCGAAGCATGCCTGTGGAAGTAGGTAGGTAACTCAGTCGGGCTCGGATAAGAATGAAGCTGTTACAGCTTTTGCGACAAGTTTGCGAACGAATCCGTATTACAGCAATACACACTTTATAGTTTTGTTACTACGGTTTTAACTCGATTGAAACTTACGCATTTGGATTGAAATTCTAAAGTTCAAGCATGAGTCTATCGTCATCACATTGAATGCGAGAAAACACAAGACAGTTTGAATGAAAGTTAATTCCAATCACGGAAATACAGGGTGGCCGGCCAATTGACGTCACAAATAAAAATTTTGGTCCGGTATGTCGTGGGGTATCCGAATCACCCCCATTTATGTTCCGCGATTTTTTATAGTTTTCGAGTAATGATGATTTTTGCGATTTTTTTAAAAAACTCGACAAGAAACTCGACGACAATGGATTAAACAACTTCTAAAAAAAACTGTAATATTTGTACAGATTTTTTTGCAACTTATTCTTCATGAATTGTGCCTTTATTCATAACATAATCAGCATCGTAACTTTGATCTCTCAAAAGTCTTACAGTTTTTTTTAGAAGTTGTTTAAGCTGGTCATGTCGAGTTTCCTCAAAAAATCGGAATCATCATAATTCGAAAACTATAAAAAATCGCGGAACATACATGGGAGGTGATTCGGATTCTTACCACGCACACGACATACCGGACCAAAATTTTTATTTGTAACGTCAATTGACTGGCCAGCCTGTATATAGCACTGTTCACATAATAGGGGAACACGGAACAAGCATGCCCTCATGGTGGAGGGGCTGGGTTTAGTCCACAGATCAACTTCACATACCTACTTATTATTGGCATTGGCTAGATGTCTATTCTTGCTTCTTTGACGCACAATACGCGTAGACGGTATTATATAAGTAACTTTGTATATATGGAAAAATTGTTTAGAAAATCTAGATGTCGCGTATCAAATAAAATTTGCAATTTATAATATAATTACGAAGATATAAAGTTTTGAAATTTTTCATACAAAACTATTTTTCAATATCTTTACTATTATAAAACTGTAAATTTGAAAATAGAATTTTGTTTGTTAGTTTGTTTGTTTGTTTGTTTGTTTGTGTGTTTGTTTGTTCGAGTATCACGCAAAAACTACTGAACCGATTTTGATGAAACTTTTTTTGTTTGGTAGCGTAACATCTGACTTAAAATCTGGTATATAATTTATGCGGACGAAGTCGCGGGTAAAAGCTCGTATAAAATATTACTTTTATTAATTCCGTCTATGCGTATTGTGCGTCAAATGTTTGTATGGACTGAAACCACCTTAATACAGGATTTCTCACGATGAGGAAATGATATTTTATTTCTCAAGAGCTTATCAATATGAACGAACAACAAATGAACGAGTTGAAAGTGAGTTCATAGATTCTGAGTAACTCAGCAATTCAACTTTATTTATAATTGATGTTATATAAAATTCTAAACTATTGTTGTTGACAAGTTTATTATCAATCAAATAAACCGATTAATTTTTTTTTTTTTTTTTTTTTTTTTTATGGGTAAAGTTTTTATTATAAAGAAAATGTCACAATAAATCTAAAACATCCTAAAACTAAAATATCCTAAAACTAAAACATCCTAAAACTAAAATATACTAAAACTAAAATATCCTAAAACTAAAATATAACTAGATAAAAAGAAAACGATTATGTTTGAAGGTCGCTTCTGGACATACCTGGACCAAAAGTGCCCATTATGCTGGCGGCGTTTCCCCGCTGCACCGCTAAGGACACTTGTTGGACCAGGTATGAACCAGAGCGGGGGTCGCACCCTTTCTCTCTTAGGCGACGTCCCAGGTCCCTAAAGAACACTTTGGCTTCAGATCCCCATGGCCCTGCTGTCTCTACGGCGACAGGCACGAACAGGTAGCTCTGCTCCAGCACCGAATATCTGTCGTGTTTCAGTCTTGCCGCTGCTTCGGCTGCTGACCCGGCCACGCGCATTGTGCCGTTTAAATGCGACACCGCGAATGTACTGACACAGGTTGCGTCCCACAGTAAGCAGCGACCCTTTTGCCATGGCACCAAAGTTAATCCATCCGGCCTCTTTCCATCTGTTCGACTCAGACCTAATGGTTCCTTAATACAGGGTACGTTTGCAGAGACTAATGCACGACGGATAATTTCGTTGAGTTCGTGGTGTCGTGGATTCCTTCCAGCGCTTTTCACGCAACTCAATCCGTGATGTCCGTTTGCCTCCACCCAAGCACCGCAAGCACAAAGGTGTGGATTACATACGTTGCAGCCGAGCCTGAGAGCAACTCCCATCCTCAGGGAGTCGTTGTCCAAGAGGGTCCCTAGGTGAGGTGAAGGTAGCGCGTGCAACCATGCTCCCGATTCTGGTGTAGATGCAGCCTTCAAGCGGGCCAAATCGGGACCTGAGGCACTGCTCAGGAGTTCATGCAGGACCACGCTACAATGGATGTCATCCCACTCCCTTTGGACTATGGACTCAACTGGCGCCGTTTGATTGGGGCATAATCTTGACCAAGCCTCCAACGCCTCAGCCGCAAATGGAATAACTACGCTGGTACCGTTAATAGGGAGTATCCGAGTTACCAGGTTTGTCACGCCATTTACAGATGCCAAAAAAGCTGACAGACTCAAATCTTGCATTTTGCGCACCCCGATACCCCCGTGACGAATGGGGAGTGTCGCCTGACGCCAATTGCTATCATTTAAAGTGACGTTTAAGAGGCTCTCCAAAATTGCTTTCAGAGAATCATCCAGGCGGCTGACTTCACTTGGATAGCGCCAGATTGGGGTCGTCCTTAATGTGTATGTCCATCTTGGCATGGCAAAACAATTCCTAAGCAAGACCAGTGCTACATGGGCTGATAACTGCTTCAAATGAACCTGTAGAGACGTAAGGGTTTCGTTCTTTGCCCTTAAAACTGATGTCACCGCTTCCGGGTAAATGGGTGAGCCGAGAAGTGTAAGATTGTTTTCTGTTACTGGTTTCAGCCCTGGCAGTTCCGCTTCAAAGCAGGGAAAGGATGGTAAAGCTCCCTGACCGCAGGAGAAAAACTCGCACTTATTGCAGTTGACCTCCAGGCCTATCTCTCTCAGTCTTGGGAGCAACAAACGAATATCCCTGAGCACGACTTCCGGGTCTCCACCAATTGTGCCGTCATCCAGGTACCACACGTTTAGGGGGGACTCTAGCGTTGATACTATGTCGTGTCTGGCTAAGCTAAACACCAAAGGACCCAAAGGATCACCCTGCTGAGCTCCAACCTGTGAGGAAATTACTTCAGTATTGTAGTAAAGGTTGCTGGGTTTAGAGTAGCACTGGTGCAAAAAAGGATAAATACTAGGGATACGCTCCCTAACCTTTGACAAGATTGAGTCCCTCTCTATGCTATTGAACGCATTTTTTAGGTCCAATTTGATGATCACCGCGTCCCTATTGCGCTCATCAAGTGCGAAGGTACGGGTGGCATGTATTGCGGCTTCACACCCAAGTGCCGTCCCAAACCCGAGCTGGTGAGGCTGTAGGTAATTTGAGGCCTCCTCTTTGACGGCGTAACAGCTGAGCTTTCCTACCAGCCGGCGGATGGTATTACCAACCGCGATGGGTCTTATGCTGCCGTCTTTTTTATTGAGAGCGCAAAGGGTGGCCCCATAGAGATAAGGGCATACCTGAGGATTCAACATTCCACTCAGCAAGAAGTTGCATAAGTTGGAAAGGGATTGCAGTAATCTACGTCCATTATCCCCAGCAGTAGTCGAAGTTAGCACTTTTAATAGTTTATTATTAAGTTGTTCATACCTCAGTTTAGTTCAAATATATAATAAACTGCAATGCCTACTCGACTAAAATGTATGCAACAGCTGATTTCTTTTTTGCTCCGATCGGTTTGCTCCCATAGTAAAAGTTGTTCAGTTTGATGGGTAGACTTAGACTCTTAGTTTAAAAGGATGCTAATGATATCAATATCACCCTGTATATGTTAGAGAAAGAGAAACTACGAGTAATTACTTTCACAATCATCATCATCATAGTCATCGTACATTATACGCCACCACTCCACTGTATGGCATTATATGCCTTCTCTCACAAATAGGTAAGCACAAATTAACACAAAGCATAAATAAAGTGTAGAAGAACTCACACAATACTGCGAGATTTTTAAGTAGGTTTTAAGTAATTATTTAAATACAACGTGTTAATAAATTAGCGCAAAACCTAATGCACCCCAACTGATTTATAACGAAAGAATTAGATTGAAACAATAATTTCATTATTTTGATACTTAAAATTTAAAGTTATTCACATTTTAAGTTCTGAGGCAAAAATGATTTGTTATCATTTCAGCTATGAATGAAAGCGCTAACGTACTCATGGATACATTTTAATAATCTTGTTTTGGTAGTCAGTAAGGTGAGTGGGCCCGTGCGGTGGGTTGACATCGGGTTCAGTAAATTTAAAATTTTACGAAAAAATTATTTAAAATTTTGAAAAAAAATTCCTATGTTGAAACCATGATAATTCGATTCTGCTCTCGATTCTAAACAAACTACTTTCTAGTTTTACGTTAATTCATTAACACGTTGTATAAGACATCTTTTATAAACTCAATGAGAGATCTCAGTTATTTTTAGCTCACTATAATCCGACGTAGATTGGAATCTTAAGTATAGAAATCCCCTCAAAGTAGAGAGATGTAATCTTATGATCCTCACGTGATATGCTTGAAAATAAGCGGATTATTTCGTGTTAAGCGAAATTAGCTCTTATTATTAAACGCTCTTGTCTAATTAATTTTGTGTATTATCTTTGAAGTTACAGACAATAAACTAAAACCTTTTTCTTAAAAAAATAAAATAAAAAAAAACCGGCCAAGTACGAGTCGGACTCGGGCAATTAGTGTTCCTTACTACCAGTTGTTTAACATGGGTCATTGAAGAAACCACTATAAATTTAAACTTACTTAGTATGTGGTCACATAGTATCTGAAGATCATTTTACACTGGTCTCATTGGTGTTAGTTTTTTGGGTATAGAAAAAAAAGTTAGAGTCACCCTGGTAATTTTCCCGCCATCTACACATTATTTCCGATGTTCATGATTTTTTTCAGATCTTATACGGCAATATTTTTTGAAATGGAGGTGGGGACAGCTGTCACACTGGTGTGACAGTCAGTAAGTCGCGAATTTCTCGGATTTAATTGAAAATTTTGTTAAACAAAGTTTTAATAAAAAAAAAATAAAGTATATTATTAGACTTGTATTTTTATAAGCTTTCAATTACCCCACATTTTAAATACCCCACACACCATAGGGTAGAAAATATTTTTTTTTTATTTACCCTTTCTACCTCCCCAAATTGCCCCCTCCCCAATATAGCACGGCTAAGGAGTGGAATGCCCTGCCTGCGGACCTGTTCCCTGAGCAATACAACCTGGGCCTCTTCAAGGCGAGAGTGAATAGGCATCTTTCTAGGTAAGCATGCTACATCTTCGGCCTCATCATCACTCAACATCAGGTGAGATTGGGGTCAAATGGTTACCTATCACACATAAAAAAAAAAAAGTTTTTTTTTTACTTCATTTATGATATTGGACCAGCAATTGCTATACCTGTACCGAGTTTCAACTTCATTTATGTCTTACGGTCTCTGAGAAAAATGCCTGTGACAGATGGACGGACGGATTGATGGACAAACACCGAGCTGGTTCCATAAGTGTTCCGTTTTGCCAATTTTGGTACGGAACACAATAAAACGGTTTTGCATTATTCTATTTCACAGGACCATCTAAAATATGCTTTGTTAAAATAATTACTGAAATAATAAGCTAAAATTTTGTATTCCACCTAGCTGCTATGCAATAAAACTGAAGTTTAAAGGAATAGCTCAGGAGGAATTGCTAAATTACTATCTTGCAGCATCATTCCTTACAGTATTAAAAGTTTTGTAGGAAGGCTTGTAGTTTCAGAGGTATTTTCGCAAGTTGCAAGTTTAGCCTGAAGCCAAACTAATGCTCTTGGAGACAGTTTTGGGACAGGGGAGGATTCCGGGCTGGAGCCAAAAATATTTGCATCTGATAAAGATACAAGTACCTACAGTCAAGTGATGAATGTCTTTTGGGTGAATGTTTTTCTACACGATTTTATTTTGTCTTACTCTTTATTACAAAATACCCGAGTTATACTTAAGAGGGCTATTCGAGTCCAGTGGCCCTCGTCACAATAATAAAGATTTCTCAATAGAGAAAGCCTAAATAAAAAAAGTGCCCACTTGACAAACTACAAAAGCCTTCAAGCTATTTTCATAGAACACCTACTTTTATAGGTTTTCAAAGGTCTAAACATACCTACGAATTTTGAAAAAAAAAACGGCTGCTTTTGTTTTTATTCGAAATTGTCTAAAAATTGAATATGTTTAGAACCTATAAAAGTATTGTATAACAATGGCTTGAAGGCTTTTGTAGTTTGTCAAGTGGGCACTTTTTTAATGTAGGCTTTCTTTATTGAGAAATCTTTATTATTGTGACGAGGGCGCCACTGGACTCCGATAGCCCTCTTAATGGGGTGGGTATTATAAAATACCCGAGTAATACTTAATGGGGTGGTTTACACTTTAGTTCGACCTTCAAACTGAACAACTTTCACTATGGAAACAACGTAGAAAAAAAATTAAAAATATCCGCATTTTTATTGTTTCTCGACGTTGGCTACATAGTAAATGTTGTTCAGTTTCATGGCCTAAATATTACTAGGTATAGGTAGGTTGTTTTCTTACACCCTATACATACATAAGCTCACGCCATTATCCCATGGGGGTAGGCAGAGACCACGTACCGCCACACGCTACGACTTTGACACACCTCTTTAGCCTCACACATATACATATTTTCATGCACTTCCGTCGATAGAGGGTGCCTCGCACTTGCCCTTTTCGGAGGAGATCATTGATTTAATCAAGGTATGTTTAGTTAAGTGGCAGTGGGCGGGGCACATTGCTCGCCGAACGGATGGCCGGTGCGGCCGAAAAGTTCTCGAGTGGCGACCGCGTACCGGAAAGCGCAGCGTGGGTAGGCCCCTCACACGGTGGACCGACGACCTGGTGAAGGCGGCGGGAAAACGTTGGATGAGGGCGGCGCAGGACCAGTCGTTATGGCGATCCTTGGGGGAGGCCTATGTCCAGCAGTGGACGTCCATCGGCTGAGATGATGATGATGATGTTTTCCTCGGACGACCACTCCCAACATTTCCGCTCACCCTGAGCTTGATATATTTCATTCGTTAGATAGTTAGCACTCTTGATAGAATGTGGGCTGCCACAGCGTAAAATAAAATCTTTGTGCCTTTAGTAAGGGCCTTCATAATTATAGCACATGCAGACACTGAAGTGATCTCAAAATGTTGTTCCAATTTTGGTAAAGTCTTTGCTTACCGATTTCTGGCTACATACCTGGCTAGTAGGCTGCTAGGTTAGTAAACTGTGATGCTATTAGTGTTTTGGTACAGTGCCTAGCAAAATTAATTAGATGCATCAAAGTACCTGGAAAATGTGTGTAATGTGCTCAGTAAAGATTGTTACAAAGTTGGTCAGCGATGGGAGAATATAATTTTTTTGTTTCTGCCTTTCCACTTTTTACTTAAATTATTAGTATCTCTGAACAGTGTGCGTGATGGTTTTGGACGTTATTTCATATTCGTGCTTCGGAAGCTTTGGTCCCGAATAGTTCCATCATGTAATAAACTATTTAAAAAGCCAGGTCTGAATAATTTTTTGACGGCAGGCTAGTGGCATAGCATGGCTTTCTGCCGTCCGGGGCACAGACCGATTTTGCCCCGTTATCTAGACAAAAAATAACGGAGCGAGCGAAGCAAGCTCGAAAGTTTTTTAGTACAACTTCCTACTCAAGTTGTGGTCAAATATCTTTTGGTTTATCCATGCAAAAATAGAAACTTAAAGCGAGCGAAGCGAGCTCGATTTTTCTCCTCAATACGAATCGGTTGGAGTCAGGCCCTGTACCTGCACTTTCGATGTTCGCTATATCGCCACTGTTTCGGTCCGCACTTCATTGGAATAGAGTTGACATTGGAACAAAAATGTTCACGCAATTGCGAAGTTTGAATCCCGGATTAGACCCCCAGAGCTTTTTACGTACAAAACATGTGCAAAATAACCTAAGTAGAAGCTAATTTAAACTCGTCCAGTTTTCCGTATCATAAAAATACCTTTACCAACAACGTAGGGATACGTAACGATGGTTATCAAAAATATATTTTGATCGAACCAACACTCAAAGCGTGCCTATTTCCATCCGACTAGGCTTGTTTGAATTCAATCGATTCAGCCAATTAGCGTTAGTGGGATAAGCGTTCAACAGGCGATTTTGGTACATGGGTAATAGTGCTGCCAACCTATGCTCAAAAATGTGCCAAAAATTATCGTAAGGGCCGCCGTATCACAGAAGTTATTATTGTAACGTTGACGGAACGATATCGTTAAAATACGCGTCTTTGCCGCGTTTTCGCCGCGATATTTCGGCGATCGATCAGTGGCAGCGAAATCGTGGCGATGACACGGCGATAACGTTCAGTCAACGCCGGTGCCTACAAATAGCGGCGATTCAATCACGACGTCGTTGCAGTGCAGTTGCGACATCGCTGACGCTAAATAATCGCTTGTTTGATAGGTCTTCAAGATCGAACGTCGTCAATATTAGCAAAAAAATATTCAAAATATTAAAACCGAAACTCCGTGTAGACCCCAAGACTAGAGATTCCAGGATGTCCCGTGTCTTAAGTTTACACTGGTTCGTTGTCCAAACCAAAGCGTTCGGATCGCAACCTCAATAAGTTTGAAAAACACAGCATAACAACAATCCAAAAAAGAGCAATAGAATTCTGAAAGAAACTCCATTAATTTCAGGCCAGTGGTCTATTTTTCAAATCGTTTTTGTCCGAAAAAACAGCTTAGATCTGGGACAAAAAGCGACAAGTTGGCAACACCAATGGGCAGTATGGTGTAGTCGTTGAAATTTGTACGAAGTTGCTGGAACTATTGAATATGTAATGAGTCAGTTTGTAATGCAACGAGTTACGAGGTTCCTAAACTAGACTAAATGGCTGCTCAGTCACTGTGGTTGCTCTCAACGACTTGTTAAGAAAGAAAACACTGAGATAAACCGATTAAACTACGTAACAAAGCCGATAAACCATTATACAGATTACAGAGTAGAGTAGGTTGAAGCATTTTATATTTTACTAGCGATCCGCCACGACTTTGCACGGGTACACAAACCTTCCTCGTTAATCAGTCAGTCAGTCAGTCTATCGATTAGTGAAAACCGTATCAAAATCCCTACAGTTTCAAAAATTTGCTTCCAGCGTGACCTAGATGTCTTGCAGCTCGACGATTGAGGTGTCGATGACGAACGAGAGAGGTGTCGCTCAAAACGTTTTTATCATCATGATCATCATCTCAACTGATGGACGCCCACTGCTGGACATAGGCCTCACCCAAGGATCGCCACAACAATCAGATACCAGGACCTCAATCGCCCTAAGTTTGAACGATACTACCAAAACAAAACAACAACCAAAAACGTTACGTTATGCACAATTCGTATCGCGCAAATTATAACGGTAACGATTTAGCTTTATTTCGGAAGAGACGTTGGCGTAACGTTTGATGTCCGTTCGATCGAATTTTCATTTAACCGTTCAGAAAAAAATATCGCGATAGCTTTTTTACTTCAGCTAAACCAAATCTAAACCAAAACTAAACCAAAACCAAACCAAAACCAAACCAAAACCGTATAAAATTGCGCAATTGAGGCCCAGGGCTGCATTTGCGGTAAATATTCGGTGATAGAACCGTTATGGACTAAGTACGAACCATTACTTTTGACACATTTGGTATTGCGTTAATCGCGGTACTGCTCTTGACAGCCGTTAGGGCCGTTTCGACAGATCGCTCAGACGCTAAGGGCTGTCAGTTACAAAGAGTTTAGCGTGATGTGGAATTCAGCACAGTTGAATAAAAATTGGATTGCAATGTGATTAGAACAGAAATTGGATAAGAATAGAACTTCGATGTTTTAACTTAGCGCAGTTCCCGCCCCCTTCACCAGGTCGTCGGTCCACCTTGTAGGGGGCCTACCCACGCTGCGCTTTCTGGTACGCGGTCACCACTCGAGAACTCTCCGGTCCCATCGACCATCATTTATCAGCAGCAGATTTATCAGCAATGTGACAACTCGTGTCTCAAAGTTCATACTGAACAACAGCAGGAGCAAGGCTCGTGCCATCGTCGGAGCCCTCACTGGGCACTACGCCACAGGCACGATGATGCACAAGATGAAACTCACCCTGGATCCTAGCTGCCGAGCGTGCGGAGAGGATGAGGAGACCATGGAGCATATACTGTGTGACTGCGATGTCTTGGCGGCAAAACGCATGTGCCTCCTCGGAGATGGATATCCAAAACCGGGAGATCTCAGGCTTCTTCCCCTCAATGGTGTTGCCTCCTTCATTGACCATGTATTTGAAGGGTGAAGAAAGCAAAAAGTATTGGGGCTAACACAAAAGATCCCACTGGGTCGAAGTGTTGCTGGCTTGCCAGCCCCCACAACAAGATAAGATAAGATAAGATAAGACCATCATTTCTGCTAGCAATATGTCCCCCCATTGATACTTTAGCAATTCTTTGGGCTATGTCAGCTACTCTATAGTTCTTTTGCGGGTCTCTTCATTTCTAATTCAAAATCTTTTACTGATCAGTTTTTAGTCTATGCTCCGAGTACCCACTATTTACCTCTCATGGATGCTGGAGCCCCCGAGTACCGACGGAGTCGGCGCTCATACCTATGGGCTCCAACAGTGGACATACTTCAACAGCACCAATATCTACAAAATATCTTACAGATATCTAGCAGATATTCTGTGCTGTGTGGCTGGTGGTGATATAAGAGAGAATAAATAAAAAGTCTAGTCATACGGATGAACAAGAAAAAGCTTTATTTTGTCAAACCTCAGTTCGGAAAATAAGCCTTTCTTAATTTAAAGTTGGTCCGAATTTTGTTCAACTTTTCATTAATTCTCTGTTGTATTACTTACTTAGTAAGAGCTTCAAGTTAGTTGTTTGCGATAGAGATTTGAAGAGATAATTATTTGAGACGCGAGTTGAGTACGCATACAAAATTCAATTTAATTTTCCAAGAATACTGATAATGTGATATTAGTAATTAATTATTGTTACGATATGTGGTTATTAGAATTTAGCTCACGTACAGTATTTTGTAAAAAGCTTATTTTCTATACAGGTTATAAACTTCGAAGCGTTCGTACTTGGGGACGTTTCAGACTATCAAACTGAACAACTTTCACTATCGAATCAGCTTCAGAATCGTGAAATAAATGTTGGTTGTTAGGGTAAACAGTTGCGTTACTTTAAGGTGTGATTGTATCTATGATACTGAACAACTTTCCCTAAGAAACCTATAGAAAATTCGTAAAGATTTTTTTGGACTTGCCATACTAAATTAAATCAGGTGATTGAACTTTTGTATGAAAAGTCGAAAAGAAATTGCGCATTTCATATAGGTTTCTTTGGGAAAGTTGTTCAGTATCATGGGTACAATCGCCCCTTAAAGTAATGCAACTGTTTACCCTAACACCCTGTATAGTAGAAAATTTCAACAGCCACTCCACCCAATGTATGAAACAGCTGATTTCTTTTTCGTGATTTTAATCCACAGTGAAAGTTGTTCAGTTTGGTAGTGCGAAGCACCCCCTAAAATATGTAACGCATTTAATTTTACAGCCTGATTCCATCCATCCATCACAGCCCTTGTTCAGTCCGTCTTCGGACATAGGCCTCCTCCATATTTCTCCATGACGTTCTGTCCCTCGCCCTCTGCATCCAGTTGGGACCCGCATGCTTCCTAATGTCATTGACCCATCTTTCTGGTGGGCGGCCTCTACTTCGCGTGGTTTCTCTGGGCCTCCACTCCAGTGTTCTTCTGGTCCAACGCTCAGAAGCCATACGAGCAACGTGGCCTGCCCATCTCCACTTCTGGCATTCTATATTCCGCATGTAAGCGACTGTACTCTACCGGTCGAAGTCGTAGACCACTACATATATTTGGGCCACAAAATTACACTTGGTTCCGAAAACCAAACAGCCGAAGTCGATCGCAGGATAGCTCAAGGCTGGTCTGCATATGGGGCAAATAAACATATACTGGGCTCCAAACACATACCACAATACCTCAAGACGAGAGTGTACAACCAGTGTATCCTCCCGGTACTGACCTACGGCACGGAGACTACTACACTGACGGAAAAGTCCGCCGAAAAACTCCGAGTTGCGCAACGAGCAGTGTGACCACTTATAGTAGATTTCTACTTTTTTGGTAGATTTAGGGCAAAGAGAACGATAATTTAGTAGTAGGAAATCGTTTAGTAGATTTTGGTAGAAATTCGGTCTTAAAAATATGATCAAAAATGCAAGAATTCAAGCAAAAAAAATCAAAGCTGGCAATAAAACTAGCTGAGAAAACGATTGCAGAGGGTTTTCTGGAACTTCTAGTAAAGCTTTAGTGGTGTACAGCAAAATTAATCTTATCGCTTAATATTGTTTTTTACAAAAGGGGGCTTTTATTATAAGACAGAAAACTGTACCAACTTTATGCCTACATAGGGACGACCAATAATACTTATTTAGATTTATTTGGAAATTGAAGCATCCATGTTTCGAAGTGATGAAAACCGATATTTTTTTACAAAAATGCGATATTAACAAACTAACATCGTAAGTAATGATGAGCTGAAGTATGAAAATGATAATATTTTGTTCAAAAACGTGTTTTTTATTGAATTTTGACCTTCTGGAACGACATAAATATTAGTTGGTAGATTTTAAGTAGAATTTGAAACAGAACTTGGTAGATTTTAGTAGATTTCAGCAGTCATTTTGGTAGATTCTCTGAAAAAAAAGTGGTCACGCTGGCAACGAGCAATGGAGAGAGCAATGCTCGGCATCACGTTGCTAGACCGTAAGCGCAATGAGTGGATTCGGCGAAATACAAAGGTCGTGGATGTGGTAGCCACTACAGCCTGATTACTGAAAATTAAATAGTTAAAAACTTTTTATTTTTTTTTTAACGCTCACAGGCACATACATTGTAATGATCCCAAGGTAAGCCTTAGGCTTTTTATTATGGGAATCATACAACAACGGCACAAACATATAAAATCCATGACCGAACCGGGATTCGAACCCAGCACCCTGGTTTGGCAGTCCGGCGTGGCAACCATTACACCAACCGGGTCTTCTTTCTTTTTAACCGACTTCAAAAAAGGAGGAGGTTTTTAATAAATAAACCCTTATTCAATTGGGATAAAGTACCTTCATCGGACTATACCTATAGGTAGTCTAAACATTACTTTACCATCTAGGATTACTTTTCGCTTACTCAGACAACGATTGATTGCACATCCAATTACGATTGAATATCTATGTTCATCCGACCGAAATAAACTATATTGTGTTGTTAATAGTTTTCTTATTGCTTCATATTGAGTAAGAAAAATTCAGTTACCTATTAATCTGTATAAGCAAGGTATAAGCAGCCACTGGAGGCAAAGAAAATCTTTTGCTGATCATGAAATTGCTTACATAAAAATAAACTAAAAATAAGAAACTTTGGAAGTAAAACGTGTTTCTCTTTGACGACCTGCAGCCGTAGCATGCTACACGGGACACGGCTGTATCACGTATTTTATCTCGTTCGTTCGAGCGCAAATAGAAAGAGAGCGAAGGTGTGATAGTGCTGTATCACGGTGGCATGCTACCCATGCCGGTCGGTGTAATGGTTACCACGCCGGACTGCCAAGCTAGGGTCCTGGGTTCGAATCCCGGCTCGGTCACGGATGTTATATGTGTGTGCCGTTGTTGTATATTGTTCCCAATCAAGAAGCCTAAGGCTTAATTTGGGATTATTTATATTTATTTCTCTTCGATTTCTGTCTGATGCCCAGTAAAGATATAATATTCAAAAAATTAATTTCGTATTACAGTTCAACGTCCTTCTAAAAATCTCAAATAGGCTGACTATTTGAGAAACTGTCAAAATCGCAGGTAAATTGTACATTCAGTGGATTATCAAAAGAAAAGTTAATTACTTAATTTGGATTAAAATAATTATTACGCGAGGTCATAGGCGAGGTCCTTTCAACGTTTCAAGGCTGATTTCTTTAAAGGATCTTCCAGATTATAGAAATTTTGGGTCCTCAATAATATTAATTAAAGACCAGAAATTAAGTTCTTTGTTTATTTTAGGATATTTCGAAACAGAATTCTGAAGCAGATTTTTTGCTAGATTGTTATTGTAATACCGTTTGAGTTCCGGCAAATGTGACAGAAAATAATTTCATATATTAGTGATTATAAACATGTTACAACCATGTAATTGTAGATACTATTTCAGATCAAATTAAGGATTGAAAAATCCGGTCTCAGGCGGGACTTGAACCCACAACCTTCCAAACCTCAGACTTAACGAAATAGTAGGACCACGAGAAAACGCCGATAATTTTGTTGTTGTAAAGCGCTTAAAGCGCTCTATTCAAGGTCCATCCCCGCTGTACGTCCCGCCAAGGTCATGCACGATGCACGATGCAAAAGCGCCGTGAGTAGGCTTGACGTACGTTGATTGAGCTGACGTACAGCGAGGATGGAGCGGATTGCCGTATGGGACATCCGTGAATATCATATAGCGCTTTTGCATCGTGCATCGTGCATGACATTGGCGGGACGTACAGCGGGGCTGGACCGTGACTAAAGCGCTTAAAGCGCCTTAAGCGCCTCAAGGCTTTAGAACTCCAGTAGATGGCGCTACGTCCGTCCCTTAAAGACGAATAGGTTGACTAATTTCTTTTTCTGGCGTAGTGGGCTCAGTAGATTGGATAAAGAATATAATTTATAAAAATTATATTCTTTATCCATTTATTTTTCCCTTACGGGATTCGAACCCGCGACCCTCGGCACAGCAGGCAGATTCAATATTGACTGTGCTATCGGGCTGTCAATTTAAATGACAAATTATACATTTAAATTTGACAAAGGTCTGAAGCATGAATGTGTAAACAACCAAAGTTACGTGCACATTATAGGTAATTGACGTTTTTATTTCATTGTACGTTATAACGAGATTTTAATACATACATACATACATACATATGCTCACGCCTATGTCCTACTACTGGGGTAGGCAGAGACAACAGATCGCCACATGCTACGATTCTGACACACATCTCTCGCCTCCTCAACATCCATAAGTCTCTTCATACAAGCTCGTCGGTTCCGGGTACATTTTATTTGGCCCTTCTTCAGTACGCATCCGATTTGGTCAGCGTACGTGCGCCTAGGGCGACCCCTTTCAACCATTCCATTCACACTTGCCTTGTAAATTTCATACGTCAACCTACTTTCACACATTCTTTCTACATGGCCAAACCACCTCAACATGCCTTTTTCAATCCTGGTCACTACATCTTCTTTCAGACCACATCTTTCTCTTATCACACTATTCCGTATCCGGTCCTTCAAAGTCACACCACACATACTACGCAGGGACCGCATTTCAACAGCATTTATTCTAGATTCATGCTTCTTCTGCCATACCCAACTCTCACTGCCATACATTAAAGTTGGTGCCAACACACCGTCGTGAACAGCCAAACGAGCCTTTTTAGACATAGTTTGACTCTTCACGACGGTGTGCAAGGCTCCATTAATCATATTTCCTGCTTTCACTCTTCTCTCTATATCTCCGTCGTACTTTCCGTCTCTTGTGAACATACAACCCAAGTACACAAACTCACTACGACTTGCTCTAGCCTTTCATCACCTATCATAATCTTACATTCAGTCACTGTTTCATCGCGCTCGATAACCATAACTTTCGTCTTCTTCACATTAACATTCATTCCCTTCTTTTTAAATGATTCATTCATACATGTTACCATCTCCTGCAAGTCATATACCGATGACGCAAGCAGAACTTGGTCATCGGCATACAACAGACATTTGACAGATAACCCATTCATCCTTAGACCACACTCTCTTTCTTTCAAATCACTCAAACAACTGTCCGTGAATAGGTTGAATAGCCACGGTGACGCTACACACCCCTGTCTGACACCTCTGGAGATACCAAACCAATCGGTAGATTTTAGATTTTAATATTAAAATTAAACTAATATGCAACATTTCCTATCGGCAGAGCAGTCGGAAGCTCGTTCGAATGTTTGTGCTTCATTGCAGGAGTTTCCTTTAGGCCTGCATTCTCCTCCACGCTTACTGCATCTTGTCTCTTTCGTTGAAACTGGAAAGAATATGAAAAAAACCGTCAACAATGCTGCCGCTCGCTGCAGTTAGTATAATGTTGGTGCGGGGTTGAGTTGTTATAGGTTTCCGGAATCCTTGTGACGAGCTCTACAGGGTGTTAGGGTAGACAGTTGCATTACTTTAAGGGGTGATTATACTCATGATACTGAACAACTTTCCCAAAGGAAGATACCTACTTTAAGGAGAGGCTTTAGATTTATTAGTAAAACAAATAAAAGTGGGTAAGTACTTTAAGGATAAATTGAAAAAAAAAAAAACATTTTTTTCATTCAAACAAGCATAATTATAATAAATGTGTGAAGTGTCCTGTAGTTCCTCTTTCATATATGTTTAGAAAAAATGTAAATAAATACTAAGTCTCGGTACAAACGAGCCACCGGCCACAGCCTCCGGTGGCCAGCGAAAAGTAGTTCACACGCCTTTTTCAAACATTTTGTAGGGACCCGCTACACACGTGTGGCCAGCCGGTAGGCGGCACTCGCTACAGCAGTGTATGCGACCGCCCCATGGCTAGTAACGCCAGTGGCTCGTTTGCGTGGACCCTTACTTCCATAACAGCACTCGATTCCGTCTCGCTGTTGTTGTGGGCAGAGTCCTTTCTCCTCCGTAAGGCCTCCTTCGGGGCAGTCTGCCGCGATGGTGCAAATACCTCCAGCACTCCTGCAGTCTTGCTCATTGAAAATCGCGTCTATTCTGCGCACTATAAGGTTTCCATTGATTAAATTAGCCTTATCTGACACTGAACAATCAGAATACTGAAATTCCTAAAAGAAATCGATACAATTGATAAAGTAGTTCGCGAGTTCGTGATTGACAAAATACCACTGAAGATAAAAACCATGAAAAAAAATATTTATTTCTACGTAGTACCTAGTATTTATTCTGTGGTAGTACCTAGGATTTAGGGGAACATAAGAAAGGATTATAGATAAACTTACAGTCTTCTTCGTTTCCGAACACAAAATTAAATAAAAGGAAACAAAAAACAATTAATAACTTCATGTTTGCGAAACAACTGCGCGGGCGACGACGGTATCGACACTAACTGACAGCATAGTTTAAGCTAACAGTGACAGGAAAACATGAATGTTATAATTGGCGGTAAACTTCTTGAGCAAGGACACAGAAAAAACAATCATTTCGTGAAAAGAAATATTTTTAATATCAGGCCTACGAAAATAGGACAGTCGTATTCTAATCAAATACAGAAACATATAATTTAAAAGTAGGTACTTACTATAATATTTTGTGTTTTTATTCTTTTCATATGTTGTATTGTAGGTATGTAATGTACGTATGTATGTATATGTATTTAAGTATGTTTGTATTGTATGTTTATTTCTTTGGCACGCCCTAACAGGCCCTATAGCCTAAACGGCTTTATGGATTTTAACGAATGAGGTGTCGTTAGATTTGTAAAAATTGTGAAAGTGACATAGGCCATATTATTTTAATATGGCGTTTGCGAATTAAAAAAAGATAACAGGTGGAATAAACATTTTGTTGTTGTTAAAAGATACAATATGTATATCAAAAGAATGCTAGTAAACAGACTATTCCAAATATACATTATAGTACTTTCATGCTACCATTTTGACACAAGACTAAAACGTACGAAATACACTGAATTATTAGGAAAAACAAAAAACCTAAAATCTGTAAACTGAAAAGAGCACAATCAATCACTAAATCAGCTATAACAATTTTGTTTGAGCAATTATAATTTGAATGTTATTAGGTAGGTACTGCAGGCGGGGACAAACCAACAACCAACCAAGGAAGGTAAATAAAGCGCAAACCCATTATGAATAATAAAAAAAAAGTTAAGAGTAAATAGTTTTTTCTAGAACTAGAATACACACACTTACTGCAGTTGCCTAAATTTGTGAATTTCGATAGTGTGTAAAATTTAGCTGCTGTCAAAGCAAAATTAAGTTAAATTATATGAATAATGTTTTGCATAAACTTTTGGAGAAAATACAGCAAGTATCAAAATAGTTTAGGTCGTAGTATAGTGTTACCATGTACTCAATTAATTTCTACTCTTTTGGCCTATAATATACCTGCAATGTATTTAATCTAAGTATCAATGTTTTTTTCATTTGATCCACCACCTGTGTACATATATAAATTGTAAAACTGGCGTCATTATAAAACAATGATTGTTCAAGTGGGCCAACACTTTCCTAAATCTTCAAAACAAGTTGCATTACTTTATTAAGGAGTGATTGTACCCATAATACTGAACAACTTTCCCTAAGAAACATATAGGAAATTAAAAAGAAAAGACTTTTCATACACGGACCTGAAAAAAAGACGGACGAAATCTCGTCTAATCAAAAGTGAAGCACCCATTTATACGAGTGTGCGTGCTGTCGCCCTGTCAAATGGCGGCGGGTTGTCGGACCTGCTGCGCCTGGAACTGGTGCGTCTGTGTGAGTGTAGGTCGCTTTTTTCAGGTCCGTGTTTTCATACAAAACTGCAAACATACTTAACTCAACTGAAATGTACTGGAAAGCAGATTTTTTTTCGCCATTTCGATATTGGTCCCATAGGGAAAGTGGTTCAGTTTGATGGTCTGAAGCATCCCTTTAAGTGAGTGTCCCATTTAATTGTACACCCTGTATAATAAAGAGTCGTTTTCCAATACTTGTAAAACGAAGATGACGCTAGTATCGTGCACATAGCCAATAGATGGCAATATTAAAAGTATAGAAAAACCTGTCACATTGACAGTAAATAAAATTGGCCGTCACGTGACACCCGGCAGAAGTGAAACTCCCACAGATCACAAAAACTAAGCTGTCAAGTTTAAATTTCGAACTTCCGTCACACGAAAAGGTTGCGGATCCGAATTTCAAAGCACTTAAATAAAGTTACACTTAATTGGTTTAGCGAACAAGTGCTTCTTGTACGCTATTATACAGGGTGTAAAATTAAATGGGACACTTACTTAAAACAGTGCTTCAGACCATCAAATTGCACAACTTTTCCTACGAGATCAATATCGAAATCGTCCCATTTAATTTTACAGCCTGTAGAAACATCTACACCAATATGCGAGTTTTCATACTAATAATTGGAAAACTGACAGAGCTGAAATATTAGTGATTGAAAACGGGAGACAGCAATAAGGAAAAAGCTTGGCTATTAAAGGGTGTTTATTGAATTTGGCGTAGATTTTAAAATTAAACTAATATGCAGCATTTCCATTTCGGAGAGCAGTCGGAAGCTCGTTCGAATGTCAGTCTGTGACTACAAGGATTGCTTCTAGGCATGCACTCTCCGCCACGTTTTTTGCACCTTGTCTCTTTCGTTGAAACTAGAAAGAATATGAAAGAGTAATAGTTATTTGTTATGCAAGGCTGCAAAGTTGTTTTTTGATATTGAAACCTGAGCAAGCGAAGGATTCTAGGATTCTAGGATTTCGATTCTAGGATTCAGGATTCTATTTGGTGGTTCAAATATAGAATCCTGAGCGTAGCGAGGATTTCAAAGGTACGAGACGCAGAATAACTTTGCTGCCGAGCGAAACACACAACTTTTCACCTCACTACAGCGAGGAAAATTTCAATGCGCCAACCTCATTTTTTGAATAATCGCACTGGCCAGCACGAAAATAACATGAAAAAAACACTTGTTTAGGCTGTTTTCTTTATTGAATGGAAAGATTCGAATTTTAAAAACTCTTTCCACGCTAGCGGGTAAGATGTACTTTTGCACTCAGATTTCGAATGATAAACAGAATCTTTCCGAGCTTGTGAGGTGAAAAATAATGTTCGTATCTTATTTAGGATCTTTTAAGGCTGCAAACGAGCCTATTGTGCTACCCCCAATCGTATTTTTTTTATTTCTTAAAAATTAAACAATATTTCCAAAAAACAAGAATGTCACATTGTAGTTATTGCTGATTTTCAATTTACCGGGTCCTTTACGATAACAAAATAATCCGTAACATAATTATCATAATAAACAATCATAATAATAAATAATCATAATAAACCATAAAAATTCATAATAAATATAATAATCCATAATGTTTCAATAAATTGAAAGCCAATCAGGACTAAAATGTGACATTTAATTGCTTAGAAATAAAAAAATACGATTGAGGGCAGCACAATAGGCTTGGTACCCTCTTAAGGACTGTCAACAATGCTGCCGTGCTTATTAAGACTGCAGTAAGTATTTTTTGGTCCGGTTAAGTTGTTTTATATAGGTTTACGGATTCCTTGTGACGAGCTCTACAGGGTGTTAGGGTAAACAGTTGCACTACTTTAAGGGGTGATTGTACCCATGATACTGAACAACTTTCCCTTAGAAACAATACTTCGACTTCTCATACACAAACGATCGAATTTTTTTTGCGTATTTCTTATAGGTTTTTTAGGGAAAGTTGTTCAGTACCATGGTTACAGCCCCTTAAAGTAATGCAACTGTTTAGCGTAACATCCTGTATAATGAAACTTTGACCCCTATTGGAGGTCAGTATGCAGTGATATATTATAGTCCTCTCCAATTTGCACTCGTTCACGAAATTTATTTACGGTTGTATTTATCATTCTCACTAGCTCGGTGGTGAAGGAAAACATCGTGAGGAAACCTGCATACCCAAGAATGAAAAATAAATCGGCAGTATGTTTAAAATAGCTTGGGGCGAACACAGACTGCCTCCGTGGTCTAATGATTATGAGCATTGGCTCTCGACACGGAGGTCGTGGGTTCAATTCCCACGGGGGACACCTATGTCACTTTGTGCGTTTTTCCGCAGTAGGTTAGGACATTGCAGGCTAAATCACCTGATTGATTGTCGGAAAAGAAAAATGATTCCGTGCTTCGGATGGCACGTTTAGCCGTTGGTCCCGGCTACTATCTCTGGTGGTAGTAGTCGTTACATAAAAACCACGTCAGAGGCCGTAAGGCGGTCTGAAAAAACTCTGACACCAGGGCTCTGCCCACACGATAAGAAGAAGACCTATAAGGTGCTATAAGGTTTATATTGTGTTACTTTGACTAACCGCCACCGACACACGTCTCTTTTGAATAAACCGCGCCTATGATTCTTGAAGGGGATGATCAAACCATCAAACTGAACTACTTTCTCTGTGGGACCAAAATCGAAATGACGAAAAAAAATCTGCTGTGCCATACATTTAGGTTGAAAGAGTAGGTCTGATCATCCCCTTAAAAATCCGTCAGTATATTATAAATGACGCATATTCTTGGATGTATGACCTGAATAAAGGTCTAGCGGCAATGCGAGATTTACTCCGGCTCGTTGCCCCTCCTCTACGAATCCTGTTTTCTGGTTCGGCATCGCCGAGATATCTATTTATGTGATCGCGACCGCGACAGCCACCGGTGGCTTTAGCCAGTGGGTCGTTTGTGTAGACCCTTACTTCCATAACAGCACTCGATCCCGTCTTGCTGTTGTTGTGGGCAGAGTCCTTTCTCCTCCGTCAGGCCTCCTTCGGGGCAGTCTGTCGCGATGGTGCAAATACCACCAGCACTCCTGCAGTCTTGCTCATCGAATACCGCGTCTATTCTGCGCACTGTAACGGATCCAAAACATAGATTTATATATTACTAGCGTATGTCTTTGGATCCAAAACATTTTTATTTACCCTTTCTACCTCTCCGAATTGCCTCCTAATATAAAAATTTTACTTCATTTATGATATTGGACAAGTAATTGCTATATCTGTGCCGAGTTTCAGCTTCATAAGTCTTACGGTATCTGTGGAAAATGCCTGAGACAGACGGACGGACAAACAACGAGCTGATTCCATAAGTGTTCCGTTTCACCAATTTGGTACGGAACACTAATAAAATGCATTTAAGTTACGAACTAGTACAATTAAAACAAAGTGAAAGAGTGTGTTTGTGTAGGTGAGTGTCTGTGTGCGTTTGTATTTGCCTATCTATTACTAGATACAGTACGGACACTCCCTTCTTCCCGCCAACTTTTTACCTCATCCCCTCTATCGCCCTGGTTACCGCGCGCTGGTTCTACGAAGAAGACTTAAGGTTCAATTTCTTTGGTTTCGCATGTGGTGACGTCATTCTGTCAATTTCCAATTTTTGTATGCAGTGTCCGGGCTGTGGCTATAGGGTCTCTAGTTTTTAAAAACATTTTAAAATTAAAATAAACTTACAATCTTCTTCATTTCCGGACACAATACTCAATGAAAGGAAACAAAAAATAATTAACAACTTCATGTTTGCAAAACAACTGCGCGGGCGACGGTACCGATACGAACTGACAGCGACAGGAAGACATTGATGCTACTTTGTTTTGTCATATCGGTGAGCTATTTACAATCAAGCACTATGCCACAGTTTAAAAATAGATGTTTAAGTATGTTGTGAAACTTTGCAGCCTTATCACATGAATAAATATCTCTACAGAACGTAAGCTTCATTCTAGTACAAGCGACCGCTGTCGTCGGTGCACTTAGCATAGACGAAGGTTAGGACGAATATTTTCTATGAGAAACGCGATTGCCCAACCCTTCCGAAAAGTGCGTGCGCGTGCCGTATTTTCGATTGAACAGAACAGAGTTAGCAAAAGTGCTTTGTTACATATTTGTTTTATGATTTCACTAGATAAACTAATGGTGAATATGTGTGTAGGGTTTGCTAAATAAGTACACATTTACTGTTGCTCACTAGGCAGGTAGTATATGCGGAGCGCGCACGTCCGCACCCGACAAAGGCTGGCAGGCAACTGCCCCCACTACGCGTTCGCACAGACACTACATCCCTTCTTTATTTTAATTTAATTTAAGATGTATTTTGTAACAGTACACTTAATATCAAAACTATAAGCAATACAGGTACATATGAATATAATTATTATTATAAAGTCAGTAGTACTACAGCTTGCATTTATTTTATATTTTCTTAATATTTTATATATTTCTATATGAATCTACCACCGCTTCGGAAGGTGCTTCGCTTGGGAGAAGAAACGGCGCAAGAAACTCCACTATGCACATCGCTATAACATAACAATATAATGTGTTATGATTGATAATCTTTGATTATTAAAGCTTACGTTTCTTACTGCTTAATTTCATTTCATTAATAGTTAATAAAAGCTTTCCAGTACCCATAGTACTCTGTGCCAATACTGAGCCCAGTAGGTATTTACATTCAACTTTAGCTACTACTCTAGAGTCTAGACTATCCCTTTCCTTTTTATAATATTTCAAGATTTTAACTACAATTTGTATTATTACAACATTTAGTTTTATTGTGTAAAATTTGAAGTCTAGTCCCACTTTATATGACACACTATTAATTTTGTAACCTAATTACATTAAATTAATAAACCTTAATTTATTTTTCCTCTTGACCTGTGAACTGTGATCGTTATTTCAGGAGTGAGGGTTGGTTAAGCAAACAGCAAGATAAGATTGACAAATCGCGATCAACTTCCATTCCAAGTAATTTTAAAACTCTGTGGTAGGATAGTACAGTTTATATACTTTTGTCATGTTTGTTAAGTTTGGATTTAGGTTTACTTTTGTTAGGTACTTATATAAAATCCAACTAAGTTTAACCGTACGTAGAACAATTTAAAAATATAATTTTTTAGGTTTTATTAAACCAACGTGAGATTGCACATTGTTACTAGAAAAGGTGTACTGTTGAACTACAAAAGTGATAAGATGATGATATCATTTTATAGTTGCATGATACTTTAGCTTTCGCTAACAACTTGATAGTTGCATGGTTCTTTAACCCATATCATTTTATAGTTGCATGATATTTAGCTTTCGCTAACAACTTAATAGTTGCATGGTTCTGTAACCCATATCATTGTATATTTGCATGACCCTTTAGCTTTCGCTAACAACTTGATAGTTGCATGGTTCTATAACACATAATTATTATCATTTAATAGTTGCATGATACTTTAGCTTTCGCTAATGACCTGATAGTTGCATGGTTCTCTAACCAATATCATTTTATAATTGCATGACCCTTTAGCTTTTGCTAACAGTTTAATAACTGCATGATCCTGTCACCATTGCATTTGCATGGGTTTGCATGGCCTTGCATGGCCTTGTATGTAACTGTATGACCTTTTTGTTTTTACTAACAACTTAGTTACTGAATAGTCCATTAACTATTGTAGTTGCATATATTTGCATGGCTCTGCATGGCCTTGCATGGCATTGTATGTAACTGCATGACTTTCCCGATTTTACTAACAACTTAGTTATTGAATAGTCCTTTTACTATTGCAGTTTCATATTTTTGCATGACTTTGCATGGCCCTGCATATCCCTGCATGTATGATTTAGACAGCCCGGTAGCACAGTCGGTAGTGAACCTGCCTGCTGTGCCGAGGGTCGCGGGTTCGAATCCCGTAAGGGACAAATATTTATATGATGAATATGAATATTTGTACCCGAGTCATGGATGTTTGTATTTATATATGTAATCTATATCGTTGTCTAGTCATCATAATACAAGTCCAGGCTAGATTCTGGTACTTTAAATGTGACTAGATAATTTGTGTGACATTGTCCAAGATATTTATGATGCATCTGCTTGACCTTTTAGTTTTTACTAACAGTTTAATCACTGCATGGTCCTTTAACTACTGTAGTTTTACCTACTTCGCACTTTATACTTATCGCCTTTTAGTTAGCGTGACTCGCGCTTGGAACCTAATATTCGGTAGGTATGTATAAAGTGTATTATACTGATACGTAGTCAAGTCAGTAACGATCGGTGCAAACGATATAGCATATTCAACAGTGTATTTAGAATTGAATTCATCTTGAATCGCTAAGTTAGACGTATGGTATAGATGTAACGGAAATTTGCAAGGAATCCCTTTTTGCCCCCTTGTTAAATAGTTGCAACTTTGCAAGTCATTCCCTTATCACAAGTCCTTAGGGATAACTAGGTACAAACAATATTGATTGTGATTGAATATCAAAATAGTTTTACACTGACATACCTATGCAGAAACCTTATGTAATCCGGTAGGTATTTGTGTTAAATTTTATGAGCATTGGCTACTGTTTTGCACCGATTTACTCACTCGTATCTATACGTACGCAGCGTTACATAATATTTATAATAAATAACACTATAATATTCAAGATGTTATTATACGCGTAATATTGTAATAGTAATATTGAACTACAGTGTGTCCCGGAGAAAAAAGACGAGAATCTGTTAACCGTGGTATCGAAGATTGCTAAAACGATTGAATGCAACATTACAGAAAACGATATCTCGCAGTGTACGCGTATAGCTAAGTTCAACAATAGCAGCACTCGACCACGATCTATAATTGTCCAGTTTGGAACTCCTAGACTTCGCGACAACTTTTTGGCGGCTGCGATTAAATTCAACAAGAGTAAGGATATCAAGGACAAGTTGAATAGTTCCTATCTTGGGTATCATGGGAGTTCGCCTATCTTCATCGTAGAACATCTTTCATCTATAAACAAGGCTCTGCATGCTGCAACAAGATTAAAAGCTAAAGAAAATGGTTACAAATACGTGTGGATCAGACGTGGCCGTATCTTTGTACGCAAAGGAGATGACGATGGATATATCTACGTCAAGGATACTGCTTCATTGGACAAAATTGTATAATAATTATAAATCAATTTTTATTTAAAATCTTTTGCATGAATTGGTATGTTCTTTTTTTCTAAATTCCCTCTTACCGTGTACTATCAAAATGTACGAGGAATGCGTACTAAAACACATGATTTCTACCGTAATCTTTGCCTATGTAATTATGATATTGTAGTTTTAACGGAAACCAATTTGAACAGTTCCATTGCAAGTTCAGAACTTTTTGATTTAAGATATTCAGTATATAGACGAGATAGAGAGACTACAGGATTTCACACGAATATGGAAATGGGTGGTGTGTTAATAGCTGTGTCGAAAAAATTAAATTCTAAACGAATGTTCCAATGGGAGAGCGACTGTGAGGATATTTGGCTAAACATTAGTAACAATAGCAGTTCATCTTCGGATTCCCTTGGCCAGTTTATTTTATGTGCAGTTTATCTTCGTTCTCCCCTTGACAAGAACATTCTTGAACTCTTCCTATCTAATTGTAATGTGGTCTCTGAAAGACATGATCTCAAAACTTGTATTCTTGGAGATTTTAATTTAAGTTCCATAGATTGGCAGCAGGTCAACAACAATTCTAATGCATACGAAGGTCACTTCATGTCGCAGCTTCTCATTGATTTCGTGAATTTGAATGGTCTTCATCAGTGCAACTTTGTTCCCAACCATATGAATAAAGTACTCGATTTAGTTCTAACGGACATTCCACAGTGTGCAGTTGGCAGTGCTTCGGATGTTCTAAGCATTGTAGATAAATATCACCCCCCTCTAGAATTACGCCTGCCTTTGGGGGAGAGAGATGTATTGCCAAAGAGTAATGTAAACGAAAGACTAAATTTCAGAAAGGCAGATTATGTTTCCATAAACAAGCATCTTCGGAAAATCGATTGGAGCGAACAGTTTGCTGGTCTCATGAATGTTGATCAAATGTTGGAAAGGTTCTATGAGATTACTGGAGAGACAGTTCGTATGTTTGTGCCTTATGAAAAATACAAAAATAAAAAGTTTCCTTCTTGGTTTAATAATAAGTTGATTAGGTTAATGCGAGAAAAAAAATCATTTAGGCGCCGTTATCAGAAATATAAAAACCCTTTGGATAAAATATCATTTGAATTACTGAGGAAGCGCTGTGAGAAACTGTCGATTTGTTGCTATAATGTGTATATTAAGGATATGGAAAATAAGATAACCACGAATCCTAAAATGTTCTGGTCGTTCATCAAGTCTAAACGAGGTGGCACTGGTACCTACCCATCGGCAATGACAGATGGTTCAACAGTCACATCCAATGGCTCGGAAATTTGCAACATGTTTGGTACACAATTTTCATCAGTATATAGCCAGCCATCTAACATACCCAACGACTCGAGTTTTCTGTCTGAGAGGATGAGAGAGATTGGTGTGAACAGTGAATGTTTCTCATCTTTTAGTATAACGCGTGATATGATTGGGAAAAAACTAGATTCTCTTGATGTTACTAAAGGAGCAGGCTCGGACGGCTTACCACCCACCTTTCTTAAGGGTTGTGCAATCAATCTAGTTACACCACTTCATCTAATTTTGAACAAATCTTTGCACACTGGGATCTTTCCGGAAGCATGGAAACTAGCTAAAGTTGTGCCAGTTTATAAAGCTGATGACGACGCTTTGGTTTCTAATTATAGACCAATATCTATTCTATCTACGTTGGCAAAGGTGTTTGAATCCTTAATTTGTCCCTACATTCAAAGCCATTTAAGAAACTTTTTAACCCCACATCAGCATGGATTTGTTAAAGCTAGATCTACTTGCACCAACCTGGCATCTTTTGTGGAAGGGCTCGTGGAAGTTATGGACAGTAATAAACAAACTGATGTAATTTACACAGATTTCAGCAAAGCCTTTGACCGTGTATCTCACAACATATTGGTAAGTAAAATGTCAATTTATGGCTTTTCTGGATCTCTGCTCGGATGGATCAAGTCGTATTTGGAAAATCGTTCGTTTTTTGTTGTTGTTAATGGATTCAAGTCAGACACGTTTGGTATTGCTTCTGGTGTACCACAAGGATCACATCTCGGACCAGTGCTGTTTAATATATTCATTAATGATATACCAGCTTGTTTTTTGTCCTCTACGCCATTTCTATTTGCGGATGATTTGAAAATAGCCAGAACTATTAGTACTCTTAATGATGTAACTCTTCTTCAGACTGATTTAGATAATCTTTTCGATTGGTGCAAGCGTAATTCTATGGAGCTCAATCTTAGAAAATGCTATCATATTAAATTCACTAGGAAGCATAACATAATTCAGTCTAGTTACAGTGTTGGCGGTACAGTTTTACAGGAGTTGGAATCTATTAGGGACCTGGGTATAATTTTGGACAGAAAACTGACATTCCTACCCCATATGGAAAGTATTCTCAATAGGGCTTCCAGAATGTTAGGTTTCGTTATTAGAAATAGCAAAGTATTCAGAGGAAGTAGGGTAAAGATATTGCTTTATAACAACCTTGTACGGAGTATCCTGGAATATTGTAGTCCCGTGTGGCGTCCACATTACACTACTCACTCATTGAGACTGGAGAGGCTACAAAAAAGATTCCTGTGGCACCTAGCATATTCAGTAGGAATTGCAAAGAAAACTACGGATTATGAAAAGAGACTTGAGCGGTTTAAAATGACAACTCTTGCAAAGAGACGTGACTTACTTGATCTCTCTTTTATGTATAAAATTCTTAGAGGCATAATAGACAGTCCCCAACTGCTCTGTCGATTTAGATTCTGTACTCCGGCTAGGTATCCCCGTAATCGTATTTCCCCGATGGCTCCTCCTCTGAGGAGAACAGTTTTGGGTTACAACTCTGTAGTTGCTCGCTTAAGTAGACAATATAATGATTGTAGTGCTTCCGCTGATGTTTTTTTCGACTCGTTGGCCATGTTTCGCAGAAATGCGTTTTTGTAGTAAGTAAGTAATCTTCGTGACTTCGTGTGCTACTTGAATTGTTTTGATACTAAATCGTTTCCCTCTCCCGTTTTACATAGCTATAAGTTGTTGCCTTGCTGACAGTTTAGGAAAGATTTCGATTTAATTTAAGTAAGTAATATTATTTATATTATTTATATTATTTATTAGTATATCTTGATTGGGACGAATAAGCTCTCATAAAGACTTTCGCGATCGGAACAGTTATTCTGTGTACGTAATTTAATTAATAGTAAGTAAATGTAGCATTAGTCTAAGTAAACTTGTTAATCTGTTTGTTTCAGTGCAAGCTGTATTTCCCTATAATTAGTTGTACATTTAGTTTAAATGGTTCTGGAGATATATTATATTGTTGTGTTTGTATTAGTGTAACAACTGTTGGGAAATCAATAAAGAAAATAAAATAAAATAAAAACGCCTGTTTTCTACAATTTATAGTATTAATCATTGTAACCAGACAATTAGTAGTCTTCGTAAATATGTATCTGTCTGTTTAACCTTAACCTTAACGGCAACTGTAACCGACCGACCAACCGACCGACCGACCGACCGACCGACTGACCGACCGACTGACCGACCGATCGATCGACTGACAGACGGACCGACCGACCGTATCTGACCTTCAGCTTAACCTTTAACGGTACGCGAGTGCCATAGGGCACCTATCGCTACTCCGTCGAGTTATGTGTAGGTAGGTAACATAGACAGAGTCACGATTACGACACTCTTACGATTTTATGTATTCTGGGATTTCGTAAGAAAGGATTTTGTAAGATCCTCAGACGGCGTCGACTGTTAAGTCGAGGTCCTAATCAAACGGCTTGCATAGATATACATACTCCTCAATCTAGCTGAATAACTTCATATTATGAGATAGTCATTGTCGTAGTCTCTGCCTACTCCGTAGGATTATGGCTTGAGCGTAAGTCTATTATAAAAATATGTATGGTAATGTATTGTACATGACCTTTAGGATTGGAGTCTAGTCGCAGCAATCGTTCGAACAGGTGCTCGATTTGTGGTATGTGTATTCTTATGACCTCGACCCCAGCATAGCGTCTATCGTCCTGATGTGTCCCCTTTCCTCTTTTTCCTCCAGCGTTTGATGGTCATAGTTCATGAAAAGAAAAATAATCACTGTTATAGATTGTCAACCACCGCACAAACTAAGAATCCAATGTTTTTTGACATGAAAACTAATGAAATAGGCATAGTAAATAAATGAAAGTACCATGATAGCCCTCGTGGATAAAATTATAATGAATTATCGTTATTGTTGTTTAAATCAAAATAGAACGTTATTTTAGATAATAGATATTCGCTTTGTTCGTAGTTTTCGGAATATCACTGACCACCCCCTCGGGGAACATAGTCGTGAACACACGCTACTCTGCTGCGTGAAATAATACTATACAACGTCGCTTTAATTTCAAAATTCCGACGTTGTATTTTGTTTTTATTTCAAAACCAGATAAAATACAGTGTGCACTTACGTAAAATAAGATCCCGTCGTCGCCACATGTAGGGTTTGCTAAATAAGTACACATTTACTGTTGCTCACTAGGCAGGTAGTATATGCGGAGCGCGCACGTCCGCACCCGACAAAGGCTGGCAGGCAACTGCCCCCACTACGCGTTCGCACAGACACTACAATGTGAGTACCAAAAATCTGAAACTATTTAAAGTTCTTCTAACACGAGAAAAATGTTTAAAAATACAAGAAAATACGTCATCTTTGTGACGATTTTCTATCAAGTGAAGTAATTCCAACCGTGTATTCAATTCATGATTTCACTAGATAAACTATCCAAGAATACTGAGGTATGACCCGTATGACTTTAGTTTCGGTAAATTTTATAAATCTAGTCGAAACTTGAAAAATAAAACATGCCTCTATGGTGTTTTGTCATACCATTGGGCCTTAAAGGATATACCCAGGCTGAGTGTGTGCACCTATTCGTAGTACCTTTAACGCACGCTATTTGTGTGAGTGCATCGACAGCGGTCACTTTGATTCTAAAGACCAAGATGCGATGTTTCCTCACGTTAAAAAGTGTTATCGATAACAAATTAATAGTTGCTTTTATTGAATTTAAGCTACGTGCAATTTTGGGTGACCATTAAATGCATACATGTTGTCTCACGTCTGTCGTAATGAATTCACAGTGACGCCATAAATGGCACCAGCCAACGACCCATTGTATAACCTCGTATTGAAGATGTCATCTGAAATACAACTGCGTTTATGGACTTTATGGTAGGTTAATTCCCACGGAGCGCATCGTCACAGAATAGACAATAAGTAATTAATACGTTCAGAATGGTCACTCCCTGCCCACTACTCGTAACTTTAGACACCGCTCCTCACCACTCACTTGAAGAGTGTCAATAAAGGGCACGCATACAGACAGGCGCGCGCGTCCGGTACTGGTACCATAATGCGAGTGTGCATAGGTAGGTACGCACGGCGATACACCAAGCTATACAAAACCAAGCTGGCCGCGCGACGTCATACGTTAGGGCTCTTACAGACGAGCGATACTTTGCTGTCGCGGTGGGTCGCCGGTCGCAGAGCGCCGCGCTCATACATTTTACGGACCCTCCGCGACATGATCGCTTACTCGACTTACGCGCGGCCAGCTTATGTTGGTTTTGTATAGCTTGATGTGTCGCCGTGAGTATTTATTTTTGTTTCTGGAATTATAACCATTTATCGTGAGATATTTCTTAGCACAGGTAAGCATATGGATATGTAGGGATGATGTGGGTTGATTTGATCGATTTATTAGATCGTGGCAGAGTTGTGGTGTCGTCTCGGTAACTTCGTAATATTATGAAATTGACTTTTACCTTCTTTGAATTCAATTCTCTGTACGTATTTATAATTAAACTGTAACCTTTGCGTGTTCAATGATTTTCAATTGTTTCTCTTTCCTGTCTTCCCTTCCTCTCCCCTTCCTTCCTTTATCTCTTTCCTTTCTTATCTTTTCTTTCACTTCTGTCTGTTGCTAGTTCTGTGGTCCGGAAATACCCAACAAGTTTGTTATGTGTGCAAGATAAGATGTTTACTGATGGCCTCTTATTCCGAGGTTCCATGTTAAACAAGTCCTTTGTACAAAAGGTTACTATAAACTCGATGATTGTTTAAATGACCAAAATGTCTGGTCTTGACAATTTTACACTATGTAATGCAATATTGTATTTTAATTGTACTTTGTACATTTTGTTTTGTTTAAAAGATGTGTGTTGTAGAGTTTCTGGCCGCATCTTCTCTCAACGGAACACCTTCCGACGCGGTGGTAGAGTCAAAAAATGACGTCAAAAAGCTATCTATATGATATTATTTTGAATAAAAAATTATGAATTTTGAATTTTGTTTTTACCATTTCTTTCAGAACGCGGAAGGATATGCACGGAAAAGGTAGTTTTTTATCTCGAAGACTAGACAAAGAATAAATATTTGAAATTGAGTTGAATACCGCTTAATTTTTATATTCATGTGTTTAGTAACAGTAAACACACGAAGGTCAAATCAGTTAGTGATAAGCTCGCCCTTTCCGTCTTTACTATCTACTTACTAAGTAGGGTACCTACGGTACATACGGTATGGACAGAGTAATGAATACCTCGTCTTGTGGTTTGATGATTGCACCATAAAGGAATATGAAGTCAGATATCAATCGAACGAACAGGAAAAAAATTCCTTGTTGATCGGTTTAAAAGCAGACTATTTATTTATTGTTTTTCATACGATTTAATTAAGACATTTTCTGCAATCCCCAATGCATTAAATTTGACAGCCCGGTAGCACACTCGGTAGTGAACCTGCCTGCTGTGCCGAGGGTCGCGGGTTCGAATCCCGTAAGGGACAAATATTTGTATTATGAATATGAATATTTGTACCCGAGTCATGGATGTTTGTATCTATATATGTATTCTATATCGTTGTCTAGTCATCGTAATACAAGTCCAGGCTAGATTCTGGTACTTTAAATGTGACTATATAATTTGTGTGACATTGTCCAAGATATTTATTTATTAATTAAATTAATACACATTGTCATAGACAATTTATGTCAATTTCTAGTTAGTTTTTAATGAAAACCGACATTATTTATTTAAAAATATCTTTACCCCTTTCGTTTTAACATTTAAAACAAAAAATATAGCTTTAATAATTTTGGCTTAAAAAAACATTTTGCGAGACACCTTTGCTATGTTTTGTTTGTAGAATTAATATTTTTGGCACAATTAGGACAGCCAAGAGTCCAGGGGAGATGGATTGAGGGGATTAAGGGAAGGTACGATAAATGATCAATCTCCGTCTTAAATCATAAATGTCGGAAAAGTTTGCTAGCTTTCTTTATTATGGAAAACATTTAGAACATTTCGTCTTAGATTTAGCTGTACTTATTCGGTTTTGTACCGTCTTTATCTAGGTGGAACATACAGGGTGAAATTGATATAATTAGCATCCTTTTAAACTAAGAGTCTACCCATCAAACTAAACAACTTTTACTATTGGAGCACACCGATCGGAGCAAAAAAAAATCTGCTGAACTTGCATACATTTGAGTCGAGTTTTCGTTGTTCACATTGCAGTTTAGTATGGAACAGGTGGTTTTTTTTGCTCCGATCGGTTTGCTCGCATAGTAAAAGTTGTTCAGTTTGATAGGTAGACTCTTAATTTAAAAGAATTCTAATGTAATGATATCAATTTCACCCTGTATATAGTACGTACAGTCATGAGAAAAGGTGCTTCTCCTAAAAACCCTGCTTAAATTCTTCTGCAATAGATGGTAATTTAATCATTTCATAGTGACAAATGGTTTCGTTCAACAATGACATCATACTGGCCTTCGTGATGATGAATCAGCATGCCCCCCAACCTGCCCAAGGGGCACCCCTAAGGGGTACGGACCTCGGCAATGGGCGTTGCTGGGAAGAACTTAAGCAACCTGCCCAAGGGGCACCCCTAAGGGGTACGGACCTCGGCAATGGGCGTTGCTGGGAAGAACTTAAGCAACCTACCCAAGGGGCACCCCTTAGGGGTACGGACCTCGGCAATGGGCGTTGTTAATTCTTGCAGTAATCTAAATTGGATTGCACATCGCAAGTTGCAATTGAGCAAGCTGAATTTGCTGAAAGCTGCATGAGGCGTATTTGTAAACAATGTGAGTAATTTTCAAAACTAACAGATTACACATAGCATAAGGCGATCAGCTTGCGTCCCCTAATTCCCTGCGCCCGGGTACCACGCACCCAGGCGGAGGACATTTGCCTTTTGGTGGGTTTTCCGATTCCGTTTGCATAGAATGTGCTGCCATCTGTTAAATATATCTTTTACTATGAAAAAAAAAAGATTATATTGTCTATGTTAATGTCAAATTGACAAATTTACAAAATGGCGACCTACCTTGTGTAATGTGCGTGTTGTTTGTAGTTTTTTTCCAATTTTGTGCCGATTTAGTGATGTTCTGGAGTTTCAGTTGTTCTCTTACCAATGTACAGATTACAAGAATACTAAGGATACTGGAATTTCACTCGATCGGTGCGGGATTGATATTGACGAAAACTAGCATTCAAACAACGGTATGAGTATATAAGTAGGTCTGCCTCCGTGGTCTAATGGTTAAGAGCTTTGGCTCTCGACACGGAGGTCGTGGGTTCGATTCCCACGGGGGATACCTCACTTTGTGCGTTTTTCCCCAGTTGGTTAGGACATTGCAGGCTGAATCACCTGATTGTCTGAAAAGAAAAATGATTCCGTGCTTCGGATGGCACGTTAAGCCGTTGGTCCCGGCTACTATCTCTGGTGGTGGTAGTCGTTACATAAAAACCACGTCAGAGGCCGTAAGGCGGTCTGAAAAAACTCTGACACTAGGGCTCTGCCCACACGATAAGAAGAAGAAGAAGAAGTAGGTATGTATAGTATAGGTAGAATTATTTTCAGAGAAACACAGATGGCGCTAGCTAGCCTTCAATTTGACATAAGGTGGATGCATAATGTTGCCACGAGTGGGCTCTCTTTTCTAATATACTTATATTACTCTTTGCACGCACCCCTTGAACCCCCTTAAGACGGCCCTGCATCAAACAACAGATATTCTTCATTATTTACCCACAACTAAAGCCACTAATGTGTTACGGTAGACATAATTGCGCTATATAATCCGTTATCAGAATGAGTGATGGCGGCACATCACGCCTTGTATCACCTGAACATTGTGATTAATGAACCATGGCGTCATATCATAAATATTTGTGCGTGTACGTGTGAGAGGCAGCGTGCTTTTGTTCGGATCTAAAAACTAGTTTCTTGTATGGGGACCTACATAATTTTTAGGGTTCCGTACCCAAAGGGTGAAAACGGGACCCTATTACTAAGCCTACGTTGTGCGTCCGTCCGTCCGTCCGTCCGTCCGTCCGTCCGTATGTCTGTCCGTCTGTCCGTCCGTCCGTCCGTCTGTCCTACCTATTTAGGGCTGTAACTTTTGAACCGTAATAGCTAGATAGTTGAATTTTCACGCTCTATCGTAAAAACGGTAATACATACAAGCGTCAAACTTAGTGTGATTATAGAGCAAACTCTACAGAATAACAACAAATACTAAAAACCGGCCAAGTGTGAGTCGGTCTCGCGCTAAAGGTCCCGGACAAAAAAAGTTTTTTTTCTAAGTTAATAATGTTGTGTTCTGTGGTAGTGTGGCATGGAACCCTCGGTGCGCGAGTAGCCCGACTCGCACTTGACCGGTTTTATTTAGGTTTTCTTACCCAAAGGGTGAAAATGGAACCCTATTCATAAGCCTACGCTGTACGTCCGTCCTAGCTTCAGATTGCTGTATCTTCTGAACCGTAATAGGTAGCCAGTTGAAATGTTCACAGAATTTGGTGTCATTGTATTGGATTTGATGACAAATAATAAATAAAACCGGTCAAGTGCGAGTCGGGCTACTCGCGCACTGAGGGTTCCGTACAACATTATTATTAATTTACAAAAAAAAAATCTTTTCTCCGACCTTTAGCACGAGATCGACTCACACTTGGCCGGTTTTTATTATTTGTTGTTATACTGTAGAGTTTGCTTTATAATCATAACAAATTTGATGCTTGAATGTATTAATTAACGTTTTTACGATACAGCAAAAAGAACAAACGTTGCTAAAAACTAGTTTCTTGTATGAAGACTCCCCCTAAATTTTTAACTTTATTTTATGATTTGTTAGCAAATTCGTCGTAATAACGCGCAATCACGCAATATCACGGTTCAAAAGTTACAGCCCTAAATAGGTAGGACAGACGGACGGACGGACGGACAACGAAGGCTTTGTAATAGTTTCTCGTATTCACCCTTTGGGTACGGAACCCTAAAAAACAACATGTACACACGGTGACACATCAAGCTTTACAAAACCAACTGAAGCTGGTCGCGCGACGTTATTTATACACTAATCGACCTACGCGCGACCAGCTTATTTTAGTTTTTTATACACTGAAAAAAAAATTGTTTACTTCAACCAACATCATGAATCCATATGAGCCTTTCAACATCATGACTTCTCCGACTAAGAGAACTTTGTTAAACGAATTCGGCTTGTTGTTACAACTACCATCTTTTGTTTTTAGTAAACAATAATAACGCCATATCAATTATTTTGGTGCTAATTAAGAGTAATTATACTTCTTAGTTGACTCGCATTTTTTTCAGTGTAGGACAGAAGACGGACGGACGGACAACGAGGGCTTTGTAATAGTTTCCCGTATTCACCCTTTGGGTACGAAACCCTAAAAAGCAACATATAGGTACGCACGGTGACACATCAAGCTATACAGCGCGACGTTATACGCTAATCGACCTACGCGCCGCGAGCTTATTTTGGTTTTGTATAGCTTCATGTGACGCCGTGTGTACAAAATTAAGAGTCCCCATACAAAAAACTAGTTTTTATCAACGTTTTTTCTTCTCGCTCTATCTAAAAAACGGTAATACACGCATGCTCCAAACAAGATTGTATCGTGACCTCCGCTTCTAAATATACAGGGTGAACTTGATATCATTAGAATCCTTTTAAACTACAAAGTCTACCCGTCAAACTGAACATCTTTTACTACGGGAGCAAACCGATTGGAGCAACTACAAAATCAGCTGTCCTATACTAAACTGCAGTGCCTAATGGACTCAAATGTATGCAACAGCAGATTTTTTTTTGCTCCGATCTGTTTGCTCCCATAGTAAAAGTTGTTCAGTTTGATGGGTAGACTCTTAGTTTAAAATGATGCCAATGATACCTAGTATACAAAAATGAATTACGTACCTACCTGTTCTACTTCTACCTATTATTCATGGATTTCCAAAAAGTAACGCCTGATTGAATTAGTTAGCCACTTAAATTAAAGTGAATTAATACGGGAAGAAAGGAAAAGCTAAGATAAGCCGCGATCAATCAATCTCTCAGCTTAACAATGTGATCCAGGCTTTAATGCTCTTATGAAGTGACATGGGATGGGTCGGGATGGACAAAGGTGCCGCCTTTCAACCGTATCCATTATTGTACCTGTGTGTACTGCGCGGAACTATGGCTGGCATGATTAAATATTGTGCTTACTTACCGGGTGAAATTGATATCATTGGCATCCTTTTAAACTAAGAGTCTACCCATCAAACTGAACAACTTTCAATATGGGAGCAAACCGATCGGAGCAAAAACAAAATCAGCCGTTGCATACGTTTGAGTCGAGTAGGCATTGCAGTTTAGCATGGTACAGCTGATTAATGATTATGATTATGATTATGATTTTGTTTTTGCTCCAATCGGTTTGCTATAGTAAAACTTGTTCAGTTTGATGGGTAGACTCTTAGTTTAAAAGGATGCTAATGATATCAATTTCACCCTGTATAATCAACAGGAAACTAAGAGAGTTATCTTCTTCTTCTTGTAGTGCCATCTCCTATCGGAGGTTGGCTATCATTAGGTTTATTCGGATCCTAGAGACTGCAGCCCTAAATAGCGCGGTCAAGTTCATATCGAACCATTCACACAGGTTCTTAAGCCAGGAAGTTCATCTTCTACCAGGCATACGTCTTCCCAAAATGTTCCCCTGTATAATAATCTGGAGAAGTTGGTATATGGTATAAGAGAGGATAAAATTAAATGCGTTACATATTTTAGGGGGTGCTTCAGAACATGAAACTGAATATTTTTACCAAGGACCCAAAATTCTCTTTTTCAGGGTCCCGTACCTCAAAAGGAAAAAAGCTGAACCCTTATAGGATTACTTTGTTGTCTGTCTGTCATGTCAGTCCGTCTGTCCTAAAACTTTTTTTTTTCAGTTACAGACTTACCGTACATTTTCAGTTGAAGCATCGACAATACAATGTTAAGTATGTCCTTCTTAATTAAGATTGTACTGAACCTTGAGGGCGCGAGTTCGACTCGCACTTGACTGGTTTTTAACCGACTTCAAAAGAGGAGGAGGTTTCTCAATTCGACCGTATATATTTTTTTATGCTGTTCTTTGGTGTTCGATTCCAATCTACCGAGAGTCTCATAATACTTATGTCATACTATCATAACCAACAATGTAAAATGTGGATTACATCAAAGTAGTATCAGTAAATCCTAACATTGTCAAGAGTAGCTGAACGAGAGCTCGAGTTTTACGAGTTTCAGCGTGTCTTTAATCTCAGTTGCCATTCAGTGCAGTTCTCAGATAATTTTATTATTACTTCGCTAATTTTGTTGAATTTCTTCATTTCAAGGTAAAGCTTTTCATCTACACTAATATTATAAAGAGGAAAGATTTGTACCTATTTTTGTATGTTTGTATGTTTGTAATGAATAGGCTCAAAAAGTACTGGGCCGATTTAAAAAATTCTTTCACCATTAGAAAGCTGCATTCACCCTGAGTAACATAGGCTATATTTATTGCTAGAAAAGATTAGACGACCACCCGTGCGAAGCCGGGACGGGCCGCTAGTAATCTATATTTACACAAGGTCAGCTCTTTATGTACGTCTCCTTATTACCTACCTACCTATTTGTATAAATATTATGTTGGATAACATTTTAAAATAAATAGAGGTCGGATTAATTTTTAAAAGATGTCCCAGTAAGGACATACAGGGTGTAACTGACAGCCTAGCAAATACTGAACTCAGACCATCAAACTGAACAACTTTCACTATGGTGCCTACCTTAGGAAACGCGAAAAAAAAATCTGCTGTCCCAGACAAAACTGCTGTACCTACCTATACCGGACTAAAATGTATGGGACAGCTGATTTCTTTCGCGTTTCCTGAGGTAGGCTCCATAGTAAAAGTTGTTCAGTTTGATGGTCTGAGTTCACCGTTTCAGTATTTGCTAGGCTGTCACTTAAACTTCCTATATACGAGTATGAATAATATGAGTTGTTTACTGAAAATTATAAACTGAGAAGCATCTACTGAAATAGCTAACTAAATAATAAATAAAGAACCAGTAACTATCAAAAAATCATCAAACTGAACATCTTTTACTATGGAGCCAATATCGAAATAAACAAAAATGTTTTGTTTTTCCATAGAAAACATCAATATTCGACGCAAACCCAAACAGCAGATATTTTTATCGGGTTTTCGATGTTTTAGCTCCGTAGTGAAAGTTGGTCTGAAATACCTTATACCCTTTCATACGTCATAACGCATTCAAAATGTACATCCTGTAGTGTAGATAGCTTGTTTTGTCATACAAAATGGGCCTTTGGAGTTCGATTTTTGAAACTCAGCAGTTGAAAATGTCAAAACTACTATGGAGATATGCATCTTTTTACTGATGATTTGACTTTCAAAAATCGCTAGTGTAGATAGCTTGTTTTGTCATACAAAATGGGCCTTTGGAGTTCGATTTTTGAAACTCAGCAGTTGAAAATGTCAAAATACTATGGAGATATGCATCTTTTTACTGATGATTTGACTTTCAAAAATCGCACTCCTGACGTACTTATGATTTTTGAAAGTCAAATTAGCAGTAGAAACATGCATATCTCCATAGTAATATTGACATTTTCTACTGCTGAGTTCAAAGTATGAGTTTCAAAAATCGCACTCCTACAGAATGTAAGGTTTAACATTAACAGTTGCATTACTTTAAGGGATGATTGTACTCATGATATTAAAATTTAACACCTTTCCATAAGTAGGTAACTTACAGAAAATTTGTTTTCTTGCGAATTTCCCTTTGTTCCTTTTGGAAAGTTGTTCAGTAGGTATCATCACTAAAATCACCCATAAAGTAATGCGACTTTCTTACAACACCCTATATATCAAAATAAGTAACTGCGAGCAAAATAGTTGGATTCACAATTACTCAAGCATCGGGTAAGGTCGGGTCGGCAACAAATGACTGTTCCCGGGGGAACCTGCAACTAGATTAATAGCTTTGCAAACAACGCTGCACTGAAGTATTATGCTAGAACTTAGCTTATACTTAGGTCTAAGTGAAGTCTGCAAGTTACATAGTGTACCTGGGTGTTTTAGTAATGGTTTGTAGAGGGGGAATGATTAATTAATCCGAGTTAGAAGAATTAAAGTTATTCGAATGAAAGAAAGAAAATTCGAAATTGTAATTGATTTTAAAAGATTTCTCTTTCCAAATAATTATTGGATTCTTCTTTACTTACATGGGATGGATTTTCTTAAGAGCATTGGTATGGTGGCGCGTTGTAGAGAAGTATGAACACACAATCATGAGGGCACGGGTTCGAATCCGCACGGTTGACTTATGTACGCAATATCGTTTGCTCTCAAACGGTGTAGGAAAACACCATGAACAAAATCTGCGTACGCCGAAAAAGAAATTCTGATGCGTATATGAAGTCTACCAATCCGCATTGGGTACGCGTGGTGGACTAACGCCCACATATTCTCCTAGAGCCCGGCAGTGGGACGTGTACAGGGTGAAATTCCCGGTTGAAAATCCTGTTAAACTAAGACTCTACCCATCAAGCTGAACAAATTTTACTATGGGAGCAAACAGATCGGAGCAAAAAAAAATCTCCGTTGGCATACATTTGAGTCGAGATGGCATTGCATTTTAGTATGGAACAGCAGATTTCTTTTTTGCTTCGATCGGTTTGCTCCCATAGTCAAAGTTATTCAGTTTGATGGGTAGACTCTTAGTTTAAAAGGATGCTAATGCTATCAATTTCACCCTGTACTTATAAGCTGATGTGATGATGATGATGTATTGGATTTGCTACAAACATCCTCACAAATTTCAGATTTATAATATTAGTAGCAAAAATGTTGTAAGGATACTATATACGATGTTACGATGCCTACCTTTCTTCGTACACCGTTTCCTCTACCCTAAGGTTGTCTGGAAGAAATCGCTTCTTAGCGATAAGACGTCTTATTTTGTACCTCTTGTATTTTTTTCTCTGTATTTTACTGTTTATGTTTTGGTGTAAAATAAAGTATATTTGATTGATTGATGTTCTTGATTAGTAGTGATTGTTCGAAGAAAATCGCCACTTTTCTTATCTTTCACTAAACCTGTCAAAGTGAAGTACCTACCAGTGTTGAAAATATCAAGATCGAGTACTCGAGCGAACATTCCAAACTTTTCAACTTCTCTCAACAGTTTTCATCAAAGATATCCAATCGGCACGACTTCCTGAAATCAAAATCTCTAGTCTGGTAGAACGCAATTCTATCATCTAGAATAGAGGTTCTCAAACAGTTTATTAGTAACTTTTAAAATTTCTTATTGCATCGTTACTGTAAGTACGTACTATGTTAATTTTGTGTACGGGAAAAAATGCGAGCCAACTAAGAAGTATAATTTCTCTTAATTAACACCAAAATAACACAAGAAACTGACTGAGTGACTGATATATCAACGCACAGCCCAAACCGCTGGGTCTAGACATTCCAAATTTGGCACGTAGGTACCTTATGTGGTCTAGGGGTGCACTAAGAAAGGATTTCTCAAAATTCACCTCCCGAGGGGGTGAAACGGGGGTCCGAAGTTTGTATGGGGAAACAAGATTAAAAAAAAAATTAAAATTAAAAATATATTTATTACACAAAAACACGTATGGTTACATTGTGACTCGTTGGACCTCAACACGGCACTGGGCCAGTTCTAGAGATACCAACGCCTTCCCAGGATTACAGTTTGGTGAGCTACGGTTAGCATGTTTGTTACGTTACAGGTAAGTTTAGCATAATATTTTTATAAGTAAGACTAACATGGTATTTATAAGTAGGTTTAGCTTAGTAGCTAGGTATAAGTGTTCTGTGTGGGTATATTATATGTGAATATATATATATATGTTTGTGTGTGTGTGTGTGTGTGTGGGGTGTGTGTCTGTGTGTGTGTGTGTGTGTGGGGTGTGTGTCTGTGTGTGTGTGTGTGGGGTGTGTGTCTGTGTGTGAGTGTGTGTGTGGGGGGTGTGTGTATGTGTGTGAGTGTGTGTTTGTGTGTATGTTACCGATCAGTGGTTAAAAGGTGTTCAGTGTTATCGTATGTAAGTGTTTTGAGCCAGTTTGTTATTGTTTTTTTACATTTGTATTTGTTAAGTTTATATATATGTACTATTTTATTAATGCGATTATAGAGATATGGGCCGAGGTAAATTTGGGATCTATTAATGAAGAAGGTCTTATAGCACACAGAGGGGCAAACTCGACCTCTCATACGGGGAATATCTTTTAAGGGATCATAGGTTAGGGATGCATGCTGTCTCATGGTGACCTCCTTAATGAACATTTGTCGAACGGTCAGTACGTCACAGTAGGAATATAGCTCTGTTGTCGGGTACCTGTAGGGCTTTGATGCCATTACTTTTAGTAGTGACCTCTGGGCTACTTCGATTTGTAATAAGTGGGTTTTACAAGCGCCACCCCATACTGGAATACAGTACGAAATGACTGATTGGGCAAGTGCGAAGTAAACCATTTTTAGTAGGGGGAGACTAGAAATGTGTCGTAGTTTCCTGAAGATAAACATAAGACGTCTTACCCTCCCGCTTAAGTTATCTATGTGGGGTTTCCACGAGAGCCGTTCATCAAGTATGACACCGAGGTATTTAATAGTTTTAATATTTTCTAGAAGTTTACACTGGCAGGGGTCCCCATTCCCTTGGTTACACGTGTGAGCTTTTATTTTGTAGGTACTAAGATCAGGCAGCGTATTTTTAGTAATTCCGAAGGTAATGTATTTTGTTTTGGACACATTTATGGTTAGAAGGTTTATATTCAACCAGTTCATAACCACTTTTAGGCCCTTTTCACTCTTGGCCCTAGCCTCTTCCCAGCTATGACCATGGAAAATCAATGCAGTGTCATCGGCGAATGTAAATACTTTCCCGCTATCAAGTTCTAAGTTACATAACTCATTGATGTAGATTAAGAAGAGGCTAGGACCCAGAACACTTCCCTGAGGAACTCCGAACGTAATAGTAGCATCCGAGCTTATATGGTCACCTATCTTGACTCTTTGTGTCCTGTTTTGCAGGTAATCCCTGAATAGCTCTAGCACCACACCACGTATGCCAAGCTTTTCCATCTTGTGTAGGAGTGTCGGTACAGAGACTGTGTCAAATGCCTTGGCTAGGTCTATGAAGATGCCAAGGCACTTGTTTTTTATGTCAAGGTGACTAGCAACCGCATTGGTTAGGGCAGAAACTGCATCTGTCGTGGATTTTCCACGTCTGAAGCCAAATTGGTTAGGTGAAAGTAGGGTTTCGTCCCCATCCAAATAGGCTAGCAGTCTCCTATTTATGATTTTTTCCAGTACTTTCGAGAGTGCCGAAAGTACCGAAATAGGTCGGTAGTTGCTGACACAGTCTCTGCTACCGGCTTTGTATATTGGGTGAATTATGGCTTTTTTAAATACTATTGGGAACTTGCCAGTGTCTAAGCAGAGGTTAAATATGTGTGTAAGAGGGGGGGTTATTATGTGTGAGATTAATTTTAAGATTTTGGAAGATATCCCGTCCCAGCCCACGGCACAGTCATTTTTTAGGTTCATGATTAGTGTTCGAACTTCACAGTTGTCTGTTCTGCGCATTACCATCGAATTGCAGCGATAGTGAACGGGTAGGTTAGTGTTATAAAGGTTTTCGTTAGGAATTTGCACTTCCTCAGCTAACTTCTTACCTACGTTTGCAAAAAAATCATTTACGAGATTTACGGAAGCTATGGGGTTTTCGTTTAGTTTTAGTAAGTCTGTTGGTACATCTTTTTCTGTATCCATGTTTGTTATCGTTTTGATTGTTTTCCATGTTTTCTTTGTATTGTTACTATTATTTTCGATTTCAGATTTTTCGTGGGCTAGCTTTAGACGTTTCAGAAGGTTGTTACAGCAATTTTTGTATTTTTTGTAGCGTAGTTTAAGTTCTAGGTCATACGGGTATTTTCTAGTTAGTAGATGTAGTTTGTCTCGTTTCCTCATAGATTTAAGTAGTCCTGAAGTGATCCAGGGTTTTAGAATTTCTTGCCGTTTGGGAATTTTTGTGGTTATGGTATTATTTTTGATAGACTTGGAGATTGTATTTACTAGTTGTTCTGAAGCCCAGTCTGGATCATTTGATTCCAGGATACAGTCAAAGTTAGCTTTATTCATGGCTGTGACGAGTGCATCCAGGTCTACTCTATGTACTGAGCGATTGCTTTCCGATTTCGTTCTATCACCCGTTTGGAGTGCTGTTAGAACTGCCGCGTGGTCTGTTATGGGTGAGTCCATAACTGCTGTGACAACAGGTATGGCAGATTTGACCATGGAATGGTCGAGACAACTATTTTCCCTTGTATAAAACGTGTGGCTCGGTAAAAGCCCGTGAAATGCTAAAAGGTCTAAATATTCACGGTGTTTACTATCGGGCTTTTCCGATTTAATATCTATATTAAGGTCTCCCACCAGTAAAATGTTTTTGAATGAACTGAACTTACTAAGAATTGTATTTAATGAATGTAGGAAATTTTGTATTGAGGCCGTGTCATTTTTAGCAGGGGAGCGATAAACACCAATTACCACCGTGTGTGTACCAAACCTTATGGAAAGACAGGTTCCGTATTGAATAGATTGTTCGTCGACCAAAAAATTTAAACCCTTCCTCACATAGACCACAACTCCGTCGTTTTGGTTAGTATTGTTCTTTGTATAGGACAAAGTGTAATTTAAAAGTTTAGGAAAATATTTAGTTTTGTTATTCCAGCATTCAGTTAGGACATAAACATCACTGTGGAACCCTAGCCTTGCAATCAATACTTCAAGTTGTGACATGTTTTTGTTTATGCTACGAATATTTTGTGATAAGATTTTTATTTGGTTAGGTATGTTTGGTAGGAGTGGAAGGCATGATTCAGGGTTACATTGATACGATTGGCCGGGTGAAATTTGATCTATATTATTGGTTAATTGTTCATTAATAGTATCGAATTTTAAAACATATTATTCTATAAATGACACAGGCTGGTTGGACAATAGATATTTTACAGAGTGTTGTTTGTTGGTGTTGTGAGATTCGTTTAATAAATAATGTATTTTTTTTGTGTGGATGAGTGATATTTATGTCCTTATATAATATGATAGATAAACTTAAATGGGATGTATGATAATAAGATTCTTGGTTTGAACCTGAGAGTGTAGGTATGTTATGTGTTTGTTGTGTTAGGTGAACTGGCATGTTTGTGTTATTGTTTATATTATAGATATTGTGTGTTAGGTGGGACAGTAGGTTGTTATTATGTGTTGGTGTCGTGTGTAGTATTTTTACAATAGGTATATAACTTAATAATAGGCTAGTAAAGGTTACAATGTTTGAAGTTAATTTATATAATTTTAGCGCAGATAAATAACAGCAGCATGCAGTACATTGAAAAACTATAGGGTTTAAGGGAAGTAGGTATACTAGTCACACGGTTGTTTTGAATGCTTCTAGCTGTTCTTCGTTGTTTATTATTATATGAGGGGCTCCATCAGATTTCCTCATGTATATTCTTCCGTTGGCTGTCCAGCAGTACTTGAAGTTCTCTGTTTTTGCAACTTCCCGGGCAAGATAGAATAGACGACGACCTTTGTCAGTAAGATTTTCCGATACATAGATAGGGACTGGATTTCCTTCAAACCCTAATTCGGTGGAGCTCAACTTGCTGGTAGGGTGTTGTTTGTTGTAGGCTTTTGCTGATTTGATTACACTGTTTTTTAGTGACACGGTGGCTAGGTCTGCAACAATGGCACTTTTTCCTAGCTTAGACTTTACTCGGAAGACATCTCTTACGTCGTTGGGCTGAAGTTGAAGCTGTAGCGAATTGCAGGTATTTTTTACAGTGCGAATTAGGTCATTTTTAGTTTCATTTGGTATCAACGGGACGTTCCGGATCTCCAGACACGACATTTTGGTGTTTCTTTGCAGATTTTCTATTTTCTCCTCCAGGCTTTTAACGTAATTGAACTGGCTTTTGCGTTCCATTTCTAATGTTTCTATTCGGAATATGGCGTCATCATACTTCCTGGAGAGGAATTCTACGCTTTTTTCTATCTCCACAAAAGAGCTTTTGATTTGGGCGTTTTGCGACTTCACTTCGCTGATATCACTACACAATTTACCAAACATAGCTTTCTGCTCCTCTTTCCAGGTACCTAACATTGACATTATGGAGTCCTGAAAGGATTTGAGTGCAATATCTTGGTTCTTTTTCGGACTGGTCTCTTCGTTGGTTCTGGGACGTTTTGGCCTTTGCCTGTGGTTAACATACTCTAATTCTAGTTCACGGTCTCGTTGTAGACTGCTCACATCGGGATTTGAGTAGCTCAGCCCGGATTTTGGCGATTTTTCAGGCGATTTTTGACCCTTTGGCATTCTTAAAGCGAATTAAAAACTTGTAGAAAAACAATCTAGGCCTATTTTTTCCCGTCGGCTTTTGCACATCAACCGGTGGATGAAGATCCTTATTTGTGTTACCCTGTGATGGTATCGGGGGTCCAACTAAGTTGGTCGGTAGGTGGGCGGAGTCTAACACAATGCGTAAACGCAGAGAGGTGCGTGATTGATACCGGGTGGTTGTGAGTTATGTGTTTGTACTACTCACACCTGTTCGTTGCACGCTAATTGCTGTCTCCTACTGGAAGCGAAGGCACCTGATGTTTATGTGCGCCTGGTACTGCAGTTGAATTTGTTCTTGGTATTTAAATTTAAAACTTTAGTATTTTATTAGCTTTAGAGCGCAATACACGACCGATCTCTTTCGCATCCAGGGGGGAGGGGGGGAGATTAGTTAGACTATTTTAGTCGAAACTGCACAGGAGTACTCCTATTGATTAATGAGTAAACAAGTGTTTCAGGTTTTTTTGAATTCAACCCTTGAAAGGGGGAAATGACAAAGTCTGAAAATCATGATGGGTATTGTTTGTATGGTTTATGGGGTCGCTGATTACGAAAATTACAATGATTTTGAAATCCGACGTGGTACACGTGAAATACCATCATGCCGTGTTAGGGTGCGATGGGGTTTAAATGTCTAAATATCATTATGGGCGTCATTTTTATGGTTTTTTGGGACGTTAATTGTGGATAAGTACAGTGTGAGTAGGGGTACGTAAGTTGTGAGTAGGGGATGCCTAAGTGGTGAGGAGGGGGTTCAAAAGTGGTACGTAGAGGGGGCAAGTATGGGGTGCGTAGGGGCGTATAGGGGGTGCGTAGGGGTGTGTAGGGGTGCGTAGGGGTGTGTAGGGGGTGCGTAGGGGGTGCGTAGGGGTGCGTAGGGGGTGCGTAGGGATGCGTAGGGGGAGCGTAGGGGGTGCGTAAAGGGATGCGTTGGCGTGTGTATGGGGTTCGAAGGGGGTGCGTAGGGGTGAGCACCAGGGGATTTGTAAGTGGTGAGTAAGGGTGCGTATAGGATGAGTAGGGGTGCATAGTAGTGTGCAGGAGGTACGTAGGGGGTGCGTAAGGGTTGCGTAGGGAGTGCGTAGGGGGAGCATAAGGGTGCGTAGGGGGTGCGTAGGGTGTGCGTAGGGGTGTGTATGGGATAAGTAGGGGAAGGTAGGGGGTGCGTAAGTTGCGAGTAGGGGGTGAGTAAGGATGCTTAGGGGGTGAGTAGGGGTGCGTAAAGGTGTGTAGGGGGTACGTGAGGGTGCGTAGGGGGTGAGTAGTGGGTGCGTAGGGGACGAGTAGGTGTGCGTAGGAGTATGCAGGGGGTACGAAGGGGGTGAGTAGGGCTGTGTAGGGGGTGCGTGCGGGATGAGTACGGGGTACGTAGGGGTGAATAAAATTAAAACAGTTAGTACTTCATTATTATTGTTTACTAAAAACAAACTGATGAGATTATAGTGTAACAACATGGTTAACAACTGAGATGGTTAGTTGTAACAACAAGCCGAATTCGTTTAACAAAGTTCTCTTAGTCGAAGAAGTCATGATGTTGACAGGCTCATATGGATTTATGATATTGGTTAAAGTAAACAATTTTTTTTTTCGGTGGATCAAAAGTGAAAAAAATTAACACTCATAGCAAACTCTTCGGTCTCTTTCCCTCCGTGTATCTATACTAATATTATAAAGAGGAAAGATTTGTACCTATTTTTGTATGTTTGTATGTTTGTAATGAATAAACTCAAAAACTACAGTGCCGATTTCAAAAATTCTTTCACCATTAGAAAGCTACATTCACCCTGAGTAACATAGGCTATATTTATTGCTAGAAAAGATTAGATGTCCACCCGTGCGAAGCCGGGACGGGCCGCTAGTCATAAATACACGAACTCGTGAGATGTACGGTACGAGCGAGGCCCTGGCCCCTGGGCCCTGTTTAATAAACGTGACAATTGCTGATGTTTACCAATGACGCAAAAACTGCAATGTCCTAGCATTCTCAGCAATGAACTCTGAATTGTCATTGTCAGTTGTCATGTTGATTAAATAGGGCCCATGAAAATAATTTACCTCGTCAATCTTAGTTTGCGAATATTTATCTTATCTTATCTTATCTTATCTTATCTTATCTTATCTTTGCGCAGGCCCCCCGATAAAACCCGAAATCGTTTAGTAATCAAAGGGTACAATTTCGGACAGCAGCGAAAAGGGCGCGAAAAAAAATAATTAGCCAATAGTGGAAAGGGAAATGAAGGCGGGACATCCTGATTGGTCAATATAATTTCGCGCGCTATTCAAATTTTTCAACTGCGCAGGTAATGGTGAGACTTCTAAACCTGGTACTACTGTCCCAAAATTTAAGTTATACAAACACGATTTGATAAGGGCAGCGCAAGACCGGTCGTTATGGGGATCCTTGGGGAGGCCTATGTCTAGCAGTGGACGTCCATCGGCTGAGATGATGATAAAACACTTTTGTATTTTGATGAGTTCTTTTCAGCGACATTAGTTCAACTAAGTTCAGAAGTGCGATTTTTGAAAATCATACGAGCGACTTGGCAGTAGAAAATGTCAAAATTACTATGGAGATTATGCATCTTTCTACTGCCAAGTCGCTCGTATGATTTTCAAAAATCGCACTTCAGAGGCTATTTAGCCTTGAAAATACCTACTATGACAGCAAATTAAAACATTTCGCTTTCGATATGTCCGAGCTTCCCATTGGTTGTTCAATTATTCCCGTTAATACTGCATCCATTGTGCTAACATATTGCAATCAATTTCGGAACGGCATTTCGAACTAATCATTCGATTTATGGCCGCCGATTTGGCCTCTGCCAATCCGCATTAAGCCAGCGTGTTCCGTTATCTGGTCCTTCATATCTGTGGGAAAAGGTTTGTGCTCTGCAAATCCTGCAATGGGACTTATATTGTGATGAGGATATCTGCTTATCATTTTAAAAAAAACCTACATTCTTCTCGTCGTCATGATACTGTTAGTTGATGAAAATGTTTATGCGGGTCTATCAATGACATTCTATACGCTTGGACTCACCACGTCATACAATAACAAAACCCAAAAATGACACATTTCTCTAATGTCACCTTAGTATGCTTCAGTTGCACTTGGCTGTCATGCATTGCCGCTGACATTTCACACAATTCCAGTTCTCTCAAATGTCTTCGGGCGATAAGCAGTAATGTAAAACAATTAAGCACACTTTTGCAGTCCCGTTAGCGCGCTGGTGCGAAGTCCTTGTGTATAGAATGTAATTGGGGTCTATACTCTTACTCTCTCTGCCTTATGGGCCACTTGTTCTCTGTGCTGTGCAGGTTGGCTACATTGAAAAACTTAAAGCTTCCACTGCTCCCCTACTACCTATTCGTACACTCAATTTCAATACAGCTAGCTTTACAGAATTATTAGGTTGGCTGCAAGTTCTGTTCGGAATTTTTACCAAAAATTTCATCAAGAAGTTCAGCCGTTTAGCCTTGAAAAGGTAACAAACATACTAACAGACACACTTTAGCATCTAAAAAATTTAGTTTGGAAGGAAGCCTAGTGTGTATTGAGAAACGAGTATCAAATAGGGATTTTTTAATAGATTTGAATCATTGCCATCTGTCGTCTTTCTATCTGTTACAGATAATCTAAACAGTGTTATAAGAGAAGCATTATTTCTCAGATTGGAATAAGTAAGTCTAATAAACAGGGGGTCTACTCCGGGATTCGAACTTCGCAATTGCGTGAACATTTTCGTTCCAATGTCAACTCTATTCCAATGAAGTGCGGACCGAAACAGTGGCGATATAGCAAACATCGAAAGTGCGGGTAAAGGGCCAGTATCTAAAGAGTTTTCCTTTAACACTAAGGTGCAGGACAGTTTGAGAACCTCTAATCTAGAACACAATTCGACCGATGTTCAGTTGTACGAGCGCGACTTGCAACTAATCCCTATCTCGAGGTTATTTTTAACATTTTGCACCGAGGGGAGTTGAGGAAACTAGTTTTGTTTGGTGAAGGCGGTGGCGGTTTTTGGGTTATATGGTTCCGTAGTTTCTGTAAAGGTAATTTCTGTTTTACATAATTATAAACAAATAGATAATCGTTTCATGATATGAAATACTTTACTTTTAAATAGATGATTAATGTTGCTAACCATTTAAATTTCTTCTATAAGAAGGCTCCAAAATCGCTTTGGGGAATGAAATTGTGGGGAAGTGGCATAGTGTTTTGTTTTAAACGAAAATGATTATTTAGTGTTTTTTTTTCCGAAATATTCTGAACCTTATTAACAAATTTCACTAGCCCACTGATCTAGCCATAGCATTTCATCCAATTTTATCAATGTGCAAGCAATGTGTATCACGCAAGTAAGGCATTACGTTGAGTCGTGCACTATTCACAGCTTCTACTTTTACTTCTTTTAATGAACTCTGCATGTTTTTTTTGTGTCTGTAATGGTAAATAAAGATTTTTCTTTCTTTCTTTCTATCACTTCCTCCTTTTTGCACCCCAATTTAATTAACAATGTTGTGTTAACAGACATAATTAATTATGTAGACGTGCGATGTCTTAGGTCTTATAATGCCGTTGTTATTTTGTCAACCTTGTTAGCAAAATCACCTGCTTAAAAATATGGTTTTAAAGTGTTGTATAAGTGGAACCATAAAAAAACGACAAGACTCGCTTCGCAGAGATTCAGGAAACAATAATCCGAGCGAGAAGAAAGTCACTCCGCCTTCGGAAGGAAAATATTTGTACACTTTTCACTAGAATAATACTCGGTTTGCTTTTAAAATAGATATAACTTTCTGAAAAAATATTATTCAAAGACCTTTCATGTTTTTGTCTGGGTTTTGTTTGAATATTCTGAAAGTACGTCCACTGTTATTCGTCCAAGCCACTGTTTCATACTATTCGTCCAAGTTCATACTGCAGTTTGACATGGTGAAATTGATATCATTAGCATCCTTTTAAACTAAGAGTCTAGCCTGAACAACTTTTACTATGGGAGCAAACCAATCGGAGCAAAAAAAAAAATCTGCTGTAGCATACATTTGTGTCGAGTAGGCATTGCAGTTTAGTATGGAACAGATGATTTTTTTTTTGCTTCGATCGGTTTGCTCCCATAGTAAAAGTTGTTCAGTTTGATGGGTAGACTCTTAGTTTAAAAGGATGCTAATGATATCAATTTCACCCTGTAGTGTTTCTCACAGTTATAACTGTGAGATAAATGTGCTCTGCTCAAGTACCCGATAATAATAGTGTCATCAATTATGTTATTAACCTATGATTCACAATAAAGAATATTTCTATTTCTATCGATAGATAAATACTTCCTTCAGAAAAAAGATTGGCTATGTTAGCCACATAAGAACTCGTTACACTTACAATAAAGTTGAAGTAGTTAGTCGCAAAAATATCCTTATTTCATAATTTCCAACCTAATTAATTCGTCAACTCTATCACAAGCTTTATGTTAAGTTTTCTAAAATGTTAGTTAGAAAGTAAATTTAAATCTTCAGCACTATTCAGAAACAACTCCGAAAAAAATCAGGTAAAATAAGTATCTTACAATGTACAGCTCTAAAGTTGCTCTACTTGCTGCTGATTAGGCTAAATATTATTGCATGCTGTATTTCTTTGTAAGTGGTTGTGCATTTAGCTTTAACTTAAACAGTATGTAACCTACCTATCTTTGAACAATGTAACAATCGTTAAGAAATCAATAAATAAAATAAAATAAAGTAGTCAACGTGGCCGAAATCAATCACGAGCACATTAATTATCTTTACTTACTTACTGCTATGGATCAGGGACCCAATAGCCTGCAACAACGAAGCAAGCCATACATAATTTCATATCTTATGTGTGTTACGTGTATTTCGGTCTAGTAGGGCATCTCCAGTCCCTCAACATCTACAGGTTTGTGGAAATAAAATTGCTAAAATAAATATGTTGCATTTGTTATATTCAAGGTTACGATATTATAAAACTGAGCGTTTTTCTTTTGGTTTTCTAGTGGATTGATAGATGGCGTTACGGTCTGTGCGAATATAGGTCAAAATTTCAAAAAGTGTATCTTTAAAATAATAAAGAGGGAGAAGATGATCAAAAAGATTTCAACGCATCTTTTGATTGAATATTTCATTATTTACGAATCATTTTAATCGAAAATATGAAACTGTTTACGTCTGACATGGTTGTATGGGCTCGACCCCTTGGCCTTTAAAAAAAATCAGGCGCAGTCTTGACATGATTTTGACAGGATCTCGCCTATATCTCTATGGAGCGATAAGCATGTCATCTGTCGAGTTTTTTAGGAACTAAAATTAAAAAAGGAAAGAATTACGCTCAGTGTTGCGAACATTGCGAACCGAACAAACATTTTCAATATTCAAATATGTATAACCGGTATAACCCCTTTCAACCTCTCATCTCCTGGTACACTGCTGACAAAAGCGTCAAAAGTGTCAAAACCCTTGCTTCTGACAGACAGCACTACTGTTTAAGTTTTGATGCCCTAGTATAAGATCCAGTAGTGTTGTGTAACGTAAGATAGATATTAATATAATTAAAAAAAATCGGTGAAGTGCGAGTCGGGCTACGCTCATGCAACGAGGGTTCCGTACCACATCACCACAAAATAATGTTAACATAAAAACATTTTTTTTTTGTCTCCGGCACCTTTAGCATGAGACCGACTCATACTTAGCCAGTTTTTATTATTTTTTGTTATACTGTAATGTTTGCTTTATAATCACACCAAGTTTGACGCTTGTATGTATTACCGTTTTTACGATAGAGCGAGAAGAAAAAACGTTGATAAAAACTAGTACCTTGTATGAGGACCCCCCTTAATTTGTTAGCAAATTCGCCGTAATAACGCACATTCTGTGAAAATGTCAACTATTTAGCTCTAACGGTTCAAAAGTTACAGCCCTAAATAGGTGGGACAGACAGACAGATTTATACAAATCGGTTTTTGAGTTTGTATGAATATCCAGGGATTACGTTCGTGAGGTAATTTTATATGTACGTATGAAATTGAATAGCGAAAAATTCATTATTACCTATACATTAAAAAATTCAATTTTTATCAATAAATTCGTCTTATTTATACTCAATTGTTTTTCTATCGGTATTTGTGTTATTATATTTCTTTTTTGTGCTGTAAAAAAGTGGTTCATTGATCTCTTCACAGATGATTATTTCAAATGTAGGTATTTGACGTTAGGTCCCATTTACCATAGACCATAAATACTTGTAATACTTATGTATAACAGTTCTAATACCTCAGCGGAATAAGTGCACATTCCGATGCAAATAATGTTGACATGCACAAATTATACTCCCGGATCTTAGACTAAATAATCTAATTCAATCGTTAGGTCCCAGAAAACAACCTATTTTCATACTTCTGTCTTACACATAAGAACTAAAGTAGATGCTTTCTGTATTTAACTATAACTTTTGACATAACCTTACGAGGGTCAGCTCTAACTATTGTCAACTGTAATTAATCTTAATTTATCTTTGAGGTCATTTCTGTAGTTAAGTGATACCTGGAAATAAACAGGCTTATCTCTAATTATTTCGAGTAGGGTCTGCCAGTGTTGCCATGCTACGGTAATATTAACGAAAATGCTTAAGAGGATAGTCGAGCTAAGTACAGTCACCAGCAGATATATCGTAGCAAACAAGGTGGTCAAATATTTCTAAGCAGTTTTAATTTTCAATAATTTCTTTACTCATAACATAACCAATCAAAAATATAGGAACGTCTAGAACATCAAATATATCTACGCAGTCAGGGTGGTCATAAACTTCTAAACAGTTTCGGAAAAAACCTTACTCCCTTGTTTTACATTTTAATTTTAAATAACATTGTAAAGAAATTATTGAAAATTCGCTGTTCAGATATTTATGACAAAATACACGTTTAGATATAATTGGTAACATTTACTGTAAAGAATTTAATGAAAATTAGCACTGCTCAGAAATATTTGGACACCTTGTATGCTACGATATATCTGATGGCGACTGTACATAAAGAATAAGTTTTTTTTTAACATTCTCGACGTTCTTAGAAAAATTTAATTGTGACAGACATTTTAGGAGTAAAAGAGAATGTTGATTCGCTCATTAAATGGTTCTTACATGAGCTGAGGGAATCGTAAAGTAGTACAGTCCTGTTGAAAAATGCCTGTTATATATTTTTTTTATAAAAGGTTCAGCTGGCACGGGGCTTGAAGCGTAAACCCGCGCAGGGACCGTCCAAATGAAGTTAGATCCTTTTTTTTTCAAAACTAACCATTTGAAGTCAATTACGTTTTTTATTTATAAATTAAATGGACTCTTGCTTGTGCGTTAGCAACGCACTTTCGCCAGTGTCCAAGTTGTTTTGTGTAAATCATAGACATTATTATACTAACTACCGTAATAGACCAAGTAAGTGTGTGAATGAGATTCCAATCATAATGAAAAAGCTACGAGTGCGAAAGAGATTATAATATAATAGCCGTAAAACCATTTTGAAACAATCTCGCCTCCGTCGGTATCCTGTCAACAAATTACCTCTCGTTATTTTATTGATTTTCTTTAAATTCATTTTGTGTTTTATAAGACGAATATAAAAAAAACATTATGGTATCATGTTCTGTAATGGAATGCAGTGTAAATTCCACCAAAAACCCAAATAAAGAGACGTTACAAAGGTAAATAGGATTAGTACAGTACTACTTTCACAACACCTTTTCTCATATATTTTATTCTTAAAATTATTTCGTAATACATTCATTATATGCAGTAAACGCCCTATTTTCTAAATAATATATCATTTCAAATAATTATGTGTAAGATAAAAAAATATTGTGTACGTGAAAAAGAAACCGTTTCGCATAGAGATTGTCCAAAATCTAATCGATATGTCGATAGTTTTGAAATTTATTTTTCTAATCTACCACCTAGCTCCCTCCGTTCATGTCACGTGAGATTTTCTGTTATTTTTTTTAACTTATTGAAATGCGGATTAAGCCTGGCCAAATATTGCCAGAAAATCTCTGTGAGAAAAATTCTTACACGCCGATTTTGACGGAATGGTTTTACTAATTGCGACATTATAACATTACTATTTAGCATGTCCATAACCCATGATACATACTGACAGATTGACAGATTTATCAAAAATCATTATTCCTCTCTTTCGACACATTAAAATGTATAATAATTTAGCGATATTTTGTTACATTGCACAGTGTAATATCGGACCCTAAAATCGAACGTGGCCCATTTTTTGCCAGAAATAGATAGTTAATAAATACAATTTGAACACAATAGTGAAACTCCCGATTCCATATTGGTATCCGAATTTAATAAAAGCGAACTAAAGTCCTTTAAGAAATATTACTGATTTCCAGATATTTTCTGAGGAGTTAAAAGTGACAACTCTAACCCAAACTTTAAATCTATAATATTATATTAGAGAGTCCATGGAATTGGTTGATAGTTTTTTTACCCGATATGGTTGACTTCAGTGAAAAAAATAAAGAAGAAAAATATTAAATAATTAATATTTTAATTTCTACCTGCACGAGTCTCAAACTATTCTTAAAACACGTGTAAATTAAAGGTCTTTCGACATGTATATGCAGCAAAGCAGTAACAGGTTTAGATATTTAATTTTTTTTTATTTTCTGATATCCGGCATAAAAAGTAGGCGATTTTCAGATTTTTTTTGTCTCTCAAACTATAAATCGCAGACAATCGGGAGTTTCAATCTTGTATTCAAAATGTTATTAACTATACAGGGTGTACAATAAAATGGGACAGCTACTCAAAGGGGTGCTTCAGACCATCAAACTGAACAACTGTCCTCTTCTAAATTGTTATGTTGTAATTTCTACTGCTTCTAGATTTAATCATGATTGTAATACCATGTGATTTTTGAATGTTGTGTATACCTTTAATTGGCCTATGTATTAGCGACTAGATTTATATGGAAATGTTGTTTGTAATGCGAAATACTTTAAGCTGTTGGTGTACCTATTAAATAAATAAATAAATAAACAACTTTCTCTATGGGACCAATATCGAAATCGCGAAAAAAAAATCCGCTCTCCCATACAAAACTGCAAACATAACTCGACTGAAATATATGGGACAGCTGATTTTTTTTTCGCGATTTCTATATTGGTCCCATAGAGAAAGTTGTTCAGTTTGATGGTCTGAAGCACCCCTTTAAGTAGCTGTCCCATTTTATTGTACACCCTGTATTTCTGGCAAAAAATGGACCACGTCTGATTTTAGGGTCCGATATTACACTGCGCACTTATGCACTGTGCGACCGGGCCAAAGTAATGCTTAATATTATTGACTGGGTAACTTCGTAACTTCCAGATTTCCTGCAAATGCAATAACGATACAAAAAATGGGTACGAATGTCAAATAGAATACGCTAGGAGCATAAAACATTTATGGTATGCAGTCGACATTTCAAAGAAAACTGTTTCGTGCCACGAAATCACCGATCGGCGTCTTTAATAGAAAGGATCTATACCTACTGAATTTGTCCCGGTGTTGGTAGGTGTTTATTCGTTATATGTGGGCGTCCAAACATAAAGGGTTCAGTAGTGGGGTATAGAGTTAAGACTAGATTCGGAATTTAGAATAGTCAATTGATAATATTGATTAATAAAATTTTCAAAAACTGGCATAGTTTTTTTTTTATCTGACATTTGTAGTTGAAACTCTGAAAAAGCTTGTTTTGAGAAAGAGCATTTTTAAAGTTCGGTAAAAAACACTTCTACTTATTTGTTACACAGATTTTGATTTATTAATGTAGATTAAGATATTCTGCATGAAATCAACATATAATTATATGTGAAACTTTATAAAATAAAAAGTTACGATCTAAACAAAGAATTGATACAAAGTTTAGTAAAAAGGTCCACTTGTCGTTGTTTAGTACAAAGTGAGTAAATACAATCACATAATGTAATAAATAAAAAAGCAAAGTTAAGTAAATTATATTCGTACTCTATTTAAGAACTAATAAAATAACAGACGAGATCTTTTTGATTATAATTTGAACAGAACACTGAATCTTTAAAAATTACATAAAAGGTGACGTATTTTCTTGAACTCGTATTTTTAAAAAAAAATCTCCTTTTAGAAGAACTTAAAATAGTTTCCAGTTTTTAGTATTTATATTCACATATTCACCATTGGTTTATCTAGTGAAATCATAAAAAAATCTGTAAAAAGTACTTTTGTTAATTCTTTTTAATCGAAAAAACGGCACACGCACGCACTTTTCGTGGGGCTGGGCTGGGCTGGGCAATCGCGTTTTTCATAGAAAATATTCGTCTGAACCTATGGCCCCTTAAGTTACAGTTTTATAACAGTGTAGGTAGATAGATTGTAGCCTAGCCGATTTAGACTTCATAATATAAAAATATAATAGTAGTAGTGACTACTATAATTATTGATGTGACATTGACGTAATCGCGATTATCGGTATCAAAATCACATCGACTACTAAGTAGTCGATAATCTGATATCGATGGTTTTGATATCGATAATCGCGAATACGTCAATGTCACATCACTAGAACTCACACTCTTATCAATTTCGCACATATTGACATTTCGGTTTCGGTGATGCGATAATGTAGGAGTTCCTTGGTCTACTCGGAAGTATAATATGTTTATGGTGTAAATGTAAGTATCTATTCAATCTCGAGGATAGTTCTCGATCAAAAACACAGCTGAGAATAATATGAAAAAGACTTTGGTAATGTCTGTATTTTTTTGTTTATATTCGTCAAAGGATATCTGAAAACGGGCGCTAAAGTTGGTCATTTTGAAGTTCCCTAGTTCTTACAGTGATATATTAATGCAAAAAAACAAAACATAGGGACATAGCAGAGGCAACATAGATTGTATGGTAAAATATATTTTGCTCTAGTATCATTATCCAGGGAGGAAACAGGGGTATACGTTTCAAGTATAAAACGGTATTCGTCTGTCCTCTTAATTTTTTCTGCTACACCCAAGATTCGCATCGAAATATCCCCATTGTGATCAGCACTTTATTATGATTTAAAATAAAATCGGTCAAGTGCGAGTCGGGCTACTCGCGCACCGAGGGTTCCGTACTACACCACCACAGAACACAACATTATCAACATAGAAAAAAAATACTTTTTTTGTCCGGGACCTTTAGCGCTAGACCGACCCACATTTTCACAGTTTTTAGTATTTGTTGTTATTCTTTAGAGTTAGCTCTATAATCACACAAAGTTTGACGCTTGTATGTACTACCGTTTTTACGATAGAGTGGAAGAAAAAACGTTGATAAAAACTAGTTTCTGGTTGAGAAACCCCCTTAATTTTCAACTTTTTTACATTTTTATTATTTGTTAACAAATCCGCCGTAATAACGCATAAACTGAGAAAATTTCAACTATCTAGTTATTACGGTTCAAAAGTTACAGCCCTAAATAGGTAGGACAGACGAACGGACAGACGGACGGACGGACGGACGGACGAACAACGTAGGCTTAGTAATAGGGTCCCGTTTTCACCCTTTGGGTACGGAACCCTAAAAAACTGCTTACTCGTCGACAGTCAATATTTCTGTAATCTAATTTAAACTCCAGATGTAGGTACCAGAGTAATTTTTTTTTAACCTTCACTAAGTAGAATTGATTAGTATTCCCACTTCGTCCGTTACAAATTTCCAATCTCGTCGAAACGGGGGTCAACATCGATAGTAATTTATTTCTTTAATTTTGGCAGTCGCTCGTCGCACAATACAGTATCAAGCAGCAACGAATCTAAGCTTACTGCGCACTACTGCGCAGCTACAATGTTCGATCGCAGTTACGAAGCGAAGCGTACCGAAGCGTGCTGCATACGTGTCTGTGTGAATAATGTTAGAATCATATCCTAATATCAATGTGCTTAAATCTGATTAGATTCAGTATACATTGTATATTTTATTAAGTTTCGCTTGCTGCTGGCATTTCGCTAAAGCCTAAGGATGTTTTTCCTGTCGTACAGGCCCGCAAGACTATACTATAGGTCGACCTGATTCTCATGAAAAATGAGGAAATCAAATTTTAGGGTAAGCAACACTGGGGTAATTGGATTAGGGCCCTTTAAACACTGCGACGTTTTGCAGCACTTCTGAAACGCCATATAGCTAAGAAGAAATACATTAGTTAATGTACTGTTTACTGTTTGATTTGTAAAAACTATGCAGAATTATTTATGTCACCTAAAAATCTCTTTTGGTTTATGTGATGTATTATTTAAGTCGTGTCAATTCATGTATCTGGTAAATAAATAAATACAAATACAAATACAATTCGTAATAAAATTCAGCTATAAAATTGTATGCTTTTTCTTATAAACAAGATGAAAATGTTCGGCCAGATGATTTGGGCGTTCAAATGATATTAAATATGCACCCATTATCAAACGCGCGTTTTTATCGCCGCAAAAAGTTGCAGTTTGTAAAGGGCCTACTTGATGACAGTTTGACTTTGCCATATTATTATGAAAATCTATATTTTTTTACTTTTTTTCATTTCATGAGAAACACATTTTGCGAATATGACTGGCTACATTCGATATAACACTAGGCAATATTACATAACAACGTTTGGAGAAAAGGAGAAGATCTTCCATGGGCTGTTGAAACTTATAGCGAAATTTAGGACTGGCCATTTCAATTGACGATTGGTAGTGTCGTATTCGCCTTCTTATTGGCTTATTACTTGTGATTGTGATGCGTTCTGATGCGTTGGACAGATTAATCTGATTGGCTGTCGTATTATGTGTGAAATGCTGTGGATGCGTTTGCAATCTATATTCGTTGTTCACGTTGACTCGATGTCTCGGAATTATTGCTCGCTTGCTCGTAGCTCCGCTACATAAAACATGCAATTTACGCCAGAAACAAACCCAAAAATTCCGCAATCCGAATGATAGGAACCGCAGCCCAAAGTATCCCCATGTGTATAGTCGCTACTGCCTGACTAGTGTATTAAAGTCAAACTATAAAGTTTTTTCGTGTTTTTAAGGTAGATATTTAATAAAAAGAACAAATAAAAATATTTTTTTTTTTTAGTGAGAACCTAAAAAAAAACAAACTTAATTTAAAATATTATATAAATCAAATTAAGTTTCCCGTCCGAGGCAATTTTTTCAATCTTTAATTTGATATTGTAATTTTTTATAATTATGTTGTTTTTGTGTACAACAAAGAGTCTAAAGAATCTAGGATAAACTTAATAGATCACAAATTAGTACTTAACTTAATAAAATTTTTTTTGTTTGTTTTATACAGGATGAAATTGATATCATTAGCATCCTTTTAAACTAAGAGTCTAACCATCAAACTGAACAACTTTTACTATGGGAGCAAACCATTCGGAGCAAAAGAAAAATCTGCTGTTGCATACATTTGAGTCGAGTAGGCATTGCAGTTTAGTATGGAACAGCTGATTTTTTAGTTGCTCCGATTGGTTTGCTCCCATAGTAAAAGTTTTTCAGTTTGATGGGTAGACTCTTAGTTTAAAAGGATGACAATGATATCAATTTCACCCTGTAGATTTATTGAAGAGAGAAGTCTGTTAGGTCAGGAACGTAGCAAGTGGACATTGTGTGGTTACTTGGGAATTGTTGTGAACAACAACTACGAAAGATGATACGATGATTTTATTTATGATACTGAAGTATCATAAATAAAATTACTCTTCACAGCAATGCAACTGTATAAACTTACACCCTGTATAATTATTTCTTATATTATTGTCAATACTCTGTGTATTGAGTTCAAATAATATACAGGGTGTATAATAAAATAGGACAGTTACTTAAAGGGGTGCTTTAGACCATCAAACTGAACAACTTTTACTATGGGACCAACACTGAAATCTCGAAAAAAAAACAGCTGTCCCATACAAAAGTGCCAGCATATATAATAAAATAAATAAATAAAATAGCCTTTATTCTACTACTCATGCGTAAAATTTTACAAGTAGGTAAACAATTCCTAAAAAAATATATTATATTATTATTTATATTGCATGCTTATAATTTGATTCATTTAACCTAATACCTACATATTTCATTAAACATTACAATATTCATTTACATTATTATTATTACCTTTATTAATTATTATTATTTTACTCAATTTTACACTAATTACTATTATGTTACATTAAATTCGATAATTAGGTAATAACTTTATCATATTATTATAGATATTATATAATTGTGTTACGTAGCAGTCGCCTCTTTGGCGTAGGCCTCCCCCAAAGCTCTCCAATTACCTCTTTCTCTAGCCTTACGCATCCAGTTCGGTCCACACTTTTGTATAAATATGTCTCTCCATCTCTTTCTCGGTCTTCCCACTTTCCTTGTCCTGTCTCGTGGTATCCATTCTGTGGCTCTCGCTGTCCATCGCGTATGATCAATTCTACAAATATGTCCCGCCCAGTTCCATTTCAGAAGTCTAATTCGTTGAACAATGTCGTGTACTTTAGTTTTTTTTTCTGATTTTCAGGTTGCTAACTTTATCTGAAACTCGAATTCCTAACATACTTCTCTCCATTTTCCTTTGGCATATTGCCAGTTTATCTTCTTCCTTTTTCCTCAGAGACCATGTTTGGCAGCCGTAAGTTAGGCATGGCAGGATTGCTACTTCGTATATTTTCTTCTTAATGTTCAAACTTATTTCTTTATTTTTCATAATTTCCTTAAGACTCCAGTACTTTTTCCAAGTTAAAGCGATTCTTCTTTGCACTTCTTTTTCAGTACCGTTATCAAATGACATTGTTTGTCCTAAGTAGATGTATTCGTTTACGTACTCTATCTCTGTGCCGCCTATTATTATGTCTTGTATTTCTCCGTTTGTAAGAATTTTTGTTTTGGATGCATTCAGAAATAGACCCACGCTTTTACTTTCTACGGCCAGTTCATTCAACATGCTCTCCAAATCTACAGGGCGCTCGGCAAAGACCACAATATCGTCAGCAAAACGTAGGTGACTCAGGTACTCTCCATCGATTTTTAGTCCTTTTCCTTCCCAATCTAGTTTCCTGAAAATAAATTCCAGCACTGAAGCAAATATTTTTGGAGATAAAGGGTCGCCCTGTCTTACTCCTTTCCTAATAGGAAACTCGGTACCCTCCTTTTCTAACCTGACTTTGGCCCAGCTCTTTGAGTAGATACTATATAGCAGCTTAATGTAATTCGAGTCGATGCCTTGTTGCAAGAGGGACTCCCAGATCATAGAGTGATGTAGAGAGTCAAATGCTTTTGTAAAGTCGATAAAGCACATATATAGAGTCATTCCATATTCGTTAACCTTTTCTATTATTTGAGTCACTACCTGAATGTGATCGACAGTTGAGAAGTTTTTACGAAAACCTGCTTGTTCGCGAGGTTGATTTTCATCTAAAATCTTTGTTAGTCTGTTGAGAATAATCTTTGAGAACACTTTGTACAAGTTGGACATTAGACTGATTGGTCGATAATTTCCTAGGTCACTTCTGTCCCCTTTCTTATGCAACAATATGATTGTAGATTTTGACCACTGTTCGGGCGTGTTTCCCGTTGCTAGTATGTTGTTGAATAATATCTGTAGAGGTCTTCCTAGTGACTCTGACAAGGACTTCAATATTTCGTTAGTGATTTTATCGTCTCCCGGGGCCTTATCATTCTTTTGGGTCCTTATTGCTTGTTCAATTGCAAAAGTGCCAGCATAACTCGACTGAAATGTATGGGACAGCAGATTTTTTTTTCGCGATTTCGATATTGGTCCCATAAAGAAAGTTGTTCAGTTTGACGGTCTAAAGCACCCCTTTAAGTAGCTGTCCTATTTTATGTTACACCCTGTAGACTCTAAAACTTGGTTTAATTTAACCAAGTTTTCTTAAGAGTCTGTATTACTTGGTCAAATTAAACCAAGTTTTAGAGTCTTATTTGGACTCAATCGATAACATTTTATATTGTGTTTGTCATCTAAAGAAAGATTTTAACGAAAATTAATTTAACTGTGAAATATTTGCGAAAATGTTCGTAATTCCATCTGCGTTCCATCCGAATAGCGCTGAAACGAAATACCGTTTTGACATGACGGAAGGTCGAAAATAGCTGCAAAATAATCATTATTGCATTCCGTTATTTTCATTTCGGTGTACAAGTTTTTACTCAATTTAAAACATAATATAAAGGTAAGATACATAATTACAATAGAAGAAATAAAAATAAATTAGTATTCCCACATTTTCGACTCAGTAAAGTCAACACATCTTTCATGGGGCACTGTATACGCTTTTATAATAAGATACCAGAGGATATTCTAAACTTACCAGACAAAAAGTTTAAGTCCCATGTTAAACAAGTCCTCTGTAAAAAAGGTTACTATAAACTCGATGATTATTCGAATGACCAAAATGTCTGGTCTTGACAATTTTACACTATGTAATATTGTATTTTAATTGTACTTTGTACATTTATGTTTAAAAGATGTGTGTTGTAGAGTTTCTGGCCGCATCTTCTCTCAACGGAACACCTTCAGACGCGGTGGTAGAGTCAAAAAATGACGTCAAAAAGCTATCTATGTGATATTATTTTGAATAAAAAATTTTTAATTTTTAATTTTGGTAAGTATTCTTTAAATGTTTAAAAGTTCTTTACAAAACTAAGATACTAGTCACTTAGCCACAACGGTTTGTCCGAGCTTGTTGTCGAAACATAATGAAGAGATGAGAAGCATGAAAAGATGTAAGAATATAGATGAGGCGAAATAATTGACAACATTACATTTTTTTAACCACCTGTTTTTAATGAAAAATATAAAAATAGGTTAAAAAATAAGAGATACTCACGTATTTTTCCGATTGAATGTTTGACCGATATTTATATTTTTAATTTACTTAAGAATTTTCTGAAAAACGTAGGATTTATGGCTATAATACCTTGGCCGCAATAAAATTAAAAATAAAAGCTGGCAAATGCAATAGAAAAGACAAGCAGGCAAAGGAATAAAATCTCATTCAACCTCTAAGTATTTTATTTTTCAAATAAGTACTTAACTTGAGAAATAATGGATAGATAAATCTGATAATTTTGATATAAACTTTGAATCACATAATCTCCAAATGGTGTTCTATTTTTGGTACCTTTCTTAAAATGAAATGTGGTCAATTATGTCAAAACAGTTCCGAGACTAATTGACGGATAGACAACGCACAGCGTGAACCCCTAATAATTAAATGCGTTTTTTCGTAGTTTGACGGAACCATTCCATGGTTCCGTCCTTTCGCACCGCTCCGCTCCTTTCTGTCCTCCAGAACAGAAAGGAGCGGAGGTGTGCAATGTTTCTATCTAAGTGTCGCCAAAATGCAGGACAGGGACAAGACTGGTGCGCAGGTTCCGCCCCTAAAACCGAATCCAGGAATAACGCACTTAATCGTTTTAGATGTATTGACAAAACCTCTCTCAACAAAACGAATGGCAGTCCGCTGTGACCTGAGCATCATAGGTCACCCCACTGTGACATCATGACCTAATATAATGGTGACAGACCTAAATGCGTTGCGACGCCTCCACCCCTTTCCATCACCTATGCTAAAATTCGCTTGCGTGATAGGACTCTAATAGAATAGAAAGTTCGACAGACTAATTAAAAAGCAGACCAAAGCAGAGTCTATTTCCAGTACCTACATAAGCGCCACAGTGTTCCCATTAGGCTATGCTGTCGGTTCCACCGCAGTCTCTAATAGTTTCTGCGGCGAGCACCAACGTTTGTGACGAAGATTCTCATGTTTGAACACCTAATTCTGTGTTTACGTGTGTTTTGGACAAAATGTGCACTGATTATGCACGGTACGAGTGAGCTTTCAATTTGAGTTTCGTAAAGGGGATTATGTTGAGAGAATTATGACAGAGTAGTTATTATGTACCCAGGGCTTGCTGCCCATACGATAAGAAGAATCAAGTCCATAGCATGTCTTATTGTCGAATTACGTTACGTTATTGTTATTTGTAGTTTATCTGTTGAGCACTTTTTTAATTTAGGCTTTCTTTATTGAGAAATCTTTATTATTGTAATGAGGGCGCCACTGGACTCCAATAGCCCTCTTAGTTAAACCGCCACCTAACGGTGCCCGGGACCAAATGCGGTGCCTTCCGTAGCACGGATAATACATACTCTGACTTAATCTTAAATAGTCTATTCTAAATCTAATTTATTGGCTTTAAAAGACGAAAAACGCCTGGAAAAAATCCTTTTAAATCGTCTTAAAACGACTTCGAATAAAAGAAAAGCACCTAATTGGAAACAGAGATACTAAATATTGTCTCGTCCACTAAATAAAAAAGAAAAGGAAATAATTATATTATGGAAACGTTCAAGTAATTCAACTGTCGTTAGCAATCGTAAAAAAAGTTCGCCGGGGCAAACTCATCTCGAAATCGGAAACTCACTTTCGGGTATACCATTTTTTGTTAAGAGGGCTATCACAGTCCAGTGGCGCCCTCATCACATTAAAAAAGGTTTCTCAGTATAGAAAACCTAAATTAAAAAAGCGTTCAACATCAAAACTACAAAAGCCTTCAAGCTATTATCATAGAATACTTTTATTGGTTTTTTGAAGGTGAACATACAAATTTTGAAAAAAGAAAAAAAACGGCCACTTTTATTTTTATTCCAAATCGTCTAAAAGTGGAATGTTCTATAAAAGTATTGTACAACAATGGCTTTAGTAGTGTTCGTGTTGAGCACTTTTTTAATTTAGGGTTTCTTTATTGAGAAATCTTTTTTAATGTGATGAGGGCGCCACTGGACTGTGATAGCCCTCTTAAACTCGAAACGACATTGACTAAGTTTGTAAAATATGTAGAAGCGACAATAAGTTTTCATGAAATACTTAATATACTGTCAGTTTTTGAAGAGGATGATCAGACCATCAAACTGAACAACTTTCACAACTGGACAATCTTTATCAGTCAACTTTTTCTTTCTTTCTTCATATTATGCTCACGACTATATTCCCCGAGGGGGTAGTCAGAGATACTCTGAAATCTCAGAACATCCACGTTTAACTAGTACCGTAACTCTGTCCAGTGTGACGGGGAGTGAGCCCGTCGCCACTTGTAATGGACAGTGGGTACAATACATGCCTCGAAATTGAAGCATAAAACAGTTCGAAATAGATATTTTTTCGCTCAAGACACAATTCAACAAGCTTCTTTTACACGACAGTTTTTGTTCCAAAAAAATATAAAAAACTAGATACCTACCTACTTAAATCCTACAAGTTGATTTATGTTCAAGAAAATCCATATTTCACAGAAACTTCTTCCAGTGTTACAGGTAGTGAGACCATCACAAATAAAAATAAACAATAAAAATAAATCAGAAAATAAATAATAATGATTATTATCTTGGATCTTGGTGGTTCCGGAGACACATTGTTAAAAACCGTGATGGTCCAGTGGCTATAGCAGCCCTGCTCCCTGCGACTTTGTATGTTGGTAGGTACCAAATGAATTTATATGATTTTTAACACCTCTAGCTTTTTAGTGAAGGAAAACATCGTTAAATGCTTAAATTTCGAGGCATGTATTGTGTCCACTGTCCATTAGAATTAGCAACAGGCTGACTAAATTTTTAGAGTTCCGTCACAGCCCGGACACAGCATACAAAAATTTGAAATTGACAAGATGACGTCAGCACATGCGAAACCAAAGAAATTGAACCTTAAGTCTTCTTCGTAGGTAACGAGTAATCAGTGCGAGGTAACCAGAGGGCGATAGAGGGGGTGATCAGAGGGCTGCATCTTCTAAACCGTAATTAGGCAGCCAGTTGACATACAAAAAGTAAAAAATAAAGAGGTTTATCAAAGTTTTTTGTTTTTGCTCTATCGTAATAACGGCAATACCTACATACTTAGTATGATTACAGTGCATAACTACATACTCTATTAATAATACCACAAACAATGAAAATTGGTCAAGTGTGTGTCGGGCATGCGCAAAGGATTCCGAAAAAAAAAACATTTTGTTTTATATTTGTATGGTGATACGGAACCTCCCGTTCGCGAGTCCGACTCTCACTTGGCCGGTTTTAATGTCAAATATGTCCATTACATTTTAATCTACGAGCTTACAAATATCGCTTAGTCGCCTAGTATGATACCCACGAGAAGAAATGGGGCGGTCCATTCTAAGCTGGAACCACACGGCAGCAAAATATGCTATTAATTTATAGCATAATCATTTGCTGAATATTGTTCAGCACGAAATTCATTCCTGTTAATTTACTTAAAAAATAACATAAACATTTTGTTCCGTTATATAAATAAAGTGTGTCATTCTCCTCTATCATTCCAGCTAGGTACCTAACAAAGTGCAAATACATTACATTTTAATCTACCCTGGGTACGCCATAGAAAGATGCGACCACGATAGGTAGGTACTTGAATTCCTCTAAAACCCATAATGAGGAATGAGGTGCGGTATATCTAATATTAGAGAGAGGCAGGTAGTTACCCATTCTGTACGTCGTATTATCTGTCAATGTCTCAGTTCTTCAGTCTGTAAGGAAAAAAACCCGGTAATTTCGAACGTAATTCATATCACAGTTTTTCCCTTTTATCTTTTATTCGCACTCTCGAACTCAATCCCGTTTTCCTTGAAGCGAGAAATCCCTTCGATATAAAATAAAAATACATTGTTTTTTTTTTGCTACATCGTTAGCAATTCCTTATCGAAGAAATAATGTTTTCTCTCAAGTCTTTTGATAATTTCCTGGACTGTCGCGCCTAAGACCTAAGTAGGTACCTAAGGTACGTCAGGTAAGGTACCTAAGTGGAAAAATCCCAATTCGATGGGAAGTATTACTTAGGTATCTAATAATAACACAGAAAATAAAATTATCTTCAAAAAGAACTAGTCTAGTCACTGAGCAGTTTCCTTGTATGGACACCCTAACAATAATTTATCGATCCCTGAAACTTTGTAGTGTGATAAAGTGAAGTATAAAGATTATGGTTGACAAAGAATCTAAGATTTTTTTTATTCGGAAGTTAGGTATTTGTACCTAAACATAAAAATCACTCGTAGCTCTCGGTGGAAAAATGTTCGACCCGAAATTCCTTTGGTATTTGTCAGTATATACTAATTAGCATATTATGTGACGGTATCCAGGAACATTTTAGAATTTAGGAAGGGAGAAATATAAAACTACCGTTTTTGTTCCATAACTACTTCAGGAAATTTAGTCGATCAATTTTTGTCTTTTTGTACGTACTTTGAATATATCGTCTTGCACAATAATCTAAAAGTTTTCGTTTTCGATCACAGTTTTATTATTTTTGGGCAATAACTTACTTCGGAAAATATTTCGATCTATTTTAATGAATTTACAAGTTACAGTAGACCTAAATTCAGATTTCAGAACAAAGAATTTTGGCGGCCGGCCCTGTAATTTCAGACCCAGACTTAGAGGTCCCGTACATGAGTGAAACTTAGTAATACGTGTAGAGTGAAACAAAACTAACAAGTAAATTAGTAGTAACCTGTAAAAGTTGGGGGAAAGTTATTCTCCTTATGATACCTTTTGTAGCAAGTTTAGTGTGTGAAAGTCATAATCTTTCTTATTAGATAGTCCATTCAATCTTCTACTGATTCATTATGTTTATTTTAATGAAAATTCACAATAACCGTAGGTATAATATTATGATAATGGAAGAAAACGAAATCACGAACTATCAGTTCAACCAAGCCAAATGCATTCCGTAACGACCAAAAAATACCTCAGTGATAATATTAGATGAAAATAGCTGTCGTGGTAGCGTTTGGCTACTGCTTTTTGGATGATTTGTCTATTTAACTAGTAATTTCTACTTTTGAATACGGACTTCTGGAGAAGTGGAAGTTTTTTTAAAAAATGCCTTAATTTTTTCTGTTTATAATAATTATGACCGCCGCCGTCCTGAAGACCTTTTAGTTTTCGTAAAAATGGCTGGATCCAAATCTGCCCATCTTCTTTCAGTATACTTACACAGGGCATAAAAACTGTGTCTGCGAAAATATTTTCTACGAATGTCTGTTTGTTCGAGCAACATGCGAAAAATACTACACCGATTCTGATAGAGTTTTCACCGTAAGAAAGCCTATGGTCAAATTAAACACGGTGATACATTTTATCCTGAATTTCTCCAGGGATTTGACAAAATATATAATGAATTAGGACCTAAATGCTATTGTGCTAACTGGACATATATGAACAGGGCCTCAATTGCGCTATTTTATACGATTTTACCGTTCGGACGGAACGTTTTTGGTTTTGATTTAGTTTTGGTTTAGATTTGGTTTAGCTGATCTAAAAATGCTATCGCGTAATTTTTTTCTGAACGGTTAAATCGCACAATACAGAAAATTCGATCGAACGGACATCAAACGTTACGCCAACGTATCTTCCGAAATAAAGCTAAATCGTTACCGTTAATATAATTTGCGCGATACGAATTGTGCATAACGTAACGTTTTTGGTTGTGGTTTTGTTTCGGTAGTATCGTTCAAAATTAGCGCGATTGACTCGGATCAAAACAAACGGCACTCGTTTGTCGCATTCAACATTTAAAATTTCCATAAACATTGAGTTTACGACAAATGTTAGCGATAAGCGAAATCCTTTAGCTACTTTGTTTTATTTACATTGTAATGTTGCACGGCGCGTCGCAATAAACTGAAATTGCATGTGATAAGAGTTGAGTACAGGTGATAAAATCGCATTATCTGATGGGTGTGATGTGAGTGTGTACATTTAGCCTTGTTTCGCAAATGTGTAAAAAAAATCAACGAGCTTTTTTAAAACTGTAATGTACAGGGTGTAACAAAACACCCTAGTTTTGGTTTTGGTTTCAGCTAATTTTGTTAGACCTTATACAGAGTGTAACAAAATATCCTAGTAAAACTTAAGGGGGTGCTTCTGACCATCAAACTGAACAACTTTAACTATGGAGCCAACATCGAGAAAAAATAAAAAAATCAGCTGTCCCATACAAAACTGCAGTACCGACTCTACTAAAATGTATGGGACAGCTGATTTTTTTTATTTTTTCTCGATGTTGGCTCCATAGTGACAGTTGCTCAGTTTTATGGTCTGAAGCACCCCCTTAAGTATTACTAGGGTGTATTGTTACACCCTGTATTTGAAGTTAGCGTCGTTGTGCACTTTTTGGTATGGGTAAAAAATGTTAAACTCGACCATGACCTGATCGAAAATTGGTCAAACATATTATCCCCCTCTCTTTCTACCGCGCGGCGAAAATGTATGCCTGTTCCTGCTGTTTCGTTTAAGCGGCATAAATTGTCATGTTTGTGTACGATAACGCAATAAATGAATATTGTATTTTACCACTGATATGACAGTACTTTTATATGTTCAAGTTTTCACTTCTTCCGGCACTCCCGGAGTGCAACCTGTTGTTTTTTTTTAGGAATATTAATTTCTTAGGAACCTTGTATACCACGGTAAGAAATAATAGTGCTCTAATTATAAGATCAATGTTTCGCGGTTGATAAAAATGCAATTACATCAGTTACGTGCATACAATTTAAAAACTCATAGCTAAATGGCGTGCGTGCATGCGAATTCGAACCCAGTCCCTCATGAAATGAAAGTAACGCCCTCTCCACATCGTTCCACCGACACCATCGCTCTTTGCATTAATTAAACTTCTATAATTATCAAAATATACAGGGTGTTAGGGTAAACAGTTGCATTTCTTTAAGGGGTGATTGTGATCATGATGGTACTAAACAAAAAGTTGTTTGAAAAGTTGAAATTTTTTTATTTTCGAATTGTTGAATTTCCTATATCCGCCGGAAATTCGCAGACAAAAATTTGAACTTTTCATACAAAACGTTCGATCAGGTGATTGCATTTAGTATAGGAAGTACACAATTTTTTTAACGAATTTCCTATACCTTATAGGCCAGTAGTCATTTTACGGAGTTTTGTTAGGCGGGGTAGGGAGTAATTATTAATTGGAATTTTAAACTGTAACCGGCACCGTTTAGTGACAAAAATACTATCCTAAACCATATTTTAAAAAAAATTGCTACGCAACATAGAAATCAAAATTGCGTGTCTCAGAAGGCTTTTAAATCTACATCTACACTAATATTATAAAGAGGAAAGATTTGTACCTATTTTTGTATGTTTGTATGTTTGTAATGAATAGGCTCAAAAAGTACTGGGCCGATTTAAAAAATTCTTTCACCATTAGAAAGCTGCATTCACCCTGAGTAACATAGGCTATATTTATTGCTAGAAAAGATTAGACGTCCACCCGTGCGAAGCCGGGACGGGCCGCTAGTTAGTAATATTAATACCAATGCACTCATTTGAATTGGATTTAACAATATACATTATTTTTGATCAATAAAATTTAAAAACTGAGGTATTTATTAGAAAATACGAATGTATTTTTCAAAACCTTCTAAGTAGACAAAAATATTTACACCATATTTGAAGTATGTATGAAGGTAAAGCCTTAAATATGTGCAAAAAAAAAATTATCTTCAGGTTTTTTAGAACGAGATAATATCTATATTTTAAAATTGGAAATGTTGCTGACGTAATTTTTTTTAAATTTTGTTACATTCTTAAGCTCAAATTGGCTCTTCAATATTATAGCGAAAAAAAAAATTCAATTAGTAATTAGTCCCGGCCCAAACCGTAAAATGACTGGGCTATTATGTTTCTTATGGAAAGTTGTTCAGAATCATGGGAACAATCACCCCTTAAAGTAATGCACCTGGTAACCTTAACATCCTGTATAATTATAATGTAGGTATAGTACACTATAGTAAACGGTTCAAGTCACGTAAACACCGGATCCGGTGCCGGGCCCTGACTCTGCCCTTAATCATCCGGTGTCCTTTGGAGAAGTGAGTTGGAGTGAAGTACTCCAATTATTATACTAGTTGATGTCTTCAAAGTTATGTTCTTTGTCTATACTGGTGTCGATTCGAACTGTGCCACGACTTAACTTAACTAAATTTATTCCTGTCACTTTCTAAAATAAGGTTAAGAAAAGAGACAGAAAACCAATAACTGACTTTAGTGCTGTCAAAGTGACGCTACACGCCCAAAATAAGATGCCATCATAATGTACGCCATCTTATTTAAGGCGTTTTTGGGCGTGTAACGTCACTTTGACAGCACTAAAGTCAGTTGTTGGTTTTCTGTCTCTTTTCTTAATCTTATTTTAGAAAGTGACAGGAATAAATTTAGTTAAGTCGTGGCACAGTTCGAATCGACACCAATGACGATGAGCTTACTACCTATTCATTATCATCATCACCAGCCCATATGCATCCCACTGTTGGGCACAGGCCTACCCTCAAGGAGGTATACAGGGAGTAACAAAACACCCTAGTAATACTGGTGCTTCAGACCATCAAACTGAACAACTTTCACTATGGAGCCAACAAAAAATAAAAAAAATTAGCTGTCCCATACATTTGAGTCGAGCCGGAACTGCAGTTTTGCATGGGATAGCAGATTTTTTAAATATTTCTATATGTTAGTGAAAGTTGTTCAGTTTGATGGTCTTAAGCACCTCCTTAAGTATTACTAGGGTGTTTTGTTACATCCTGTACATAGTCTAACACGGGTGTACAAGTTTGACGTGTAGACTTCACATACGCATCAGAATTTCTTCTTCAACGTGTGCAGGTTTCCTCGCGATGTTTTCCTTCACCGTTTGAGAGCAGTCAGTTATTACGTACACACGGCGACACATAAAGATACACAAAACAAACATAAACTGGCCCCGCGGCTATACGTTATTCTACCTACGCAAGACCAGCTTATTTTGGTTTTGTATAGTTTGATACACGGGTCGTCGTGTGTACTAAATAAGTTAAGTTAGTCATATCCGTGCGAATTCGAACCCGTACCCTCATGTTTGCATGTGCATACGCCACCGACGCTCCACCTATTTGCCATGAATTTATTAGCAACTAGCGGCCCGTCCCGGCTTCGCACGGGTGGACGTCTAATCTTTTCTAGCAATAAATATAGCCTATGTTACTCAGGGTGAATGCAGCTTTCTAATGGTGAAAGAATTTTTTAAATCGGCCCAGTACTTTTTGAGCCTATTCATTACAAACATACAAACATACAAAAATAGGTACAAATCTTTCCTCTTTATAATATTAGTGTAGATGTAGATAACGAACACCAGAAATCAAGGAACAATAGAAACAGTAGATTTACTTTTAACGCTGCGCTGAAAAAGGCCAAAGCGGTCACACAATACAGGGTGTTAGGGTTTACCCTGAATAATAATAATGCAACTGTTTACAGTAGGAAATTCGCAAAAAAAACGACTATTCATACAAACGTTCGATCAGCTGATTGCATTTAGTATGGAAAGATTAAATTACATATCGGTTTCTTTGGGAAAGTTATTCAGTATCATGGGTACAATCACCCTGTATTTGAAGGAATCGAAAAGTTGGAAAAATGTTGGATGAAGTGTACCTAGGTATTTCCTCTCCTATGTTGGAGACAAGGGTAGACAATGAAAAATAAATTATAACTGTTAAAAAATAATAATGTTACTTTGTAAAATTTTTACCTCGCCCTCATAAAAGATTTTCTTTTCAATTGGCTGTAAAAAAAATCCCTATTCACTTCTTGTGATCTTATAGGTCTGTATGCGAGCTTTTGTGTGCTCAAATATTCACAGTGGTCTCATTAAAGACGCTATTTCTAAATCAAAGTAAGAAAAACTCGTTAAATATTTTACAACAGTGCATAAAACGTCTTACAAGATTCTTCCGCAGTGCTGTAATCAGGGTGACGTCCGCAAAAAAGTTTGGACAGTTCTAAGAGGTAAGCGAATTAATGACGTCCGCTTTTCACTGTGGAGACATTTATTAAAGCACACATACAGCTCGACCAGAAAGAGTAGAAATTAAATGAGGACGCCACTGTCGCTTTACAAGCAACACTACACTTAGACCGAGATCCGACCGTAAAACTATGCACATATTTCATAGGCGAACGAAATGTGGATATTGGTGTATGTTTACACAGGGGTTAATTCAACACCGCCAAGTTTTTCCATTATGATTTTCGGTATAACTTTTTCTTTCTTCTTTAAGGAAACTGATCTAAAGAACTGGAAAAACTAAGGTTGCCACCTCAAAGTCTGCGGCAACTCTAGGGTTGCCAGGTTCAAAAATGATTTCTTTGAACCTGGCAACCCTATAGTTGCGGCAGATTGAGAGGTGGCAACCCTAGTTTTTCCAGTACTTTAAATCAGTCTTCTTCCAATGGCACCTCATTTACTTCCCTAACAGACACGTGGAAAAAGTTATAAAAAAACATAATGGAAAAGGTACTTGCGGCAAGATTTTTCTAGGCAACTTGGCGGCGTTGAATTAACCCCTGTGTAAACATACACCAGAATCACATTTCGTTCGCCTATGAAATAGGTGCATAATTTTACGGTCGGATCTCGGACTAACTACGACCTAAACTATAACTGACGATAATTGATATAATTACATTGACAACTATTGTTAAAAAGCAACATAAGAGTAAATAAATACCTACCATATCAGCAAATTGCTTGTAAAGAACATACAATTTGTTCCAATTTTCCCCGCATGATATACCTCATTGTCAATCACTAGACTTGCACCACTTTTTGTTGCTTTATCCATCTATAATAATAATTGGGACAAATTCAAATATTTTATGGTAAAGAACTTTGGCGAATTTGGACCCAGCCATTTTTACGAAAACTAAAAGCCCTTCAGGACGGTCATAATCATTATAAACAGAAAAAATTAAGGTATTTTTTAAAAAAACTTCCTCATCTCTAGAAGTCCGGGTTCAAAAGTAGAAATTACTAGTAAAATAGACAAATCATCCAAAAAGCAGTAGCAAAACGCAACCATGACAGCTATTTTCATCTAATATATTATCACTGAGGTAGTTTTTGGACGTTACGGAACGTATTTGGCTTTATTGAACTGATAGTGTGTGTGATTTCGTTTGATTCCATTATCATAATATTGTACGGTTATCGTGAATTTTCATTAAAACAAACACAATGAATGCGTAGAAGATTGAGTGGGCTATCTAATAAGAAAGATTATGAGTTTCACACACTTGATACAAAAGGTATCATAAGGAGAACCTTTCCCCCAACTTCTACAGATTACAACTAATTTCCTGTTTTTGTTAGTTTTGTTTCACTCTACACGTATTACTAAGTTTCATTCTTGTATGGGACCTATATCTCTGGGTCTCACATTATATGGCCTTCCGCCAAACTTCTTTGTATTTGAAATGCATTGTTTCATGTTTAAAATTTTTGTTTTCACTTTACAAATTGATTGGTTTTGTTACAAGCCAGCTTTGGGATCGTTTGCTCCTGAATGTGTTTTATTTGTTAAACTTTTCAATTTGTTTTGTAACACTTTTAATCCCGAACCGTTATTTGCTGACGATTTTGTTAGAGTGCTCAGGGTTGAAGTTTTGTTAAAATTGCGTACAGGAATAGTACCTAGCTTCTGTGTTTTCATTCACTTTTTATTTGTGGAAAATGTTATTTGAAAATTGAACCTATAGATATTTGCTATTTTTTTGTGAGTGTGTTGAGATTTTTGAAAGTTACACATCCTAATTCGTATACGAAAGTGATTTTATGCATTATTTGTATACGAATTTGGATGAGTGACTCTCAAAAATAGCACTCCTGATCTTTTATCTGTGTTTAGGTTAAATTTTAAGAAACGTAAAGATTTTAACGCGACTGGACAGATTTCAGATATTGTTCTGTAATCTGAAGACCAGCCTATATAGGGTCCTTCTTAATATGCTGACACTTTTTTAAGGGGATGATCAGACCGTCAAACAGAACAACTTCCTCTATGGGACCAACATCGAAATCGCGAAAAAAAATCATCACTTCCATACAAAACTGCAAACCTACTCGGAGCCAAACGTATGGGACAGATGTTTTTTTTTTTCGCGATTTCGATGTTGATTCCATAGAGAAAGTTGTTCAGTTTCATAGTCTGGTCATCGCCTTAAAAAAGTGTCAGCATATTAAGAAGGACCCTGTATGACGACGACCCGGTTGGTGTAATGGTTACCACGCCGGACTGCCAAACCAGGGTCCTGGGTTCGAATCCCGGTTCGGTCATGGATGTTTACATGTTTGTGCCGTTGTTGTATGGTTTCCATAATAAACAGCCTATTAATAGTGCTTTCTTGGGATCATTACAATGTATGTGCCTGTGAGCGTTATTTTTTTTTTTTTTTTTTTTTTTTTTTATAAAGTTTCAAAAATCGTCTTGTTATGCATGCAACATTATGTTTACCTGGGACAAACTATTCAGTTAGGTAAGTCCAACTTCGAGAAAAAGATCAACCGTCGAATCCAACTCGGCTGGGCAGCGTTCGGGAAGCTACGTAGTATCTTCACGTCCCGAATTCCGCAGTGTCTTAAAACGAAAGTCTTCGATCAGTGTGTGTTGCCAGTGATGACATATGGAACAGAGACGTGGTCGTTCACTCAAGGCCTCATAAAAAGGCTGAAAGTCACCCAAAGGGCAATGGAGAGGGCTATGTTCGGAGTTTCCCTGCGAGATCGAATCAGAAATGAAGAGATCCGCAGAAGAACCAAAGTAACTGACATAGCCCAAAGAATTGCTAAATTTAAGTGGCAGTGGGCGGGGCACATTGCTCGCTGAACCGATGGCCGGTGGGGCCGAAAAGATGTCGAGTGGCGACCGCGTACCGGAAAGCGTAGCGTGGGTAGGCCCCTCACACGGTGGACCGACGACCTGGTGAAGGCGGCGGGAAAACGTTGGATGAGGGCAGCGCAGGACCGGTCGTTATGGCGATCCTTGGGGGAGGCCTATGTCCAGCAGTGAACGTCCATCGGCTGAGATGATGATGATGATGATGCTAATACAGGGTGTGATCCAGACCATCAAACTGAACAACTTCACTACGGAGCCAACATCAAAATCGAGAAAAAAAAAATCTGCCGTCCTTTACATTTTGGGTTGGGTCGAGCAGCCATTGTCGTTTTCTATGGAACAACAACAAAAATTCGGGATTTCGATGTTTGTTCTGTAGCGAAAGTTGTTCAGTTTGATGGTGTGAAGGTCCTTGTTTTGATAATGTAAGAGAAATCATGTCAAAATAAAACCAATATGTCAAAAGTATATTGCAGTAAAAACACTTACCTATGCCTATGTCGTTTTGTAAAAAGGGTAGTATTTACTATAAGCAATGGGTCGATATAAGCTCAGAGTTAGAAGTCCCAATATAAATAAAAACCGGCCAAGTACGAGTCGGGACTCGGGCACTTAGTGTTCCGTACTACCAATTGGTTAACATGGGTCATTGATGAAACCACTATAAATTTACACTTACTTAGTGGTCACATAGTAACTGAAGATCTTTTTACACTGGACGCACTGGTGTTCGTTTTTTGGGTATAGAAAAAAAACTATCCAAGTTAGAGCCACCCTGATAATTTTCCCGCCATCTAAACGTTATTTCTGATGTTCATGATTTTTTTCAGATCTTATACGGCAATATTTTTTGAAATAGAGTTGGGGACAGCAATTTCTCGGATTGAATTGAAAATTTTGTTTAACAAAGTTTTTATAAAAAATTTGAAAAGTATATTTTTAGACTCGTATTTTTATAAGCTTTCAATTGATACCCCACACCACAGGGTAGAATTTTTTTTATTTATTTACCCTTTCTTACTCCCCAAATTGCCCTCAATATAAAAATTTCGCTTTTTTTTACTTCATTTATGATATTGGACCACCAATTGCTATATCTGTACCGAGTTTCAACTTCCTATGTCTTACGGTCCGTTTTTCCAATTTTGGTACGGAACACTAAAAAGAATAAAAAACTAAGCAATGAGAAAATCATGCCCAAATAAAAACCAATTTGTCAAAAAGTACCTTGCAGTAAACAGAAACGATGTCCTAGTAAAATGTTTACTGGAAATTGGGGCGTTAAAAAAGCAACTGATGTGCAAATAAAATTATAAAATCAAATATGCTGTACTCCGCAGTTTGGAGCGGATCCAAAATGTAATCTTTTCACGGTCTCTGGGCACTCTGGTTTAAAAAAATCACAAAATGGCGGATGAAACTATTAATTCAATAGATAGAGTAGATTAACTTTTAACTAGAGCACGGAGAATACTTTACTCTTTGTCCAGTTGTAAAATGACAAAAATTTTAATTTTACAATTTCATGCTAGAAAACTTGAGAACGTGAACATCGGAGGTGCTCTGTGGAGAGGAAGGGACAGTCAATCGTAAGGTAGGTTTTATACAGAAGAGACGCGTGGCCGTGGCGGGTGGTCAAAGTAACACCAATATAAACCTTATGTTACGTAGCATAGCGTCGTTTTTTGACGTAAAGAAAAATCGCGCCACCGCCACCAAGCGACGTCGCCTGGGCGCGCGGGCGTAATTCTCCAAACGACTCTATGCTATACATCCTCCATGAGGGTAGGCCTGTGCTTTGCAGTGGGACGTATTGTAAAGGTGATAATATCGTGCAAGTATAGCAAAATAGTTTTTCTAAAATGAATACCTAGAACCATCGATAAATAGAATGTATGAAAACTATGAAAAAAAATTAGTAGCATATGCTCACGATTATATTGCCCGAGGTGGTAGTCAGATATGTTCTGAAGCTCCACGAATATCCACGAATATCAACGTTTCGCTAGTACTATCGAAACTCTGTCCAGTGTGACGGAGAGTGACACCGTCGTCGCCACATTTATAATGGACAGTGGTACATGCCTCGAAATTAAAGCTGGTTTCCTTCACCAAAAAGCCAGTGGTGCTAAAAATCGTACATAATTTCCGAAAAACTCATTTTGGTACGAGTCGACCTGGACGGGGATCGAACCATCGCCTCAAGGTTACTCGCTCCTGGACCACCATGGCTTTTCTAAAAATAGTATACGAAATGATAACACAGAAACTATTGAAATAAGGGGCTAAAGTCTAGTCTAGATGTTTTAACAACCTAATCCTCAGGGCATTGATGAAGACAAATGGGACGAAAGTCCGGAGAAACTTTTTTATTAAAAGATAAATCGGTTTTTCATACATGAACTTTTATGTATGCAGAGAAAATAGATAGAGTATGAAACTAAATAATTTACTACGGGGACATGAAATGTTTTTATCACGGAGGAGTATAATTACGGTTTTATTATTCGTTTAATAAAATAAATAGATTGGCATTGTCAAACAGATATCTTTGGGCTGGTATGTTAATAAAAGCATCGAAATAAAAATGAACGAAAAAAACCGGCCAATTGCGAGTCGGATGCGCGCACGGAGGGTTCCGTCCCACCATACTATATCAGCGATCGTTAGCGCGAGCCCGTCACACACTTGGCCGGTTTTTATTACTTGTTTTTTTTTACTTTAGATTATGCACTATTATACAACGTGTTAATAAATTAGCGCAAAACCTCATACACCCCAACTAATTTATAACAAAATAATTAGATTGAAACAATCATTTCATTATTTTTATAGTAAAAATTTTAATTTATTCGCATTTTAAGTTTTGAGGCAAAAATGATTTGCTATCATTTCAGCAATGAATGAAAGCGCTAACGTACTCATGGATACATTTTTATAATCTTCTTTTGGTAGTAAGTAGGGTGAGTGTGCCTGTGCGGTGGGTTGACATCGGGTTCAGAAAATTTTAAATTTTACGAACAAATAATTTAATATTTTGAAAAAAATTATAATAGTTCAAAACATTTTAATTCGATTCTGCTCTCGATTCTAAACAAACTACTTTCTAGTTTTGCGTTAATTCATTAACACTTTGTATAATCACACCAAAAGTAGCTCTATTGTAAAAACGGTATTATAATACAACATAAAAAATATTACAGTTTTTACGATAAGCATGAACATGTTGAAAAACGCCTCCCCCTTATGTCATTCTTTTAGTTATTATTATTATTTGTTAACAAATAAATCCGCCATAATAAAGCATATTCTGTTACAATTTTAATCGTCTAACTATTACGGTTCAAAAGATACAGACCTTGATTGGAAGGAAGGACGGACAGAGGGACGGACAGAGCGTAGGCTTAGGTAATAGGGTCCCGTTGGAACCATTTGAGTGCGGAACCCTAAACACAACATTTAGTCCTAATTGGAGTACCAAAATCTGGTCTAGACCTGTAAGTATTATGATATGATGACTAGACAATGATACTTACATAATATAACTACTTAATTAGTTCATAGAAATCTCGAAACAGAATATTCAGAAAAAACAACTCCAAAGTATAGTACTTTTCTCAAATAATTCGCGAACATTAAAACTCTTTTTATCAAAATCAATGACGAACAACGAACAAAAATTTTTTTTTTTTTTTCAATATACAGCTATTTCGAAATTTAAATAAAACCTTTGATGAGTTACCTCCTTGGTCGCCATGTTTCGGAGAAAAAGATCGTTCCATTTTTGAATTACACGACAGATATGAGTTTACTATGTAATTTATTTGGCCGTTAAACCATAGGATCGCGCTGTGCCAAATTATCTTTCTCTCGGTTTAATCAAAAATAATCCATAGCCCAAACACATAAGAACTATTTGACACGCATAAATTTGACCACGCTAGAAGAAGAAGGCATGAGTTGTACCCAAGAACATTGTATATAGTATCCTATAGGTGGACCAAACTCTCGAATTTCGTGGAAAATGCAAAATAAACTCTAATTTTACGTAATAAGTATTAATTTCCTTCAATGTTGTTGTAGGCTGTCAACCAAGCAAATGTGAGATAACCAGAATACTCGTGTGTCTCTTTCTAACGTGTTGCCAACTTATTAAGCTACCACTTTAGAATTTAATGTAACAAAAGATGTATGTAAATTAAAAAAATATTTTTGTTTTGAAAGTTCATAATTTAAAGTATATTAGGTATTGATAATTTTTATTTGTTTTATACTAATTTTGTTCAATTTATGACAAAACAAATAAGGTAAGTACTACCCGTTCACGACCAGTTGGCCGTCGATGACCGTTACAAAATTTCCTCACAGGCACATTAATTGGTCCCGTCGACAAAAAATAATATAAAAGGCAAATAAAAATTTAAAATTAAAAGCGATATTAGTGACCGGGACGGATGTGCCGTACGTGGTTGCGTTGCTAAAGGTTATAAAATTGCGTTTATTAGGGTCTCTTAGGGGTGCGGTGCGGGGAAGCGGGAAGGGAGGTAGCGGCCAACTCGAAGTGAATGACTAGTAAGTACAATACTTTAGTGTATTATTTCAAAACTTTTTAATGGCAACTCTTTGGTGTTATGAAAAAATATTATTATGGCGGACATATTTGAAATTTGAAAAGTCATAAAATAACAAATTAAATTGTTGTGATAACTGATAATAACATTGTAAACCTTCGAAATGGTCAATTTTTGTTGTGTTACTGGATGCAAAAATGAAATTTACCCTGGCTGTGGGTTTTCTTTCCACAGGTTAGATATTTTATTGTTTCGCTAAACTTTTCTTAACTAGGGTGACCATTGACCATTTTGGCGACCTATGTATTAAAAACAAAATGTGTGTTGCTTATTAAACTGTAGAAGAAGTGTGTCTGTACGTATTGAAGATCTTTACATGAGTAGGATTACGATATGGTTTTTAGGTTTCCCTGACTGCAAATCAACCTTTTTTTAGAATATTCGCCTGTCTGTTTGTTTGTAACAGCATCACGCAAAAACTAAGGAACCGATTTTGATGAAACTTTTCTTGTTTGATAGCTTATGATTTGACATAAAATCTGGTAAGTACGTATTGGTACTGACGTGTTAATGAATAAGCGCAAAACCGCATGCACCCCAACTGATTAATAGCAAAATATTGATTGAAACAATAATTTCATTATTTTGATAATTAAAATTTAAAGTTACTCGCATTTTAAATTTTGAGGCAAAAATGTTATCATTTCAGCAATGAATGAAAGCGCTAACCTACTCATGGATACATTTTAGTAAGTAGGGTATGTGTGTCCGTGCGGTGGGTTGACATCGGGTTCAGTAAATTTTATTTTGAAGAAAGAATCATATGTCGAAACCAATATAATTCAATTCTCGATTCTAAACAAAATACTTTCTAGTTTTGCGATAATTCATTAACACGTTGTAATATTTTTTGGATGAACGAGAACAGTCGCGGCTAAACTCAAAATTAATTTTATATATGTATAATTTTTTAGTCTGAGTTTACCCCTGAAAACATTTTCAGAATAAAAAGATAATATTGAATCCTCAACGAGATGGTAAGAAACAGGCTTGAATAAATGCATATTAGGTATCCCGTCAAATTTGAGAATGAATGGACTCCCTAGTTAGAAAGGGACACACGAGGAATTAGGTAATCTCACTTGCCCCGGTGCCAGCACCGTAGTGTACAATCTAGTTACTATACAAAATTTTTGGTTGTACCCTGTGTCTCATTCTAACAGTGCACTGGTGTTGCCAAATGAAAATGTTATGATTTCAGCCGAATTGGTAAGATGAAATGAAGCAAAAATGTATCAAATCTTTTTAAATTATTTGTGTGTTGAAAAGCCGTGGTAGTAAAAAAGAAAAAATATGACAACCCAAACTGCCATTTTAATTGAATTTGCCGGCAGCCGTCAAATTAATTTTTATTATTTTTTATCCTCATTTTTATGTTAAAATGGGCCGTATTTGCTTGATCGACGGCTGCAAAAGCGAATATTATCCAGATTGTGGCTTATCGTATCACAGGTTTGTATTTTTAATATGATTTAAAATATTGAAGTAGTTAGGGTAACAACAAACAAAGAAGGTATGCTTCGGAAGCAAACAAAATTTCAATTTGAATTAAAATTGTAAATTATGATAAAAATTATGATAAAGATTAAATATTATTATATAATACCTAAATTATGATAAAACATAGGTAATAGGTAGGTAGGTATGATTATGATATGATAATACTGGGGCGGTGCGCTAGCGTACACACGAACACAACAAAATTTACTTAGATTTTTGTGTATTTTCCCTGAACAATAGCGTCGATGGCGCGTTGCAGAGAGGTATGGACACTAGGACACTCAATCGTGAGGGTCCGGGTTCGAATTCGCACGGATTACTTTTTCTAACTTGTTGTATACGTAATACCGACTGCTCTTAAACGGTGAAGAAAATCATCGTGAGGAAACCCGCATACGCTGAAATAAAAATTCTCATGCTTATGTGAAGTCTATCAATCCGCATTGGGCACGCGTGGTGGACTAACGTCCATGAAACTGTGCCTGGAAGTGGGACGTACGTCGTACATAGGTTAATGATGATGATGTATACACTGGCATACTTATTATCTCCTGCTTTCGGCTTGACGTTAAATTTTGGGTCTCAAAATGAGTATTGTTTTATTTATTTTAAGATTCCCAAGAGATAAATTGATAAGCAATCATGGCTGAACGCATTACCAATTGATTGCTATAGCAAAATTAACGAAAATTCTGTCATATGCAGCAGGCATTTTCAGGCCAATGATTATATGCCGGGCATAATATCAAGACCGGTTTGAAAAGAAAATGCCGTACCCTCTGTTTTTCTTTGGGTAAGTTGTAGCATAATTCGATCTATGGGAAGGGTGCGAGTTGCATACATTATTATTAAAGTGCTTACTTCTTTCGAACCTTTTTAGACACTGCGAGTTATACTACTAAGTTCAAGAAGAAACTGCATATCAGCTGTCCCATTTTAGTGCGGCGATGTAGCCACACCTCACTCAGTCACTCACTACATCAGAGGGGCTCCCAAACTTTTCATTTTAGTACCCTGTAGGTTTTGATTTGCAAGTCAGCAAATTACACGTGTAATAACGCCGCACTACCCATCGGTTCGCTCCAAGTAGCGCTCCAAGATTTCGCATCGGGTTGCAACGAAGCTCAACCACTTACAAAAAGAAATCCTTGATGTCACCAAATATTTAGTAAATATTTGTGACGTTCTCAGGGAAAAGGGACCTTGTTGTCGGCTTTAGTTTCCGAGATATTCACTGTTTTATGAAATCACGCAAAAATACCGATTCTTTTATTACTTTATAGTAAAAAAAACAAGTTTAGTTTTAGTTTAGTTTTTTAGTCTAAAAAAACAAGGTCTTCTATTTCCAGAGTGACACAAGTCTACGTCACAAAAAAATGGCCGCTAAACATGTTAAAAGGGTATGATGACGTAGGCTTGTGTCAGTCACGTGGTCAGTCACGTGATCGGAAGAAAATAACAGGCGCAGTATATTATTGTACCATGATAATAACCAACAGCATAGTATAGCAGCTATTTGGATGACGTAACGGAAAACCAAGATGGCGACCGTTTTCCAAGTGGCTCCGATCAGACTGAATATTTAGGGGTTTTAGTGTCCCCGATTAAAATGTTTGTTGTTTATTGTTTGAACTATATTATATCAGATAAATAATGTATTAAGAATAAGAATATTTGTGTTATGTTACTTATTTACCTATTTATTTGAATAAACGATTAACGCAGAATGTCACCCAAAGCGCAATGGAGAAGGTTATGTTCGGAGTTTCCATGCGAGATCAAATCAGAAATGAAGAGATCCGCAGAGTAACTGACATAGCCCAAATAATGGAGAAGATAACCATTTTTTGTTTTATATGCCAAAAAATTATACAAAAAATTACGAAAATAACAGTGTTTTTATTATTTTTCTATCTTTAAAACTGACCGAGATATAGAAGTGCAAAGTTAACATTTTCGGTCGAAGCCGCGGACCGATCGCGATATCGTTGATGACGTCACGGTACCCAATCTCACGGTACCCAAGTTTTCATAAGCGGAGCGGGTAGCATTTTCATAAGCGGAGCGGGTAGCGTTTTCATAAGCGGAGCGACTAGCGTTTTCATAAGCGGAGCGACTAGCGTTTTCATAAGCGGAGCGACTAGCGTTTTCATAAGCGGAGCGGGTAGCGTTTTCATAAGCGGAGCGGGTAGCGTTTTCATAAGCGGAGTGGGTAGCGTTTTCATAAGCGGAGCGACTAGCGTTTTCATAAGCGGAGCGACTAGCGTTTTCATAAGCGGAGCGAATAGCATTTTCATAAGTGGAGCGGGTAGCGTTTTCATAAGCGGAGCGGGTAGCGTTTTCATAAGCGAAGCGAATAGCATTTTCATAAGCGGAGCGACTAGCGTTTTCATAAGCGTAGCGACTAGCGTTTTCATAAGCGGAGCAGGTAGCGTTTTCATAAGCGGAGCGGGTAGCGTTTTCATAAGCGGAGTGAATAGCGTTTTCATAGGCGGAGCGGGTAGCGTTTTCATAAGCGGAGCGGGTAGCGTTTTCATAAGCGGAGCGAATAGCGTTTTCATAAAAAAGGTGGTTTTATTAAAAGGTATATATAGGTAGGTTATATTATTGTTCTTTTTTTGTGATAAATAAATAAATAAATAAATAAATAAGCGGAGTGGGTAGCGTTTTCATAAGCGGAGCGGGTAGCGTTTTCATAAGCGGAGCGAACAGCGTTTTCATAAGCGGCGCGACTAGCGTTTTCATAAGCGGAGCGAATAGCGTTTTCATAAGCGGAGCGGGTAGCATTTTCATAAGCGGAGCGGGTAGCGTTTTCATAAGCGGAGCGACTAGCGTTTTCATAAGCGGAGCGACTAGCGTTTTCATAAGCGGAGCGACTAGCGTTTTCATAAGCGGAGCGGGTAGCGTTTTCATAAGCGGAGCGGGTAGCGTTTTCATAAGCGGAGTGGGTAGCGTTTTCATAAGCGGAGCGACTAGCGTTTTCATAAGCGGAGCGACTAGCGTTTTCATAAGCGGAGCGAATAGCATTTTCATAAGTGGAGCGGGTAGCGTTTTCATAAGCGGAGCGGGTAGCGTTTTCATAAGCGAAGCGAATAGCATTTTCATAAGCGGAGCGACTAGCGTTTTCATAAGCGTAGCGACTAGCGTTTTCATAAGCGGAGCAGGTAGCGTTTTCATAAGCGGAGCGGGTAGCGTTTTCATAAGCGGAGTGAATAGCGTTTTCATAGGCGGAGCGGGTAGCGTTTTCATAAGCGGAGCGGGTAGCGTTTTCATAAGCGGAGCGAATAGCGTTTTCATAAAAAAGGTGGTTTTATTAAAAGGTATATATAGGTAGGTTATATTATTGTTCTTTTTTTGTGATAAATAAATAAATAAATAAATAAATAAGCGGAGCGGGTAGCGTTTTCATAAGCGGAGCGGGTAGCGTTTTCATAAGCGGAGCGGTTAGCGTTTTCATAAGCGGAGTGGGTAGCGTTTTCATAAGCGGAGCGGGTAGCGTTTTCATAAGCGGAGCGGGTAGCGTTTTCATAAGCGGAGCGAATAGCGTTTTCATAAGCGGAGCGGGTAGCGTTTTCATAAGCGGAGCGGGTAGCGTTTTCGTAAGCGGAGCGAATAGCGTTTTCATAAGCGGAGCGAATAGCGTTTTCATAAGCGGAGCGGGTAGCGTTTTCATAAGCGGAGCGGGTAGCGTTTTCATAAGCGGAGCGGGTAGCGTTTTCATAAGCGGAGCGACTAGCGTTTTCATAAGCGGAGCGAATAGCGTTTTTATAAGTGGAGCGGGTAGCGTTTTCATAAGTGGAGCGGGTAGCGTTTTCATAAGCGGAGCGGGTAACGTTTTCATAAGCGGAGCGAATAGCGCTTTCATAAGCGGAGCAAATAGCATTTTCATAAGCGGAGTGAATAGCGTTTTGATAAGCGGAGCGAATAGCGTTTTCATAAGCGGAGCGGGTAGCGTTTTCATAAGCGGAGCGAATAGCGTTTTCATAAGCGGAGCGGGTAGCGTTTTCATAAGCGGAGCGGGTAGCGTTTTCATAAGCGGAGCGACTAGCGTTTTCATAAGCGGAGCGACTAGCGTTTTCATAAGCGGAGCGAATAGCGTTTTCATAAGCGGAGCGTGTAGCGTTTTCATAAGCGGAGCGAAAAGCGTTTTTTTTTGTGTTTTGTGTTGTTTATATTTAGTTCTGATTAGTATTATAAGATTTGCTGTTTATTGTATCCACGGGGCTCCTCAATCCTCAATCCTCAAATCCTCAATCCTCAATAAAATAAAATGAAATGTTCTATCAAAATATGCGTCAGCATTTTTTTGATCATCTTTTCCCTCTTTTTTATTTTAAAGAAACACACCCCCAGACCACCTAAAAACTGCCAAAATGACTCATTTTGGGTTATAACCTCAAAATTACATTTATTTAAAAAAAGAGGGGGGGTTTCCTCACCCCCCTTTTGGGGGATGAAAGGGGGAACCCCCGTCCCCCACCCCTCCCCAAAATTCGTTCCGCAGGATACTAAACTTTTTCCTACTTGGTTATTGCTAGTAATATGGTTTTTAGCAGGTATGTAGGTACTCGACTCGCAGTGTCTAATCATTGAAACTAACGATTTATTGAACAATTTTAAGGTTAATGATCATTATAATTTCAATAAAAAACAATAATTATAAGTTCAAAACACTAGAGCGCACGAAAGCAAACAACTTGCCCGCAAAATGTACTACTATGGACATATGAGGCGGGCGGGCGCCCGCCCGCCGTGCCGTATGGATACGATGACTTTATGACAATTACTGTAAAGGTTGACCTTCAAATGCATTCCGCACCCTTCTTGTGCACAAGACCCAAGCCGCCACGTTCGTTCAGCAAGAGAAGTCCTCGAAGTGTCTGACGTTGTTGTGAGGCTCAATCAACGAAGCATTCGATACCCTTCCGAAAACACAATTAAGGTTATGGCCGCCACGTTTCGTCAACTTGTTGTCGAGCCTTATTTTCCTTTTATTATATGTAAGTGATTGTAATCAAGCTGTCTCTGTTTATATTATGTCGTTGTGTGTGTGTGGATGGCCATCCAAGAGATCAAGCTTTATTAGTGCTATGACGCTGTAGTGATTGAAATGACAACTCCCATGTGGTGCCCACACTCGACAGAAACTGGACAGACAATTGTGACCCTTGTCACTTAAATCTTTGAAATCATAATCAAAAGTTAATAGTTTGCTGTATCTAGGTTCAGACTGAGTTATCTAGGAATTAATAGGTAAAATTATATATGCAAATAAGTTAATCTACTCTTGAGTTCTTGTAATATGATTGTGTGTTAATAGGTAAAAGGCGAAATCTTTGAATTATCTAATGAATCTAATTGCTATTGACTCTAATATATAGCTTCTGTGAATATCAGTTATATATAATGATATGAATAATTGAGACATATAGGTTTCTGGGGTGTAGATAACGGAAAATACCACAATAAAAGTTAATAATGTTCATTTATTTAATATTTTTGAATTTACTCGAAACTGTTTGATTATTTAATCTTATAAATTCGATGAACGAATTTATATGACCTTTGAACGGTTCCTAAGGCCCAAAACAAGATTAAAGGTAAAAAACCATTCCAAGAAAGAAAAAAACCTTTTGGCCATAATATGATAATAACACATTAAATATTATAATTAATTTGTTAATCCTGAAATGTTATCATTCTTCTAGACGAATTTAATTGATTACTTTCATTAATCCACGATACTTTGGATTCAATTTAGGCTTGTGAGATATTAAACAATAATGTATTTTATTTCAGGATTAACCACATAGGTACACAAGTTATGAAATACAATGTCAGGAAACGGGTTTATTATGAGATAAGAACGGAATTAGTAACTTCGTGTGAATTGACACAACTGACTTTAAATACCATTGTATAATGTATGTATTTATATTTAATCTCAACATTTAATTCCTCTTAATAAACCACGCCCTCAAGAGATACACTTAGCTGTATTATATATAGGTTTCCTCTACACTGAATATATGTTTATTCAAGAAAGTGGCCACTTCCGATCTATAAAATTACTCTACTCAAAATACTTTGAAACTTCTTAGAAGGGTTTACAAAAATCACCCTCTTCAATATCAAACTCAACTGTGCTCTCTCAGAGTCAAAACAAGTCTGTCGCCTTTCCAAAAATCCCCCTCTTTCCTTACACAAAACATCAGCCCTTAAACATATTTATACAAAACTATATCTTATTTCCTAGTACATCAAGTACTTATTTCCTATGCCATATTTCTTTCCACCACACGCATCGATCCGTCTTCGATTGGACGCTCCGATGTGCAAGCGCAGTTTGGTTGGTCGATGCATTTCGGCTGGGCGCCGCCGGTGTCACGCCCCCTGCTTGTCCAACCATCAGCATAATTCAACTTCCTAGAATCCTAGGTTTGCTCGTAGATCTGGGTCTAAAATCTTCCAAAAGACTGGTCTTGTGTGATCTCAAATTCATCGCAGGTTGCCTCAGTTTGATCTGAAATATTTTAGAAAAATTCCGAAAAGTTATAACGAACATTATTAATTATCATTCCTTCGGACCTTAGAGGGCAAATTCGTGTAACAACCACATGTTCGTCCGTTTCACTAACTTTCGCTTGCACAAGGCTCGTTGTAAGATTTATGGGGAAGCTAACAATCGACAGCCCAAACCCTGCAGAGATATTTACGATAATTATAGAGAATTTAGCCTTTGTTTTGAGTTTCTTACTAAATTCTAAATACGTAGAAATTGTCATTTTTTTTTTATTTTTTTTTATTTATTTATTTACCAGATACATGAATTGACACGACTTAAATAATACATCACATAAACCAAAAGAGATTTTTAGGTGACATAAATAATTCTGCACAGTTTTTACAAATCAAACAATAAACAGTACATTAACTAGATACGGCACGGCGGGCGGGCGCCCGCCGTGCCGTATGGATACGATGACGTCACGCGCTACTAGCGAACACTGACGAGATTTAAAAAACCTGCGTCAACTTCCCACACTTATAACTTCGGTAATATTGTACCGATCGATGTGAAATAAAAACTAGAATAATGTGTACGGTCTAGACTTCTATTCTACGTAATGTTGTAACCTTGTTATCTTCTCCATTGCTAAAATAAAGTGGCAGTGGGCGGGCACTGGCCTGGGGAGTTCTCGACAGGCGACCGCGTACCGGAAACCGCAGCGTGTGTACGTGTGGTCCACAAGGTGGACCGATGACCTGGTTAAGACGGCGGGACCTCGTTGGATGAGGGCTGTGCATGACCGATCAATGTGGCGATCCATGGGCATAATAATTCTATGCCTTGGGGGAGGCCTATGTCTATGTCTGATGATGTTGACTTTTTTTACCTGGTGTGATGGTAAAGGGCAAACCTATATATACATAACATAGTTAGATAGAAGTAAGTACATTTTTTTTTTTTTTTTTTTTGCGAGCGACCAACTGCTACGGCGAGCGGACTAGCGCGTACCTGATCCCGCGACTGATTAATTCTTTACCTACCGACGTTAGGGACGCATTATCTCAAAATAACATTAACCATAAACTAAAAACCTATTTCATATCCCAACTAAGTTAAATGGAAGGAAACTTTTACCATGTTTCTATTTATATTTATTATAACTGAGCTTTGTATCTAGTTAATGTACTGTTTATTGTTTGATTTGTAAAAACTGTGCAGAATTATTTATGTCACCTAAAAATCTCTTTTGGTTTATGTGATGTATTATTTAAGTCGTGTCAATTCATGTATCTGGTAAATAAATAAATAAAAAAAAATAAAAAAAAAATGACAATTTCTACGTATTTAGAATTTAGTAAGAAACTCAAAACAAAGGCTAAATTCTCTATAATTATCGTAAATATCTCTGCAGGGTTTGGGCTGTCGATTGTTAGCTTCCCCATAAATCTTACAACGAGCCTTGTGCAAGCGAAAGTTAGTGAAACGGACGAACATGTGGTTGTTACACGAATTTGCCCTCTAAGGTCCGAAGGAATGATAATTAATAATGTTCGTTATAACTTTTCGGAATTTTTCTAAAATATTTCAGATCAAACTGAGGCAACCTGCGATGAATTTGAGATCACACAAGACCAGTCTTTTGGAAGATTTTAGACCCAGATCTACGAGCAAACCTAGGATTCTAGGAAGTTGAATTATGCTGATGGTTGGACAAGCAGGGGGCGTGACACCGGCGGCGCCCAGCCGAAATGCATCGACCAACCAAACTGCGCTTGCACATCGGAGCGTCCAATCGAAGACGGATCGATGCGTGTGGTGGAAAGAAATATGGCATAGGAAATAAGTACTTGATGTACTAGGAAATAAGATATAGTTTTGTATAAATATGTTTAAGGGCTGATGTTTTGTGTAAGGAAAGAGGGGGATTTTTGGAAAGGCGACAGACTTGTTTTGACTCTGAGAGAGCACAGTTGAGTTTGATATTGAAGAGGGTGATTTTTGTAAACCCTTCTAAGAAGTTTCAAAGTATTTTGAGTAGAGTAATTTTATAGATCGGAAGTGGCCACTTTCTTGAATAAACATATATTCAGTGTAGAGGAAACCTATATATAATACAGCTAAGTGTATCTCTTGAGGGCGTGGTTTATTAAGAGGAATTAAATGTTGAGATTAAATATAAATACATACATTATACAATGGTATTTAAAGTCAGTTGTGTCAATTCACACGAAGTTACTAATTCCGTTCTTATCTCATAATAAACCCGTTTCCTGACATTGTATTTCATAACTTGTGTACCTATGTGGTTAATCCTGAAATAAAATACATTATTGTTTAATATCTCACAAGCCTAAATTGAATCCAAAGTATCGTGGATTAATGAAAGTAATCAATTAAATTCGTCTAGAAGAATGATAACATTTCAGGATTAACAAATTAATTATAATATTTAATGTGTTATTATCATATTATGGCCAAAAGGTTTTTTTCTTTCTTGGAATGGTTTTTTACCTTTAATCTTGTTTTGGGCCTTAGGAACCGTTCAAAGGTCATATAAATTCGTTCATCGAATTTATAAGATTAAATAATCAAACAGTTTCGAGTAAATTCAAAAATATTAAATAAATGAACATTATTAACTTTTATTGTGGTATTTTCCGTTATCTACACCCCAGAAACCTATATGTCTCAATTATTCATATCATTATATATAACTGATATTCACAGAAGCTATATATTAGAGTCAATAGCAATTAGATTCATTAGATAATTCAAAGATTTCGCCTTTTACCTATTAACACACAATCATATTACAAGAACTCAAGAGTAGATTAACTTATTTGCATATATAATTTTACCTATTAATTCCTAGATAACTCAGTCTGAACCTAGATACAGCAAACTATTAACTTTTGATTATGATTTCAAAGATTTAAGTGACAAGGGTCACAATTGTCTGTCCAGTTTCTGTCGAGTGTGGGCACCACATGGGAGTTGTCATTTCAATCACTACAGCGTCATAGCACTAATAAAGCTTGATCTCTTGGATGGCCATCCACACACACACAACGACATAATATAAACAGAGACAGCTTGATTACAATCACTTACATATAATAAAAGGAAAATAAGGCTCGACAACAAGTTGACGAAACGTGGCGGCCATAACCTTAATTGTGTTTTCGGAAGGGTATCGAATGCTTCGTTGATTGAGCCTCACAACAACGTCAGACACTTCGAGGACTTCTCTTGCTGAACGAACGTGGCGGCTTGGGTCTTGTGCACAAGAAGGGTGCGGAATGCATTTGAAGGTCAACCTTTACAGTAATTGGACATATATATTTAATTAATACATTCAGTTACCTGTTATACAGACAGATGAAGTTTGCTTAATCTAGGTTGAGACCTAGATCTTACTCTCTATAGAAAAGTCAGTTTACATTCATTGGCAATACACATGTTTCTCAGAAATTACATTCACAAGTGAATAAGTAATATTAAGGCTCAATTCATTTCATTTACAGTCAATTAATCAATACAATTTTATCATTCTCCATTACCATTGGAAACAGACGATCACGATAAAGCCACATGGCCAAAGGCGAACCACTACATACGCAGTGGCATGTACATAATACGTGTACATATACATCCCTATATATTATATAACATATATCATAGGCCGGGAGCAGCGGGTCACCACACTGGTACGCTTGTTTTTTTCTCGCCAAGGTAGCGTAGGCAGGTACACATTTTCAGTGGCAAAACGACTACACAAATAGTGAAAAATATAATAAAAGTCCTAAAAGCATAATCGCATTGTCACCCTACTAAGGATAAGGACACCGCGTCCAGTAATCTTTATCCCTCACTACACAAAATTCCGAGAAGACCGCATTCTAGGTTTTACGTAGTAAATTAATATTTCTATGCGTTAAACACGACAGAAATGGATTTTCATACAACATTGCCGGCCGCTGCGCGCATGTATTTGGCCAGTACAGCAATTTCGATTTATCTCGAAGAAGGTTGTCAAAATAATGCTCACATTTCCAAGCATGTTTGAGAACAAACAGTAATTTCAAGAAGCCTTCTTCTCAAAGTTTTTCTTAATAAAATAAACAATACAAAAACATTTTCCAGTTACCATATCATATTGCCTTGGTTCGGTTGATTCGAAAAGTTTACCGTTACGTATTTCAGCCGCCATTTTTCGTGTCATTGCTCTTTTAATATTTAGGTATGTTCGTGCAAAGTTTTGGGAGACGACAAGACAGGTAGCTGGGTAGGGGGTGAATGAGAGTAACCGTGGACAAAGTTTTGTGCTTACCTTGGGAGAAGCTTATCCAATAATATAATACATTATTAACCTATAGAAAGACGTAAGTCACTATTGACGATGATAGATTGCCAATGACGCTCTTGAATAATTAATAAATTATTAAATAATTAACGGTCACAGGCACATATATTATTGTAACTATCCCAAATAAGCCTTAGGCTTTTTGTTATGGGAACCATACAACAACAGCACAAACATGTAACATCCATGACTAAATCGGGATTCGAACCCAGGACCCTGGTCTGGCGTGGTAACCATTACACCAACCAGGTCGTCAATCAATGAACTTGAATCAGAAACAGTCGGAGAATCAATGAACTTTAGCGAAATTCTTAATGAATTTAATCTAGAACAAATCGGTATTTTACTATGTAAAGGGATGATGATGACGTTACGTGAAATGGAGTTAAATTAACTACAACTTAACTAAAAATAAAATTATTATAATGAATAGAACATCAGACAATATTTTGAGGGTCCTTGGGGTACCGAGAATACCGAGATGCCAACATTTTTGATGTGGCGACCCGCGCTCCGGCGCAGAGGTTGTTTTTGGCCATCTAAATGGGAAATGCCGCCTAGTGATAATATTATGGGGACTATACAGGGTGTAACAAAATACCCTAGTAATAATTAAGGGGGTGCTTCAGACCATCAAACTGAATAACTTTTACTATGGGGCCAACAACCAGAAAAATTAAATCTGCTGTCCCATACAAAACTGCTGTACCGACTCGACTAAAATGTTTGGACAGCTGATTTTTTTTATTTTTTCTCGATGTTGGCCCCATAGTGAAAGTTGTTTAGTTTGATGGTCTGAAGCACCCCCTTAAGTATTACAAGGGTGTTTTGTTACACCCTGTAGAGCCGGGGTTGTATGGGGCGGGACCTTTGAGTAGGCATTAAAACATGTTGCAGATTTGGAATGTTTAAGAGTAAGATTTTGACGATTCATGCTGCTGATTGAGATCCTGTCTACGTATTTATTTTTGACGAAGCATGTTGCAGATACAGCCATTTTGCCTTTTTGACGAAGCGTGTTGCAGTTTTGAAAGTTACTTTTGTCATCATTTACTATTTTTTTTGAATTGATACTCATTTATATCCCACGAGCAGCTAGGGAAATCAGACGTCCACCCTGGCAGAGCCCCGCTTGCCAGGGCAAGGCTAATAGCACCTGGGTTGCACCCGGACCCAGGGTAAAAGGCACGCTCGAGACTAGGCTCACCCCTAGCCACGCACTCATCGGCACGGCAACCTTGAATTGACATTAGAAAGGATGTTGAGGGGCAAGGAAGGAAATAAAGGAAGGGGGAAGGATACTAAAGTCACGGAGAGGAAGATGAGTGTGACAGTAGAAGCTCGAGGAATCCGGGGTCGCATACCCGTGTACTCTGATTCAGCTACCGGACAAGTAGGTCAGAATCGTAGCATGTGGCGATCTGTTGTCTTTGCCTACCCAGTAGTGGGACATAGGCGTGAGCATATGTATGTATGTATGTATGTCATTTACTTTTGATGTTGACTGGTACTCTTATATTATTTATATCTACGACAATGACCAAACAACCTTCATCTAGGCTATTGTGCAAAGATAGCACGTGCCTAGAGGATCCCTTACGCTCTCTGTGCTCTCCGACTAGACTCCCTGTCATGTCCCTTTTGTCTAACTTAATCGAAAAATCCTCCAGAAAAGGTCTTACAGTCGATATCGATGTTAGTTGCGTAATTTGTAAACAAATGCTATGACTACACCGTATGTACTCCTTGGTAGCCACATTTTCAGCCACTTTAATTCTGAAAGATAATAATGAGTGTGTAGTTATTTTACTTCTGGGACAGGTGTTTTTATAATATTTTTTGAGGAAGTTTCGTGTCCGTATAGTTAGCAGCCTCACCAGCTCATTCAAAGGTTTTGACTAAGCCACGATTTAGTGCCCAATTAGTGCAATTTGGTGCCCAAAGCACAGATTTGGTGCTCATGTGGTTTAAAAGATATTTGGGTACCTTACTGAGGCTGCTAGATAGACGTCAAGCTAGCAGTCGCATTTTGAAATACTGTTTGTATCGATGTGATTTGTATGTCACGATTTAGTGCTCATTTAGTGATCCCTATATCCAAAATTTCATGAATATTGATCCAATACAAGCCGAGATATGATAGTACATTGTTGAGGCTGCTAACTAGACGTTTCTTCCAACGATGATTCCAATGAAACGGATGCACATTTAAAACAGATAAATACATAGCGATTTAGTGCTCGATTTGGTGACTCTTATGATATTGATGAAAAGTAGAATTTTCTTTCCTATTTCCCAAAAAAATTACGTAAACTTCTACATACTAATCGTAATTTAGGTCTGACGAAACCGTTGATCAAATTTAGACTTTATTCAACTGTATATATATATATACATAGATAGTATATAGACAACTATAGATAGTATATAGACATATAGACAACTATATATATAGATAGGGTTTACAATTGTTTTTAATTTTATGGTTAGTACTGTCAAGCAAAAATGTTAAATAACATTAAATTTTTATAACTGTGACAATACTCACTCTCTTATGTATGTATTGAGTGACTCAATTTGAGTCCAGGAGTGCGATTTTTTAATCTCATTCGCGGAGTTTAGCAGTTGAAAATGTCAACATTACTGTGGAGATATGCATCTTTCTACTGCTGATTTGACTTTCAAAAATCATACTTCAGGAGTGCAATTTTTGAAAGTCAAATCAGCAGTAGAAAGATGCTTATCTCCATAGTAATTTTGACATTTTCAACTGCTGAACTCAGCGAATGAGATTCAAAAATCGCACTCCAGGAGTCTATTATTCTTCTCTACTATTTGACTATTACTGTATTAATTGACTAGTCCCAAATCATTTGTGTCAAGCTTGCAAAGCAAGCAATTCAAAAATCTGTGTGTGATTTATTCACTTATAATAAATCTGTTCATTATTCTCCTAGTATCATTTAGTTTTTCTTATAAACATTTAGTTTTTACCCGACTGCGCTAGAAGGAGGGTAATAGTAATCTTAAAGTAAAATAAGGACGTAGTTTGCAAAAAAATTTCCTTATCTGTCGGCAAAAATCCTCATTACTATCAAGTAATGAGGATTTTAGGACTTTTCTTATTGAAATGCCCTGCCAATAACTGCCTCTCTGTGGTCTAATGGTTAAGAGCAATGGGCTCTTGACACGGAGGTCGTGGGTTCGATTCCCACGGGGGACACCTCCTGATATGTCACTGTGTGCATTTTTCCCCAGTTGGTAAGGACATTACAGGCTAAATACCAGATTGTCTGAAAAGAAAGATGATTCCTTGCTTCGGATGGCACGTTAAGCCGTTGGTCCCTGCTACTATCTCTTGTGGTAGTAGCCGTTACATAGTTACATAGTTTTATGGTTTTTGCTACCAAAATCTACCAGAAATTACCAAAAACTAGGTACCAGAAGAAACAAAAATTTCCAAAATCTACAAAAAAGAACCAAAACAACCAAAATCTACAAAAAATCTAGGAAGAACTACCAAAAACGTTCCAAATCTATCATAAAGAACCAAAATGTACTGAAATTTAAAATTTGTATTATATTTTGTTACGTGAGCTTAACATTGTATACGTCTGACCACTTGACGCACGCTTCCCGCTCCGCTGACGCTGCCTTCCCGCGTCATGGTCGCGTTGGTTTGGGCGACTTGGCGGTACGCCGTAAGGGCTCTTACAGACCAGCGACAGTTGTCTGCGACAGCTCGCGACAGGGTCACGCGACAGTTGAAGACCGTGACGTAGTGTTGTATAGTCTGAGAGATAGACCTCCATATCCAAAACAGTTTTTTTGGTAGTTTGTAACATCCTATACAACGTGTTAATGAATTAACGCAAAACTAGAAAGTAGTTTGTTTAGAATCGAGAGCAGAGTCGAATTATCATGGTTTCAACGTAGGTAATTTTTTTCAAAATAATAAATAATTTGTTTGCAAAGGACATCTGGCACATAATACCCAAAAATGTACCGTCCTTCTATTTTTATTATGGACTATGGAACACTAGAAACTAACTGCAGGCATTAGTTTATTTTATAATGATTTATTGGTTTTTATCATTTTTATATAAAAAAACATTGTGCTTGCAACACCTCCTACTAAACAACATTGACAGCCATGTTGGGGTTGCTGCTTTTTTATAATTTATTAATAATAAATGATTAAATAACTCGTTAAATAAAAATAAATGATACTATCTGAGTAGTTTTTATAAAACCTCATAATTTATTACACATTTGACTTCAGTCAAAACTTCTATACATTTTAAGGTATTTTTTCAAGGGAGAGCGGCGTTTGCCCTTTAAAATTTTCTGAACCCGATGTCAACCCACCTGCACATGCACACTCACCCTACTTACTACCTAAACAATATCATAAAAATGTATCCATGAGTACGTTAGCGCTTTCTTTCAGTGCCGAAATGATAACAAATCATTTTTGCCTCAAAACTTAAAATGCTACTAACTTTAAATTTTAACTATCAAAGTAATTAAATTATTGTTTCAATCTAATTATTTTGTTATAAATCAGTTGGGGTGTATGAGGTTTTGCGCTAATTCATTAACACGTTGTATACAGGGTCCTTCTTAATATGCTGACACTTTTTTAAGGCGATGACCAGACTATTAAATAAATAAATAAATATCTTGGACATTGTCACACAAATTATCTAGTCACATTTAAAGTACCAGAATCTAGCCTGGACTTGTATTATGATGACTAGACAACGATATAGAATACATATACAGGGTGAAATTGATATCATTGGCATCCTTTTAAACTAAGAGTCTACCCATCAAACTGAATAACTTTTAGTATGGGAGCAAACCGATCGGAGCAACTAAAAAATCAGCTGTTCCATACTAAACTGCAGTGCCAACTCGACCCAAATGTATGCAACAGCTGATTTTTTAGTTGCTCCGATCGGTTTGCTCCAATAGTAAAAGTTGTTCAGTTTGATGGGTAGACTCTTAGTTTAAAAGGATGCTAATGATATCAATTTCACCCTGTAGATACAAACATCCATGACTTGGAAAATTATTATTATTAAATTATTATTATATTATTAAACTGAACAACTTTCTCTATGGAATCAACATTGAAATCGCGAAAAAAAAACAGTTGTCCCATACGTTTGGCTCCGAGTAGGTTTGCAGTTTTGTATGGAAGTGATGATTTTTTCTTCGCGTATTCGATGTTGGTCCCATAGAGGTAGTTGTTCAGTTTGACGGTCTGATCATCCCCTTAAAAAAGTGTCAGCATATTAAGAAGGACCCTATACAGGATGTAACAAAACACCCTAGTAATACTTAAGGGGGTGCTTCAGACCATCAATCTGAACAACTTTAACTATGGAGCCAATGTCGAGAAAAAATAAAAAAAATATGCCGTCCCATCCCATACATTTGAGTCGAGATGGTACTGCAGTTTTGTATGAAAGAGCTGATTTTTTTTCGCAATTTCGATGTTGGCTCCATAGTGAAAGTTGTGCAGTTTGATGGTCTGAAGCACCCCCTAAGTATTACCAGGGTGTTTTGCTACACCCTGTATACGTATTTATAAATATTTATGTGCATAATATTATGTGTTATAATTATTAGTGTTGTGTTAAGTATTATATCATAACTAATTAACTATATAATGGCCTCGATTCGGACTGTGCCACGACTTTACTTAACTAAATTTATTCCTGTCACGTTCTAAAATAAGATTAAGAAAAGAGACAGAAAACCAACAGCTGACTTTAGTGCTGTCAAAGTGACGTTACACGCCCAAAAACGCTTTAAATAAGATGGCGTACATTATAATGGCATCTTATTTTGGGCGTTTAACGTCACTTTGACAGCACTAAAGTCAGCTGTTGGTTTTCTGTCTCTTTTCTTAATCTTATTTTAGAAAGTGACAGAAATAAATTTAGTTAAGTTAAGTCGTGGCACAGTCGGAATCGGTACCAATGTATATTATAATTGCCCTATTTTTACCAGTCTGTAATATTTTATGGACTTGATGATGAAGATAATCAATTCTGGATTATCTATTATCTAAAGAAACCAAAATCTACGAAAAACGTATAAAAACCCGAAATATCAAACATGTTATTTTTTAGCCTCCGTTTTCTTCAAACTGAAATCTCTCAAGAACCAGACTTGTGCTCTCAGACTATACCTACGTCACGGTCACAGAGGGTCGCGCGACCCTGTCGCGAGCTGTCGCAGACAACTGTCGCAGACCACTGTCTGTAAGCGCTCTAAGATTACATGGGCAGCGACCGCCGCGCGGTAGACGCTCCCGCTTCCCAGTCGCTTTGGTCGTGCGGGTCTGAACACTCCATTAGTCTTCTTCTTATCACGTGGGCAGAGCCCTGATGTCAAAGTTTTTTCAGACCGCCTGACGTGTAATGAGATGACTACTACCACCAGAGATAGTAGCAGGGACGAACGGCTTAACGCGCCATCCGAAGCACGGAATCATTTTTCTTTTCAGACAATCAGGTGACTCGGCCTGCAATGTCCTAATCAACTGGGGAAAAACGCACAAAGTGACATATCACTAGGCGTCCCCTGTGGGAATCGAACCCACGAAGGCAGTTAGTTAATTTATAGGATAAATAATATAATGTGGAACTGTAGACGACGATAAGAAGTTATAATGCACTAATTTGTATCAAGCAATTAGATCTTCATTATATGTAATAAAAAGACACGTATTCGCATCTCCGTAACTCACGTAAACAATCCGCCAGTCCCGCCATCTCTCGGTATAACTATGAACTACTTGCGCGAGCGCAAGCACTAGCTCATGGCAGTAGTTCCGAGAAATGATAATTTTTGTGCACGGTTGTACCGAAAATCGTTGTATGTAGAAGTTTACGTAATTTTTTTGGGAAATAGGAAAGAAAATTCTACTTTTCATAAATATCATAAGAGTCACCAAATCGAGCACTAAATCGCTATGTATTTATCTGTTTCAAATGTGCATCCGTTTCATTGGAATCATCGTTGGAAGAAACGTCTAGTTAGCAGCCTCAACAATGCACTATCATATCTCGGCATGTATTGGATCAATATTCATGAAATTTTGGATATAGGGATCACTAAATTCGTCCTGAGGACTGGATTGAGGTCAAGAGCAAACCCATTGTTAATAAAAAAAAAAAAAAAAAAAAAAAAAAAAACTAAATGAGCACTAAATCGTGACATATAAATCACATCGATACAAACAGTATTTCAAAATGCGACTGCTAGCTTGACGTCTATCTAGCAGCCTCAGTAAGGTACCCAAATATCTTTTAAACTACATGAGCACCAAATCTGTGCTTTGGGCACCAAATTGCACTAATTGGGCACTAAATCGTGGCTTAGTCAAAACCTTCGAATGAGCTGGTGAGGCTGCTAACTATACGGACACGAAGTTTCCAACTGGAGGACTAAATATTGTACTTTAAGTAATGACTTGAGCAAATAAACTACAAATTTTTTTTTATTTCATGTAGATTGAAAAAAAAATGTGTCAAGATAAAGCTAATTTTTTTAAATTTCTTTTATGACATTATTATTTTTTCTGAGTAATAATTTATTTTTATTTTATAAATAAAAGTCTTTTTGTGAACGCTAGTATTAAAAAGTAATAATTGTTTCAGTAAATAAAGATACTCATAATCATACTTACATTATTTTAACTTAGTACCTATAGCTAGTTCTTCTTCTTATCGTGTCAAGCTAGTTAATAATAATTAATCATAATTGCACGCATATTTTAATTTATTTTGCCATGAAAGTGCCATGTTGTCATTATATAGCACATAATAAAATTTCAAAACCTATGCCGTAACATGATTGCAAATAAATGATTGATTGATTGATTGGTTACATACTTAGAATGACGAAACACAATTAACATCTTTCTAGTCCTGCCCATGACGTCACATGCTTTGTTTTCATTTATAATCCGGACCATTTGCATTGACTGTAATGTTTTCTAGCGAAGTAAAGCATATGTCGGACCCCGTGACGTATTGGCTTATCAAGGGTGAGAGTCTGGAGGGCATTACGTAAAAAGGACGTGGAAATATCTGGAATTTATCCCGGTTTAAGTTTGTTTTCTCAACAAAAGGTATCGTCAGTTTTAGATTTTGCACTATTTATACAGGGTGTAAAATTAAATGGGACACTTACTTAAAGGGGTGCTTCAGACCATCAAACTGAACAACTTTCACTACGGGACCAACATCGAATTCGCAAAAAAAAACAGCTTTCCCATACATTTAGCTCGAGTAGATTTGTAGTTTAATTAGTTTATTTTTTCGCGATTTCGATATTGGTCCCATAGTGAAAGTTGTTCAGTTTGATGGTCTTAACCACCCCCTTAAATGCTTATTTGTATTTTTGTATCACCTTGTATAGGGTGTAAAATGTTATGCGTTACACATGTCGAACAGGGTGGATCATCAAACTGATTAACATTCATTACGGAGCCTAAATCGAAATAGCAAAAAAAATAAAATCGGTCAAGTGCGAGTCTGGCTACTCGCGCACCGAGGGTTCCGTACCACACCACCACAGAACACAACATTATTAACTTAGAAAAAAAACCTTTTTTTGTCCGGGACCTTTAGCGCAAGACCGACTCACACATGGCCGGTTTTTAGTATTTGTTGTTATTCTGTAGAGTTTGCTCTATAATAACACTAAGTTTGGCGCTTGTATGTGTTTTTACGATAGAGCGTGAAAAAGAAACGTTGATAAAAGCTAGTTTCTTGTTGAGAACACCCCTCTTAATTTTTAACTTTTATACATTTTTATTATTTTTTAACAAATCGGCCGTAATAACGCATAATCTGTGAAAATTTCAACTATCTAGCTATCACGGTTTAAAAGTTACAGCCCTAAATAGGTAGGACAGACGGACGGACGGACAGACGGACAGACGGACAGATGGACAAACGGACAGACGGACAGACGAACGGACGGACGGATGGACGGACGGACGGACAACGTAGGCTTAGTAATAGGGTCCCGTTTTGACCCTTTGGGTACGGAACCCTAAAAAGTTACCTGCAAAGACATACCTAAGTTAGAAGTGAAACTACCGCAGCTGTCAAATTTAAATTTCGAACTTCCGTTACATGAAAAAGTAGCGGATCCGAATTTCAAAGCCCTCCCATAAAAAGTTTCACTTCAAAAACGGTTCCATAGAAAATGTTAATAGCTTGTTAGCTACTCGACCAAAACAGCTGTCTTTATTCGCTATTTCAACGTTGGTGCCATAGTAAAAGTTGTTCAGGTTGTCTGAAGCTCCCCATGAAGTATGTAACGCATTTAAGTATACACGTTTACACCGTATACGTTTAGTTACGTTTATAGTACTCTGTGGCTACGTGTTGACCCCTGACTTTGCTATCGGACCGTCGTCATAGCTTGGTTCCATGTCGCTTGATGGAAAGTTTACATGAAACCCAAGATGGCTACTATTTGGTTGAGGAGACCGAACTTTCGATGTTCGATATATTGCCATGTTTCGGTCCGCACTTCATTGTAATAGAGTTGACATTGGAACGAAAACGTTCACGCAATTGCGAAGTTCGAATGTTCAGGTAGAGGCCCTGACAATTACACTTAAAAAGTACCTATAGTTTGTTGTTATTGATAAGTTTCTGAACACACCGAAAGGGAAATACGATCATCAATAAACGTAATGCAATCTTTTAGAAGATATTTTTAAAATCATCCTTTTATAAGAAATGCTATCTTTTTCAAAATTCCTTTCCTCTACGGGAGACTCAATCTAGCTCAACAACCTAATTTAAATTCTAAACTTTTCCTATCAATCTTAGTTTTTAAATTAATAATGTAAGTTTTGCTGAATAGATTTGAATACTTATAGTTTTTAACGTCGCAGGGGTCATCAACCAATCAATAGAATCCCCTAGGGTTGCCACACAGAGGAATATTTTTTTTCGTATAGTAATGTGATACAAGTTTGACTTCGCTCCAGTATCGTTCTTCTACTAAGTTCTCCTACAGGTAGGAGCAGACACAATATCCTGATGCTTCTACTGCAATGAATGGTTAAGCGCTCCCACGAGTGGAAGGGAGTGGTGGGAGAGCAGGAGTTAAGATATTGTAGGCACAATTGCTCGCAGAACCGATGGCCGATGGATTCGAAGAGTTCCCGAGTGGTGACCGCGTCTCGGAAAGCGCAGCGTGGGTAGGCGACACTAAGATAGACAGACGACCAGCACTGGTACCATGCACACCCGCGATAGCCGTGATACGGCTTTATCACGTCTTTTATCTCGTTCTTTTGCGCGCGAACGAACAAGATAAAAGACGTGATAAAGCCGTATCACGGCTATCGCGGGTGTGCATGCTACCAGTGCTGGTGAAGGCGGTGGGAAACCGTTTTCTGAGGGCAGCGCAGTCTTGGCCGTTGTGGCGATCGTTGGGGGAAACCTATGTCCAGCAGTGGACGTCCATCGGCTGAGATGATGACGATGATCAACATATTATAAACATCGAATTCCTTTATTCATTGCATGCATGCAAGGGATTCCTAGAATGAAATGAAATTATACTTAAGTTGCGTGGTGATGGGAGACCATTTTTCTTACCATAAGACCTGTACCCCATCAGTAGGGGCCTGTAAGGGTTGGTTATATTCCCTCCCCTATTAACGATGGTTGGAAAATCTCTTCATAATGATGGTTGTTTTAAAATCAATGACATTATTATGGCTTCGACTCGACGACGGAAGAAAATGATCAGGAGTGCGATTTTTGAAACTCGTTCGCTGAGCTCAGCATTTGAAAATGTCAAAATTACTATGGAGATAGGTAGCATGCACACCCGCGATAGCCGTGATACGGCTTTATCACGTCTTTTATCTCGTTCTTTTGCGCGCGAACGAACGAGATAAAAAGACGTGATAAAGCCGTATCACGGCTATCGCGGGTGTGCATGCTACCAGTGCTGGTCGGACGGACGTAAGTCACGCATCTTTGACAAATTTCTCGTAATTTAAAAGTTGCAGAAAAGTGAAAAAATATTTTTAGTAACGTTGTTTTTCAAAAATCAGCAGCCCTGATTGCGTATCCATTCAAGGTCTGTGAAGTTCGTTGACTTTTATAATCCAATTGAATGGAGATAGGGATTAGAGAGCGCGGAGAATAGGAATCGTGTGAATCGCTTCAAACTTCACTGTGTTTATTCAATTTACCTTGGATGTACAAAATTAGATACTTTTTCAGGGCACTAACCTTGTGATAGACGTCGCAATTAACCGCTGGAATCTGTTTTACTAGAATTCATATTCTGACAGCAAGCACAGAAACTTTACATGTATGTTTTGAGGTATTGATGAATACATATACGCTTTTTGGACAGCTGCCGTATTGTAGGACACGCCTATAGAGTGTCATCATCATCATCATCATCTCAGCCGATGGACGTCCACTGCTGGACATAGGCCTCCCCCAAGGATCGCCATAACGACCGGTCCTGCGATGCCCTCATCCAACGTTTTCCCGCCGCCTTCACCAGGTCGTCGGTCCACCCACGCTGCGCTTTCCGGTACGCGGTCGCTACTCGAGAACTTTTCGGTACCATCGGCCATCGGTTCTGCGAGCAATGTGGCCCACTGCCACTTAAGTTTAGCAATTCTTCCTACAGAGTGTATGATGTATCATTCATCAGCGATTAACGAGATTTGATGAAGATTGTGAGGCTAGGCTAAGATAATAGTTTTTTGTATGGAGTCTCCATACAAAAAGCGAAAACATTCTAGCACTCCTGAAACTTAACGTAATTCAATATTTTTAGGGTTCCGTACCCAAAGGGTGAAAACGGGACCCTATTACTAAGCCTACGTTGTCCGTCCGTCCGTCCGTCCGTCTGTCCGTCTGTCCGTCTGTCCGTCCGTCCGTCCGTCTGTCCTACCTATTTAGGGCTGTAACTTTTGAACCGTAATAGCTAGATAGTTGAAATTTTCTCACATTATGCGTTATTACGGCGGATTTGTCAACAAATAATAAAAATGACAAAAAGATCAAAATTAAGGGGGGGTTCTCAACAAGAAACTAGTTTTTATCAACGTTTTTTCTTCACGCTCTATCGTAAAAACGGTAATACGTACAAGCGTCAAACTTTGTGTGATTATAGAACAAACTCTACAAAATAACAACAAATACTAAAAACTGGCCAAGTGTGAGTCGGTCTTGCGCTAAAGGTCCCGGACAAAAAAAGTTTTTTTTTCCAAGTTAATAATGTTGTGTTCTGTGGTGGTGTGGTACGGAACCCTCGGTGCGCGAGTAGCCCGACTCGCACTTGACCGGTTGTTTTTACGTGTTATTGATATGATAAATAATTCATCATCATCATCAGCCTTATACTCAGGGAGGGTGTAAGGCGTTAGTCCACCACGCGTGCCCAGTGCGGATTGGTAGACTTCACATACGCTTCAGAATTTCGTTTTCAGCATAATAATTATGCAGGCTTCCTCACGATGTGTTTTCCGCCATTGTTTAAGAGCAGTGTAATTATACTCTGTGGTATTGCGTACAGAAGTTCGAATTCTTCATTGGCATAGGTATGTTGTCCATGCGGATAAATAATTGAGTTTGTAGCTTTTGGCTTAGCTTCATAAAACGTTTTCCATTTTTAGGGTTCCAGACGTCCGCAAACACACCATCCAGAAGCGACTTGTTTACTATTGCTAATAATGCAGGCATAGAATAAGGCAGAGTTAATAAAATTATATACATAGAAATGTCATCAATTCCTTTTGAGTTTGAGGAAGAACTTGAAACAATGCGATTAATAATAGATTCAGAAACATGACTAAAGCTAAAAATTGAACTAGAGTGCTTGCTCGATTGCAGTCGCTTCAACTCATCTTGATCTACTGGAATAAAAGGTATACTATTAAAGAAGAAGTTATTAAGTACGTCAGCGTCCGCTAAATTATCAGGTATTGATTGTCCAACATTAGGTCTTAATACATTGTTGATATGGCGCCACATCAATGATGGTTTGTTCCTGTTATTATTAACAAATTTCGTGAAGTAGGCTTGTTTTTCGCGGTGAATCGCACGGTTATAATAGTTACGCAATTCTCGGTAGTGTTGTAAGTTAAGTGTTGTTAATTAAGGGTCTCAACAAGAAACTAGTTTTTATCAACGTTTATTCTTCACGCTCTATCGTAATAACGGTAATACATACAAGCGTCAAACTTAGTGTGATTATAGAGCATACTCTACAGAATAACAACAAATACTAAAAACCGGCCAAGTGTGAGTCGGTCTCGCGCTAAAGGTCTCGGACAAAAAAAGTTTTTTTTTCTAAATTAATAATGTTGTGTTTTGTAGTGGTGTGGTACGGAACCCTTGGTGCGTGAGTAGCCCGACTCGCACTTGACCGCTTTTTTCAAGGATTGCTAAGCAGTGAATAATACAGACGTGGACAAAGCATTAAACAACTCGTAAACAAGCCAGAAAAACATTTCGCTAAAATAAAAAAACTAAGCAATTTTCAAAAAAGCACCAGTTTTCAACAAAGACAAACAATCCTGCCGATCCTTGCAGTATTTATACGAAGCGTAAAAGACAAAAAAAGGACAGACAGAAAAGTAGGCAAAAGCAACCGGACTCAGACGAGACAAGGCTCGTACAAAAGCAACTAAAAACACTAGTTAAAAAGCGTAGTTTTAGCTGGGAGAATGTTTGCTCGACCCACTTTATTAGGCCCGGTGGGTACTGTGGTCACTAAACCAGCGGAAACATACCGAGCGGAAACCACAAGTTGTACCAGGGTTTTAAGTCTTACCGATGTAGCGCAGTGGATACAATTTAATAGTGCGCGAAATATATACAGGGTCCTTCTTAATATGCTGACACTTTTTTAAGGGGATGATCAGACCATCAAACTGAACAACTTTCTCTATAGGACCAACATCGAAATCGCCAAAAAGATCTGTTGTCCCATACATTTGGCTCGATCAGGTTTGTAGTTTTGTATGGACGAGCTGATTTTTTTTCGCGATTTCGATGTTGGTACCATAGAGAAAGTTGTTCAGTTTGACGGTCTGATCATCCCCTTAAAAAAGTGTCAGCATATTAAGAAGGGCCCTATATTGACCAATCAGGGTGTGCTACTTTCAAACCCTTGCCGCTATTGGTTAATTGTTTTCGCGCCGTTTTCGCTGCTATCTCACTTTGCACCCTTTTATTACTAAATTACTTCGGGTTTTGACGAGGACTCGGGCCTGCTCTGCGCAAATGAAGATTGACGAAGGGAATTATTTTACTGGTCGTACTCTGCTGGGTATTCGAACTGAATCATAATTTTGCCATGAATACATTGTGGAATAGACAGAGGAGATGGAGGCAACTGGTTACGAAAAAGAAATAACCTTTCTACTGAAATACAGACTGTACTAAGTAGGCTGCTTGTAGGCTGCCTGTGGCCTGCGCGTGCCTTCGGTTGGCTGCTTGTGGGCGGCAGGCAGGTTGAAGTGGACTACGGTTGGCAGCCGGTGGGCTGCAGTTGCCTGCATGTGGGCAACACTTTGTCGATCCTCTTCAAGTGCCTCGACAGGTGAGCGCAAGTAGACTTCGGCTGCCAGCAGCTGAGGGCTGCGCGCGGGCAGCAGCCGGCTGCCGGTTGGCTTCTGTTGCCGACATCTTGGTTAAAATCGCGTTTTATCAGTGGACCTTTGACAATTGTGTTTCGGTGCGCCTCTGGCGATGAGTGTTAGTGAGTGCCTGTGTATGTCAGTGTGCAACACTGTGTGGTTTGTCGCTGCATGCGGGCAACAGCAGTGACGGAGGGCAGCGCGCAGGCTGCATGCAGAAGTGGGTTGCGGGTAGATTGCAGGCTGCCTTCACTTTGCAACAGGCGGGCTACAGGAAGGCAGCCTGCGTGTGGGCTGCAGGTTGCCTTCGATCTGCAATAAGGTAGCTGGCTGCAAGTGGGCTGCGGGCCGCATTCACACGGCGACAAGTGGGCTGCGGGTAGGCTGCGGGCTGCCTTCACTCAGCAACAGGTGGGCTGCTGGTAGGCTGCAGGTCGCTCTCGATCTGCAACAAGTAGCGGGGTATAAGTATGCTGCATGTGGGCTGCGGGTTGCCTTCGATTTGCAATCAGGTAGCTGGCTGCAGATGGGCTGCAGGCCGCTTTCACTTGGCGACAAGTAGGCTGCAGGTAGGCTGCGGGCTGCCTTCTCTCAGCAACAGGTGGGCTGCTGGCAGGCTGCTGGTAGGCTGTGGGTCGCTCTCGATCTGCAACAAGTAGTGGAGTATAAGTAGGCTGCATGTGGACGGCGGTTGCCCTCGATTTGCAATCAGGTAGCTGGCTGCAGGTGGGCTGCAGGCCGCTTTCACTCGGCGACAAGTAGGCTGCGGGTAGGCTGCGGGCTGCCTTCTCTCAGCAACAGGTGGGCTGCAGGCAGGCTACTGGTAGGCTGCTAAAAAGAAGGGCTCAGTTGAGCTCCCAGTGTTGGAGAAGCCACAAACAGGCCCGGCTAATAATTATATTGAAGCTCGCTGATTCCAGGCTCATGCACATCATGGAGTCACAGAGTCTAAAGGCGGCCTGCCTGTAAATTGGAGAGACAGGCCCAATTACACACCCTAGCACTGGAAGGAATGATGAATCGGTACGAAGGAATGTCAGCGACACTGGAGGCAGTTAGAGGACGTTGAGGCCTCACGGCAAATAGGTACTCTACCACGACCTGAGTCGACCTGTTGAAGAAACGAGGAAGCTGGTAGAACATGTCAGTACCAGCATAAAAAGCGGGGCCGACACTCCCTCACAGCTAAATATCAACATAGAAAAGCCCCCTCGGGAACAGCAGCTGACGGCCACTATAGAAGAGGCCAAGGAGGAACTCCGTGAAGAAATCAGAGCATATGCCGCCCGCCCTGTAGTTGCCCAGAGACCCTCTAAGAAAACCCCACTCAATAGCATCGGCTGGAACCAAAGCTCAACCTTTTGCTGGCGGAGTTGGAACGCCTAGAGGCCTTGGTTGTTAATGCCCCGAAACCGCAGGACGAGGGCCTGAGGGCGGTTGTTGAAGTTCTGCGCAGAGAAGTTACCGCCATCATTGACATTACCGTAGAGGAGTCCGTGCCCTCGAGAGTGGCAATCGAGACCCTCGGGGGAGTAGTGAGGGGATTAGGTCACAAGAAATATAAAGTTCTCGTGTGGCGACCGCGTAACGGAAAACGCAGCGTGGGTAGGCCCCTAACGGTGGACCGAAGACCTGGTGAAGGCGGCGGGAACCCGTTGGATGAGGACAGCGCAGGACCGGTCGTTATAGCGATCCTTGGGGGAGGCCTTTGTCCAGCAGTGGACGTCCATCGGCTGGGATGATAATGATAAAAAAAACTTAAACTAAAATCTAACTAAACAAATAAACAAAGTATTCAAGTAACATAAAAAAATAAACTTATTCTAAATGGTCGCTCCTGGCCATACCCAAACCAAAACTTCCTATTATGCTAGTGGCTTCCCCGCTGCACAGGTAAGGACACTTGTAGGCCTAGGTTAGTAAAAACAAAACAATACATTAAATAGGTAAATTAATATAATTTTACTATTGCGATTCTCTTAGCATTATCTATTTCGCGCCCTCGTTTTCAATTGCCACACGGTTTCGCCTGCAACAGCGAGTTCCGCCGGTTGTTTATTTAAAACTTTTTTCCGCTAGGTGTGCAGGGTCTATTCTGCAATTTGATGACGTCACAACGTGCGCCGTGATACGTATTGTATGATGAATCGCATTTGTTAGTAGCTAACTAGAACAGCATTTTATATGGTCGTGCTGCAACTTTTATCTCAAAGAATCTACTATTCATCTAACTACGTTTTAACAGTGATATAAGTGCCAATACGGTGACACTGGTTGCGAGATCAATTCCCGTCCTATAATGTATATGTTCAGTCTCTTTAGGAAAATTTAAATGTTAGTTTTAGAAAAATATCTTTGTTTAAAATCCTGACTCTCATGATCACATAATTTGCGATAATCAGGAAAATATAAACAAGTTTAATTATGTCATTAGAACTCGAAACGCTCTCAAGTAAGATTGTCATTTTATATTTTACGCCATGTAGAATTGCGATATTTTATTGAAATTGCCAATAATATGTATTATTTGTTTCTTTACAATATACATTACTCTGAATATAGGCTACACGCGATATTATTTTCTAGAAATTGAAATAAAAACCAATAACAATGTCTTTCTTGACATTATATATTATCTCGGAGATATTTGAAACATACTGCACTGCTTACCACCGCGACATCTATTCGAGAGTTCGCTACGGGGTCGAAGACATCCACAACGAGTTTCCATACGTTGTCAGTTTACAGTATTTGAAAAGAAAATTACCTCAAAGAAGCTGTACTGGAAGCATTATAACTGAAAACTGGGTGCTAACTGCAGCTCACTGTCCCATTTATAATTCGTCTTTTATTAGATACGGTGATATGCGAGTCCCCTGGAACGAGACTAAAGATAATAAAAAGGTCCTAAGAAAAATAGGCCATCCAACTTATCGAAGGTTTACGAAGTACAGGAAAAATGATATTGCACTTTTTCTGGTAGAAAAGATAATTTTTCAGCAATATGGGCCTTTGTCAGGAGTTGACAGCAAGGCTTTGGTGGGACTACCTGCCAGATATGCAGGGTTTGGCAAAACGACATTGAAATCGATGAAGATGCAAGTTTTAGTTAAAATTCCACTTCAGCTTGGAGTAGGAGCTATTATACCATGCGATGAAATCTCAAGAGAATCGATCTCGCCTTCAATATGTGTAGGACCACCGTGCTCTAACAAAAGACACACAGGGTGGCTGGGTGATTCTGGTGGGCCACTTATCGTCAATAATAAAATAGTAGGTGTGTTGGTCGGATTATCTAGGTTACCAATAAATGTGTTTAATCCTATAAGTACCAATTTGGATTGGATATACAACGTCATATCTCAAAACACCTTTTAATACAATTTTATCAAAATAAATAAATAAAAGTTTTTTTTTTGTCTCAAAACAGCAATACACAAAATGGCCCAAGGAACAACTGAAACAACACAAGATGAAACTGGATTTCTAGTTTACTAGCAAATTATTAGTAAATTAGTATAATTTATTAGTAAAGTAAGTACAGTGTCATTGAAAAGTTTTAAGATTGGAATCGAAACAATAGCCCTCCAGCCCAATAGTATCATTTTTACGAAAATCTAACAAAACACGGACACTGAGATTAATTTATAGATCGTGTTTAAAAAATAATATTGAAAAATAGACGAAAGAATATCATCAGTTTTACAATGGGAAAAAGGCTAACAAACAAATTTTAGCGTATTAATTCACGCATAGTTATGGAAAATGTGTTCGTTTCGGTAAGTTCTATTAAATCTTGTAGAAAAAAGAAAAATATTCCCTGGTATTTCCAGGACGTATGGCCCTTTTGTGTTTGATTTTTACCACACCATTTTTTGAGTTATCTTTGTTTGTTAAATTTTATGAGTAGGTAGTAAAACTGTTATAATAAAATAAAAATGGTAAATAAAATTTAGATTCATTTCGTGTATCGAAAAGGCTTACAACAAGTCAGTGCTATATTTTTATCCATCTGTGCCACATGGTATTTTTTATAAAAAAATATTAAACATAAAAACAAGAACAATAATGTTATTCTCAGTATCAGCAATATTATTTTCTTATTATATCGCCACAGTGATATTTAAAATATATTTCTCTGCTTATCACCACGACATTTATTCGAGGGTTATTGACGGCGTCGAAGATATCCACAATGACTTTCCATACGTTGTCAGTTTACAGTATATGAAGGAGTATATCAAAAGAAAATTACCTCAAAGAAGCTGTACTGGTAGCATTATAACTGAAAACTGGGTGCTAACTGCAGCTCACTGTCCCATTTATAATACGTCTTTTATTAGATACGGTGATTTGCGAGTCCCCTGGAACGAGAATAAAGATAATAAAAAGGTCCTAAGAAAAATAGGCCATCCAACTTATCGACAGATTATGGACTATAAGAAAAATGATATTGCACTTTTTCTGGTAGAAAAGATAATTTTGGACCAATATGGGTCTTTGTCAGGAGTTGACAGCAAGGCTTTGATGGGACTACCTGCCAGATATGCAGGGTTTGGCAAAACAAGCATAGAAGAAAGCTACAAAGATTTCCATAAAATGCCGCTTCAAGTTGGAAGAGGGGCTATTGCTCTGTGTTTATATGATGATTTAGGAGTAACACCAGGTTCGTCATATCTGTGTGTGGCACCACCATGCTCGAACCTAAATCATACTGCTTTTGTTGGTGATTCAGGAGGCCCAATTTTTGTCAACAATAAAATAGTTGGTGTGCTGGTAACTATTTCTACAAGAAGGGTTAATTCTATGCCCGTGAGCTCGTATTTAGATTGGATCATTCACGTCATAACCAAAACTTACACTTGATATTTGTAATGCAAATTAATATTTTTTTTAAATATTTAGTCTTTAGTTTTATTCCACTTATTATCAAATAAAGCTGTTAGTAGTACAGTAATTTAGTTATAATGTTTTTAGATCCTAGATTTTTAAATTATGTGTACCTGTTGCTCTCTAGAAAAGTGATTAAAGCTGAACATTTTAAAAACAGCTTTAAACACAGAGATAACGCTGAATCCATATTATTTTAAAGTTTTATGGTATTTGATATATACAAAAAACAATTTTTAAATTATCTCTGATTGCCGAATTTTATGAGTAGTAAAACTTTTACCTGCAATAAAAATTCCATATAAAATGTAGATTCCTTTCATGTTTCGCAAAAACTTTCAACAAGCGAGTGCTACATTAATCCACCTGTGCTAATAAATACATTTTTTTAAAATTATTAAACATAAAATTCAAAAATAATAATTTTTTTGTTTTATTATTTCTATATTTTATCACCTCAGTGATATTTAATATATATTGCTCTGCTTATCACCACGACATTTATTCGAGGGTTATTGACGGCGTCGAAGACATCCACAATGAGTTTCCATACGTTGTCAGTTTACAGTACATGGAAGATAATAAGCCTGAAAGAGAATGTAACTGGTAGTCTTATAATATAACTGAAAATTGGGTGCTAACTGCAGCTCACTGATTCCAAAGAAATAAGTCTTTTATAATCCATCCTATCCTATCTATCAGCATCTATCATGTATGTCTCGGCCCGGACTTAGATGCTCCATATACTATGTTTGTTTCCTTTAACATCTAAATTTCAGTACTTCCATCAGTAGCAGCGAAATTATAAAACGACGCCAACTTTACCCGTACCACCTCTACCCTTTGACACGGAACACTAAAAATAGGCTAAGTACGAGTCGGACTCGCGTACTGAGGGCTCCGTATAATCATACCATATTACCAAAAAAAAAAGTTTTCTCCGGAACCCTTAGCGTTAGCCCGGCACACACTTGGCCGGTTTTTATTATTTGTAGTTTTACCTCAGAGTATACAGTACTAAAATCACACCAAGTTTCACGCTTTTATGCATTGCTGTTTTTACAATCAAGCAAAAACAAAAAACCTTGAAAAAGAAACGTTTCTTGTATGGTATGTCCTCCTTAATTTTATCCTTTTCGTATTTTTTATTATTTTTGTTGTAAATCGAAAATAATAACATTTAAACTCTCTTTAAAGGCTGTTAAATACAGCCCTTTAAAGCTGGCACGGACGGACGGACAGCTTATGAATCCTCCTTTGGCTCCGCTGTATCAAAATATAAAAACAAAGCTTTAAAATTAGCTCCAATATAGCTCCTAATATTAAAGAACAGCATTAGCAAAATTAAGCGAAATCTCTCCTTTTAACGCCCAGGATAATCGGGGTTAATATAAGGGAATTACCATCATAACAGATTTCATTTGAGGCTCATTCGTAATAACGGACTCTGCGGGCGTCTTGTGGATGTAATAAGTTGGGTAGAATAGAGTTTGACCCTGGATTTACTTGTGAACATAGGCATAGATAAATTAAAGTAGGCAAGATTGCTCACGTCAAACAAAGAACAAAGCTCTCGTAAAACTTATTATTGTCGCCGGTACCTCGTAGTTCGACTTATTATATTAGATGGCGTTACTATACTAGCTGAAGTCGCGCCTATAAGTGGAATACCTAGTACCATCTATCGAAAAATTTGATGAAACTCAACTTCGATGCAGGTGTGCGTAGACCTAAGATGACATAGGAGTGTGTGTGTCTTTTAGCTTCTCGAGTTGAAAGAAAGATTACATTCGCAATTTTATAAAGTAGGTAGGTAAAAGGTACCTTATGAGTACACCTTGGCTTAGTGGTTAAAGTGTCTGCTTGACAATTCTTAATACAGCAGGGGTTTGTTTTTATGAATCACCACGACTTACCATGTTTTATCTACATACAAAAATGTACTCTGCTGCTGTTTACCGTTGAGGGTACTCCTCAACGGTAAACAGCATTGGCTTGATATTTTTCTGTTCACGTTCAGTTTTGATAGCAAAACAAATATTTAATCAGGATCTGGTGCAGAAGCAAGGAATGACTCCGTACGAGGGTACTCCTCAACGGTAAACAGCATTGACTCGCAATTTTCTTGTACACGTTCAATTTTGATAGCAAAACACATATTGAACCAGGATCTGATGCTGAAGCCAGTAATGTCTCCGTACGAGGGTACTCCTCAACGGTAAACAGCATTGGCTTGCACTTTTTTTTTCACGTTCAGTTTTGATAGCAAAACACATATTGAACCAGGATCTGGTGCTGAAGCCAGTAATGTCTCCGTACGAGGGTACTCCTCAACGGTAAACAGCATTGGCTTGCACTTTTTTTGTTCACGTTCAGTTTTGATAGCAAAACACATATTGAACCAGGATCTGGTGCTGAAGCCAGGGATGTCTCCGTACGAGGGTACTCCTCAACGGTAAACAGCATTGGCTTGATTTTTATCTCTTTCTGTTTAGTTTTGAAAGCAAAACACATATTTAACCAGGATCTGGTACTGAAGCCAGGAATGTCTCCGTACGAGGGCACTCCACAACGGTAAACAGCGTTGGCTTGATTTTTTTTTGTTCGCGTTCAGTTTTGATAGCAAAACACATATTCAACCAGGATCTGGTGCTGAAGCCAGGGATGTCTTCGTACGAGGGTACTCCTCAACGGTAAACAGCATTGGCTTGATTTTTTTTTGTTCGCGTTCAGTTTTGATAGCAAAACACATATACAACCAGGATCTGGTACTGAAGCCAGGGATGTCTTCGTACGAGGGTACTCCTCAACGGTAAACAGCATTGGCTTGATTTTTATCTCTTCCTGTTTAGTTTTGAAAGCAAAACACATATTTAACCAGGATCTGGTGCTGAAGCCAGGAATGTCTCCGTACGAGGGTACTCCTCAACGGTGAACAGGATTGTCTTGAAATTTTTTTGTTCACGTTCAGTTTTGATAACAAAACACATATTGAACCAGGATCTGGTGCTGAAGCCAGTAATGTCTCCGTACGAGGGTACTCCTCAACGGTAAACAGCATTGGCTTGCACTTTTTTTGTTCACGTTCAGTTTTGATAGCAAAACACATATTGAACCAGGATCTGATGCTGAAGCCAGGGATGTCTTCGTACGAGGGTACTCCTCAACGGTAAACAGCATTGGCTTGATTTTTTTTTGTTCGTGTTCAGTTTTGATAGCAAAACACATATTCAACCAGGATCTGGTACTGAAGCCAGGGATGTCTTCGTACGAGGGTACTCCTCAACGGTAAACAGCATTGGCTTGATTTTTATCTCTTCCTGTTTAGTTTTGAAAGCAAAACACATATTGAACCAGGATCTGGTGCTGAAGCCAGGGATGTCTTCGTACGAGGTTACTCCTCAACGGTAAACAGCATTTGCTTGTTTTTTTTTTGTTCGCGTTCAGTTTTGATAGCAAAGCACATATTCAACCAGGATCTGGTACTGAAGCCAGGTATGTCTTCGTACGAGGGTACTCCTCAACGGTAAACAGCATTGGCTTGATTTTTATCTCTTCCTGTTTAGTTTTGAAAGCAAAACACATATTTAACCAGGATCTGGTGCTGAAGCCAGGAATGTCTCCGTACGAGGGTACTCCTCAACGGTGAACAGGATTGTCTTGAAATTGTTTTGTTCACGTTCAGTTTTGATAACAAAACACATATTGAACCAGGATCTGATGCGGAAGCCAGTAATGTCTCCGTACGAGGGTACTCCTCAACGGTAAACAGCATTGGCTTGCACTTTTTTTGTTCACGTTCAGTTTTGATAGCAAAACACATATTGAACCAGGATCTGGTGCTGAAGCCACGGATGTCTTCGTACGAGGGTACTCCTCAACGGTAAACAGCATTGGCTTGATTTTTATTTCTTCCTGTTTAGTTTTGAAAGCAAAACACATATATTTAACCAGGATCTGGTACTGAAGTCAGGAATGTCTCCGTACGAGGGTACTCCTCAACGGTAAACAGCATTGGCTTGATTTTTTTTTTGTTCGCTTTCAGTTTTGATAGCAAAACACATATTCAACCAGGATCTTGTGCTGAAGCCAGGGATGTTTTCGTACGAGGGTACTCCTCAACGGTAAACAGCATTGGCTTGATTTTTATCTCTTCCTGTTTAGTTTTGAAAGCAAAACACATATATTTAACCAGGATCTGGTACTGAAGTCAGGAATGTCTCCGTACGAGGGTACTCCTCAACGGTAAACAGCATTGGCTTGATTTTTTTTTTGTTCGCTTTCAGTTTTGATAGCAAAACACATATTCAACCAGGATCTTGTGCTGAAGCCAGGGATGTTTTCGTACGAGGGTACTCCTCAACGGTAAACAGCATTGGCTTGATTTTTATCTCTTCCTGTTTAGTTTTGAAAGCAAAACACATATATTTAACCAGGATCTGGTACTGAAGTCAGGAATGTCTCCGTACGAGGGTACTCCTCAACGGTAAACAGCATTGACTTGATTTTTTTTTTTCGCGTTCAGTTTTAATAGCAAAACACATATTCAACCAGGATCTGGTGCTGAAGCCAGGGATGTCTTCGTACGAGAGTACTCCTCAACGGTGAACAGGATTGCCTTGAAATTATTTGTTCACGTTCAGTTTTGATAGCAAAACACATATTGAGCCAGGATCTGGTGCTTAAGCCAGGGATGTCTTCGTACGGGGGTACTCATTAGTACGAGGGTAAACAGCATTGGCTTGATTTTTATCTCTTCCTGTTTAGTTTTGACAGCAAAACACACATTTAACCAGGATCTGGTGCTGAAACCAGGAATGGTCCGTACGGAGGCACTCCTCAACTGTAAACGGTATATGCAAGTCAATGCTGTTTACCGTTGAGGAGTACCCTTGTACGAAAACATTCCTGGCTTCGGCATCAGATCTTGGTTAAATTTGTATTTTGCTATCAAAACTGAACGCGAATAAACAAAATTCAAGCCAACGCTGTTTACCGTTGAGGAGTACCCTCGTACGAAGCCATCTCTGGCTTCGGCATCAGCTCTTGGTTAAATATGTGTTTTGCTATCAAAACTGAACGCGAACAAACAAAATTCAAGCCAACGCTGTTTACCGTTGAGGAGTACCCTCGTACGGAGACATGTCTGGCTTCAGCATCAGATCCTGGTTAAATATGTGTTTTGCTATCAAAACTTAACGCGAACAAACAAAATTCAAGCCAACGCTGTTTACCGTTGAGGAGTACCCTCGTACGAAGACATCTCTGGCTTCGGCATCAGATCCTGGTTAAATATGTATTTTGCTATCAAAACTGAACGCGAACAAACAAAATTCAAGCCAACGCTGTTTACCGTTGAGGAGTACCCTCGTACGAAGACATCTCTGGCTTCGGCATCAGATCCTGGTTAAATATGTGTTTTGCTATCAAAACTGAACGCGAACAAACAAAATTCAAGCCAACGCTGTTTACCGTTGAGGAGTACCCTCGTACGAAGACATCTCTGGCTTCAGCATGAGATCCTGGTTAAATATGTGTTTTGCTATCAAAACTTAACGCGAACAAACAAAATTCAAGCCAACGCTGTTTACCGTTGAGGAGTACCCTCGTACGAAGACATCTGTGGCTTCAGCATCAGATCCTGGTTAAATATGTGTTTTGCTATCAAAACTCAACGCGAACAAACAAAATTCAAGCCAATGCTATTTACCGTTGAGGAGTACCCTCGTACGAAGACATCTCTGGCTTCAGCATCAGATCCTGGTTAAATATGTGTTTTGCTATTAAAACTGAACGCGAACAAACAAAATTCAAGCCAATGCTATTTACCGTTGAGGAGTACCCTCGTACGAAGACATCTCTGGCTTCGGCATCAGATCCTGGTTAAATATGTGTTTTGCTATTAAAACTGAACGCGAACAAACAAAATTCAAGCCAATGCTATTTACCGTTGAGGAGTACCCTCGTACGAAGACATCTCTGGCTTCGGCATCAGATCCTGGTTAAATATGTGTTTTGCTATTAAAACTGAACGCGAACAAACAAAATTCAAGCCAATGCTATTTACCGTTGAGGAGTACCCTCGTACGAAGACATCTCTGGCTTCAGCATCAGATCCTGGTTAAATATGTGTTTTGCTATTAAAACTGAACGCGAACAAACAAAATTCAAGCCAATGCTATTTACCGTTGAGGAGTACCCTCGTACGAAGACATCTCTGGCTTCGGCATCAGATCCTGGTTAAATATGTGTTTTGCTATTAAAACTGAACGCGAACAAACAAAATTCAAGCCAACGCTGTTTACCGTTGAGGAGTACCCTCGTACGGAGACATGTCTGGCTTCAGCATCAGATCCTGGTTAAATATGTGTTTTGCTATCAAAACTTAACGCGAACAAACAAAATTCAAGCCAACGCTGTTTACCGTTGAGGAGTACCCTCGTACGAAGACATCTCTGGCTTCGGCATCAGATCCTGGTTAAATATGTATTTTGCTATCAAAACTGAAAGTGAACAAACAAAATTCAAGCCAACGCTGTTTACCGTTGAGGAGTACCCTCGTACGAAGACATCTCTGGCTTCAGCATCAGATCCTGGTTAAATATGTGTTTTGCTATCAAAACTGAACGCGAACAAACAAAATTCAAGCCAACGCTGTTTACCGTTGAGGAGTACCCTCGTACGAAGACATCTCTGGCTTCAGCATGAGATCCTGGTTAAATATGTGTTTTGCTGTCAAAACTTAACGCGAACAAACAAAATTCAAGCCAACGCTGTTTACCGTTGAGGAGTACCCTCGTACGAAGACATCTGTGGCTTCAGCATCAGATCCTGGTTAAATATGTGTTTTGCTATCAAAACTTAACGCGAACAAACAAAATTCAAGCCAATGCTATTTACCGTTGAGGAGTACCCTCGTACGAAGACATCTCTGGCTTCAGCATCAGATCCTGGTTAAATATGTGTTTTGCTATTAAAACTGAACGCGAACAAACAAAATTCAAGCCAATGCTATTTACCGTTGAGGAGTACCCTCGTACGAAGACATCTCTGGCTTCGGCATCAGATCCTGGTTAAATATGTGTTTTGCTATTAAAACTGAACGCGAACAAACAAAATTCAAGCCAATGCTATTTACCGTTGAGGAGTACCCTCGTACGAAGACATCTCTGGCTTCGGCATCAGATCCTGGTTAAATATGTGTTTTGCTATTAAAACTGAACGCGAACAAACAAAATTCAAGCCAATGCTATTTACCGTTGAGGAGTACCCTCGTACGAAGACATCTCTGGCTTCAGCATCAGATCCTGGTTAAATATGTGTTTTGCTATTAAAACTGAACGCGAACAAACAAAATTCAAGCCAATGCTATTTACCGTTGAGGAGTACCCTCGTACGAAGACATCTCTGTCTTCGGCATCAGATCCTGGTTAAATATGTGTTTTGCTATTAAAACTGAACGCGAACAAACAAAATTCAAGCCAAAGCTATTTACCGTTGAGGAGTACCCTCGTACGAAGACATCTCTGGCTTCGGCATCAGATCCTGGTTAAATATGTGTTTTGCTATTAAAACTGAACGCGAACAAACAAAATACAAGCCAATGCTATTTACCGTTGAGGAGTACCCTCGTACGGAGACATTCTTGGCTTCAGCACCAGTTCCCGATTAAATAATGTATTTTTCTTTCAAAACTGAACAAGAATAAAAAAAATCAAGCCCACGCTCTTTACCGTTGAGGAGTACCATCGTACGGAGACATTCCTGTCTTCAGCACCAGATCCTGGTTAAATATGTTTTGCTATCAAAACTGAACGTGTAGGGAACAGGGCGGGTGGGGCGTTAGTCCACCACGCGTTAAAATATTTTATTCATTGATATTTTCTTTTTTAAATGTGTGAGTATATACGCAAGCTTAACAATTTCAAATTTAGTTTTTTTTTCAATAGCCTGGAGTATGATTTTTGAATCTCATTCGGTGAGTTCAGCAGTTGAAAATGTCAAAATTACTATGGAGATAAGTATCTTTCTACTGCTGATTTGACTTTCAAAAATCGCACTCCTGGAGTATGATTTTTTAATGTCAAATCAGCAGTAGAAAGATGCACGTCTCCATAGTAATTTTGACATTTTCAACTGCTGAACTCAGCAAATGAGATTCAAAAATCGCTCTCCTAGCAATCTTGTTTAGTATGAATTTTGAAATGTGCGCCATCTACCGGAATTCTCTATAACTGCATGCTACTCCCGCTTAGTATTATATCGTATTGTAGATCAATGAAAAAAATGTAAAAAAACCTGCTTATGAAATTGTTATTTTCAATGTGATGTTATGAAAATAATATATTTTGTTGCTCAAAATAAATAAATATGATGAACCAGAACAGTAAAATGCGATATTTCGTCGATTTCAGACAAATTTTACTTCTAGCGGACCAAGTAATGCCATCTAGTGACATTTTAAAAATTATTGTGAGTTATACAAGGAAATAGCGTTCTATGCTTTTCCATCTTCTTTGACATAGGAAAAAAACGACATGTTTACTATGAATAATGATCGACATAAATAGTCATCAGAGGGTCGATTCTAGGGATTGCAATCCGGTGCAATTTTCAATCCGGCCGGATCCGACCGGATTGGTAATATCCATAATAATTTGTGTTTTCATTTTAAAATCTACTGTAAAACAATAGAGGTATTTCTAGCTACTGTTAAAAAAATATTATTATTACGAAGAGATAGTTTCTATCGTAATTATAATTAATAATGCTATAAATATGAAAATTCAATAAAAAAAAATGTGAATTTAATTTTCATATATTAAAAGGCTCCTACTATGGTAGGTAATAAATAATTAATCGAAGAACTAAACGTAAAGATCACAAGCAAGATATTTGAAGAATTTGGTGCTGAAAAATTATAATAAACATTTGCGCATTATTTTGGTTAAGTATACAATTTCCCAAAAAAAAATACAATATCTCTGCTGTAGTTGTGCGTGTAGGTGCGGATTCGTAGCAGGTGAGTCTATAACGTCGTAAAGCGACGCCGAACAACGAGAATTTTCATTAAAAAAACGGTTTTATGCTATTTTCAGGACATTTTCCGGTTCCGTACCGGATCCGACTAGCTGGTGCCGGATCCGGTAGACAGTCAAATTGTGCCGGATCCGCCGGATTACCGGATCCGGAAAACCGGATTGCAATCCCTAGTCGATTCACACACACACAACCCACACTCGAACTGGAGCACAGCCCGGACCATAGAGTATGAAGAGATGGCATATCGGCTTGTTTCTATAGAAAATGTTGTCGCCAACAAAGGGGGTGAAAAACGGGTGAGGGGAGGGTTATACGCTACTTCCCGCTAGATGTGTATGATATGACGTCAGGCCCAGTTGAGTATCTGTGCACAGTTCGATACAACATCTCTACCCCAGGGGAGCGCGTTATTTTCTCTATGGCCCGGACACTGCATTCAAAAAATTTAATTTGACAAGATGACATCAGCACATGCGAAACCAAAGAAATTGAACCATTATGTCTTCTTCTTAGGTAACGAGTAACCAGTGCGAGATAATCAGAGGGCGATAGAGGTGAGGTAAAAATTTGGTGGGAGGAAGGGAGTGTCCATACTGTATCTAGTAATATATACTCTTTCTTATACTGTGGCATCACATCGCTGTCAAAAACATCGATGAGCTCAAGAATTTTTTTAATGTTTCTTTCATCTTTCAGAAATGCAATTCTCTAAGCGCAAACATCGATCGTTACAATCTTAGGGTCAATTCACACGTACCACAACCACACCACGTCGCAGCGACAAAATGTGGTCAAAAAGCCGCTGCGACACTATTCACACGTAACCACAGACGTGTGAATATTGTCGCAGCGGCTTTTTTTCATTTTCAATACAAAATATACGCCCAACCACATGGCGTCGTTGTGGTGTGGTTATGGTACGTGTGAATTGACACTTAAATTCGTCGTTGATACCAAAGAAGATGGAAAAGCATAGAACGCTATTTCCTTGTATAACTCACAATAATTTTTAAAATGTCACTAGATGGCATTACTTGGTCCGCTAGAAGTAAAATTTGTCTGAAATCGACGAAATATCGCATTTTACTGTTCTGGTTCATCATATTTATTTATTTTGAGCAACAAAATATATTATTTTCATAACATCACATTGAAAATAACAATTTCATAAGCAGGTTTTTTTACATTTTTTTCATTGATCTACAATACGATATAATACTAAGCGGGAGTAGCATGCAGTTATAGAGAATTCCGGTAGATGGCGCACATTTCAAAATTCATACTAAACAAGATTGCTAGGAGAGCGATTTTTGAATCTCATTTGCTGAGTTCAGCAGTTGAAAATGTCAAAATTACTATGGAGACGTGCATCTTTCTACTGCTGATTTGACATTAAAAAATCATACTCCAGGAGTGCGATTTTTGAAAGTCAAATCAGCAGTAGAAAGATACTTATCTCCATAGTAATTTTGACATTTTCAACTGCTGAACTCACCGAATGAGATTCAAAAATCATACTCCAGGCTATTGAAAAAAAAACTAAATTTGAAATTGTTAAGCTTGCGTATATACTCACACATTTAAAAAAGAAAATATCAATGAATAAAATATTTTAACGCGTGGTGGACTAACGCCCCACCCGCCCTGTTCCCTACACGTTCAGTTTTGATAGCAAAACATATTTAACCAGGATCTGGTGCTGAAGACAGGAATGTCTCCGTACGATGGTACTCCTCAACGGTAAAGAGCGTGGGCTTGATTTTTTTTATTCTTGTTCAGTTTTGAAAGAAAAATACATTATTTAATCGGGAACTGGTGCTGAAGCCAAGAATGTCTCCGTACGAGGGTACTCCTCAACGGTAAATAGCATTGGCTTGTATTTTGTTTGTTCGCGTTCAGTTTTAATAGCAAAACACATATTTAACCAGGATCTGATGCCGAAGCCAGAGATGTCTTCGTACGAGGGTACTCCTCAACGGTAAATAGCATTGGCTTGAATTTTGTTTGTTCGCGTTCAGTTTTAATAGCAAAACACATATTTAACCAGGATCTGATGCCGAAGCCAGAGATGTCTTCGTACGAGGGTACTCCTCAACGGTAAATAGCATTGGCTTGAATTTTGTTTGTTCGCGTTCAGTTTTAATAGCAAAACACATATTTAACCAGGATCTGATGCTGAAGCCAGAGATGTCTTCGTACGAGGGTACTCCTCAACGGTAAATAGCATTGGCTTGAATTTTGTTTGTTCGCGTTCAGTTTTAATAGCAAAACACATATTTAACCAGGATCTGATGCCGAAGCCAGAGATGTCTTCGTACGAGGGTACTCCTCAACGGTAAATAGCATTGGCTTGAATTTTGTTTGTTCGCGTTCAGTTTTAATAGCAAAACACATATTTAACCAGGATCTGATGCCGAAGCCAGAGATGTCTTCGTACGAGGGTACTCCTCAACGGTAAATAGCATTGGCTTGAATTTTGTTTGTTCGCGTTCAGTTTTAATAGCAAAACACATATTTAACCAGGATCTGATGCTGAAGCCAGAGATGTCTTCGTACGAGGGTACTCCTCAACGGTAAATAGCATTGGCTTGAATTTTGTTTGTTCGCGTTAAGTTTTCATAGCAAAACACATATTTAACCAGGATCTGATGCTGAAGCCACAGATGTCTTCGTACGAGGGTACTCCTCAACGGTAAACAGCGTTGGCTTGAATTTTGTTTGTTCGCGTTAAGTTTTGACAGCAAAACACATATTTAACCAGGATCTCATGCTGAAGCCAGAGATGTCTTCGTACGAGGGTACTCCTCAACGGTAAAAAGCGTTGGCTTGAATTTTGTTTGTTCGCGTTCAGTTTTGATAGCAAAACACATATTTAACCAGGATCTGATGCCGAAGCCAGAGATGTCTTCGTACGAGGGTACTCCTCAACGGTAAACAGCGTTGGCTTGAATTTTGTTTGTTCACGTTCAGTTTTGATAGCAAAATACATATTTAACCAGGATCTGATGCCGAAGCCAGAGATGTCTTCGTACGAGGGTACTCCTCAACGGTAAACAGCGTTGGCTTGAATTTTGTTTGTTCGCGTTAAGTTTTGATAGCAAAACACATATTTAACCAGGATCTGATGCTGAAGCCAGACATGTCTCCGTACGAGGGTACTCCTCAACGGTAAACAGCGTTGGCTTGAATTTTGTTTGTTCGCGTTCAGTTTTAATAGCAAAACACATATTTAACCAGGATCTGATGCCGAAGCCAGAGATGTCTTCGTACGAGGGTACTCCTCAACGGTAAATAGCATTGGCTTGAATTTTGTTTGTTCGCGTTCAGTTTTAATAGCAAAACACATATTTAACCAGGATCTGATGCTGAAGCCAGAGATGTCTTCGTACGAGGGTACTCCTCAACGGTAAATAGCATTGGCTTGAATTTTGTTTGTTCGCGTTCAGTTTTAATAGCAAAACACATATTTAACCAGGATCTGATGCCGAAGCCAGAGATGTCTTCGTACGAGGGTACTCCTCAACGGTAAATAGCATTGGCTTGAATTTTGTTTGTTCGCGTTCAGTTTTAATAGCAAAACACATATTTAACCAGGATCTGATGCCGAAGCCAGAGATGTCTTCGTACGAGGGTACTCCTCAACGGTAAATAGCATTGGCTTGAATTTTGTTTGTTCGCGTTCAGTTTTAATAGCAAAACACATATTTAACCAGGATCTGATGCTGAAGCCAGAGATGTCTTCGTACGAGGGTACTCCTCAACGGTAAATAGCATTGGCTTGAATTTTGTTTGTTCGCGTTGAGTTTTGATAGCAAAACACATATTTAACCAGGATCTGATGCTGAAGCCACAGATGTCTTCGTACGAGGGTACTCCTCAACGGTAAACAGCGTTGGCTTGAATTTTGTTTGTTCGCGTTAAGTTTTGATAGCAAAACACATATTTAACCAGGATCTCATGCTGAAGCCAGAGATGTCTTCGTACGAGGGTACTCCTCAACGGTAAACAGCGTTGGCTTGAATTTTGTTTGTTCGCGTTCAGTTTTGATAGCAAAACACATATTTAACCAGGATCTGATGCCGAAGCCAGAGATGTCTTCGTACGAGGGTACTCCTCAACGGTAAACAGCGTTGGCTTGAATTTTGTTTGTTCGCGTTCAGTTTTGATAGCAAAATACATATTTAACCAGGATCTGATGCCGAAGCCAGAGATGTCTTCGTACGAGGGTACTCCTCAACGGTAAACAGCGTTGGCTTGAATTTTGTTTGTTCGCGTTAAGTTTTGATAGCAAAACACATATTTAACCAGGATCTGATGCTGAAGCCAGACATGTCTCCGTACGAGGGTACTCCTCAACGGTAAACAGCGTTGGCTTGAATTTTGTTTGTTCGCGTTCAGTTTTGATAGCAAAACACATATTTAACCAAGAGCTGATGCCGAAGCCAGAGATGGCTTCGTACGAGGGTACTCCTCAACGGTAAACAGCGTTGGCTTGAATTTTGTTTATTCGCGTTCAGTTTTGATAGCAAAATACAAATTTAACCAAGATCTGATGCCGAAGCCAGGAATGTTTTCGTACAAGGGTACTCCTCAACGGTAAACAGCATTGACTTGCATATACCGTTTACAGTTGAGGAGTGCCTCCGTACGGACCATTCCTGGTTTCAGCACCAGATCCTGGTTAAATGTGTGTTTTGCTGTCAAAACTAAACAGGAAGAGATAAAAATCAAGCCAATGCTGTTTACCCTCGTACTAATGAGTACCCCCGTACGAAGACATCCCTGGCTTAAGCACCAGATCCTGGCTCAATATGTGTTTTGCTATCAAAACTGAACGTGAACAAATAATTTCAAGGCAATCCTGTTCACCGTTGAGGAGTACTCTCGTACGAAGACATCCCTGGCTTCAGCACCAGATCCTGGTTGAATATGTGTTTTGCTATTAAAACTGAACGCGAAAAAAAAAAATCAAGTCAATGCTGTTTACCGTTGAGGAGTACCCTCGTACGGAGACATTCCTGACTTCAGTACCAGATCCTGGTTAAATATATGTGTTTTGCTTTCAAAACTAAACAGGAAGAGATAAAAATCAAGCCAATGCTGTTTACCGTTGAGGAGTACCCTCGTACGAAAACATCCCTGGCTTCAGCACAAGATCCTGGTTGAATATGTGTTTTGCTATCAAAACTGAAAGCGAACAAAAAAAAAATCAAGCCAATGCTGTTTACCGTTGAGGAGTACCCTCGTACGGAGACATTCCTGACTTCAGTACCAGATCCTGGTTAAATATATGTGTTTTGCTTTCAAAACTAAACAGGAAGAGATAAAAATCAAGCCAATGCTGTTTACCGTTGAGGAGTACCCTCGTACGAAAACATCCCTGGCTTCAGCACAAGATCCTGGTTGAATATGTGTTTTGCTATCAAAACTGAAAGCGAACAAAAAAAAAATCAAGCCAATGCTGTTTACCGTTGAGGAGTACCCTCGTACGGAGACATTCCTGACTTCAGTACCAGATCCTGGTTAAATATATGTGTTTTGCTTTCAAAACTAAACAGGAAGAAATAAAAATCAAGCCAATGCTGTTTACCGTTGAGGAGTACCCTCGTACGAAGACATCCGTGGCTTCAGCACCAGATCCTGGTTCAATATGTGTTTTGCTATCAAAACTGAACGTGAACAAAAAAAGTGCAAGCCAATGCTGTTTACCGTTGAGGAGTACCCTCGTACGGAGACATTACTGGCTTCCGCATCAGATCCTGGTTCAATATGTGTTTTGTTATCAAAACTGAACGTGAACAAAACAATTTCAAGACAATCCTGTTCACCGTTGAGGAGTACCCTCGTACGGAGACATTCCTGGCTTCAGCACCAGATCCTGGTTAAATATGTGTTTTGCTTTCAAAACTAAACAGGAAGAGATAAAAATCAAGCCAATGCTGTTTACCGTTGAGGAGTACCCTCGTACGAAGACATCCCTGGCTTCAGTACCAGATCCTGGTTGAATATGTGCTTTGCTATCAAAACTGAACGCGAACAAAAAAAAAACAAGCAAATGCTGTTTACCGTTGAGGAGTAACCTCGTACGAAGACATCCCTGGCTTCAGCACCAGATCCTGGTTCAATATGTGTTTTGCTTTCAAAACTAAACAGGAAGAGATAAAAATCAAGCCAATGCTGTTTACCGTTGAGGAGTACCCTCGTACGAAGACATCCCTGGCTTCAGTACCAGATCCTGGTTGAATATGTGTTTTGCTATCAAAACTGAACACGAACAAAAAAAAATCAAGCCAATGCTGTTTACCGTTGAGGAGTACCCTCGTACGAAGACATCCCTGGCTTCAGCATCAGATCCTGGTTCAATATGTGTTTTGCTATCAAAACTGAACGTGAACAAAAAAAGTGCAAGCCAATGCTGTTTACCGTTGAGGAGTACCCTCGTACGGAGACATTACTGGCTTCAGCACCAGATCCTGGTTCAATATGTGTTTTGTTATCAAAACTGAACGTGAACAAAAAAATTTCAAGACAATCCTGTTCACCGTTGAGGAGTACCCTCGTACGGAGACATTCCTGGCTTCAGCACCAGATCCTGGTTAAATATGTGTTTTGCTTTCAAAACTAAACAGGAAGAGATAAAAATCAAGCCAATGCTGTTTACCGTTGAGGAGTACCCTCGTACGAAGACATCCCTGGCTTCAGTACCAGATCCTGGTTGTATATGTGTTTTGCTATCAAAACTGAACGCGAACAAAAAAAAATCAAGCCAATGCTGTTTACCGTTGAGGAGTACCCTCGTACGAAGACATCCCTGGCTTCAGCACCAGATCCTGGTTGAATATGTGTTTTGCTATCAAAACTGAACGCGAACAAAAAAAAATCAAGCCAACGCTGTTTACCGTTGTGGAGTGCCCTCGTACGGAGACATTCCTGGCTTCAGTACCAGATCCTGGTTAAATATGTGTTTTGCTTTCAAAACTAAACAGAAAGAGATAAAAATCAAGCCAATGCTGTTTACCGTTGAGGAGTACCCTCGTACGGAGACATCCCTGGCTTCAGCACCAGATCCTGGTTCAATATGTGTTTTGCTATCAAAACTGAACGTGAACAAAAAAAGTGCAAGCCAATGCTGTTTACCGTTGAGGAGTACCCTCGTACGGAGACATTACTGGCTTCAGCACCAGATCCTGGTTCAATATGTGTTTTGCTATCAAAACTGAACGTGAAAAAAAAAGTGCAAGCCAATGCTGTTTACCGTTGAGGAGTACCCTCGTACGGAGACATTACTGGCTTCAGCATCAGATCCTGGTTCAATATGTGTTTTGCTATCAAAATTGAACGTGTACAAGAAAATTGCGAGTCAATGCTGTTTACCGTTGAGGAGTACCCTCGTACGGAGTCATTCCTTGCTTCTGCACCAGATCCTGATTAAATATTTGTTTTGCTATCAAAACTGAACGTGAACAGAAAAATATCAAGCCAATGCTGTTTACCGTTGAGGAGTACCCTCAACGGTAAACAGCAGCAGAGTACATTTTTGTATGTAGATAAAACATGGTAAGTCGTGGTGATTCATAAAAACAAACCCCTGCTGTATTAAGAATTGTCAAGCAGACACTTTAACCACTAAGCCAAGGTGTACTCATAAGGTACCTTTTACCTACCTACTTTATAAAATTGCGAATGTAATCTTTCTTTCAACTCGAGAAGCTAAAAGACACACACACTCCTATGTCATCTTAGGTCTACGCACACCTGCATCGAAGTTGAGTTTCATCAAATTTTTCGATAGATGGTACTAGGTATTCCACTTATAGGCGCGACTTCAGCTAGTATAGTAACGCCATCTAATATAATAAGTCGAACTACGAGGTACCGGCGACAATAATAAGTTTTACGAGAGCTTTGTTCTTTGTTTGACGTGAGCAATCTTGCCTACTTTAATTTATCTATGGTTGATACATAGGTAAGCTGACAATTCGGTAATCGCTATGGTTATGTAATGTGTCAAACTCATATAAAAACTTCGTCTGTTCGTTCTGAAAAACTCATTGGTTAGTCAAGTCAAGCCTGGACGGGTATCGAAACATCGCCTCCTGCACGGCAGGCAAGGTTACTCGCCACTATGGCTACCATCTGGCAGGCGTTCGCCGCATTTGACAGGCATTTTACGGTTTATACAGGCGTGCGGCCGGCGCTAAGCTGAGACAGACATTTCTGAATTTCGCGGGTCTCAATAGGTCAAATATCCACGCTGCGTTTTCCGGTACGCGGTCGCCACTCGAGAACTTTTCGGCCCCATCAGTTCTGTGTGTGCCCCGCCCACTGCCACTTTAGTTTAGCAATCCTTTGGGCTATGTTAGCTACTATGGTTCTTCTACGGATCTCTTCATTTCTAATTCGATGTCGCAGGGAAACTCCGAAAATAAAATAAAATTATCTATTGCGTATTATTTATTTAAAGACATACCGTTTTTTTTACTACAGACAGGCATTTTTTTGAACAATCAGGCGTGCACCCTCAACAGGCGTCCGCCCTGACATACATAGATGGTAACCCTACTCGCCACTTCATACAGACAGACAGAATGGATGAAATGAGGGCGCCTTGTTTAACTACGGAATCCTAATAAAACCGGTCAAGTGCGAGTCGGGCTACTCGCGCACCGAGGGTTCCGTACCACACCACCACAGAACACAACATTATTAACTTAGAAAAAAAACTTTTTTTGTCCGGGTCCTTTAGCGCGAGACCGACTCATACTTGGCCGGTTCTTAGTATTTGTTGTTATTTTGTAGAGTTTGCTCTATAATCACACTAAGTTTGACGCTTGTATGTATTACCGTTTTTACGATAGAGGTTGCGTCCTACAAAAAGGGGAGGTGCGGAGTACTCGAAACCGACGGGCATGTATGAAGAGATGTATGGATGTGCATGAGGCAAAAGAGGTATGTAAAGATCGTAGTAAGTGGCGCGCCCTGGTCTCTGCCTACCCCACTGGGAAAGAGGCGTGACGTTATAGATAGATAGATAGCGTGAAGAAAAAACATTGATAAGAACTAGTTTCTTGTTAAGAACCCACCTTAATTTTAAACTTTTTGACATTTTTATTATTTGTCGAAAAATCCGCCGTAATAACGCACATTCTGTGAAAATGTCAACTATCTAGCTCTTACAGTTCAAAAGTTACAGCCCTAAATAGGTTGGACAGACGGACGGACGGACAACGTGGCCTTAGTAATAGGGTCCCGTTTTCACCCTTTGGGTACGGAACCCTAAAAAGTGCTCAAGGCACTAAGCTCCCAAAACCAATACTTCAGCAACGATATTGCTCTAAAATCTAGCACCTAACTCAAGATACTCGAATGCCTCATACTATTGCAATAGCAATAAAATAAACTTACTTATCAGCTATTGTATAAAGTTATACAGTCTCTCACGTAGTTTCTACTTGAATAGACTCTGAAACTATTGTTGTGTGGAATTTATTTTTGTACGGTATATTAGTTTCGAGGTCAGAATGAAATAAAGTGCAATTCTATTGTATGGTGTATGGTATGCTCTATTGATTTTAGACTTTATATTTAAGCTATTAGGTATTATTATTTTATTCTTAATGGAAACTGCACTAGAAAAAGGTTATACTTATCTAAACTATTATAAAACTGTAACAGAAGTGTGTCTGTACATTGAAGATATTTACAAAAAAAAGATTACGATATGGTTTTTAGATGTCCCTGATTCCAAATCACCAATTTTTGGATTTTTTGTCTGTCTGTTTGTTTGTTTGTTTGTTTGTTTGGGTGTTTCTTTGTTCGAGTATCACGCAAAAACTAATGAACCGATTTTGATGAAATTTTTTTGTTTGAAAGCTTATCATCTGACTTAAAATCTGGTATATAATTTATGCGGACGAAGTCGCGGGTAAAAGCTCGTTGTTTATATTGTAGGTACAAAATAACACAATATGAGAATGTTGCGAATAAGTCGTTATCGATTGGTATTGTTAGTAATGACAAAATGATTTTGTATAAAAAGTTTAATGTTTATAACATTGATCAATTACAGATTTTTTAGAAACGATTCCATGTCTGCGTTCAGTTCAGTAGTTAAAATGACAAATTAAATTAAATTAAATTAAAAAAACGGCAGCCTCGAGCACATCTTCTATTTAGCATAAGCCGAGTAGAAGATGTGCTCGACGAAGACCCTCCCGGGACCCTGTGCTCTTTTGCCTTTATGTCTTATTTTTTCTATTTTATAATTATTATTATTTTTTTTTAAGTTTTTTCTCAGTTTGACTAGGCTAGGCTATTGTTAAGACTATTGTTAATGTACCTACACTGTAAATATTGTAAATAAATAAACCGTTTATTAAAAAAATATTTATTGCCTTTCTCTTCTCATTTCTCTTACATTCTCTGGTTACAGAACATAGTATATTCATAGGGTTACAGATACAAAACTTATTTATCTTGTGCACTTACACATAAACAAACAAATTAAAAACAAAAGAGACAATTTTTGAGACCTAGGCAAAAGGTGGGTGACGTCAGCTGTGCTGTTCCGAAGCCGTGGGCTCGTAATATCACGTGACAATAAACTTGTAATATCATTTTATACAGGGAGAAATTAATATTTTATCATTGGCATCCTTTTAAACTAAGTGTCTGTCTACCCATCATACTGAACATCTTTGCTATACTAAAAACTGCAGTGCCTACTCGACTCAAATGTATGCAACAACCGTTTTTTTAACGATCGGTTGGATACCATTGTGGCAGGCTGGGTTTCCACCCTTATGTCGTTGACCTACCAGCAATTCGCACGAAGAAGTTTGCTTCTTCTTTTATAATGCGCACGGCTAAGGAGTGGAACGCACTGCCTGCGGACCTGTTCCCTGAGCAATACAACCTGGGCCTCTTCAAGGCAAGAGTGAATAGGCATCTTTCTAGGTAAGCATGCTACATCTTCGGCCTCATCATCACTCAACATCAGGTGAGATTGGGGTCAAATGTTTACCTATCGAACATAAAAAAAAAAAAAAAAAAAAAAAAATTGTAAAAGTTGTTCAGTTTGATGGGTAGAGTCTTAGGTTAAAATTATGCCAGTGATATCAATTTCACCCTGTAGAGTGCCCGGGGCAGATGAATAAATATCCCTACAGAAAATAAGCTTCAGAAATGCAGCCGTTGTCGGTGCACACACACATAGCGCACGTTGAAGGTCGTACGAACAGGTGCACACACTCAGCCGGGGTATGAGCAGGAGCACCTGTTCGAGGAACTTCTTAGTTATTCTAGTTTCGACTTATAAACTACTATATTGATCAGTGCTGCCACCTTAGTGCTTTCGGAGCTAGATCTAGGGCTTCTTTGGTATCTTTAGCGCCGTATCTCAGAATTTAGCGTCTAGCGCTTTCTTCACTTTTAATAAACCAACATTGTTATCTTTCCTTTACTATATTATAGCTGTAGCATGTACATTTTATGCGTATATATTAAGTATGTATATATTTATATATGTAAGTATATGTATGTCTATTATTATGAAATGCGTTTATTTTTGGTTTCTCCTTTATTTCTGATATTAACTATTTATTTTATATAGCACCGACCCGTTGTTCTTTGTTTAAATTTCCTCTACCCTAAGGTTGTCTGGAAGAAATCGCTTTTTAGCGATAAGACCGCCTTATTTGTACCATTATCGTTTTTTTATTCCTATGCTGTATCTGTGTTTGGTGTAAATAAAAGTATATTCATTCATTCATTCATTCATTATTTGGGTTTGAATATGCTATATTTTGTGTTTTTTTATAGGAATATGATAAATATTAAAACATATCCATAGAGTGTACAGTGTTCGGAAGATTCAAATACGAACGCTTATTTGAAGTGTTATCATTAACTTCACAGGGGATAAACGAATTGACTGACTTAAGGCTACTCCTCCCATCTGCAAGGCTCTCTTTCTTACAAGCAAACTATTACAATTAGCCATCCCGCTTCAATTGCGCGGCTCCGGTCAGAATTTTCCGTTTTCTTTGAAAACCTGTATGATTTTTTATGAATTTTCAAAAAATAAGAAAACCACATCATTTTATATTGTATTGTGAAGAATATTGTAAATTTTCATATTCTTCTGATCAACAATGTAAGAGTAAAACGGTTACAACTGGGAAAAAAGAGGTGACTTTGGAGACGTTTTTCTTCAGTTTTATTAATTAAAATAGATTTCGAGAAAAACCACATCACTTCTCATATCCTGTAGATTGTTCAGTTTTGTTTTCTGCTTAAAAAGTGCCATAGTTAATGTATAAAATGGTTACAAAGTAACTCAAAACTGGGCGGACGCCCCTTAAATTGACTTTATAACGATTTTCGAAAAGGCTGATAAGACTATTTAGAGAACTTTAAAGGACTTTTTATGTGATAATAATTTAGCGCCGAATCTAGCGCTTTTTTGAGCTGCGAAAATCTTGGAATCTCTCGCTTTTACACAGTTTTAGCGCCCAATCGATTTTTTGAGGTGGCAGCCCTGATATTGATCTCCATATTGTGTTGCAACCTGGCGGAAGATCTTCCTTTTTCAATAAACGCGAAAGTTTCAGGAATCTCAAAAGTCCTTTTAACAAATTGAATTTAAACCTTCCAAACTATTCTAGCAAGTCAGCTAAAACGATTAATAAGTTGGCCTAAATAACTTAAGTTGTTGCTTGTGCAACTGCGTGAGTTGGCACCGGGTTATAAAGCCTAATGCTTTATTGGACCAACGCCATCAAAACATATGCCAGTAAAGATATACTACTGTACGAACTTTTGCTCGCGACTTCATCCGCACTGGTTCCCATCGTAGTGTGATAAAATACTAGTTTTTAAGTCTAACTAAAACACTAAAAGTTCTATCAAAATCGGTTCGAATCTCGAAATCTCGAACAAACAAACGGACTAACAGGTTAACATTATTAATATCTTACTAGCTGCCCAGGCAAACTTTGTACTGCCAAAATTATTTTCATACTGAAAAGCATTAGCAATTAAAATAAAAACAGGCACGCGATGAGCGATAGAAAATAAATTTAACCTGTTTTTTTATACACGAGTACCTACTTAGAATATAAACATTCTCTTTTTGTATAATTTATGAGAAAGAAAGTGCCCAGCAATTTGTTTTTCTCGGTCTACGACATGAATCATGCGTGCATTACTTCAATGACTGTTTTTACAAAACTGAAGTAAAAGTAAGGACAAAATTCGAGAAAAAGGCTTCCGCTGCGAGTCTAGAAGCAAATCGTATTTACTTTTAAGTAACAAGTGTTTTTTAACTAAATCGACCCCGCTAAATCCGAAAATGCTTGTTACCAATTCGAAATCTCAGCCGGAAGCGAGATATTCAAGATGGCGGTCAAAAAACCGGAAATCGACACATTTATAGATAATTTAATACTAGTCTAGTAAATGTCAGATTAGGCTGCCTGTCCATTGACTCGGAGCTGGCTGGCGGAGCGGGGAAGTGGAGTTTTACTAACCAACAAGTTTGCAATTAAAATCTCGGCCGAGATTTTATGCAATTCTGATTGGTTAATATTTCCTTGCTACTCCGCTCCGCCAGCCAGCTCGCGTCAATGGACGGGCAGTCTAAACACTCCTACAGGTATATGACTTTCACATTTTACAGGTAGTAATCTAGTATTTTGAGCTAAATCAAAGCACCTTTTTAGCGTAATTTGAAACTGCAACTCGTTCTAAAACACAATGTTTGAAAGCAGTTAGACGCAAAGCGCAGAACTCGACGGTTTGAGGTTTCAAACCACACCGCGTGTAAGTAGCGTAACGCTGAATTCGCATGTGGATTGCAACTGTAGCTCAGTCATTTTACGGCTTGACCAGAAGTGCGATTTTTGAAAATCATACGAGCGACTTGGCAGTAGAAAATGTCAAAATTACTATGGAGATTATGCATCTTTCTACTGCCAAGTCGATCGTATGATTTTCAAAAATCGCACTTCAGGAACCAATAACGAATTTTATATTGGGTTATTCAAGAGCCTATATATATTATTTCTTATTTTATAAAATTTTAAACTTTAATAAAGCACTAATACACATAAAAAATACAATTGAATAAAAATAAAAAGCACACTAAACTAAAACACCAACTAAATTACCTACAAATAAAAGATGTCCTCCAAAGCGCCCACCCGAGGCAGAGTTCCAAGGAGGCTGCCCGCATTGCATCTCTGAATGGCCAAACTAACCCTTTGGGCAAAATAGCTGCCAGCCCTCCTGTCCCCCGTGGCCTCAAACAGGCGCTTCGAGAGGCACTTTTAAAAAAGCTTCGCAGCGGGGCCCCAACAGCCCAACGTCTCCACTGCGAATGGCAGAAAATCATAGCCCTCTCCCAAACCATGATATAGCCTTCTCTTTTCCGACTCCGCTAGCACTGCCGCCGCCCCCGCACGACTACAAGACCCCCGGACGTGAGACGGCGCCAAAGTGTCAACACACGTCACGTCTTATTTTATAGGTTTATATTTAGTTTAAATGTATTTTTTTTTATTATCTTTTAATTAAGTAGATTTTTATTTGTGTGCACACTGATTTTACCCAAACAGATTAGTTTTCCTCTCACTAAAAGGCTTACTGGAAGTCAACTCTTTTAGAGTTAAGTTCGCCTTTGTACATCAAGACTTATAATTTTTTCATAATTATATTTTTGTGTACAATAAATAATCGAAAGAAAGCCAATTTGAGTTTAGAAATATAACCAAAATTACAAAAAATCACTTCAGCAACAATCCCAAATTAATAATTTAGGATTTATCTCGTTCTATAAAAACCTGATAGTAAAAATTTATTTGTACATTTTTACGGCTATTATAACATTGTACACACTTCAAACGTGGAGTAAATATTTTTATCTACTTAGAAAGCTTTGAAAAATACTAATGAATAACTTTTTAAATTTCAATTTCTATTTTATTGCTCAGTAGCCATAGCATAGCATAGCATATGCTCACGACTATATTCCACGAGGGGGTAGTCAGAGATATTCTGAAACTTCAGAACATCCACGTTAGCCGTTAGCTCAGTTGCCATTTATATTGTTAAATCTAATTAAAATGAGTGCATTGGTATTATTATTATTAAGTTACAAGGCTTCCAGGAAATACAATTTGGATGTCTATGTTGCGTAGCGATTTTTTTTCAATTTAAATTAATTGGTGCAGTTTAAAAGTCTCATACAAATAATTACTACCCACCCCTCTTAAACAAACCTCGTAAATTGACTGGGCTATTAACATTGTTTGAAATCTGCTACTACTGCATGTTCTATTTTGAGTTGAGAGTAGGTACTGCAACAAATCCTTTGAAAATGCTAGTTACTAAGGTAAATAATTATAATCATGCTCTGTGTCTGATACAGGGTGGTAAATTTTCTTTATAGATTACTCATTATAGCTGTAACAAAAATAAACCCATGTACGATTATGTTCCATGATTTTTTGTAGTTTAGAATATATTCTAAACTACATATATTCTTCCGGTATACCGGAAGATTTTTTTATCCTTCCTAAACTTTCTGGGGTGGTTCAGGAGTGCGATTTTTGAATCTCATTCGCTGAGTTCAGCAGTTGAAAATGTCAAAATTACTACATACATGGGATACATGGGAGATACGCATCTTTCTACTGCTGATTTGACTTTCAAAAATCGCACTCCTGAAGTATGATTTTTGAAAGTTAAATCAGCAGTAGAAAGATGCGTATCTCCACAGTAATATTGACATTTTCAACTGCTGAACTCAGCGAATGAGATTTTTAAAATCGCACTCCAGACCATCAAACTGAACAACTTTTACTATGGATGCAAACCTGAATTCGTATAAAACAAATAAGCTGTCCTCTCCGCTGTTCCATACCTACTAAACTGCAATCAATGCTAACTCGTCTCTAATATGCAACAGCAGATTTCTTTTTTGCTACGATCGATTTGCTCCCATCGACCCCATAGTAAAAGTTGTTCAGTTTGATGTGTAGACTTTTGGTTTAAAAGGATGCTAATAATATTAATTTCACCCTATACACTATAGTGTTACAAAAATAGAAATAAACATTTAAGGGGGTTGTTTAGACCATCAAACTGAACAACTTTCACTATGCGACCAATACCGAAATCGCGAAAAAAAAAATGATGTTCCATACAACACAACAAATCTCTCGAGCAAAACGTATGGGCAAGCTGTTTTATTATCGCGTTTTCGATACTGGTTCCATACTGAAAGGCCTCCGGTTCAAAAGAAGTGCCTCCAGTTGTTCAGTTTGATGGTCTGTCTAAACAACACCCTTAATAGTTTCAAATTTTTATTTTTACTTATATAACATCCTGTATACAGTCTACAGGGTCCAACTTAATATGCTGACAGTTTTAAGAGGATGATCAGACCATGAAACTGAATAATTTTGCTCTAAGGGACCAATACCGAAATCGCGAAAAAGAAATCAGCTGTCCCATACATTTGACTCGAGTAAGTTTGCAGTTTTGTATGGAACAGACGGAACAGCGGTTTTTTTTTCGCGATTTCAATGTTGGTGCCATAGAGAAAGTTGTTCAGTTTGATGGTCTGATCATCCCCTCAAAAACGTGTCAGCATATTAAGAAGGACCCTATAGGATGATGATGACGATAATACAGGGTGTAACAAAACACCCTAGTAATACTTAAGGGGATGCTTCAGACCATCAAACTGAACAACTTTCACTATGGAACATTGAAATCGCGAAAACAAAATTGCTATTTCGTACAAAACTGCAGTAGATACCGTCTCGACTCAAATGTATGGGACGTTATTTTGGGTTTTAATTTTTTCTCGACGTTTTGGCTCCATAGTAAAAGTTGTTCAGATTGATGGTCTGAACCCCCTTAAGTATTACTAGGGTGTTTTGTTACACCCTGTATAACGCTTATAAATATTATAAACAATAAATAAAATAAAGTAGTTATACAGTACAAGACATGACAAAACATTCGTGACTACACACTAGGGACTTGTCGGAGGTAAGCTCTTTGGTTGTCAACTTTAGTGTCTTGGTAACGGGTACTATAAATTATACGTAAGGAAATGATGAAAGTTTCCCCCGACAGAATGTTATGAATATGATCAAGAATCTAATAATTGACTTGAAAATTTTGCTCGGTTATCATAACAATGTAATCTAACGTAAACAACATGATAATTTATCTGTAAACTTAGTGTAGGTACGCACGGCAACACATCAAGCTATAAAAAAAAACCAACATAGGCAGGACGCGCCACGTTATACGTTACTCGACCTACGCGCGGCCAGCTTATGTTGGTTTTGTATAGCTTGATGTGTCGCCGTGCGTACCTACACTAAGTTTACAGATAAATTATCATGTTGTTTACTTTTGTATCAGCAGGATAAAAAAAACTGGTGTGATTATTTTTATCGTGTGGGCAAGCCCTAGGCCCTGTTTAATAAACGTTACAATTGTAATTAAACATGTAGTAGGTAATGTGTCACTAACATTATCAGCAATGTACCCTGAATTGTAATTGTAAATTACAATAGGGTATTTGAATGTATGTAAAATATAGGATCTATTGATTGCATCCGTATTGAATATGAATTTTGGAAACCCACTATCTAATCAGTTAAGAAAAATATTGGATATTTCAGGAGAAAATCGACAATGAAAATATTGTTTTTGTCGACTTTAGTCAAGTGATAGTAAACGACTGTGATTGGCCGAATGGTTGATGACGTAAATTGCTTCCAGACATTTGCGTGCACTTTGCGTGTAGAGTGAGTGTCGTACATAAATATTCAAAGACTTTTATTAAAAACAGAATATTTAGCCAAATATAGCCGTGGTTTACCAGACCAGTGTCCTGTGAGTCGAATCGAATTAAATATGGATGAAAAATTTGTAAAAGCCGACAGCGGAAACCTACCCAAAGTAGACGCAATAATGATAGGATTGTTTTTCAAAAAACAATCCTGATTTCTATGGTGCTGAGCTTCGAAACGTTAAAACAGTAATGTAATTAGTTACTTACCTATCTCCAGTGAACGCAAATGTGTATTTGCGTTTATTGCCTTTCTCATGATCTGCTCACTCTCCAGCTTTTGGGAGATAGCAGTATGCGAAATATATTAAAGATATGTTTTGGTTGTTTAACAGAGTTTATTCTGTGCTTTTGTATACCTACAATCGAATGACCATCTCAATAGACAAAAATAATAACCTACAGAATATCCTTTTCACCACGAGGTGATAATTAGTTAATAGATCTTTGTCCACATGATTCTAGTACACCACAAACTGTCTAGCTCTTCCTATACTTGACCTACTTACTCACCACTTTTTTCGCTTTTTAGCATCCTTTGGAACCGTCACGAATAGTTTTTTGGGGTTCTTATTGTAGTATTTTTACGCTCGGGCACTGCACACACCTTGTAAGCCATTTTTTTGCACAAAAATATGATTTTAAAACTTTTTCTTAGTCTCAACAGTAGTCAACGGCCAAAGTTTGAAAGCGCGTGACGTCACCATAGATTTTAGCCGCCATATTGTCAGGAAAAGCGTTTTCGCGGGATATTTGAATAACATTTTATGTTTTCGTTTTTTCTTGCACTATATGTAATGGAATGTAAAATAAACAGTTTTTATAGAGTCCTTAGACATCAGTGATTAACATAGAGCAGTTTTTAAAAACCAGTCAAGTACCCTATTGTAACGTTGATTAAACAGGGCCCTGGTGTCAGAGTTTTTTCAGACCGCCTTGCGACCTCTGAAGTGGTTTTTTATGGTAACGACTACTATCACCAGAGATAGTAGCCGGGACCAGCGACTTAACGTGCCATCCGAAGCACGGAATCATCTTTTCTTTTCAGACAATCAGGTGATTCAGCCTGCAATGTCCTAACCAGCTGGGGAGAAACGCACAAAGTGACGTATCACTAGGTGTGTGTTAGGTGATGAAGGATACTAAATGAAAGAAATAATTCACAATTTCTGGTCTGATATCACTCTCAGACCATAACTGAAATTGTGAATTATTTCTTTCATTTAGTATCCTTCACCACCTAAAAGTTATTCAGTTTGATGGTCTGAAGTATGTAATGCATTACACCCTGTATAAAACACCTTCTGAAAGAAGGACAAATTAGAACTACCAATTAAATTATGTATGTAACGATGTAACTTCATTTAGTGGTTATACAGGGTGTAAACTTAAATGCGTTTCAATTATTGTTACGCATTTAAGTTAAGCCCCTGTATAAATACTTACACGATCAAGCGGCTACGGTATTTTATGTATACAGTTTATTTTTATTATTTTTGTTCGTAGAAAGCACACATTTTATTGGTATCGATGCCTTTTATGGATTACGTAAATATTTTATTTCGTAAGAGGCAATGACAACAATAGACACTGTGACAAAGACGTCTAGACGAAATACCTCCAAGGCGCGCCTTTGTGATGTAATTTTAAATTGTTAGTACTTTAGAGTTAGGTTTAGATTTATTTCTGTCTGAATGACATAGTACCTGTAAAGCACTATATCAACCGTTATCGATGAATTGTACCTAGGCCTTTTATACATGTCCAAGTTAGTTCTCAAAGTTACTACTAGGATCACTGTACCAACGAAAGAACAATGGCGAATTTGGACCCAGTTATTTTTACGAAAACTAAAAGCCGTACCGTACTGGTTGGGCAGCGGCTTAGACATTTAATAGGGACTCGCCTTGCGGTAGCATTTCCCCTCTGCCATGGTATAAGATCAATTGATCTTGTGCATTTACACCCAATTTTATAACTTATCTTATCACTAAACGAGACAGCCTATAATAGCGAAACAATAATTTTGAACTTAGAACGTTTGGGGTTCACACGAGACTACTTGTTCATGATTTTTACCATTCAAAATTAGAATCTAAACGTATGGGGAATAAAATCCAAACTTGCGGATTTCATGTTACCTCGCCCCCCGCAAAAAGTGGCAGAAATGTTTCTTAGTAGAATGACACGCGTAACTCGTCCCTATTAAATTGTCTAAGGTCAGCGGTCATAATTATTCGAAACAAAAAAAAATTAAGGAATTTTTTTAAAAAATTCCACATCTACAACGTGTTAATGAATTAACGCAAAACTAGAAATTTGTTTGTTTAGAATCGAGAGCAGAATCGAATTATCATGGTTTCAACATAGGTAATTTTTTTGCAAAATTTCACCTTTACTGAACTCGATGACAACCCACCGCACGGGCACACTCACCCTACTTACTACCAAAACAAGATTATAAAAATGTATCCATGAGTACGTTAGCGCTTTCTTTCAGTGCTGAAATGATAACAAATCACGTTTGCCTCAAAACTTAAAATGCGAATAACTTTAAATTTTAATAATCAAAATAATGAAATTATTGTTGCAATCTAATTATTTTGTTATAAATCAGTTGGGGTGTATGAGGTTTTGCGCTAATTCATTAACACGTTGTATAGAAACCATGAATGTATAGAAGATTGATTAGTGGACTATCTAACCTAACTAATGAGAAAGATGAGGTTCACACACTGATTCAAAGGGTACCTTTCCTTAAAAGACAATGCGGGTTTTGTATGGAAGTTTGGCGAATTATTTTTCGCCACTGGACTTGAGTTATGCAGGCAGACCTGATCCATCACCATCACAGAGATACTCTACACCCTATGAATACTGAATCAGCCTTGCAGCTGATGTTTACCAAAAGTACGCTTATCTCTTATAATATCACTCATCTCGGTTGTACCCCGAGAACACACATCCGTTTCCTTTTACGGGCATTTCCTTGTACGTCCACGTCATGTCGTGGATGATGCCATAGATGGCTAGCATTTCGCCTACTAAGATGTTGCAAAGGATAACCTATTACCCTTATTTATTTTGTACAATATCACCGGGGAGAAATTTATTGGTTGGTTCCTTGTTGGTTCATAACTACCCAAAATACGAACGTTAAATTATGGAAGTAAACGAAATAAAATGTTTAATTAATTTCCAACAAACAATTATTTAAACACTCATCCTGATGATCTTGCTAAACAAATTCTGTCATTTATTTTTAAGTCCGTGATTTTACAGCGCTTTGAAACTGGATCCTCTGAAAAATTACCTCGGACCTATTGAAACCATCAACTCATCAATCATTTTTTAAAAATGACGAAGCGGATTAGAGTTTTTGAGTTTTTAATAACAAAACATGACGTTGTGTTTTGTAAGAATTTGTTAACAACATTTTGGTAGAGATTTTAAGTAATCCACACTACAGGGTGAAATTGATATCATTAGCATCCTTTTAAACTAAGAGTCTAGCCATCAAACTGAACAACTTTTACTATGGCAGCAAACTGATCGGAGCAAAAACATCTGGTGTTGCATACATTTGAGTCGAGTAGGCAGCGGCGACGACGGCGGGTGCACCGTTTAGTGGTTAATTCCCTGTTGTACCTTTTGACAGTTCCTTTGAAGGTACTAATGAGACATTTTATTCCCATTAGTTCCTTTGCCACATCCCAAAGGGTTACTGGGACTTAATTTTGTCCCTTTAACCCAATGTACGCGACTCTACGGGAAGTGCTCAAACACTTGGCGATTTTGATAATAAACCTCTTCATTGATAATGTGAAATACAAATGACATAATATAATCTCGGCAAATAATTTACTATGACATTAGTATGGAACAGCTGATTTATTTTTGCTCCGATCGGTTTCCTCCCATAGTAAAAGTTGTTCAGTTTGATGGCTAGACTCATATTATAAATGTCTGGACCCTTAAAATTTAACCTTGATCTTATTGCTTTTTTAAATTATGTTTTTTAAATTATGTAAATTAAATTAAGTACATTGTGTAAAAAATTGTGAAATGATGTGTACTAACACAGTTTTAAGTCATAAATGTATCTAAGTACTAACAACGCTATGAACATTTGTCTGAAATAAATAGATTTTATTTTATTTTTATTTATTACAGTTCTTTTGTTGAAAAACCTCGTCATTTCAACCAACTTTTTTTTAAACTAAATAATGTTCTAGAAAAATTTGTCAATATCACAAAAATTTATAATACAAATGTTTCTGTAATTTTAACTAAAATAATGTCTTTTTGGACTAAAGCTTGTCGTGCGTGCGTATTCTCTCGGAATAAACCAACGGTTCTCCTGATGTCCTAGAAACTCATCAGTCCAGATTGGGATCAAACCGCTGCCTCCTAAAGGATCCAGGCAGCTCGGCACTAGACCATTCGTCTTTCAACTAGCTCTATTCTATTATGCCGGCTCTTCATTCTCGCCGAGAACGGGCGAGACAGGCCGAGAACGAGAGTGTGGATGCCCTTCATTGTTCTCGTGGCATCATAAGCCATAGTAATTTTCCTTTAAAGTTCTCGCCGCGAGTTCTCGGCGAGGGTGAAGTGCGGGCATTATAATTATATAGCGAAAGTGCTTGAAGTTGTACGGTTATTTATAAATATTTGGTAACGTCAAGGCTTGTTTTTTGAAAGAAAAAAATAAACCACTGTCTTGGCCACCATACAATTGGAGCTTCGTTGCAAACAAGAAAGTAGACAACCAACACACCCCCTAATAGTAGACCTACAACGTAACTCCTTCAACTAGGTCAGCTTAAAAAGTGTTTTTTTTTTTTAATGGAAATTTCAACAATCGATCTTGGAATCCGTGAAGCAATAAAACGCAAAATGAATGTGAAACCTTGTTTGCGAGTACGTAAGGTATGACAGATTTACAACCGCAGAAGATAAAGCTCAGCCGGTGATTTATTCAATTTGTTCAACGCGTTAAATTAATGTCCCTTCAAAATGTGACAGTTGGTAAATATTGATGGTCTTATTTGCGCTCTTATTTTCCCGAATCCGATTTTTTAGGAAAACATTTAATAGGTAAAAGGTGGGCAAACGCAACGCCCAGTCTCTGAGTAAGTTGAAGGTGGAACATATTTACACAGACAAACCAGTGACCTCATGGTATGACTATCAGAGATGTTAACGATGACTGAAGAAATGGGTTAACTCTATCCTTTTCCGTCGCTCAGGAACGTCACATGTTGCTAGAGTGAGTAAGATTGCAGCATATCGACGATCAAAGATAAAATATATAGGGGTAGATCTGGGGTAGATAAATAATATAAAGCAAGACATAGAAACGCTACTTGACATCCATTCACACTTATGACAACCGCCCATTAGAATAACTGAAATGTCAATAGTAAATAGATACCGTCTTGAACCATAATGTCACCAGACCTCCAGCTGGAAAACTCAGCTATTTCCTTACGTTAAGAACGAATTTTGCTTGAATTAGCTTAAAAAGTGGTGACATTTGTTTAACAGACGTAACAGATTAACGTCTAATCTAGCTCTGTCACTCTTATGGCGATCTATGTGCGACTGTAAGGAAATACTATACATGTTTTTGTACAGTTTGATATTGGGTAGACCTCGCACGGAATCGTATTTATTCATGCTCTATCCTTTTCCGTCGCTCAGGAACGTGACATGTTGCTAGAGCGAGTAAGATCGCAGCATCGCCAATGCTGCCGCCGCTCGCGAGATACGCTGTCTTTCTCGTATTAGCAAATGACGTTCGGATGAGCGTTTTATTCCGAGAGATAAGTGTACTTTTTGCAACAATCAGCAGCAAGGCTGATTCAATGTTTATGGGGTGTAGAGCATCTCTGTCGTGGGGGTGGACCAGGTCTGCCTGCATAAGTCCAGTCGGTTTAGGAGTTACTGATGATTAAAGGTCTGTAAAAAATTAACGATCAGCTGCAAGGCTGATCGTATGATATTGTTGTAGTATGCACTGCAGTACCTATGTGAACAGTACAAATACTGTCAAGTTCTATCAGTCGGTTTAGGAGATACAGCCAGTCAAAGTTCCGACCTTTGAACGGCTGTATCTCCTAAACCGACTGATAAACCATGTCAGTTTTTGCACTGTTCACATAGCTACAGTGCATACTACAACAATAACATACGATCAGCCTTGCAGCTAATCGTTAATTTTTTACAGACCTTTAATCATCAGTAACTCGTAAACCGACTGGACTTATGCAGGCAGACCTGATCCATCCCCATCACAGAGATGCTCTTCACCCCATAAACACTGAATCAGCCTTGCTGCTGATGGTTGCAAAAAGTACACTTATCTCTTATACTATTTGCTTGTTTGCTTTTGTTTGAAGTCGCGGGTTAACACTAGTAATTTATAAATATAGTTTCAAATAATTATTATATTAGGGCATGCCTCTATTTCACTAAACAAAATCAAAATTTTTCAATTTATCCAAACAACCCAAAAACTCACTGCACTCAACTAAAAAGCGTCTTAGAGCCCGGTTACATGTTCAGTATTTCGTCATTCTGGTCCATCAGTCTGGTCATGTTTATTTGATTTGAAGGGAAACTGATATACTGAAGCACCATGTTAGTCGGGTCAATCTCTAGTCAGTTTCCCTTCAAATCAAATATACATGACCAGACTGATGGACCAGACTGATGAAATACTGACCGTGTAACCTCCCTCTTACAAATCAACATTCGCTCACCGTAAAACAGTATAAAGACATAATAAAATAACAACAATATGTTAGATAGGAACGCATAAATCTGCCGGCACACTTGGCTGACATGGCTTCAGGAGCTTGGCCACACTCCAAATTCAATAATGGCTTATGCTTCCCTCAAGACATCGTGGATTAACTGAATGCTGTTAACGGTATTAGTCGGTGGTCCATCGATATGATACGAAGGGGAGGATATAACAAATTAACATACGTAAAGGCATATCGGTTATATAGGGCCCATAATTTCATTTGAGATCAGAAGCTTAGCTACAACTATAGCAAATAGATTGCATAATCCGGGGTGGTCGCAGAAAGCCTTGCTACAATCATCTTCCTGCCCTTATTCCATTATTTGAGGTCGGCGCAATACGTCGTCTTCCTCCATTCATCTATTTTAGCCGTCATTTCAGCGCTCACTCCTTTTTCCACATGCCATCTTCCACACAATACATCCATCTGTTCTTTGTTCTTCCTCTCTTCATGTAGCCATTCATATATTCATATTATACATTCGTCATCAACTTAACAGGATACATTTTTAGTCATTGCCGAAACATAACCTTACCACAGTATAAGAAAGAGTATCTATTACTAGATACAGTATGGATACTCCCTTCCTCCCACCAACTTTTTACCTCACCCAGACCTCACCCCTCTGTCGCCGTCGCGAGTCGCCTGTAGCCTAGGTTGTCACCGTCTAGAATTTATGTTTTCGAAACAAAGAGCATAGGTATAGGACCTTACACTCTGCTCGTCAAACTGACCCAGATGATAGAACTAGTTCATTATTTCAAAATCGTTCTTTTTCTTTTCGTGTCAATTTTGCTGCAATTTTGTGTTTCAAAATTTAATGTCCAGATATTCGGCGAGCCCATGTGTAAATTATCTATGGGCGAGCCTGACACCGTCCTGTGTAGCTTTATTGGGGTCCTCTCTCGTGCAGGCGTTTGAGCATAATAGACATTCTAGCAGGTGTGCCATCGATTATAGAGTTAGCTCGGTATTTCAGAAAACGAAAGTGGTTGCAATGGGTCTGAAAATTAGCAAGCTGAAGTGGCAGTGGGATGGCTATACCTGCCGAAAATTTGAGAACTGTTGGAGAGTCAGAATTCTCAAAGGGAGACCATGAATTGACAGGCGTATGGGACGCCCTGCGGCCCGCTGGGGATCTGGAAATGGTAGTGAGGAGCAACTGGATGAGGAGGGCCGAGAATAGAGTTCATATTTCATATTTCATTTATTGCCATCACACAAGTACATACAATGCTAAATACAAAACATGCACTCATATAATACCCTGTAAGGGCACCGCAATAGGAATTATATTAATTACATTTCATTTTACTAAATTAAATTACATTATATTACATTTCATTCCATTATGATACATCACATTCCATTAGAATACATTAAAATACAATAAAATACCCATCTTACATCAAATTCAATAATAACTACATAATAACATTGCAATAACTACATCAAATTAACATTATTATAAAATTTATTACATTTAATCATATACATTATAACAATTCTATTAATTACTTACATCAAATTCAATAATAACTACATAATAACATTGCAATAACTACATCAAATTAACATTATTATAAAATTTATTACATTTAATCATATACATTATAACAATTCTATTAACATAATTATGAGATTTTGGAGATAGCGATAGAGGTGATTTATAATTTAATATTTATTGTGATTATTTTTGGTAATTTATTAGATTTTAGTTAGATTTACTATTTTAAACAATTAAAATATTTTAAACGATAAAAATATTTTTTAAACAATATTTTTATCGTCTAAAAATTCATCTACCGAATAATAACATTTTTCCAATAGGATAGAGTTTTGTGGTGTGCCTTGCGAGAGGCATTATATTCAGTAGTAGACGATGACAGAAAGGCTGATAATGATAATGATGATGATGGCGAATGTTGTTCAGTTTAACGAGAATTTTTTCCGCACTGACTGACTTTCTGTCCTGCAGTATTTTTGAGCGTGAAGTTGTATTATCATAATTGAAGTTTTTTTTTTATTTATAATTAATGGACTCTTGCTTGTGCGTTAGAACTGCATTTCCGCCAGTGTCAAGTAGTTTATGACTTATGAGAGAATCTATCCCAATCTCAGGGATTGTTTTCGATCAAGAACAAGAAGAGATTGAGGATTGCGGAGCCTCGTGGCAGGCAAAAACGCGACGCGCGAAAACCACGCGAGACGAGTGCTCGGGTCAGAACCTGCAACGTGACTCCCATAATTGAAGTTTTCAGAATAGATTGATCTGTCAGGTAGTAATTGCTATATTTTAATACCTAACTTTAATATAATATACCTATTTAAATATTGCCGATGATAAGAGTCGTCGAGTTTCATTGTCGATCTCCAAAAAGTTTAATGAAATTTTTATCAGAACCATTTCAGTGGTATCCTTTTCTGAACATAAATCATCTATCGGCCATGACATTGTCGAAAGTATGGCAAAACATAAGAAAATTTAAAAGAAACTTATTGAAGATTTCCTTTTTTGGATTCATTTATGTACAAAAACATATTGTGAAGCCACGCCACGTGCAGGCTGGAGAGAATGCGATACCAGCGATACGCTATATTCAAAGTTTAGTGACTTGCGAACTATTTTATAGCACATAAACATAAGTAACTTAAGTTTGGTTATTTTTAGGGTTCCGTACCCAAAGGGTGAAAACGGGACCCTATTACTAAGCCTACGTTGTCCGTCCGTCCGTCTGTCCTACCTATTTGGGGCTGTAACTTTTGAACCGTAATAGCTAGATAGTTGAAATTTCTTAGATTATGCGTTATTACGGCGGATTTGTTAACAAATAATAAAAATGACCAAAAGTAAAAAATTAATTTCTCAACAAGAAACTAGCTTTTATCAACGTTTTTTCTTAACGCTCTATCGTATAAACGGTAATACATACAAGCGTCAAACTTCGTGTGATTAAAGAACAAACTTTACAAAATAACTACAAATACTAAAAACCCCCGGCCAAGTGTGAGTCGGTCTCGCGCTAAAAGTCCCAGACAAAAATTTTTTTTTTCTAATTTAATAATTTTGTGTTCTGTGGCGGTGTGGTACGGAACCCTCGGTGCGCGAGTAACCCGACTCGCACTTGACCGGTTTTATTTTCAGTGTAGTCTCATGATTGCTCTTATTAAAACATCTCTTGGCACAAATATTCAAAATCAGAAATGATATAATTAAGAAGAAAAAAGAAACTGGTATATTTTTACAAAACAATTCGTCTTAAAAACTCAATGATCTCAACCAACCTATTCCGTCGGCCGTTAAAAACATTGAAGCACTCACTAAATTTCATTTAAAAGCAAACTGGATACTAAATAATACCTTTACAAGCATTAAAACGGTGTAACAAGTGTAACTCGAGGCTCCACGAATGCGATTTATAGCTACTGTATAACTGTTGTATAACTGTAGTATAGCCGCTATATAACAGCGGCATAAATGGGCTGTAACAACAGACTTGTGGACAGTCGTTTGGTTTTTTATTCTATTTGCTGTGGTTTGTTTTGAGGTTTCATTTGAATGTGGTCTCATTTGAAAGGTGACAAAATTAGTGTTGAAAGCGGGAAATAAAATAAACTATTGAATGGTAAATTGTGGTAGGTGCCTATGAAACTTTGTCTGTATTGACTTTATCCTATTGTTAATCCAAAACATACTCTATTTGAGTCACAAACATCCAAAAATGTTTACGAACCTTAACATCTATTATTATTAGTAGATTTATGTGATTTCCAGCTAATAGATGCTCTATTTGCTTTATAAGAAAAGCTCAAGGTTCATCAGCATCAGCCTGTCAATGCTAATGATGCTCAAAATAGACTTCGCCATAAACTTTACCAACCACAGTCGCTATCCGCTATCTTTCAAGGTTTTTATGTAACGACTACTACCACCAGAGATAGTAGCCGGGACCAACGGCTTAACGGAATCATTTTTCTTTTCAAACAATCAGGTGATTCAGCCTGCAATGTCCTAACCAACAGGGGAAAAACGCACAAAGTGACATATCACTAGGTGTCCCCGTGGGAATCGAACCCACGACCTCCGTGTCGAGAGCCCAATGCTCTAAACCACTAGACCACGCAGTTGCTTGCGTATCAAATATTCAGTGCTGCCAATGTAAATTTCTTGATTCCCCCTGAGCTTAAGTAGGCTCAATTCCCCGAATTTCCCCGATTTTCAATCATGCATTCCCCGAAAATTCCCCGACACTGTAATATTCAAGAAATAAAGCATTTTTTCATGTAATATGTAGTTTTATGTTTCACAAAATTTGTTTATCAACTTCTTTGTCTTCTAATTTTTATCAAAATATCTACAAATATTTAGAATACAATGAGTTTTATTTACTATTTTATATTTCTCCTACACTTTCAATCAATCAATCAATCAATTATACTTTCGTTCTAAGGATAGTCCGATTCGGTTCGAATTTTAACAATTCCTCTTCTTTAGACATCCTTTGTTCGACATTTATCACAAATAGTCGATTCCCCAAAATTCCCCGATTTGAATCATTCCTAACCCTCTCCCCGCACGCACCCCTCATTCCCCGAAAATCGGGGAAATTCCCCGGAATCGGCAGCACTGCAAATATTGGCGTGTGTAGAGGCTCCAACAATGGCGGCAGCAAAATGGTAGCTGGGATCAAATTAGCTCCTCAGGCAACATGTTGCCAACGAATGATCCTTGTATGGACAGACAAAGTTGCTAAATAAAAGCTTCACGTCGTCGCTAAACATTAGATTACATGTTGAGCAAAATGTTCCTATTAGCTTGGCCTAAATACGCGTACAGTAGATTATAATAACGCATTCAGCATAGAGATGGGGTTGGCGCGGCATTGTAGTGCGTCGGGAATGTTCGCGGAGGCACACACGGACGACTTCGACGCTATAACGAGAAAACAATGCGCCTCCATGTTGAGCAGGCTCCGAGCCAGCACCAACGGTCTTCTGAGCGTGTTCAGAAACAGGTGGGACTCCACGCTGTTGCATCTTGCATCACTGGGTGAAGCTCCATGCCTGGTTTTCAATATAAAATAAAATGTTTTGTTACTAACACTAGTTCTAAGATAATTGTATTGGCTATGTGCACGACACTAGCGCCACACTAGCGCGGCGTAGCGCATGAACTATGTCGGCCAGCCGTGAATTATCTACACTATTATAGTACTGTAAAGACTGTATTTGTTCGAGGATTCTGCCAAAACTACTGGACCGATTTTGATAAAACTTTTATATTTAAAAGCTTATTATTAGTGTTAAAAGCTAGCTTATATTTTATTCCGGTACGATGACGGGAGCGGATGCGGACGAAGCCCCGCACAAAATCGAATTTGTATCGGAATTCCCATACAAACTTTTACCTCAGTTTTAACACCTTTGGAGATTTAAAATGCGACAAGCCTTTTTTAAGTGAGCATCTAGATGCCAATAGAAACTTCTATGCCAAATTTTAAGTTAGTACCTAGTCTTGACAGTTTTGGAGAATTCGTGTTAAGTTAGTGTGCGGATTTGCATAGATTCAAGCAAATCTAACACAGCTTCACCGTCAGTAGTTCAAATTTCTGCCACAGCGTGCGCTGCGATCGACTTGACAATTCCCAACACCCACTTCGCACATAGCCAATAAGTACACTTTATGGACATCTAGACTGAAATAAATTATTTGAATTTGAATTGGAATTAAATCACCGATATTAAATTTCAGCGTCGCATTGACTTTCACCAATGCTCACTACCCAATCCGTCGTGAAGTCGGGGTACCCTTGGGCAGGTTGCTTAAGAGGCTCCCCATAGATAAACGCTAGCTCGGGCCATATTTAACTCGTTTTTAGAAGCTATCTTCTCGTTATTTGAAAGACATACAAATAATTGAAAAGTGTAGCAATATTCTTCAACATATCGGCTTTATTTGCTATAGATCATATTTCTTATTTTTGTATAAAATACATATGAAACCTGTGTTCAAAGGAAAGCCTAAATATTGGAAAAAATCTGTATTATATGCATCTACTTTTAAAGTTGAAGTCACTTTTACTTGAGACACACACCTTTGTGTAGACAATATTAAGATCTAAAATTGTTATTTAGCAAATTTTTTTTATTTATTTAATGAGTTAATTAGATAATTGTTAAATTTGGGGCGAATTCTTATGATTTTAGAATGTGATTTCCTTGGATTAGAAGTCTCCACTGTGACATAATGAAGGACAAGCTAGTCAAAAATAGGTATACCTACTAAAATGACGTAGTTTAGTAGAGGTGAGGTGGCTCTGAAAGAGTCAAGGTCGTTCGGTCAGGGAAACCCCTTAAGCTTTTTCACTGGTTCGGTTGACTAAGCAGGGCACTTCATCGTCATTGGTGTCGTCCCTCTATCAGTAATAAGCAGTCAATGCTCTATAAGTAAATGCTGTCATTTTGAAAAAAAGTCGCATTGACTTCTATGTTGTGTTTGGTCTTGCAGTCTTTCACCGTCAAGAGTGTTACTAGAGGAACTGACAGCTGAGAGAGCGAGATGTACCTAGCGGCGCCACTGTATAATAGAAAGAGATACGTGACGCGAGGCAATAAAACCGTTTTTGGGAACTTGTCAGCACAATCGACAGGGTAAATATTCGTGCTCTGTGAATAATTAGTAAATCTAAAGTGAAGTCGTAGATTATTTTGTGAAATATACTAACACTATTTCATTAAATTACCTACGATTTCAGGTTAGATTCACAATTTTACACAGAACTCGAAGTTTTAGGGTGCCGATAAGTGCCGATAAATTCACAAAAAACGGTTTCATTTGACAACTCATATCAGTTACTTTATTCCGACAGGTATAATAGCTTTATGGTTACTCCTGAATTCAAACATAATGTACGAATCAAGATCAGAAACAAAGTAACTTTACACCATTAAGCGCTAATGACAAAGACAAACGGAATGGATTAAGTTATAAAAGGCTCAATAAGAACGGAAGAAAAAGTAAAGACAAACTTTGTAAATTGTTTTAGTTTGATTTTACGAGTTTTTCCTTTTAGCAATTTGTTATTAGCTAGTCGTTGAATTGTAATTGTCTTAATAGTTAAACGAGATAAAAATTGATTATCATCCGATTAACGTCATGCGATGGATTGAAAATAAACAGTTCTTTAGTATATTAATTTCTAATTAATGGTCGCAGGATTAGGAAGTAATTAATTTTACTGAAACTATTCCCCGAACTGTCGTCGATTGACAATAATCCTACCAAATATTCGTATCAACCTATTTGCGTTTGATACATTTTTCCACGTCTGTTTGAAAAACGTCTTTATAAAACACGTGAGCAATGGTGATTACACTCTCGGTTTCAATTACGCCCTCGCCTTTTGCTCGGGCTGCAATCCAGGCTCGAGTGTAATGACAAACTTTTTTCACTTGTAGGTACTATTTTTTTTAAGGTTTAATATCATCATCAGCTTATAAATGTTCAATTGTAGAGGGCACAGGCCACAGGGAGGGTGTATGGGCGTTAGTCCATCACCGTGCCTTATGCTGATTGGTAGACTTCACATACACATCTGTATTTTTTCTTCAGCGTAGATCCTCACGACCTTTTCCTTCACTGTTTGAGAGGAGTCGGTATTACGTAATTTACGTACATAAATTAGAAATAGTTATTTGTTATGCAAGGCTGCAAAGTTGCTTTTTGGCGCGAGTACTTGTATTGAAACCTGAGCGTCGCGAGGGTTTCAAAGGCACGAGACGCAGAATAACTTTGCTGCCGAGCGAAACACACAACTTTTCACCTCACTACAGCGAGGAAAATTTCAATGCGCCAACCTCATTTTTAGAATAATCGCACTGGCCAGCACGAAAATAGCATGAAAAAAAATTTGTTTAGGCTGTTTTTCTTTATTGAATAGAAAGATTCGAATTTTAAAAACTCTTTCCACGCTAGCGGATAAAATGCACTTTTGCACTCAGATTTCGAATGACAAACAGAATCTTTCCGAGCTTGTGAGGTGAAAAATAAATTTTATGCAGTCCTGTCGGAATGGAATACAGGTATGTATTTCTATTACTTAAATAGCTACATGATCTAATAGGTAATCATTTTGCACGTAAAGACTCGGTTAAGCCGAAACAAGTTTCAGCATGTTTTCCTGGTGCATAAAGCGAATCTAACTAAATCCTTGTTATGATAAACCTCTCGCTGGCGTCCATTTAGCTGAGCTCCGGCGTCGCTTAGACGGTTAAGTCGGTAACATACGCATAGCTAAAGTTTATTATGTTTTATACTAAGTTGTTCTCTAGAGGAACGTTGGTTAGGAAAATGGGAATGTATTTAGTTAGGATATAAATTGGGTCACTTTAGGGTTTATCTCAGTGGAGTACACCAATCCGCATTGTTTACGGGCGGTGGAATAACGCCCATACAGCCCTTCATCATAATCTTGTGCTCCAGTTTTTAGCATGCCAATTGAGTTGCTGTACACACGACAAAGCCACAAAACGAGAAAACCGTCATGCGCTAGCTTTTAGATACGCAAGGTAACAAAGGCAGAGGCAAGTCTCAATTTTTGTCGTTGGTGGCATGCTAGGTCTCCTACAGTTGGTACGATAGAGGATGATGATGATGGTGATAATTCTTAGATTGTTTACTTTAACATAACATGATAAATAATGCATGTAACACAAAGAAAGGCGAGCTTGACTCTAATTGAATTTTCTTCCAGCAAATCGTAGGGAGCGATGATGATGGTGATAAAATATGTTTATCGCCGGGTAAGGTGGGACTGGACTCGCAGTACCTTGGTTGGTGTTCTCCCAAGGGTACTAGTTAATTCATCATCATCATCATCTCAGCCGATGGAAGTCCACTGCTGGACATAGGCCTCCCCCAAGGATCGCCATAACGACCGGTCCTGCGCTGCCCTTATCCAACGTTTTCCCGCCGCCTTCACCAGTATGTCGATTCTATAAAACGTACACTCGAATCCGAATCTCGCATAAGAAACTCATCTCACTTCACTTCTGATGAGACGCGAGTTTGATTTCGCATTCTGTAAACAAAAACAACCACTTGCGATGCGAAGTGACCAACGAAATGTGATTCGACGCGCTAGTGCTTGACACGTTGAAGAATTTATCAGCTAACATAATCGATCTTAATTCTTTTAGCTTATTTAATGAAATACTGCTATGGATCTTGTAGATTAATGTTTATTTTGACTAAATTTTTTTTTTTTTTTTTATTAACTATGGGTTTGCTCTTGACCTCAATCCAGTCCTCAGGACGAAGATGGGGTCGTAGATGTAGCGAGCTTACCCAGAAGATGCCTATTCACTCGTACTTTAAAGGAATTCGGGTTGTAAGTACTCGGAAATACTGACGCAGGTAAGGCATTCCACTCCTTGGCTGTGCGCATTATAAAAGATTCAGAAAGGCGCTTGGTGCGGATATGTGGGATGTCAACCAAGAAGGGGTGATATCCCGCGGTGCGTCTGGAAGTCCTATAGTAGAAAGGGGAAGGTGGGATGAGCTCATGCAGCTCTAGGGCACACTCACCGAAGTACAATCTGTAGAAGACCGACAAGCAGGCCACTCTGCGGCGGTGGGCTAGGCTATGAAGCTTGGCCTCCACCAGCTTACTATCGCCAATGAGCCTCCTGGCTCTGCGTTCAACCGAGTCGAGTGCGGCAAGTTGATACTTGGCTGAGCCATCCCACAGGTGGCAGCAGTACTCCATACATGATCGGACCTGAGCTTTATACAATACTAAGAGCTGTCCAGGAGTGAAGTACCGCTTCACCTTGTTTAAGATGCCCAGCTTTTTGGCCGCAGTTTGAGCCTTAGACTCGATGTCAGCGCCGAAGTTGAGTTTTGTGGTCAAGCTTATACCCAGAAGCCCAAGACTGTCGGAAACAGGGACAGATGTACCCCGGAAAGTAGGAGTCAGATTAAACGGACTCCTTTTTGCGGTGAACAGACAAGCCTGTGTTTTGGTGGCGTTGAAGTTGACTAAATTATTGTCACCCCACTGGGAGACAACACTTAAAGTCAAGTTTGTCCGCTCAACCATGGCCTCCCTCTGCGAGCGTATTTTATCCCCGCTGGCCCCTGCGCCAGATACATATCTCTCCATGACAGTACTGTCATCTGCATACCCAACAATACCTGACACAAGGAGGTCATTGATGTGCAGCAGGAAAAGTGTCGCGGAGAGAACAGACCCTTGAGGAACTCCAGCATCAATTGCCATAAGGTCAGAAGAGCAGCTGTCAATGACAACTCTAATCGACCGTTCTCTCAAGAAATCAGATATCCAGCTGCAAAGATCAGCGGGGATGCCATAAGCGGGAAGCTTGCTCAGCAAACTAGCGTGCCATACCCTGTCAAAGGCCTTCGAGATGTCAAGTGATACAGCCAGTGCTTCACCGTGCTTCTCGATGGCCTCGCCCCAGCAGTGCGTCACATACACAAGAAGATCCCCAGTCGATCGCCCCCGGCGGATCTTAGTCTAGATAATTTATGGTATAAATCTACCTACAGCCGTAATACTAAATATTTTAATAAGAGGTGGCAAAATGCGCTCGTATCCAATCCGAGAAAAAAAAAGTGAGACGTAACGCGGTTAAAGTAAACAAACCTTGAGTGATAAAACAAAACAAAGAGCTTTTTGTTTCGTAACATGTGTAATGGAGTTAATATAGAATATAATTATATTTTAGTGAAGTCTTTTTCAGTATACTATTCATCTGCTATCACAATTTATGGTTGAGCTAAAGTTGAAGTGCGAATATCTAACAACCATGGGTATATAAGCTTGCAGCTAAGTTAACATTTAAAGGGGATCAAGACACAAGCAAAAAGTAGATAATAATTTAGTTGTATGAAAAAAACATTATTATTTACTTGTTTCGTGAGTTGTCATTCTGATCATTGTTTCTTTACTTAGATATCCTATTAGGGACCTACATCTTCATTTTCTTTAGTAGCCCATAATTTAAAGTTGTTGATGTTTTGATTGTGTGACTAAGATTTAAATGAAAATGAAAACTTTTAGGAAAATTATTTATTTCAGCAGCTTTCATTTTACTAATATTATTTATTTTATTAAGCAAGGAAATAAAGCTATGTTTTATGTTATGACTTACATTATAATTATAATGCTACCCCTAACTAATTATTTTATACATACACATACATACAGGGTGGTCAGAAACATTAATTATTTTATACCTATTTACAAATATTTTAAGTAAAACAATTCTAAGTAGTTAGATTCAATACCTTCCGTATGGAGATTGCCACAGATGGCATAACCCACACCTTGTAATTTTAGACATTATCTACTTACATAATATTTTGAATTTCATTATGATGTGTTACAATTACAATCTAAACTATTCCTCTATTAATAAACAATTTTCACTTCTCGTTTATTTGTGTTTATAACTTGCACATTTTCGATTCGATGCCTTTGTGGCAATGGTACCGTTATAATCTTCATTCACCTGCTTGCCTTTCCATTTCACGTAAAATTCTGAAATGAGAAATTATCCAGTAAATACCTAGGACATGACAACATCACACATTACATCACACCTCACTAACTAGGTATTTCCATCACCTTAGGCACAATTAGGATAAAATTAGATTAAATACGGGACATTAATAAAACCTATAATTACCTGTTATCCTTGTTTAAATCTTATGAGTACGTTCAGCTAAAGGGTTTTGTAAGATATTGATTGTTTAAATCAACTCTCTTTCTCTTTTCTTATAGCAATTAGGTACCACGAGGTAATATGCACAGTGTGTTTCACCTGGAACATAAAAAAGAAATTAGTTAATTATACACACGCTTAGAACATGGTCCGTAACTTTGTCAAAACTAGAAAATTATTTAGATGTGGATATATTCTAAGCTAAACATCACACGGGCAAAGTAGGTATAGATAGATGCAACTATTGAATTGAATTGAATTGATTTGAATTTATTATTACAACTTTTGACATGATTGATTTAGATTTTAAGATTTTGTGTAAACGCCTGCAAAGGTAGGCTTCAGTGAGACTAATCACTGTAAAACATCTGCTAAAGCTTGTATCCTACCTGAATCCATACACAATAGATTTCATTTCATTTCATTTCACTAAATAATGTTTTTAGTACTAAATAATGTACACAAATAAGGCACAACGGATTTTGAATTGTGAGTCTTCAGACTTGCGAGGAATTAAGGGAAAATCTGGCATTCTTATATATCCTGAATAATCTAATCACAAACACGACATTTACACAAAATTACTTAACTTACCTTTTTGCGAGTAGTTTCGACTCTTAACTGAATGTTGAATATAAGTATCGATCCTTGCAATAATTCTTCCATTAGGTACCTACGCACACATATTATTATCTCTGCACGATAGGTAATTGATATTTTATAGATAGTTCATTGGTTTCTTTGGTCACGGCAAACAGACGCACTTTGTAAAATACCACTAGCGAAATAATGTTTTAAGTAAGAAAAAAGTGACATATTCAACAATTAGGCCCTTAAAAAATAAGCACAAAATCAAATGCGGCTATAATTTTGATATTATTTACAGTTTTTTAGAACTCGTTCACGTTTACACTGGCAAAGGACTAACTTTTTATTTGACATTTGTTTTCGAATGTCGAGTGCGAAGTGTGAGCGGAATTTTGCTTACAGAATGCCACTTGAGACGTCAAACCATACAAACAAATGATAAAGACTCGATAACACTAGTTCATCTCGCCGCCGCACCCGCAATTGTGGCGCTGGCATAGAATTCGTTTAATGAGTCATTTTACAGAATGCCAATTTGCAAACTCACTGCGGATTCAGATTCGAGTTGTACAAATACACCTTACAGAATAGCACTGCAGGTCGTCGGTCCACCGTGTGAGGGGCCTACCCACGCTGCGCTTTCCGGTACGCGGTCGCCATTCGAGAACTTTTCGGCCCAACCGGCCATCGGTTCTGCGAGCAATGTGCCCCGCCCACTGCCACTTAAGTTTAGCAATTCTTTGGGCTATGTTAGTTACTCTGGTTCTTCTGCGGGTCTCTTCATTTCTGATTCGATCTCGCAGGAAAACTCCGAGCATAGCCCTCTCCATTGCCCTTTGGGTGACTTTCAGCCTTTTTATGAGGCCTTGAGTGAACGACCACGTCTCTGTTCCATATGTCATCACTGGCAACACACACTGATCGAAAACTTTCGTTTTAAGACACTGCGGCGGTTTTAAGACACTAGTTAATTAAATATGACTTATCTTTCATCTAACATTTTAGATGTACCAGGAACCTAATGTCATGGTCGCACATTATCTATAACATCAATGACCGAACCGGAATTCAAGCCCAGAATCCTGGTTCGGCAGTCATTACACCAACCGGGTTGTCAAATATCCAAAAATATCCACTTTAGGTAGGTAGTACTGACACAACCATTCTCGATTCCTTTAGTTTCATAGATCTTATCATAAATTATCATCGGTTTCGGCTACTTTCAATGCTAGGTTAAAATTATGAATTCACAATCTTTCCTTTCATTCATTCATTTGTCCATTCATTAATACATCTCATTCATCCCTTCATTTAATCTTAGACACCAAAATCACAACTGAAACTACGTCTAAGCAAAACTTCAAATCTGACCTCTTCTTTGACCTTCCAAAGTCAGTCAGTGATATGAGCCACTCAGAGGAACAGAGGTCATAAGGTATAGTGTCTGTCATAACCTTAATTAAGTGAGAGACCTAGGCTGAGGGAAACAAGTAAAGGTATATTATTCCCACGGGTTTGAACCTTGTGATCGCTTCTATTACAGTTTTGTTTTCTTCGCAAGGCAGGTTAATCAGTATTTATATTGTATACAGTTGTTAGCGAGCGCACAAGTGGATGGTTTCCATGCCACATTCTGCAAAAATCCGCTTCACTGCACTGCGCAGGGTTATGGCGCGCGCGCCAAGCATCCTGACAGATTCCGTTTTTTGAGTAAAAAAGCGGGATTCTTTCGACGAAAACGGGACACAATAAATAAAAGCGGTCAAGTGCGAGTCGGGCTACTCGCGCACCTAGGGTTCCGTACCACACAACCACAGAACACATCATTATTAACTTAGAAAAAAACCTTTTTTTGTCCTGGACCTTTAGCGCAAGACCGACTCACACTTGACCGGTTTTTAGTATTTTTTGTTATTCTGTAGAGCTTGCTCTATAATCACAAATTTGACGCTTGTATGTATTACCGTTTTTACGATAGAGCGTGAAGAAAAAACGTTGATAAAAACTAGTTTCTTGTTGAGAACCCCCCTTAATTTTTAACTTTTTGACATTTTTATTATTCAACATAGGTAATTTTTTTACAAATACAAAATAATTTGTTTGTAAAATTTTAAATTTACTGAACCCGATGTCAACCCACCCCACGAGCACACTCACCCTACTTACTGCCAAAACAAGATTATTAAAATGTATCCATGAGTATGTCTAGCGCTTTCATTCATTGCTGAAATGATGGATGACAAATCATTTTTGCCTCAAAACTTAAAATGCGAATAACATTAAATTTTAACTATCAAAATAATGAAATTATTGTTTCAATCTAATTATTTTGTTATAAATCACTTAGGGTGTATGAGGTTTTGCGCTAATTCATTAACACGTTGTATACAACAATAGAACTACGTTTTTGCATTACCATAGTGTATTACTATAACCGTCTGTATCACATTGTCTGAAACACAGAACATTATAAGAGGGGTTAGAAGTGCAAAGTAGGCGTGGAACGCGTCGCCACAGGTAATGCAATGATTTGCATAACACCATAAGGCGCGCGGCGTGATGCGAGCTAGAGGGGCGACAGCCGTCTCCGAAGCAAATCCGAAAAATACAGGGTGTAACAAAACACCCTAGTAATACTTAAAGGGGTGCTCAGACCATCAAACTGAACAACATTTACTATGGAGCCAACATCGCGAAAAAATTTAAAAATCGGCTGTCCCATACAAAACTGCAGTACCGAACTGACTCGACTAAAATTTATGGGACAGCAGTTTTTTTTATTTTTTATCGATTTTGGCTCCATAGTGAAAGTTGTTCAGTTTGATGGTCTAAACCAGCCCCTTAATTTATTCCTAGCGTGTTTTGTTACACACAAGTCAATTAAGAAATAATTGGCTCTCTTGCAAAATAGCAAAAGTGAGTTTCGATGTTATTTCTAGTGTGTGTCGAACGAGACTGAATTTACTTGTACTTTAATTACGACTACGAATAACGTGAGGCCTAGGTTTTAGTGTTCCTAAAATGTAGTGCCATTTTCACCAGTAGTTCAGTCGTAAAATAGGTCCTTGTTAAACGTTATTATACAATTATCAGGTCCTTGAATCGACTGCCTAGCATTCAAATTAGAAATGTTATTGTATAGTTGGATGTTTATTTTATACTGAACAACTTTCCCTAAGAAACCTATAGAAAATACGTAAAAAAAAAATTGTACTTTCCATGCAATCAGCTGATCGAAGTTTTGTATGAAACTCGGAATTTTTTTTTGTGAATTTCTTTTAGGTTTCTTAGGGAAAGTTGTTCAGTATCATGGGTACAATCATCCCTCAAAGTAATGCAACTGTTTACCCTATCCTATCACCCTGTATATTATAGGTTATTTAATAGGTTTAAACATAAGAAATAGACGAAATCTACTACTACTACGTACTGAAATGCAACACCATAATTTTACAAAGAAAAAGTACATACCTACGCCAGCTTCCTGATTGAAAGATAAAATATAGTTAATCTTTGTATTGTGTTTACATATTAATGAACCTGAGTGTACAGCTACCATTTTGCCTTAGTTCAAAGGGCAGGTTCTTTCAAATCGTCCTGTTTTTGGTGGAACCTTAAGGCATGAAATAGTTATACAGTTTTTGAGAGTTACGCGGTTATTAAGTAATCTAGAATTAAACATTTTAACGGGTTCCCGATATCGGGAACTCATAAATACCAAAACGCGGTAAGAACCCGTTAAAATGTTTAATTCTAGACATGAAAATATAGTTGTTGTTTTAATCAAGAAAAAAAAAGTCAACCGCCGCTCTCCCTTGAAGAAATACCTTTAAATGTATAGAAGTTTTGACGGAAGTCAAATGTGTAATAAATTATGAGGTTTTATAAAAATGACTCAGATAGTATCATTTATTTTTATTTAACGAGTCATTTAATCATTTATTATTAATAAATTATAAAAAAGCAGCAACCCCAACATGGCTGTCAATGTTGTTTAGTAGGAGGAGGTAGGAGGTGTTGCAAGCACAATGTTTTTTTTATATAAAAATGATTAAAACTAATAAATCATTATAAAATAAACTAATGCCTGCAGTTAGTTTCTAGTGTTCCATAGTCCATAATAAAAATAGAATGACGGTTATACATTTTTGGGTATTATGTGCCAGATGTCCTTTGTTGATCATGAACTGTCCTTGATTATTCTTAGGCTCAAATCACGATAGTTTTTACTTCGCTCGATCATAAAACCATGCAAAGATAGGTAACTTTATGACTACTTTTCATGTTTTGCTTAAAGATTATTAACACTATAAATAAAAAAAATACACTGAAAAATAGAAAATGACATTTAGCCCAGTCATTTTACGGTTTGAGCCGGGACTAATTGATAGTTGCATTTTTATTTCGCTATAATATTGAAGAGCGAATTTGAGCTTAGAAATGTACCAAAATAAAAAAAAAAATTACGTCAGCAACAGTTCAAATTTAGAAATTATCTCGTTCTAAAAAACCTGATGATAAATTTTTTTTGCACATATTTAAGGTTTTACCATTATACATACTTCAAAAATGGTGTAAATATTTTTGTCTACTTAGAAGGTTTTGAAAAATAAATTCGTATTTTCTAATAAAAACCATTTTTTTTTAAATTGTAATGCCTATTTTATTGCTCAAAAATAATGTTTATTGTTAAATAAAAAAAAAAAAAGTTGTAAGTTGTTATAAATCTAATTCAAATGAGTGCATAGGTAATATTATTAATTTAAAAGCCTTCTGGGACACACAATTTTGATTTCGATGTTGCGTAGCAAATTTTTTTTAAATTTTTAGTATAGTATTTTTGTCACTAAATAGTGCCGGTTACAGTTTAATAGTCCAATTAATAATTACTCCCCACCCCGCCTTACAAAACTCTATAAAATTACTGGCCTAATTGTCTACCTTATTCCGAGGCTAGAAACCCAAAAATCCAATAGAAAAGATATTGATGAAAAATTCGTTCTTTTACGATCCTGCTTTCAATTGAAGTGGGGACGCTTGCACTGAGATAACCTGCCCTTAATCCTGAAAAGGCAACAACAGTAATAAGCAAGTCATAGCAAAGAAAATATACGCTAACGCGGCCGCGGTCATAGAGTCCTATGAGACGTCATCGCTTATACAGGGTGTAACAAAACACCCTAGTAATACTTAAGGGGGGGTGCTTCAGACCATCAAACTGAACAACTTTCACTATGGAGCCGACATCGAGAAAAAAATAAAAAAATCTGCAGTCCCATACATTTTAGTCGAGTTGGCACTGCACTTTTGTATGGGACAGCTGATTTTTTTAATTTTTTCTCGATGTTGGCTCCATAGTGAAAGTTGTTCAGTTTGATGGTCTGAAGCACCCCCTTAAGTATAACTAGGGTGTTTGGTTACACCCTGTATAGGAAAAGGCTGATACTACCGTAGTTTTATTTTTATTATTTCAGAGACAATAATTGATTTGTAAGTTTCCAAAACTACCCTTTGAACTAAATCCTTCTGTCAAACACAGCATTCGATCCCGCAGGATTGAACCTGTGACCTTAATTCCACTAATTCACGTGAAATTCAATTTGTTAACTAATATTTGGCAGGTGACTGACGTTTACGAGGGTAGCTTTAACTTGTTACAACTTTGACGAAAAATTTATGTTCTAATTAAAAATAGAACAGAACTCTTTTTTTTTGCGTTTCGTGATTAATTTGTTTGCGTTTTGTTTCTGACTTTTTTGTTATTGTTATTTTACGGAGAAAAAGTTGTGTAATGCAAAAGTTATTATTGAGGAATATGGTGTTGAAAAATTTTAATAAACCAAAATATCATTAAAGAAAATAAAAATAAAACAACGTCTTAAAGGTAACTTTACCTAGATTGGGTCCTTGTGGGAGAATACCTAAGATGCTAAAAGTATTTTCTCGGTGACGATATTGTTCCGTCAACGCTTACGTACTTACCGTTTACGCTCAAAAATCGGTCATTTTACCTCACGAGCGTAATAGGTACTCCGATGAGGTAAACCATAGACAACCCGTACAATGCCAAACCATTTTCCGCATTTTGAATTCTCGTCTGCATTCTCAAGAAATAAATATATTGAGTATTGAGTATTTAAATTCCATAAATATGTTTTTATGTTTTATAGACTTTGCTTCTTATACAGGGTGTAATAAAACACCCTATACTTCATTCATCTTATGCTCGATGATCTTAGCAGAGCCTCGGAACGAGTTGGTCTGAAGATGAACATGGACAAGACGAAGATCATGTCAAATGCCCATGTTGTACCCACTCCTGTAATGATCGGAAACTCTGCGCTCGAAGCTGTTGACGATTATGTTTACCTGGGAAAAAAATTTGTTAGGTAGGTCCAACTTCGAGAAAGAGATCAATCGTCGAATCCAACTCGGCTGGGCAGCGTTCGGGAAGCTACGTAGTATCTTCAAGTCCCAAATACCGCAGTGTCTCAAAACGAAAGTCTTCGATCAGTGTGTGTTGCCAGTGATGACATATGGAACAGAGACGTGGTCGTTCACTCAAGGCCTCATAAAAAGGCTGAAAGTCACCCAAAGGGCAATGGAGAGGGTTTTGCTCGGAGTTTCCCTGCGAGATCGAATCAGAAATGAAGATATCCGCAGAAGAACCAGAGTAACTAACATAGCCCAAAGAATTGCTAAACTTAAGTGGCAGTGGGCGGGGCACATTGCTCGCAGAACCGATGGTCGATGGGGCCGAAAAGTTCTCGAGTGGCGACCGCGTACCGGAAAGCGCAGCGTGGTTAGGCCCCTCACACGGTGGACCGACGACCTGGCGAAGGCGGCGGGAAAACGTTGGATGAGGGCAGCGCAGGACCGGTCGTTATGGCGATTCTTGGGGGAGGCCTATGTCCAGCAGTGGACGTCCATCGGCTGAGATGATGATGATGATACTTCATTCCAAATAAGGACGACAAGATTTTCCGATTCCTATTTAGCTTTCTGGCAAATTCTGATTACTAAATGTAATTTATTTATTAGAAATCTTAGACGATTAGAAATATATACTATCCGACATATCTTGGAGGGTACAAAAAAGCTGTTCTAAGTAGTAAGTGTTTCAAGTCTCTGTTTCTGTAATGCAAAATAGCCTTAAAATTTCATTGCTGTTTTCTTGCATTCCTTTCTCAGGTGCTTCAGACCATCAAACTGGACAACTATGGAGCCAACTTCGAAATCTCAAAATAAAAATCTGCTGTTTCATACAAAACTGCAGTACCGGCTCGATTCAAATATTTTATGGGACAACTGTTTTTTTTTAATTTTTTCTCGATGTTGGCTCCATAGTGAAAGTTGTTCAGTTTGACAGTCTGAAGTACCTCCTTAAGTATAAGGTACTAAGGTGTTTTTTACACCCTGTAGACAAGGCTGTTAATCACATCTTGAAAATGATCGTAAATAAAATGAACCTTATGCAAAGTTCGTTGCTCTCGTGTCATAAAATGGCTTTCAAATGTTTACAGTTACCCTTAGGATGTAAAACAAGGGATTTTATTGTTACCTTTTAACCTTTTTGCATCAAACGAGCTGGCTTTATAGTAACGCTTGGAATATTTCGAACGGCTATGTTGATTGAAAAGCGTCGTAAAATTTTGGTAATTTTGAGAGAAATTTTCACATAAAAGTTTAGACGTAAATGAAACTAACGCCAAAAATCAACAATTGATTTCTTTTTCAACGACTTAAAAAAAGGAGGACGTAGTCAATGTATACAGGGTGTAACAAAACACCCTAGTAATACTTAAGGGGGTGCTTCAGACCATCAAACTGAACCACTTTCACTATGGAGCCGACATCGAGAAAAAATAAAAAAAATCAGCTGTCCCATACATTTTAGTCGAGTCGGTACTGCACTTTTGTATGGGACATCAGATTTTTTCATTTTTTCTCGATGTTGGCTCTGTAGTGAAAGTTGTTCAGTTTGATGGTCTGAAGCACCCCCTTAAGTATTTATAATATTATGAAACATTAACCCGCGACTTCGTCCGCACAAATTATATACCAGATTTTAAGTCTGATCAAAAGCTATCAAACAAAAAGTTTCATCAAAATCGGTTCAGTAGTTTTTGCGTGATACTAGAACAAACAAACACACAAACAAACAAACGAACAAACAAACAGACAGACATAAAATAAAAAAATTTGTGATTTGGAATCAGAGACATCTAAAAACCACATCGTAATCTTTTTTTTTTAAATATCTTCAATGTACAGATACACTTCTGTTACAGTTTTATTATTGTTTAGATACTAATAGATACTCTTTCTTATACTGTGCTAATAGTATGAATGTACAAATACACGCAACGACCGACGCCTCGCTCGGTGTGAGAGTCTACATTCTACAACCCACTGAATGTTTGTATTGTGAGCAAAATGTACGCCTGATTAATTTTCAAAGAAGCCATTCTCACTTGGAATGTATTTACATTCTAAGGATAAATAGCTCGAGTGGAGGATTTCCTTCACATATACAGGGTGTTACAAAACACCGTAGTAATACTTAAGGGGCTGCTTCAGACCATCAATCTGAACAACTCTCACTATGGAGCCAACGTCAAGAAAAAATAAAAAAAATCTGCCGTCCCATACAATTGAGTCGAGACGGTACTGCAGTTTTGTATGAAAGAGACGATTTTTTTTTCGCGTTTTCGATGTTGGCTCCATAGTGAAAGTTGTTTGATGGTCTGAAGCACCCCCTTAAGTATTACTAGGGTGTTTTGTTACACCCTGTACAGGGTTAAATTGATATCATTAGCATCATTTTAAACTAAAAGTCTACCCATCAAACTGAACAACTTTTACTATGGGAGCAAACCAATAAACTGCAATGCTGACTCGACTGAAATGAATGCAACAGCTGATTTTTTGTTGCTCCGATCGGTTTGCTTCCATAGTAAAAATTGTTCAGTTTGATGGGTAGACTTTTAGTTTAAAAGAATGCTAATGATATTAATTTCACCCTGTAGACTTGTAGAGCGTGAGGTAAAATTATAATGTATTTAACGTCAACAACAGCCAGCCATACGAAGTCCAGTTTGCTGTTTCAACAATAAAATAAAATCAACAAAAAATTCAAACCGACTTCAAAATTAAATAAACAAAAATCGGTCAAGTGCGAGATAGGCTACTCGCGCACAACATACAAAGGTACAAAATTTTTTTTTATCACGAGACCGACTCACACTTGGTCAGTTTTTATTATTAATTTATTGTTAGAGTTTGCTCTATTATCACACCAAGTTTGACGCTTGTATGTATTACCTTTTTTACGATAGAGCAAGAAGAAAAATCGTTTATAAAAACTAGTTTCTTGTATGAGGACCCCCCTTAATTTTTTTCTTTTTGTCATTTTTATTATTTGTTATTATCCGCTATAAGAACGCACATTCTGTGAAAATTTAAACTGTCTAGCTATTACGATTCAAAAGTTACAGCCCTAAATAGGTAGGACAGACGGACGGACGGATGGACAACGTAGGCTTATGAATAGAGTCCCGTTTTCACCCTTTGGGTACGGAATCCTAAAAACGTACACTAATGTAAAAATTTTCCACCGTTAATTCCTCCCACGATATACAGGGTGTAAATTTAAATGCTTTACAAATTATATTGGTGTTTCAAACCATCAAACTGAACAATTTTTACTATGGAGCCAACTTCGAAATCGCGTAGGTAAAATAAATCAGCAGTTTCATACATTTTGGTTGTTTTTTTTTGTGTTTTCGATTTTTGACTCCACAGTGAAAGTTGTTCTGTTGGATTCTCTGAAGCACCCTGTTTAATATGTAACGCATTAAATTTTATACCCTATTATGTACCTGCGTGTAACAAGTCATCTTCCAAAACATACAACTTTACCTAAGTACCTCAGTTTTTTTGGAATTACCTTCATCTATATAATAATGCTCACAGGCACATACATTGTAATGATCCCAAGGTAAGCCTTAGGCTTTTTGTTATGGGAACCATACAACAACGGCACAAACATATAACATCCATGACCCAACCGGGATTCGAACCCAGGACCCTGGGTTGGCAGTCCGGCGTGGCAACCATTACACCAACCGGGTCGTCATTACAATAATTTATTCAATAATTATAGGAGCTTGAGTGTCCATTGACGCGGTGCGAGCTGGCGGAGCGGAGTAACGAGGAAATATTAACCAATCAGGAGCTCGGCCGACTCTCGGCCGAGATTTTATGTAAGATTGGTTAAAAAAACTCAGTTTCTCCGCTCCGCCAGCCAGCTCGTGTCAATGGACAGGCAGCCTTTCAAATATTTTTTTTGAAGCTACCACCGCGTCGGAGCGTGTTGCCGCTGTAGAGAAGATGCGGCCAGAAACTCTACCACATAACACGATTTAATAAGGTTTCCCAATAGTCAATTTAACCTCTATTGCAAGGAATAATATATAACGTATTAAAATAATAATAGGTAAGCTCGACATCAATCACTCCGCGGTACAGTGCCGTTAATTGCAAAAGTTTGCTCGACTCAGACTCGTCGGAAGCAATTTGTTGTTGTGAAGTGAAATGTGGAAAATTTTCGCTTGTTTTGAGATGTTTTAAGAGGTTGTTATTTTATTATGATATCCTTGGGCAAGGTTATGTTACTTATAATAATAAATTTTGTTTTAAAGTTATAACATACTAATTTCTTGTGTACTATTTTAATTGGGTACAAAAGTTGAGTAGTAATTTTTACTCTTAGACAATTTAATAGGGACGAGTTACGCGTGTCATTCTACTAAGAAACATTTCTGCACTTTTTGCGGGGGGCGAGGTAACATGAAATCCGCAACTTTGTATTTTATTCCCCATAAGTTTAGATTCTAATTTTGAATGTTAAAAATCATGAAAAGTAGTCTCGTGTGAATCCCAAACGTTCTAAGTTCAAAATTATTGTTTTGCTATTATAGGCTGTCTCATTTAGTGATAAGGTATAAAATTGGGTGTAAATGCGCAAGATTAATTCATCTAATACCGTGGCAGAGGGGAAATACTACCATAAGGCGAGTCCCTATTAAATTGTCTGAGTTTTTACTAGTTGTTTTTATTGTTTTTCCCCTCTGGGAAAAATACAGGAAAAATAGGATATTTTGGAGGCAAAATTTGTACATCAATGAAACTTTGATTTTTAACTTTATCTTGGCACTAAAAATGAGGATCTGCAGAGTCCACCCAAAATTTAGGGGTCCTTCCCCCTTCCAGGGAGTCTGGGTACGGGGAACAGTACTTTTTCTCTAAGAGATTCGGCGTATTTTTGAACGCTCATAACTTCGGTATGGATAGTACCTGAGAGCCGGAGGAGATAGTACAGGTCAGCATGTGGTCATCACTCTGATAAAATGTACTCAATTTCAGCTTTCTATGACTTCGGGCTTACCTTTTAGGTATTGATAATCGACAGTGAGCGAGTGAATAAATGACGAAATCAACGAAATTTGCGTATTAATAAAATCTAAAGTAGCAGAGCTATAAATATGAAATTGGGTATCTACACTAATATAATATAATATTATATAATATAATATAATATAATATAATATTATATAATATAATATAATATAATATAATATAATATAATATAATATAATAAAATATAATATAATATAATATAATAAAATATAATATAATATAATATAATATAATAAAATATAATATAATATAATATAATATAATTATATTATAATCTACACTAATATTATAAAGAGGAAAGATTTGTACCTATTTTTGTATGTTTGTATGTTTGTAATGAATAGGCTCAAAAAGTACTGGGCCGATTTAAAAAATTCTTTCACCATTAGAAAGCTGCATTCACCCTGAGTAACATAGGCTATATTTATTGCTAGAAAAGATTAGACGTCCACCCGTGCGAAGCCGGGACGGGCCGCTAGTAATATATATAATCTATCTATCTATCTATATCTATCTATAATATTATAAAGAGGAAAGATTTGTACCTATTTTTGTATGTTTGTATGTTTGTAATGAATAGGCTCAAAAAGTACTGAGCCGATTAAAAAAATTCTTTCACCATTAGAAAGCTGCATTCACCCTGAGTAACATAGGCTATATTTATTGCTAGAAAAGATTAGAGCGAAGCCGGGACGGGCCGCTAGTATTTTATAAACGCGTTGACCACATGCTGTCCTGAAAATTTGAGCTCACACGTAGCCGAAGTTATCAACGCTCAAAATTAGGAAAGCAAGATAATATTATAGTTTAATGACTAACGTGCGAGTGAGACAGAGTGAAAGGGGTACTGCAAAATATTAGTGTTGAAAACTTTGATCACTAATAAAGATACACAAGCAACCATATCGTGTAAAGCTTTGAAAATGGAAAAATAAAAAATGCTATCAAAGAAATAACTCTGTGCATATGGTCTTGATATCGCGCCACCTCTCTGACAAAAAAACCCCAGGGTTCCGTACTAACTTAATTAAAAAGGTCAAACTTAAATTTGCAGTGGAAAAAAAAATTCCACCATACATCGGTCTACATCACCGTCGATACTCTAACTGAAAATGTAAGTTTGTATTTTTATGTAACTTGAAATTAACGATTTTCGGATATATTCCTTTACTTGCATTGCAGGACCTTACTTCTTACAAAATTTCACGATTCTAAATATACTTACCTAGAATATTTTGATTAAAAAAGAAAAAAGAAATAGCTTTCTTTTTAGTACAGTAAGTTACTTACAAAACAAGGACACTACGACCGAGCATAAAACGTTTCATGAAGGATTGACGCATTTCTACTATCTACTTTTGAATAAACAACTTTTAGGTCAAAATGACGTTTAGCTGTTCATTCTGGAAGATTAAGGATGTTTATATCAGGGATGGTTCAGATCACCAAACTTAACAACTTCTACTATGGGAGTACCTAAATCTGGAATCGCGAAAAAAATCAGGTGTTCTACAGGGTGTTAGGAAAAGTATCATTAACTTTTAAACCACATACTCTATTATATCTATACATGTATACTGGGTGGAACGTAACGAGGGTCTTACCTTTTAAGGGTGTATTTCAGACAATGAAGCTGAACAACTTTCCCTAGGAAGGGTCAAAAAAAATTTTTTTTGGAGCTCCCTTAGAAAATAGATTGGCTGATCCGCACTTAAATATGGGAGATCCAACATTTTTTATTTGTTTTCGTCACAATTCGTCATGTTCCTTAGGGAAAGTTGTTTAGTTTCACCGTCTGAATAGACCCTTAAAAGGAAAAACCCTGTTACGTTCCACCCTGTATACAGGGTGAAATTGATATCCTTAGCATCCTTTTAAACAAAGAGTCTACCCTTCAAACTGAACAACTTTTAGTATGGGAGCAAACCGATCGGAGCAACAAAAAAATCAGCTGTTACATACTAAACTGCAATGCCTACGCAACACAAATGCATGCAACAGCAGATTTTCTTTTTGCTCCGATTGGTTTGCTCCCATAGTAAAAGTTGTTCAGTTTGATGGATATAGACTCTTAGTTTAGAAGGATTCTAATGATATCAATTTCACCCTGTATATAGGGTGGAACGTATCGAGGGTCTTTCCTTTATGGTATAAAGGTTAATATACTTTTCCTTACACTCTCTACAGGGTGTAACAAAACACTCTAGTAATACTTAAGGGGGTGCTTCAGACCATCAATCTGAACAACTTTCACTATGGAGCCAACAACGTCGAGAAAAAATATAAAAAATCTGCCGTCCATTAGAGTCGAGATGGTAGGTACTGCAGTTTTGTACGATAGATCGGATTTATTTTTTCTCGATTTCGATGTTGGCTCCATAGTGAAAGTTGTTCAGTTTGATGGTCTGAAGCACCCCCTTAAGTATTACTAGGGTGTTTTGTTACACCCTGTATACTGCAATGCCTACTCGACTCAAATTGTAATATAATTTTATATTGTAATACTTACCTATATATTATTTTTGAGATAGGTACCTATCTGGTTTGCTTCCATAATAAAAGTTTGATGGTCTGTCTGAACCACCCTTGAAAATTTGGAAATTGTAAAAAATCACCTAACATCCATGTAGTCCATGGACTACATAATCATTATATAACACACCTTTACGACCAGGAAACATTCAAACAGCCCATGCACAAGTTAATACCATAACTTATCCAAAGGTGTAATTACACAAGTTCCTTACTTAAGCTGCAGGTGATCCGTTCAACTTAAGTTATGCTTAGTTCTATTATATAGGAGTTGGTACAACAAAGTTTGGAGTTCCACTTAACTGGTGTTGAGTTTATTTGTTTTTGGTTTTCGAGCGCTTAGCACTATGTGCTCTGGGCGTATTTGGACAGCATTAGAGTCTCTAATGAACTTAGTTGGTAAATAATGACATTGTATGTACTCTTTTCTCTTTTAATTCTACGCATAGCTTGATACCAACAAAAGATTCCTCTCATAGATCTAGGATTTTAGTTTATCTAGTGGACTTCAGCGTAACCACGAGATAGTGATATACAGGGTGTAACAACACCCTCGTAGTACTTAAGGGGGTGCTTCAGACCATCAAACTGAACAACTTTCACTATGGGGTCAACATCGAGAAAAAATACAAAAATCAAATCGGTACTGCAGTTTTGTATGGGACGGCAGATTTTTTTTATTTTTTCTCGATGTTGGCCCCATAGTGAAAGTTGTTCGGTATGATGGTCTGAAGCACCCCCTTAAGTATTACTAGGGTGTTTTGTTACACCCTGTAGATACAAAGATAAACAATTTATTTGCTAAATTTATGTAACACACACATAATATTACAGTTAGTTACAAAGTAATAGTTACAAAATAAGATAAGCAGTAATAGTTACAAAATAATAACAAGTGTTTATTGGATTCGTTGCACATAATATTATGTTTGATTCAACGCTTAAGCTAGGCCCCGACATAAATTCAGAGTTCGGCTTACGAGCCGACCATTTTGCTGAGTTGGGACCTTTTTGCCACTGCGGCGCATAAAAAATCTCTTAATTAATTTCCGTTTTGAAAATTTTACAAAAAATGTATCCATGATGTAAGATAGTATGTGTGTCGGAGATCCAAATAAATAATTTTTCTTTCTTTCTTTCTTCTTTCAGTTCACAACAAGTTTACAAAACAAGAATACAGCGAAACATCAATAGAACAACATGTAATTTATTGTATGCTACAGCAGCAAATAGGTCCTAGTTCTACATAGACCTTGCCCGAAAACGCAGGGTGTTGATTTTGAGATGAAACCTTTTTAGATATTAGAGTTGGAGGTATACACATTGTCGCCGCTGGAGATTTTTCCTGTGGGGGGCGACTAAGTGGCCATCCAGCTCATAGCTACCGCCCCAGTGGCAAGACTCACATTTCTCGTGGAAAGGTCGTATCCAAAAGTTCATTTTCCTTAGGCTCCCCGTAACCAGAATTTGGCTTGGGATTTTTAAGGAGGTTGTAGAACATGTTATAAAGGTGAAAGAACGCGATTATTTCAGAAACAATAACAGTTGTGGTATCAGTGCTTCAGCCCTTGCATTCCTATACATCTGGAGCGAGCGAAGCGAGCTTGAAATTCTATTGCCTCTGAGTTTTGGCTAGAATTTCACAAGATGATGTGAAACAGTGCCTGTAGTAGACACTGTTTCACATTTAATTATTTGTTCACTTTTCTATATTTCTGAGGGGGGCAACGAGCTTTCTCCCCCCCCCCCCCCCCCTTGCTACGCCAATGGGTATACAGTTTGAGTGTCTTGCTGCTTTGTCTGAAATATGGTTACGTCAATAAGGACAGCCAATTAAAAACTCATTGAGGACAGCAGTAAGCTAGCGATCTCTTTTTTTATTTAATTAAAGCGAGTAGGCATCTTTGATTGAGTAAAAAAGAGAAAACACGTACCTACTGACCTCTATGACTTCTTTCTCTACGATTCCTCTAGGTAATAGTTCAGATAGTGCAGCGGGGTTTTAGCCATGGAAAAAATTCCACATAATGGACGTCAAGTTCGAGGCCCATTCTGTATTACGCGTATAGTTTTAGCATAAGCATATGCTCACGACTATATTCCCCGAGGGCGTAGTCAGAGATATTTTGAAACCTCAGAACATCCACGTTTCACTAGTAGTACCGAAACTCTGTCCAGTGTGACGGGGGGTGAGCCCGTCGCCACTTGTAATGGACAGATGCCTCGGAATTGAAGCATGCAGGTTTCCTCACGATGTTTTCCTTCACCGAAAAGCTAGTGGTGTTACAAATCGTACATAAATTCCGAAATACTCATTGGTACGAGTCGGTCTGGACGGGGATCGAACCATCGCCTCCTGCACGGCAGGCAAGGTTACCTACTCGCTACTGGACCACCACGGCTTTTTCACTTCTTATTTTATTTAGTACCAAACGATGGCCAATTAGGTACTTATGAAGACAAACAACAAGCAACTGATGGATCGATCTAATTTACATTCCTTATTATCACTTAATAGTAAAATAATTAATCACATTCAGGTATGAAAGTGATTAATAATTATTGACAAAAGATGTAATGATTCAATATGGGCACTTTATGAAGGCATACAACGGAGGGATTGATAATGAATGGTGTAACTTAACCGTAACTTTTGGGTGCTTAAATTATCAAAGAACTTGAAACAAATTACGTTTTGTACTGTCGTGAAGGATGGCAAATAAAATACGACCAGCAGATTTTTTTTCTTCATGATCAAAGTCAAAGTCATTTTTTAGTGTTCCGTAACAAAATTGGAAAAACGGAACACTTATGGAATCAGCTCGGTGTCTGTCCGTCCGTCTGTCCGTCCGTCTGTCACAGGCATTTTTCTCAGAGACCGTAAGACATAGGAAGTTGAAACTCGGTACAGATATAGAAATTGCGGGTCCAATATCATAAATTAAGTAAAAAAACTTAACTTTTATATTGGGGGGCAATTTGGGGAGGAAAAAAGGGTAAATTAAAAAAAAAAATTCTACCCTGTGGTGTGGGCTATCAATTGAAAGCTTATAAAAATACGAGTCTTAAAATATACTTTTCAATTTTTTTATAAAAACTTCAAAATTTTCAATTAAAATCGAGAAATTGCTGTCCCCACCTCTATTTCAAAAAATATAGCCGTCTAAGATCTGAAAATAATCATGAACATCAGAAATAACGTGTAGATGGCGGGAAAATTATCAGGGTGGCTCTAACTAGGATAGTTTTTTTTCTATACCCAAAAAAATTACACCAGTAAGACCAGTGTAAAATGATCTTCAGTTACTATGTGACCACATACTAACGGCCGTTCCCAATATTCGATCTTTTTTTTTTTTTTTTTTTTATTAACTATGGGTTTGCTCTTGACCTCAATCCAGTCCTCAGGACGAAGATGGGGTCGTAGATGTAGCGAGCTTACCCAGAAGATGCCTATTCACTCGTACTTTAAAGGAATCCGGGTTGTAAGTACTCGGAAATACTGACGCAGGTAAGGCATTCCACTCCTTGGCTGTGCGCATTATAAAAGATTCAGAAAGGCGCTTGGTGCGGATATGTGGGATGTCAACCAAGAAGGGGTGATATCCCGCGGTGCGTCTGGAAGTCCGATAGTAGAAAGGGGAAGGTGGGATGAGCTCATGTAGCTCTTGGGCACACTCACCGAAGTACAATCTGTAGAAGACCGACAAGCAGGCCACTCTGCGGCGGTGGGCTAGGCTATGAAGCTTGGCCTCCACCAGCTTACTATCGCCAATGAGCCTCCTGGCTCTGCGTTCAACCGAGTCGAGTGTGGCAAGTTGATACTTGGCTGAGCCATCCCACAGGTGGCAGCAGTACTCCATACATGATCGGACCTGAGCTTTATACAATACTAAGAGCTGTCCAGGAGTGAAGTACCGCTTCACCTTGTTTAAGATGCCCAGCTTTTTGGCCGCAGTTTGAGCCTTAGACTCGATGTCAGCGCCGAAGTTGAGTTTCGTGGTCAAGCTTATACCCAGAAGCCCAAGACTGTCGGAAACAGGGACAGATGTACCCCGGAAAGTAGGAGTCAGATTAAACGGACTCCTTTTTGCGGTGAACAGACAAGCCTGTGTTTTGGTTCTATCTCTGGTTTTGCCTTACTATGGTAAGAAAAGTGTATCGATCTCTTGTTTTACCGTCCCAATAAACTCACCTACGGCTGTAGGCATTCCTACCCCTGCTTGCTACCAGTCGATGGGAGGACGGGTAAGCTATCCGTTGTCTGTATTTGTATGAAGATGACAGTTCACGCGTCCCAATAAAATTAGAAGTGCCGTCTGTCAGTAACATTGACTACCTCTAGTTGCATAAAAGTCAAACCTTCGATTTCGGGGGGTAACAGAACGACGAGTTAAAATAAGCTAGATTCTTTTTGTAAAATTCTATCAATTTCGAATAGAAAAGAACCGTCAGCATATTATGAAGGAGCATAGGTAAGTATAGATTTAGAATAAAAAAAATTATGAAGTGTACCCGATTCTAAAAGTCCCTAAACGGACTACTTAAGTACCTAATAGATATACCTACTTTACCTAGTACTTTTTACCTATTATTTTTTGTACTTTCTTGTAACAATTATCAAAAACGTGTAAATGGGTAATTATTTTCTGAATGTGGTGTGTACGTACATATTTTAGTATGTAGGTAATTGTATAATATAAAAATCGAATAAACTGAATCAAAGAAACCATTATTTTTTATAATAACACAAACAAGTGTAAGTGTACCTCTACGAGTATTTCTAGCCTAATTTAAATACAAAACAAATAAAAAAACAAGATTAATATTACTTCGACATGAAATGAATCACAAAAAACCCAAATTCCGGCGGCAATTCAATATTTACTAATTTGAAAGAATGTTGTCGATACCAAACAGATGTGTGCAGGCGCATAACAAACAAAAAAACAACATCGCAGATGTCCTAAGAAAACGTTCCGTTATCATTGTCTTTTGTCATAGAGTCGTTTATTTCATGTTTCTTTTCTAATTTTTTTCAGACTAGATGCTACCTAGCTTTTAAAACGTTATTTTAAATTGGTATTTTAAACATGTCATCATACCTTTTTTTAAATTAGCGAAAAATATGATAAAGTGCAATAAAACAATGCGGTCACTTATATGGGAGTCCCTGTAGTACTGCGTAATCCGGAACGCAAGGGAGGGCTCGGGTAGGCGGCCTGTATACTGTTACTTGGACTTAGGACGCACTGATCTACATTATTGGGACGACTTCACTAGGTAGATAGCAACTTGCTAATAGTCCAGGATGGCTATCTATTCTTAACCTTAGTTTGAATATTGGGAACGGCCGTAAGTAAGTGTCAATTTATAGTGGTTTCATCAATGACCCATTTTAAACAACTGGTAGTACGGAACACTAATTGCCCGAGTCCCGACTCGTACTTGGCCGGTTTTTTGTCAATAGAGCCTAAACACCCTTTTGGATTGGCCTAGCTATACTTGTATTGTATGGTAATGACTGGTTGTTACTCGTGTCATCATAATCATCAGCAGAACGTTTCCACCCAATGCTGGGCATAAGCCTTCTCCTCATTTTGCCATCCATTTCGGTCCAGGAGTGTGATTTTTTTAAAATCACACGTTCAAATCATCAGTAGAGAATGTCAAACTTAGTATGGAGCAGGTCTACCCAATATCAAACTGTACAAAAACATGGATAGTCATTCCTTACAGTCGCACACAGATTGCCATAAGAGTGACAGAGCTAGATTAGACGTAAATCTGTTACGTCTGTTAAACAAATGTCACCACTTTTTAAGCAAATTCAAGCAAAATAAAATTCTTTCTTAACGTAAGGAAATAGCTGAGTCTTCCATATGGAGGTCTGGTGACAAAATGGTTCAAGACGGTATCTGTTTACTATAGACATTTCACTTATTCTAATGGGCGGTTGTCATAAGTGTGATTGGATGTTAATTAGCGTTTCTATGTCTTGCTTTATATTATTTATCTACTCCTATATTTTATCTTTGGTATGGAGACATATCATTCGATCGTTATTTTGAACTTGTGACTTTCAAAAATCACACTCCTACGTACGCCAATCGCTTGGTTTTCTAATTTTCTCATTGCAAAATGGCAATTGGTTTATTATTTTATATCATTTTAGATGAATAATAACCATTTTATGTAATAAACATACACAAATGCGAAGAAAGCACAAAGTTTGAAAATGTTATAAAATATTTTTAATAGTTAGATATACCTACTATAACGATTAAAATCATAGTTATACCGAACGTCATAATCATAATACATAATAAATAAAAATTAAATTGATCGCCATTCTTAACGTTTGTGTGTTTCAATTAATATCGAAGCAAAACTTGCCGCATAAATTAAACTTTCGAATAACAATTAGGAAGTTACTTGTTTTGAATCTGTCACCCTAAAAAGTTATTGTATTATATTTATTACTGTTGATACGCACTCTTATTATGATAGCATAAGCGTTGTTATTGCTTGGCAACTTATCACGGGGGGGTGAAACGGTAATTTTAGTGATTCCGGTAATTGATTAGTTTACGTTGCTCGTAGTGATAAATTTTGACAGTAACAGGATGGGGCTGAATAGGTGTTTACATAGTAGATAAATTCATTAAGATCGAAAGTGTGTCGAATAGGGTGGTGTACCTTATACTCAGAATAACCAAACGGTATTCGTTGAAGGTTATACAGGTATACGCCCCGACTTCAGAAGAGAAATACGCCGACGATGTAGAAACTATGTATGAGGATATCTCTAGAGCCATGCATAGTTCTAAAACACACTTCACGGTGGTCATGGGAGACTTCAACGCGAAACTGGGCAAACGAGACGGTGAAGAGATGCGAGTGGGAAAATTTGGGTATGGACGACGGAACAAACGGGGCCAACTGCTGGCTGGCTTCATGGAGAAGGAGGGACTCTATATGATGAACTCCTTCTTTAAGAAGCGGGAGCACAGAAAGTGGACCTGGTTGAGCCCGACCGGTACAAGAAATGAGATAGACCTCATCATGTCGACGAAGAAGCAAATATTCAATGATGTCTCTGTGTTAAACGCGTTTAAAACCGGAAGCGATCACCGTATGGTAAGAGGCACATTGAATCTTAATATCAAGCTCGAAAGATCTCGTCTGATGAAGTCTACGCTCCGTCCAGTACCGATCCAGATCCAAAACCCCTGTAGTTTTCAGCTCGAACTCCAAAATCGTTTTGATTGCCTGGGGAGTAGCGTGGACGATTACAGCGATGGGTTTGTGGAAACTGTCCATGCGGTCGGGTCCAAGTTCTTTAAGACCCGTCGTACAAATAGAACTAAGAAAATCTCAGACCCTACTCTTAAGCTCATGGAGGAAAGGCGCGAGATGATTCTGCAGTCTTCAGATGATGCGAATAAATACCGGCAGCTCAATAGGCAGATTTCAAAGTCCGTGACTTGCGACCTGCGTCGGTTTAACACCGAGCGTATTAAGGAGGCTATAGAGCGGAACAAAGGCTCCAAAGTTTTCGCAAGGGATCTGTCTATTGGGCAAAGCCAGCTATCAAAGCTGAAGACTGAGGATGGCAGAATCGTATCGTCCAAGCCTGAGCTTCTGAGAGAGGTTGAGAAGTTCTATGGACAGTTATACACGTCAACACGAAGACCCGCTACAGATCTGGCTAACGACCCAAGAGCTAGATTGACCCGGCACTACACAGAAGATATTCCGGACGTCAGCCTGTACGAGATTAGTATGGCTCTCAAACAGCTAAAGAACAACAAGGCGCCGGGTGATGATGGGATTACGGCCGAGCTTCTGAAGGCGGGTGGAAAACCGGTCCTGAAGGCCCTTCAGAAGCTGTTCGATTCCGTCATACTCGAGGGCAAAACGCCGCAGGCATGGAACAGAAGTCTGGTGGTGCTCTTCTTCAAAAAGGGCGATAATGCCCTGTTGAAGAACTATAGGCCCATTTCCCTTCTTAGCCATGTCTACAAGCTGTTTTCGAGAGTCATTACGAACCGTCTCGCGCGCAGGTTTGACGATTTCCAGCCTCCCGAACAGGCCGGTTTCCGAAAGGGCTTTAGCACTGTGGACCACATACATACGCTTCGGCAAGTTATACAGAAGACTGAAGAGTATAACCTGCCCCTTTGCTTGGCGTACGTGGACTACGAGAAAGCCTTTGATTCGATCGAGACTTGGGCTGTACTGCAGTCTCTTCAGCGTTGCCAAGTAGACTACCGGTACATCGAAGTGCTGAAATGCTTGTACAAAAACGCCACTATGTCAGTCCGACTACAGGACCAGAACTCGAAACCTATCCTACTGCAGCGAGGCGTGAGGCAGGGAGACGTTATATCTCCGAAACTGTTCACCGCTGCACTGGAAGATGTTTTCAAGGTTCTGGACTGGAAAGGGCTAGGCATCAACATAAACGGCGAGTACATCAGTCACCTTCGGTTTGCCGATGATATAGTCATCATGGCGGAGACTATGGAGGAGCTCAGTCAAATGCTCGATGATCTCAGCAGAGCCTCCGAACGAGTTGGTCTGAAAATGAACATGGACAAGACGAAGATCATGTCAAATGACCATGTTGTACCCACTCCTGTAATGATCGGAAACTCTGCGCTCGAAGTTGTTGACCATTATGTCTACCTGGGACAAACTATTCAGTTAGGTAAGTCCAACTTCGAGAAAGAGATCAACCGTCGAATCCAACTCGGCTGGGCAGCGTTCGGGAAGCTACGTAGTATCTTCACGTCCCAAATACCGCAGTGTCTTAAAACGAAAGTCTTCGATCAGTGTGTGTTGCCAGTGATGACATATGGAACAGAGACGTGGTCGTTCACTCAAGGCCTCATAAAAAGGCTGAAAGTCACCCAAAGGGCAATGGAGAGGGCTATGCTCGGAGTTTCCCTGCGAGATCGAATCAGAAATGAAGAGATCCGCAGAAGAACCAGGGTAACTGACATAGCCCAAAGAGTTGCTAAACTTAAGTGGCAGTGGGCGGGGCACATTGCTCGCAGAACCGATGGCCGGTGGGGCCGAAAAGTTCTCGAGTGGCGACCGCGTACCGGAAAGCGCAGCGTGGGTAGGCCCCTCACACGGTGGACCGACGACCTGGTGAAGGTGGCGGGAAAACGTTGGATGAGGGCAGCGCAGGACCGGTCGTTATGGCGATCCTTGGGGGAGGCCTATGTCCAGCAGTGGACGTCCATCGGCTGAGATGATGATGATGATGATGATAGTAGATAACTAATGCATGTCGTTGGTTGCCGAACATTAATTTACAGTTTAGAAATTAACGTGCGTGATACCTCTACTATGAATGTGATATTTATCCGTGGGTTGAGAATAGGGTTTCATGTGTTGTTGTTTTTGGAAAAGGTATTAAGTATAACTCTTATACAGGGTGTACAATAAAATGGGACAGCTACTTAAAGGGGTGCTTCAGACCATCAAACTGAACAACTTTCTCTATGGGACCAATATCGAAATCGCGAAAAAAAAATCTGCCGTCCCATACATTTCAGTCGAGTTATGTTTGCAATTTTGTATGGGAGAGCGGATTTTTTTTTTGCGATTTCTATATTGGTCCCATAGAGAAAGTTGTTCAGTTTGATGGTCTGAAGCACCCCTTTAAGTAGCTGTCCCATTTTATTGTTCACCCTGTATATTCCGTGGTATTATTAACATTTTGTAGTGGGTTTGTTCACGGTTTCAATGGCATACGGTATGGTGTTCAGGTTATTTATGATAAAGGTGAGCCTTGTTACAACTAAGCATTTAAAAACATGTTTGTATCGCTGTAGCAAAATTTCTGAACACCTCTAAAGGGATTGTGGTCTTGAGATTATGTTTGTAAAGTTACAATACAATGGTACCGATTCGGACTGTGCCACGACTTAACTTAACTAAATTTATTCCTGTCATTTTCAAAAATAAGATTAAGAAAAGAGACAGAAAACCAACAGCTGACTTTAGTGCTGTCAAGTGACGTTACACGCCCAAAAACGCCTTAAATAAGATGGCGTACACTATGATGGCATCTTATTTTGGGCGTGTAACGTCACTTTGACAGCACTAAAGTCAGTTGTTGGTTTTCTGTCTCTTTTCTTAATCTTATTTTAGAAAGTGACAGGAATAAATTTAGTTAAGTTAAGTCGTGGCACAGTCCGAATCGGTACCAATACGTATTTAGAGTTAAATACTAGGACTAACATAGTATAATCTCCATCGCTTTTGATTTAAAAAGGCATTTAAAATGAAATCCTCTACACTCAAGTAATACCATAATTTGAGAACCCAATAGCTCCGTTTTGGTAGTGAACCTGTCTACTGATCTGAGGTTTGCGTTTGAATCCAACAAGGGTTTGTTTGTTTGTTTGTGTCTATAATTATTATTTGTATTCTAGTATATCATCATCATCATCAGCCTATAAACGTCCCACTGCAGGGCACAGGCCTACCCTCAAGGAGGGTGTATGGGCATTAGTCCACCACGCGTGCCCAATGCGGATTGGTAGACTTCACATACACATCAGAATTTCTTCTTCAGTGTATGCAGATTTCCTCACGATGTTTTCCTTCACCGTTTGAGAGCAGTCGGTTTTACGTACATAAGTTAGAAAAACTCATTGGTACATGGCATGTTGTCCGTGCGGATTCGAACCCGGACCCCCATAATTGGGAGTCCATACCTCTCCGCAACGCGCCACCGACGCTCTAGTATATCGTTGCCTGGTTATTATTGTACAAGTCATTATACAGGGTGTAATAAAACACCCTAGCAATAGGTACTTAAGAGGGTGCTTCAGACCATCAAACTGAACAACTTTCACTATGGAGCTAACTTCGAAATTGCGAAATAAAAATCTGCTGTTTTATACACAGTGCAGTACTATAATGTGCTGTGGCAGTACCGACTTGACGCAAATAAATGTATGATTTTGAAGTTGGCTCCATGGTGAGAGTTGGTCAGTTTGATGGTCTGAAGCGAACCCTTTTAAGTATTACTAATTAGTGTGTTTTGTGACACCTTGATCAAGCTAGATTCCCACATACCCGCACCAAGCGCCATTCCGATTCTTTTATAATGCGCACAGCCAAGTAGTGGAATGCCCTGCCTGCGTCAGTATTTCCGAGCGCTTACAACCCGAATTCCTTTAAAGTACGAGTGAATAGGCTTCTTCTGGGTAAGCTCGCTACATCTTCGACCCCATCTTCGTCCTGAGGACTGGATTGAGGTCAAGAGCAAACCCATCCTTGATTTAAAAAAAAAAAAAAAAGATTCTGTTACGTACTATAATCTATGTGTAATATGATCTATGTAGGTATACTAAACAATTATAAATTGTAATTGTAGAATTGTAAAGTAAATGCTCTGCATGCCCTCTCTCCAATTAAATATTGCATGCTCATGGGCAGATCACAGAGCTCTATCTAAAATACCGTTCACCACCTTTATATTACCTGGGTCAAAATAAAGTCTTTGAAGTTTGGTACTTTAAATGCCCAAGATTTTTATTTATCACGTTCACGTAAGACACACACACACACACACACACACACACACCCACACACCCCACACAGATTTTCCAGTCTCATTCAAAGTACCAGAATCTAGCCCGGACTTTCAAAGAGTTTAAAACACAACATAAACTTAGTTTCCTCAATCAGAAGATATTAAAGCAAATTTAAAGTTTTCTTACCTCTCGGTCTGTGCTCTAATTCATAATTATCTCAACTTTAAATAAACCAACCATAATTATGAGTAAAATGTGTCCCGTAAAATTTTCATCTCGTAACCAGTGGACATTGTCTCCCGTGCCATATGCGTCCAGGGTTACCATATCTCAGGATTAATCCTGAGATTGACGGATTTTTAGGTTCCTGACAGGATTACGGCCGGATTTTGGAATTCTTCAGATTTTTAGATTTTTTCATTAAATATAAGAGTAAATTTTTCAGATTTATCATCTAATCTCTTTGGTGTTTACAATCAACTTTTATTTAGTGAATTGCACATTATACAGGGTGTAACAATACACCCTAGTAATACTTAAGGAGGTACTCCAGACCGTCAAACTGAACAACTTTCACTATGGAGCCAACATCGAGAGAAAATAAAAAAAAATCTGCTGTCCCATACAAAACTGCACTACCGACTCGACTAAAATGTATGGGACAGCAGATTTTTTTATTTTTTCTCTCGATGTTGGCTCCATAGTGAAAGTTGTTCAGTTTGACGGTCTGGACTGGAGCACCTCCTTAAGTATTACTAGGGTGTATTGTTACACCCTGTAATCAATAATAATTTATTAGAGGGTCTACTCTTGCACTTTGGATTTTCGATATAAATCGACAAAGATTTCGTTCAAATGTAAACTCTATTCCAATGAAGTCCCGTTAAAACTCTATGATAATATCGAAAATCGAAAGTCCGTTCAGGTTTATTGTACTTGCTTTGTCCTTAGGAAGGCCGGTGGGTCTTTAATTATCTATATTTTAATATTATAAAGAGGTTAAATGTGTTTGTTTGTTTGTATGTAGGGGGTAATCTCTGGAACTGCTGATCTGTAAAAATTATTTCACTAATAGAAAGCTACACTTTTCCCGTGTAATAGAGGATATATACCTATATTTTTTGATACGTGAAGAGAAAGTCGCGGGCAAAAGCTATTGTTTTATCAATCTACGTTGAGTTGTTAATTACGTTTGGGACAAAATCTCAGGACTTTTCTATGGAAATCAGGGACTTTAAAATTTTCCATCTGGTAACCCAATATTCGTCACGTTTTTTATTCACTTGCCCATAATATATGCGGGTAGGGGATAATTTGGTGAGGGTAGAGAGGAATGGACATTTGCGTATAACATCAAGTGGAAATTTAGGCGCGTTTTTTGTGCTCGTTTGGGCGTTGTAACATTTTTTGAGGACTCTTTTTGGGGTAAGTGCTATTGTTGGTGAAGGTAAAGGTTTTTTTTATATCTAAGTGGGGTATTATTTTAATGCAGAAATATTTTTTCTTTAGAGATCTACCAGTGAACTAGAAAAACTAGAGAACGAAAGGTTTTTGATAAATCAGAAATATAAGTGTCATAGAGAAAGTTGTGTTTACATGTAGGGTTGCCAGGTCTTAAAACCGAATAGCCGGACAGATCAGCCAGTTTGGCCGGACATTTGGGTAAAAAGGCCGGACACCCTTAATTATTGAGGATTTTGATACGACAACAAAATATTTATGCGAAACCAGGCTTTTTTGACCATTTACCACAAAATCTTCTTATTCTAATGAAACAATGCAATGGCAATCAAAATTAAACAAAACAATACTTCTTCACTAATTAATGAACTTTGAAGTAATTGAAACAAAAATAATCAACATTTTTGGTGGCCAGATAATAAATAACGCTCACAGTCGTCTGGCGTCTGCATCTACAACATATAACATCCATGACCGAAACGGGATTCGAACCCAGGACCCTGGTTTGGCAGTCCGGCGTGGCAACCATTACACCAACCGGGTCGTCAAGACTGGTACAAAACTTCATAGAATGTATCCAATATTGCTCTACGAATTGGGATATAGTTAGGGTGAAATTGATATCATTAGCATCCTTTTTTTTAAACTAAGAGTCTACCTATCAAACTTAGCAAATGCTTTAGAAGCTGTTTCCTTTAAAATCGGGTAGACTGGTTAAATGTAAAAGCCTAACAAAAGCCGGATAGGCCGGACACCGTCTAATTTGGCCGGACACACATCCAAAAAGCCTAACTATGTCCGGCTTCATCCGGACGCCTGGCAACGCTATTTACATGGATGGTTTGATCATCCCCTTATAAAAAGGGTCGGAATATTACCTAAGTTTAGTATCGACCGGCACCGTGCAAATTCTCAATCAAAGCTTCAGATTTAATAATTCCCTCAAACGAAGTAGGTATTCATATCTAAACTCGTTATAAAATTAGAAAAACCGGCCAAGTACGAGTCGGGACTCGGGCAATTAGTGTTCCGTACTACCAGTTGTTTAACATGGGTCATTGATGACAACGACTATAAATTGACACTTACTTAGTATGTGGTCACATAGTAATTGAAGATCATTTTACACTGGTCTCACTGGTGTTAGTTTTTTATGTATAGAAAAAAACTATCCTAGTTAAAGCCATCTTAATAATTATCCCGCCTTCTACACGATATTTCTGATGTTCGGAATTTTTTTCAGATCTTACACGGCTATATTTTTAGAAATAGAGGTGGGGACAGCAATTTCTCGGATTTACTTGAAAATTTTGTTAAACAAAGATTTAATAAAATATTTGAAAAGTATATTTTTAGACTCGTATTTTAATAAGCTTTCAATTGATATCCCACACCATGGGGTGATTTTTTTTTAATTAACCCTTTCTACCTCCCCAAATTGCCCCCTAATATAAAAATGAAGTTTTTTTACTTCATTTATGATATTGGACCAGCAATTGCTATATCTGTACCGCGTTTCAACTTCCTATGTCTTACGGTCTCTCAGAAAAATGCTTGTGACAGACGGACGAACGGACAGACACCAAGCTGATTCCATAAGTGATCCGTTTTGCCAATTTTGGTACGGAACACTAAAAACAGCATAGATATAAGTATAATAACCTCCTCCTTGAAATAAACTAATCTTACTTCTGTATACAATATTGATGTATCAGCTATCTTCGAATCGTTTTGGGAAAAGCTGCTTTACTAACTCATCGGTATTGAAGTGCGCAATGGACAATTGTGCAGAATAGTACAATTGCCTAGGTAGTATACCACAAACAGGGATGTATTTAGTTGTGAAGCTTTGGTTTGTGAGGGCGTTGACGGACACAAGAAATAAATAGAGTTACCGAGTGTTTCTTAAACCACTCTTCTCCCAACGTCCTAGGAGAGAGACAATCTGCACGACTGTGCTGGCTTAGACACATAGATGGGGGAATATCGTGCGGTGAAAAGAGCGCATCTGGGACGACCCCTTAGGCGTCGCCCGGTGGACAGGCCTAGATATCGCTGGATAGACCAGGTCACCAAGGATCTCGAGGAGCTGGAGGTACCCAACTGGATTGAGATGGCACAGAAAAGAGACGAATGGCGCGTTTTGTTGTCGGAGGCCATGACCATCTTTGGGTTCTTGAACCAGCACAGTAAGTATGTAAGTAAGTGTTTCTTATAAATTATGTTGACTGATTAAGGCTAGCATAATGATAAATATCAATTTTACGTATCAAATAGCGGCGGCTAGTTTTTCGCATATATCAACACTGCGTAAGACACCGTATATTGTCGCCTCATACCAAACCAAGAAGAAATGAGGAGGTCCATTCTAAGCTACAACCACTTTATAACAATGTGGGATAACGGCGTGAGTGTATAATTATTATGTATATTTGTGTTTCTTATGTTGTTGAAAATTAAATAAAAGTACTTAACCATATTTTCTTTGTCTTTATTGGAATGTGGATATTCTGTCATAACCATACGTTTAAATAAGGTATGTAAATCACTGATAAATAAACCTTCAAACACCAATTTCACCACCATTTAAAGTTAATGGGGGCGCAAAATTTATTATCACGGGGCGCTACAAGTGCTAACTACGGCACTGTGTAAGTAAAACTTCTAGAGATAGAACTGCAGAGGTAGATTCCCAACAGGATTGGCTTAGAGAAATTGATACGGTTTCTCTTGTTTCCTCAGCTGGATATAAATAGTTGGTCGGTTTAGTTTACTTCAATCGGATTGAAGACGTTGGCGTAATTGTTTGCGGTACCTACTGCTGATGAAGCGTTCATACAGAGGTATAGGTATAGCCGATTAGTATAACCAATCTGGTACTTATAGGAAGATACGACATCAATACATTGTAGAAATGCGTGCGATGCGTGTTGAAGATTTCTCCCTTTTTTTTCATTGTATTTACGAAGCATGTTGCTGATTTCTGCCTGTTTGATTTTCTTGTTTGACGACGCTTGTGCTGTCGCTTTTTAGGGTCACGTAGTCAATCAAGGAACCATTATACTTTCAAATAAATTTGATTTTAAACATGTTACAGACAGGTTGTGTTTCGAATCAAATTAAAGATTGAAAAATTCAGTCTCGGGCGGGACTTGAACCCGCACCCTTCCAAACCGGGGAAGTGCGTTATCCAATTTCGCTACCGAGCCCACTAGCCAGAGAACGAAATTGGAAGAATTGGAAGGGTGCGGGTTCAAGTCCCGCCCGAGACTGAATTTTTCAATCTTTAATTTGATTCATTATACTTTCGTCCATTCTGTCTGTCTGTCTGTATACCCCACCTCAATAACACGCCCCCAATAGCTCCCCCCCCACCCTCTGACTTTTAAAATACTGGAGTGAAAATTCTGAAAAAGTTATAAAATGTAGCTGTCTTAACTTTCAGTGAAAGTAGTATTCACTTCCAACATCTCCTACCCTTACCCTACCTTACCTACCCTTACCCTACCTTACCTACCCTTACCTACCCTTACCTATCCTTACCCTACCTTACCTATCCTTACTGTACCTTATTGTACGACATCTAAAGGAATTTCGATCTACTACTAACCCTAGTTGTTCCAGTTCTTTAGATCAGTCTTCTTTCGATGGCACCTCATTTACTTCCCAAACAGACAGGTGGAAAAAGTTATACCAAAAATAATAATGGAAAAGGTACTTGCGGCAAGATTTTTCTAGGCAACTTGGCGGCGTTGAATTAACCCCTGTGTAAATATACACTAGAATCACATTTCGTTCGCCTAAGAAATAGGTGTTTAATTTTACGGTCGGATCTCGGACTATTAGGTATATTGACAAAAAGCGTAGACGATAATTACACAAATTTTCCATTAACCTTTGAAATATCAAGTATATCAATATATCAATAATATCAATAATATCAAGTTTTGACAGCCCGGTAGCACAGTCGGTAGTGAACCTGCCTGCTGTGCCGAGGGTCGCGGGTTCGAATCCCGTAAGGGAAAAATATTTGTATGATGAATATGAATATTTGTACCCGAGTCATGGATGTTTGTATCTATATATGTATTGTATATCGTTGTCTAGTCATCGTAATACAAGTCCAGGCTAGATTCTGGTACTTTAAAACGTGGCTAGATAATTTGTGTGACATTGTCCAAGAAATTTGTTTTTATCAAGTTGCTTCGCCTACCGTTGACATTTTGTGAAAGATGTTCAATTCTCCGCCTACAAAGATTTGCGTATCTAAAGTAGTACCTACTTACTTAGTAAAATAAACATTAAGTCAAGCAGAATGCGCACAAATTGTTTCTGAACTAAACGAAAAATAATGTTTGAATAATTATCTAAAGTAAATAAAACCGGTCAAGTGCGAGTCGGGCTACTCGCGCACCGAGGGTTCCGTACCACACCACCACAGAACACAACATTATTAAATTAGAAAAAAAACTTTTTTTTGTCCGGGACCTTTAGCGCGAGACCGACTCACACTTGGCCGGTTTTTAGTATTTGTTGTTATTCTGTAGAGTTTGCTCTATAATCACCCAAAATTTGACGCTTGTATGTATTACCGTTTTTACCATAGAGCGAGAAGAAAAAACGTTGATAAAACTTGTTTCTTGTTGAGAACCCCCCTTATTTTTTAACTTTTTGACATGTTTATTATTTGTTAGCAAATCCGCCGTAACAACGCACATTCTCTGAAAATTTCAACTATCTAGGTTTTTAGTATTTGTTGTTATTCTGTAGAGTTTGCTCTATAATCACCCAAAATTTGACGCTTGTATGTATTACCGTTTTTACCATAGAGCGAGAAGAAAAAACGTTGATAAAACTAGTTTCTTGTTAACCCCCCTTAATTTTTAACTTTTTGACATGTTTATTATTTGTTAGCAAATCCGCCGTAACAACGCACATTCTGTGAAAATTTCAACTATCTAGCTCTTTCGGTTCAAAAGTTACAGCCCTAAATAGGTCGGACAGACGGACGGACCGACAGACGTCACAGACGGACAGACGGACAGACGGACGGACGGACGGACGGACAACGTAGGCTTAGTAAAAGGGTCCCGTTTTCACCCTTTGGGTACGGAACCCTAAAAAAGAAACATGAAATGAAATTGAGCAGGAGTGCGATTTTTGAAAGTCACATAACAGAGTACTAGTTCAAATCAACAGTAGAAAATGTCGAAATTACGATTCGTGACTCACGATCACGATTCAAATATATAGCACTTTTGTGAAAACTTCTTTAGCGGCGTTGTGCACTTTTTGGGATGGGTAATAATAATGTTAAACTCGCGTCAGGACCGTGACGTCACGTAACCTGATCGTGACACGGAACCTGAAAATTCGTAAGCATGTGACGTCACGTGACGTAAGACGTAAGATCTCTTAGTTCTCACTTCTGCCGGCACTCCCGGAGTGCAACCCGTTGTTTTTTTTAAGGCGGCAGGCTTGTCCAAAAGTGACTTCTAAAATATTATACGAAGCCAGTTTTCACAACACCAATTTGAAATGTTGCACCTTAGAACCTTCTCAAAATCATCATCATCATCAGCCTATTTACGTCCCACTGCAGGGCACAGGCCTACCCTAAAGTTGTATGGGCGTTAGTCCACCATGCGTATCCAATGCGGATTGGTCGATTTCTACTATTCAATTATCTTTGACTTCACAATACGCATCGGAATTCCTTCGGCGTCTTATGCAGGTTTCCTTACTATGTTTTCCTTCACCGTTTAAGAGCAGTCGGTATAACGAACATAAGTTAAATAATAAATAAATAAATAAATAAATAACGCTCACAGGCAAATACATTGTAATGATCCCAAAGTAAGCCTTAGGCTTTTTGTTATGGGTACCATACAACAACGGCTCAAACATATAACATCCATGACCGAACCGGGATTCGAACCCAGGACCCTGGTTTGGCAGTCCGGCGTGGTAACCATTACACCAACCGGGTCGTCAAGTTCAAGTTAGAAAAACTTATTGGTACATGGCATATCGTCCGTGCGGGTTCGAACTTGGACCTCAAGATTGAGTTTGGATCTTTCCGCAATGCGCCACCTACGCTCTCTACACATTTCTACTCATCACAAGATAGGTACCTAAAATACGCAAATGCTAACCATTTCATTAAGGTTCAGGATTCCGGATCAATCGGGCCTGGAACACCTAAAACCGTAACGAGCGATAGCAGATACGGAATGCGTCGTTTGGACGGAACGGGTGACATATTGTGGCAACTCCACCGGAATAAATCACACTCTGTACCTGAATGGGTACGGTACGGATGTTCTGAGGCTGGATGTGGCCTAGAATGTTCATCTACACTAATATTATAAAGAGGAAAGATTTGTACCTATTTTTGTATGTTTGTATGTTTGTAATGAATAGGCTCAAAAAGTACTGGGCCGATTTAAAAAATTCTTTCACCATTAGAAAGCTGCATTCACCCTGAGTAACATAGGCTATATTTATTGCTAGAAAAGATTAGACGTCCACCCGTGCGAAGCCGGGACGGGCCGCTAGTAATTAATAATTTTGTTATTTAAAGTTCCCTTTTCAATTAGGTACAACGTGAATGTAATTCTTTTTATATAAAATCGTAGTTACGTAGTACCTAATAGTATATAAATCTTCGCCAACGCCGCAAAGCAGCCAACCTGCAACAGTCAAAAATGAGTTGAGTGTCATTGTGAGGGCACACCCTGGACACTTCATACAAACGAACTCGCACTGACAAAGAAGATGCTAGCACAATGTCTGCTGAGAGTGAGAGAGGGATACATAACTGCCTACTATCGTCCACTATGCCACCGAGACGGGGGCTGAGGTCAAAATTGGAGGAAGTTTCCGTACTATAAGTAGGTATTCGTATATGTATACTTGTACGCAACGAAAGCTGCTTCTAATTCTATAAGAAAATTGTACATGATTTGGGTTGACCCGCGAATCCCGCGATGTATTTATTGGTTGGGATCAAGAAGCTTACATACCTACAGAGACGGAGTTTGCATTACAAACATCTTTTTGAAGCCAGAATCTATGACCTTTATGACGTCACTGATGTTTCCCATCTCATTTCTTCTTTACATGGAGGTCAAACGTAGAAAGAGAAGGTACTAGAAGGAAGCACATGTCTTGTCATATTTACTCAATAAGAGATGCACATATCAAATTCGCTCCAGTTAAAAAAGGAGATCGCTACCTTATTGCTGTCCTTATCGGCGTAACCACTTTTTTGTACTACGGCCACCTGACTCACAACTGTCACTTCATATAAATTGTATAGGATTTCATGAGTATCGCTATCTCATACCCGGTTACACCGACATTCCGTCTATCAGCGTAAGCGAAAAATTCTTCGTCTATGAGGTCAAATGAAGGTCATTAAATGACAACTCCATGTAAAGAAGAAAATGCAAACATGCATGCATGCTCTTTGTAATGCAAACTCCATCTCTGTAGGTATGTAATCTTCTTGGTTGGTATGGATCTAAGAGCAAGGATCTCCTTTATTCTAAAGCATAGAGACCGCATCAATTTACGATTGTAGTTAAGTCTGTTTTGTCTTATGACGTACCTTAAATAGCAGAAGGAGACGGAACTATAGATCTTTGTTTATGCGGTTGTCCACTTTTCACTTGTCACTTTTGTACTAGGTTGGTCTAATTGGTCTCTTTTGTCCATACTACTTGACACCACACGCTTTAAACACAAACGTCAAGAAGTGGACATTCTTGCAATGCTATGGCTCCCTCTATGCTTTAGAATAAAGGAGATCCTTGCTCTTAGGGATGGATATTGTAGCCCAAAGTCCATACCATAAAGTTATTATACCTGTCGGAATAGAGTAACTGACATGAGTTGTCAAATGAAACCGTTTTTGTACATTTGTCGGCACTTATCGGCACCCTAAAACTTCGAGTTCTGTGTATAATTGTGAATCTAACGTGAAATCGTAGGTAATTTAATGAAAAAGTGTTAGTATATTTCACAAAATAATCTACGATATCACTTTAGATTCACTAATTATTGACAGAGCACGAATATTTACCCAGTCGATTGTGCTGACAAGTTCCCAAAAACGGTTCTATTGCCTCACGTCACGTATCTCTTCCTATTATACAGTGGCACCGCTAGGTACATCTCGCTCTCTCAGCTGTCAGTTCCTCTCTATATAATACCTTTATGGTCCATACATAATTTAAATTAAATACAGTTCCTTTTTTACAAAAACTTCACATCCAGCCAAACCTAATTCAATTACCGTAACAGAACACTATGTATGCATAAAAAGTATGTAACTAGGTATATACAGTGCGGAATATGGGTGATCCATTTTTTCCATGAATTATGGTACGCCGGGGGAAATATGAGAAAATGCCGGCAACACTGTGACGTCACTAAAATCTTACAACATGGCCGCTGAATATTTTTACAAGGTATCCCAGAAAGGGTGTGATCTCGCGAGGGTGGTAAAGTTGTTTAGTAAAAAGTTTAATATTTTTGGAGGGTACAGGCTAACACAATATCTAGGTAATTCTCAGAGGATGGGAAGAGTGACTATGCAAATTTTAGCTCTTAAAGAAAAATTCCAAAAGGGTAAGCATAATGTAAAGTTCTTGGAAGACCTTTTTGCAAGAACTAAAACGAAAGGCAATTACAATTTTAGTTGTCATTCTTCTAACAAGAACGACCACTTCCCATACATTCGTTTACCTGTCAAACTATTTTTTATTTAGTTGAAGTCGTATAATAAAAAAAAAAAAGGTCCGGGACTTAATTGCCCGTGATTACGGAACGTAAGACGTATAATAATAATAATACTCAAAGGTTGAAGTATACAGTTAATATTGATATAGGAAAACTATAGGTTTATTCCATTTACATCGGTAATAATTTATTTTAATTTGGTAATGAGGAATAAAAGTCATACACGTTAATAGTTGTTAAATTATTTGACAGGTAAAAAGTGGTCATCCTTCTTCCGTATTAACCTAGCTGTTGACCGCGACTTCGTCTACGTTGACTTTAAAAATTATCTTAATTAATATTAATCCATATTATATCTGTGTGTTAAATCATCACCATTCAGTCCGATGCAAAAACTTAATTTTTTTTTTATTGTCGTCACCATTTCAACCTTAAGACATCTACTGGACATAGGTCTCCCAATTTGTTTACTGTTGCAATTTATATTATTAACCCACTCACTATGTACCTTATCTATAAGGATACTTTATATTCTTTATCTTATCTTATCTTATCTTATCTTGTTGTGGGGGCTGGCAAGCCAGCAACACTGCGACCCAGTGGGATCTTTTGTGTTAGCCCCAATACTTTTTTGCTTTCTTCACCCTTCAAATACATGGTCAATGAAGGAGGCAATACCATTGAGGGGAAGACGCCTAAGATCTCCCGGTTTTGGATATCCATCACCGAGGAGGCACATTTAGATTCTTTATTCCTGTACCAAATTCTATTGAAACCGGTTCAACCGTGTCGTGAATACGGGACATAAAATCTATCTAAAAACAAAAGAAGTAACCCCGTGGTCTAACGGTTAAGAGCATTGGGCTCTTAGCATGGAGGTCGTGGGTTTGATTCCCACGGGGGACGGACACCTAGTGATATGTCACTTTGTGCTGTTTTCACCAGTTGGTTAGGACATTGCAGGCTGAATTACCTGATTGCCTGAAAAAGAAAAATGATTCCGTGCTTCGGCACGTTAAGCCGTTGGTTCCGGCTACTATTTCTCGTGACGTAGCAGTCTTTAATAATAACAAAAAATTAAAACCGCCCTCAAAAAAACTAAAAAGTTAAAAAATAATATTGCTGCCGATGACTTTTTCGTTCGCATCATAAGAACATTAATTTGTTTTATTGAAGTCGCTGTCAAGCCGACACGATTCGCGACAGGGCTTGCATTTTTGGCTTGGCTTGACACCGACTTCTATAAAACAAATGAATGTTCTTAAGATGCGAACGAAAAAGTCATCGGCTGCAATATTATATTTAACTTTTTAGTTTTTTTGTTTATCTCACAATTTTCAGTGGTGAATTTATTAGTTCGATTTAATAGTAGAGCTTTAAATTAACAAACGCACTAGTCGGCGCTACGATTTTCGAAGGTTCCCCTCGATTTCTCTGGGATGCCATCATCAGATCCTGGTTTCCTTATCATGGTACCACCCTCGGGATATCTCCTTTCCAACAAAAAAAGAATCATCAAAATCGGTTCATAAACGATGAAGTTATCCGCGAACAAACATAAAAAAAAATACATACATACATACATAAGCTCACGCCATTGTCCCAAGGGGGTAGGCAGAGACCACAGATCGCCACACGCTACGACTCTGACACACTTCTCTAGCCTCATTGACATTCATACATCTTTTCATGCACTTCCGTCGATTGAGGGTGCTACGCACTTGTCCTTTTCGGAAAAGATCATTGATTTGATCGTGGTATGTTTTCCTCGGACGGCCTCTCCCAACACTTCCACTCACCTGTGCTCGATAAATTTCATTCGTAAGTCTTCTTTCATTCATTCTCTCTACGTGACCAAACCATCTAAGCATACCCCTCTCAATCCTTGTTACTATATCATCCTTCAACTTACACCAATCCCTTATCACACTGTTCTTGATTCGATCAACCAAAGTAATACCACACATACTTCGTAAGGAGCGCATTTCAACTGCATTCACTCGACTTTCATTCCTTTTATTCCATACCCAACATTCACTCCCATACATTAGCGTAGGCACCAACACACCGCTGTGAAAAGCCAGACGTGCCCTTTTTGATACAGACCGGCTACTCACCACGGCGTGCAGGGCCCCATTTACCTTATTTCCCGCAGTCACTCTTCGCTCCACATCCCCGTCACACTTTCCATCTCTCTTAAACAAACTTCCCAGATATACAAATTCATTCACCTGTTCCACTCTGTCTCCTTCCATAACAATGTTACATTCTGTAACATCGTCTTCACGTTCCAAAACCATTACCTTCGTCTTGCATACATTGACTTTCATATCTTTCTTCTTCAACGAATCATTCATCACATTCAACATGTCTTGTAACTCCGTCACCGACGGCGCAAGTATCACCTGGTCGTCAGCATACAAAAGGCACTTGACACTAAGCTCATCCATTCTTATACCGCATTCCATCTCTTTCAAATCAGTCAGACAACTATCCATATAGAGATTGAAAAGCCATGGCGACGCAACACATCATATATATATATTTGGACTCCATGTCTGAAATAAACTATATATATACGGTCGAACTGAGAAACCTCCTCCTTTTTTGAAGTCGGTTAAAAACCATGTCAGAGGTCGTAAGGCGGTCTGAAAAAACTCTGACACCAGGGCTCTGCCCACACGATAAAAGAAGTAGTACTCATATTTCTAAAGTTAGTCTAAAGCCTTATAAAACAAACGTCATAAGAAAAGGAATAAAACGAACTTGCCAAGACTGCGATCAGGTTTAAAAGTTTGTGAAAAAAAAAGAAAACGGGCAAGTTGGTAATGAAGCTAAATCCATGGACATAGCCGCGAACAAGGATCACTACTTCAGATAAAAGGATTGTGTAGGATTTCGCTGTAAATTCTGCCTCACTTTACACCGAAGCGTCATTCGTATAGAGAGAGAAACTAGAAAGGTGAATAAAATTATATCGTGTTTTGCGCACGTTTTGAATACCTATTTATTACAAAATTGTTACCTAGTTAGATATATTATGTACAGGGTGTAACAAAATACCCTAGTAATACTTAAGTGGGTCCTTCAGACCATTAAACTGAACTACTTTCACTATAGAGCCAACATCGAAAACGCGAAAATAAAATCCGCTCTTTCATACAAAACAGTACCGTCTTGACTCAAATGTATGGGACGGCAGATTTTTTCTCTACGTTGCGATAGCTCCATAGTGAAAGTTGTTCAGGTTGAAGGTCTGAAGCACCCCCTTAAGTATTACTAGGGTGTTTTGTTACACCCTGTAGAGAGATAACCTTTTTTGGAAGTATAGACAGGTAAATAAAATTATATCGGGTTTTGCATACGTTTTGAATAAGTACCTTATCATCATCATCATCATCTCAGCCGATGGGCGTCCACTGCTGGACATAGGCCTCCCCCAAGGATCGCCATAACGACCGGTCCTGCGCTGCCCTCATCCAACGTTTTCCTGCCGCCTTCACCAGGTCGTCGGTCCACCGTGTGAGGGGCCTACCCACGCTGCGCTTTCCGGTACGCGGTCGCCACTCGAGAACTTTTCGGCCCCACCGGCCATCGGATCTGCGAGCAATGTGCCCCGCCCACTGCCACTTAAGTTTAGCAATTCTTTGGGCTATGTCAGTTACTCTGGTTCTTCTGCGGATCTCTTCATTTCTGATTCGATCTCGCAGGGAAACTCCGAGCATAGCCCTCTCCATTGCCCTTTGGGTGACTTTCAGCCTTCTTATGAGGCCTTGAGTGAACGACCACGTCTCTGCTCCATATGTCATCACTGGCAACACACACTGATCGCAGACTTTCGTTTTATACCTTATACCTATTTATTATACAGATTGTTACATAGTTAGGTATAATTGTATATCTACGAATTATTATACAAATAAAACGTTGACAACAAAAACCGGCCAAGTGAGAATCGGGGTCAAGGGTCATCTTAGAGGTTTCCGTACAAACACAATAAAAAAATTCTCTGGGGTGCTTAGCACGAGCCCGACACACACTTGGCCAGTTTTTTATTATTTGTTATTTTACTTTAGAGTTTAGACTATATTTATGCTTTTTAATCACACTAACTTTGACGCTTGTATGTATTGCCGTTTTTAAGATAGAGATAAAGAATACGTTTCTAGTATGTCTGGTTTCTGAGATTTATTTATTTGTTTTTTACGGTTTAAAAGCAGCCCAAATTAGAGTTACGATAGGACGGACGGACGGACGCACGGAAGGATAGCGTTGGCACCCATTGGGATCGGAACCCTAAAAAACATACATGCTAAAAACATAAACATAAATAGAAAGGTATCAAGTGGAGATCCATTTCAATTACCCATTATCCAAATCAATACAGGTGACACTTTTGAAGTAGGTATAGGTGCAAATTAATTCAACGTAAGAAATCCTTTGATACAACTCTTATACCTTACGTTGTAAGTCACTATAGTCTAGTCACTGAGCAGTTTCCTTGTATGGACACCCTAACAATAATTTATCGATCCCTGAAACTTTGTAGTGTGATAAAGTGAAGTATAAAGATTATGGTTCACAAAGAATCTAAGATTTTTTTTATTCGGAAGTTAGGTATTTGTACCTAAACATAAAAATCACTCGTAGCTCTTGGTGGAAAAATGTTCGACCCGAAATTCCTTTGGTATATGTCAGTATATACTAATTAGCATATTATGTGACGGTATCCAGGAACATTTTAGAATTTAGGAAGGGAGAAATATAAAACTACCGTTTTTGTTCCATAACTACTTCAGGAAATTTAGTCGATCAATTTTTGTCTTTTTGTACGTATTAATTACTTTGAATATATCGTCTTGCACAATAATCTAAAAGTTTTCGTTTTCGATCACAGTTTTATTATTTTTGGGCAATAACTTACTTCGGGAAATATTTCGATCTATTTTAATGAATTTACAAGTTACAGTAGACCTAAATAAAACGGGTTTTTAAAGTATCTATTAAAATGTAGATTTGAAAATCAACATCTTCAATGAGTCGCCGGGTGCGGAGGGGTGTCGAGGGAGCGGGCACCGCGCCGCCGCGCCGCACGAATAATAATAAAAATACCCACGTGCCCACCATGCTACATGTAGCGATACGCCGCACGCCGCCCGCTACCACACCGCTACTTTATTTGCGTTGCATCTCGAGATGGACCAAGAGTGCCATTTTTGAACATCACACGTTCAAACGAGTAGTAGAAAATGTCAAAATTACTACGGAGATTATACATTTTTCTACTACTCGTATGAACGTGTGATGTTCAAAAATCGCACTCCAGAAGTGCGATTTTTGAAAATCATACGAGCGACTTGGCAGTAGAAAATGTCAAAATTACTATGGAGATTATGCATCTTTCTACTGCCAAGTCGCTCGTATGATTTTCAAAAATCGCACTTCCGAGCAGTTGTGTGTTAATAAACATGTCTGACGAATTGTGCGTTTTTTTTTCTCAACCGATTGCTTTCAAAATCGATATCTGAGGGTCCGCGCGGATTCCAAACTGGAATCCGTGGTCAGATTTGAGAAATGTGGCCGCCATCTTGAACTTTTTTTTTCTCAACTGATTGCTTCCAAAATCGATATCTGAGTGTCCGCGCGGATTCCAAACTGGAATCCGTGATCAGATTTGAGAAAAGTGGCTATTATCTTGAATTTTTTTTCTTCTCAACCGATTGCTTCCAAAATCGATGTCTGAGGGTCCGCGCGAATTCCAAAAGAGAATCCGTTATCAGATTTGAGAAAAGTGGCCGCCATCTTCAACTTTTTTGTTTCTCATCCGATTGCTTCGAAAATCGATATCTGAGGGTCCGCGCGGATTCCAAACTGGAATCCGTGGTCAGATTTGAGAAATGTGGCCGCCATCTTGAACTTTTTTGTTTTTCGTCCGATTGCTTCCAAAATTTATATCTGAGCGTCCACGCGGATTACAAACCAGAATCCGTTGTCAGATTTGAGAAAAGTGGCCGCCATCTTGAACTTTTTGTTTCTCAACCGATTGCTTCCAAAATCGAAATCTGCGGGTCCGCGCGGATTCCAAATTGGAATCCGTGATCAGATTTGAGAAAAGTGGCCGCCATCTTGAACTTTTTTGTTTTTCGTCCGATTGCTTCCAAAATTGATATCTGAGAGTCCGCGCGGATTCCAAACTAGAATCCATTGTCAGATTTGAGAAAATTGGACGCCATCTTGAACTTGTTTGTTTTTCAACCGATTGCTTCCAAAATCGAAATCTGAGGGTCCACGCGGATTCCAAACTGATATCCGTGGTCAGATTTTAGAAAAGAGGCCGCCAACTTGAACTTTTTTGTTTTTCGTCCGATTGCTTCCAAAATCGAGATCCGCGCGGACTTCAAACTACTTAGAATCCGTTGTCCGATTTGAGAAAAATGGTCGCCATACACATACTTAAGTGCAGACCGACCCAGTGCTTAATGAAGCTACTGTCGTATCTACTTGCGACCATCTTCAGAATGCTGTTGGTGCTGGCGCGAACCCTCTGCAGCGCGGCGGCACAGCGTTTGCGGAGCGTGGTGGGAAACCCATCGACATGAGCGTCCGCGAACATGCCTGACGCACTGCAGAAGCGCGGCAGCCCCAGCAGCATCCTGAAGGCGTTATTATATTGAGTGCGCAGGGCCCCTAGAGATGCCTGGCGATATGCAGTCCACAGATTACAGGTGTACATGGATGTGCAGTGCGCTCTAAACAATGTTATTTTAACTTGCGCTGAGCAATGCCTGAATCTGTGGACTATCATATTGGCCCTGACTGCAAGCGCCCTGCGTTCCCATTCTGTGTCTGCATCATCGTGCAGGTCTTCTGTCACTATGTGTAATGGACAGTAGGTACGATACATGCCTCGAAATTGAAGCATGCAGGTTTCCTCACGATGTTTTCCTTCACCGAAAAGCCAGTGGTGCTACAAATCGTACATAAATTCCGAAAAAGTCATTGGCACGAGTCGGCCTGGACGGGGATCGAACCATCGCCTCCTGCACGGCAGGCAAGGTTACTCGCCACTCGACCACCACGGCTTCAGATTTGAGAAAAGTGGCCGCCATTTTGAACTTTTAGTTTCTGGATCGATTGTTACCAAAATCGACATCTGGAGGTCCGTGTGGACTCTGAACACGAATCCGATGTCAGATTTGAGAAAAGTGGCCGCCATTTTGAACTTTTTAGTTTCTTGTTCGATTGTTACCAAAATCGATATCTGGAGGTGCGCGTGGACTCTGAACACGAATCCAATGTCAGATTTGAGAAAAGTGGCCGCCATCTTGAACTTTTTAGTTCCTAAACCGATTTTTACCAAAATCGATATCTGTAGATCCGCATGGACTCTGAACACGAATCCGATGTCAGATTTGAGAAAAGTGGCCGCCATTTAGAACTTTTTAGTTTGTGGATTGATTGTTACCAAAATCGATATCTGGAGGTACGCGTGGACTCTGAACACGAATCCGATGTCAGATTTGAGGAAAGTAGCCGCCATCTTGAATTTTTTAGTTTGTGGACCGATTGCTTCCAAAATCGATATCTGAAAGTCCGCGTGGACTCTGAATCCGATGTCAGATTTGAGAAAAGTGGCCGCCATTTTGAACTTTTTAGTTTCTGGTTCGATTGTTACCAAAATCGATATCTGGAGGTCCGCGTGGACTCTAAACATGTATCCGATGTCAGATTTGAGAAAAGTGGCCGCCATTTTGAACTTTTTAGTTTGTGGATAGATTGTTACCAAAATCGATATCTGGAGGTCCGCATGGACTCTGAACACGATTCCGTTGTAAGATTTGAAAAAATGTCCGCCATTTTGATCTTTTAGTTTCTGACGTTTAGTTTCTCTGAATCGATTTTGATAACAATCGGTTTAGAAAGTAAAAAGTTCAAGATGGCGGCCACTTATCTCAAATCTAACATCGGATTCGTGTTCAAAGTCCAAGCGGACCTTTAGCTATCGATTTTGAAAGCAATCGGTTCAGGAACTAACAAGTTCAAGATGGCGACCACTTTTCTCAAATCTGACATCGGATTCGTGTTCAGAGTCCAAGCGGACATCCAGATATCGATTTTGAAAGCAATCAGTCCACAAAATAAAAAGTTCAAAATGGTGGCCACTTTTCTCAAATCTAACATCGGATTCGTGTTCAGAGTCCATGCGGATCTACAGATATCGATTTTGGTAAAAATCGGTTTAGGAACTAAAAAGTTCAAGATGGCGGCCACTTTTCTCAAATCTGACATTGGATTCGTGTTCAGAGTCCACGCGCACCTCTAGATATCGATTTTCGTCACAATCGATCCAGGAACTAAAAAGTTCAAAATGGCGGCCACTTTTCTCAAATCTGACATCGGATTCGTGTTCAAAATCCAAGCGGACCTTCAGATATCGATTTTGAAAGCAAGCGGTCCAGAAACTAAAAAGTTTAAAATGGCGGCCTTTTTTCTCAAATCTAACATCGGATTCGTGTTCAGAGTCCATGCGGACCTACAGATATCGATTTTGGTAACAATCGGTCCAGGAACTAAAAAGCTCAAGATGGCGGCCACTTTTCTCAAATCTGACATCGGATTCTCTTTCAGAGTCCACGCGGATCTCCAGATATCGATTTTCTTCACAATTGATCCAGAAACTAAAAAGTTCAAAATGGCGGCCACTTTTCTCAAATCTGACATTGGATTCGTGTTCAGAGTCCACGCGGACCTCCAGATATCGATTTTGGTAATAATCGAACCAGAAACTAAAAACTTCAAAATGGCGGCCACTTTTCTCAAATCTGACATCGGATTCGTGTTCAGAGCCCACGCGGACCTTCAGATATCGATTTTGGAAGCAATCGGTCCACAAACTAAAAAGTTCAAGATGGCGGCCACTTTTCTCAAATCTGACATCGTATTCGTGTTCAGAGTCCACGCGGACCTCCAGATATCGATTTTGGTAACAATCGGTCCAGGAACTACAAAGTTCAAAATGGCGGCTACTTTTCACAAATCTGACATCGGTTTCATGTTCAGAGTCCATGCTGACATTCAGATTTCAATTTTGGAAGCAATCGGTTTGAGACTTGAGAACTACACTTGAGAAACGAGAAAGTTCAAGTTGGCGGCCTCAAAATTCCGACTTCAGATTTTACGAGTAGTCCGCAGAAACCACCAGCGGGGCTAGTACGCCAACCCACGGTAGCGACATCACATCCATCTGTAAAATTTAGTCTTTTATCTCGTTCGTTCGCGTGCAAATAGAAAGAGAGCGGAAGCGTGATAGCGCTATATCACGCCATCGCGGGTTGGCGTACTAGCCCCGCAGATATCGACTAACACACATCCTGAAGTAGTTATGGAACAAAAACGGTAGTTTTATATTTCTCCCTTCCTAAATTCTAAAATGATCCTGGATACCGTCACATAATATGCTAATTAGTATATACTGACATATACCAAAGGAATTTCGGATCGAACATTTTTCCACCGAGAGCTACGAGTGATTTTTATGTTTAGGTACAAATACCTAATATCCGAATAGAAAAATTCTTAGATATTGTGTCAACCGTAATCTTTATACTTCACTTTATCACACTGCAAAGTTTCAGCGATCGGTGAATTACTGTTAGGGTCATACCCATAAAATGATCGGACTAACTAAATGGATTGATCGGCGGGACACGAACTATGGGAACCTTATCAATAAACAATGATTGAGATAGGTAAGAACTATTTGACAGGCTTTTGTTTAAGCTTTAGCAGCAAACTTGTTGGCCTAAATCACAGATTAGGTACCCCCAATCAATCCCCCAATAGATACCGCATAATGAACATTTTGTTCACGCGGTAGGTGCGGGTAGCGGGGCACGAAACGGTGCAACGCAAAGATAAAATATAGGTGCAACGTGATTGGCCATTTCAAGGTCGCACTTCTTCTAGCTCGCTCACTCGCGTTGCTTATATCAGTGTAAAACCATAGATGTGTGGCGAGCGTCGGCAGCAACGTGATTGGACATTTCAAGGTCGCACTTCTTCTAGCTCGCTCACTCGCGTTGCTTATATCAGTGTAAAACCATAGATGTGTGGCGAGCGTCGGCAGCCCTGTATGCGGTATCTATTGGGGGTAATCTGTGGCCTAAATGTATAGGTAGAAACCATGTAGAAACTAAAAGGAAATTGGATTAAAAATAATTATAAAATTTGGCACATATGCAAGTAGTATGCAGGCCAAACTGGCAGCGTACTTAAGAAGGACCAGATCAAATGTACCCGAAACAAATGAGCGTTGTACGAAACAAATGAGCGTTGTACGAAACAAATGAGCATTGTACGAAACGAATAATGAGTGTCGAAGGGGCAAAAGAGGTGTCTCAGAATCGTGGCGCTCAGTTGTCTCTGCCTACACCAATTGGGCACAGGCGTGAGTATATTGTATGTATGTTTAGCATACAAACTCGACCATAATCCCTTTCGGGATGGTCAGAAACCTTACTATATCCACCAACCATTTTTTGAAGCGTGCATTGTTACAAGGCTCACTTTTACCATTTTGAAAGTTTCAGGATGAGATGACACCTCGTACGACACTCATGGGGAAATGGGAAGCTTTATTCCATGGGCGTAGATTGTTTCCCCGTTCCAGGTTAGGTAATACAATCTAAAACCTGGAAAGAGCGGAGCGAGCTCGAAATTGAACAACAATTTATGAATATCGTTGCAAAGGTTGCAATACGGTCTAAAACTTGATACGAGAGCAGCGAGCTCGAGATTTTACTGCAATATTATTTAGTCGATGCAAAATTTGCAATGAAATCTAAATCTTGGAGCAAGGCTATTCAAGCTCCAGAAGAATAAGGAAATGGGCAGGGAACCCTCCTTAAGGCTATTCTACCGTTGGCGCGCTCCATACAAACGTAGTATGGTGATATTTTCAATACTATCCAATTAAAGTCAATGAAATTTTTCAAAAACTATCTAGTAACTAATTTCTATGTCGGTATGAAGTCAGATTTTCGATAAAATTTATAGTTTTAAAGTTACAGTGCCACAAATATTTCCATACAAATCTTAAATTAATCTTAGCATTCATCATCATATCAGCCGATAGAAGTCCACTGCTGGACAGAAGCCTCCCCCAAAATGGGGGGATTTGCCATAATCGCCACGCTTGGCAGGCGGGTTGGCGATCGCAGTTGGATTGAATGTGTGTACTCAGAGGATACTGCTGCCCATCCTCCGGTAGATCCCTTAGTCGCCTTTTACGACACCCACGGGAGGAAATGGGGTGGTGCTATTCTTTGCCGACACCACACGGACAAATCTTAGCATTGAAACTGTATATTTTAACGAAAATCTGACTTCATACCGACACATAGAGATTAGTTACTTAATTGTTTTTGAAAAATTTCATTGACTTTAATTAGATAGTGGTGGCGACCCGGTTGGTGTAATGGTTACCACGCCGGACTGCCAAACCAGGGTCCTGGGTTCGAATCCCGGTTCGGTCATGGATGTTTATATGTTTGTGCCGTTGTTGTATGGTTTCCATAATAAACAGCCTATAAATAGTGCTTTCTTGGGATCATTACAATGAATGTGCCTGTGAGCGTTATTTATTTATTTATTTATAGTATTGAAAATATCACCATACTACGTTTGTATGGAGCGCGCCAACGGTAGAATAGCCTTAACCCCCTTTTTTACGCCTATGCTCCATTATAATCCGGAACCATACGGTTTTACGGAATTATAACACTAGTTAATGATGCCTGTGCTCTCACCAGATTTAATGAGATTTTAACGATATTAGCAGCAGAAATTTTAGAAGAAACTTGAAGCCGAAACGTTCCGAACATAAACCTCAGTTACAAAAGCAAGGATCTTCTCATTTTATAGGAGATATAATAATAACAATGTGGTTTTAGTGGTAATGCCACCTTGCTTTGTATCTTCGTTACAAAGATTTACATTTAAGACTTAATTTGGTTACTATTTTAGACAATTCATTTATAACCAAATTAAGTAAGTCATAGGTAATTGTAAAACTTTGTAATGAAGAAACAAAGCATGGTAGAGCCATTACCACTAATAGCCCAGTCATTTTACGGTTTGAGCCGGGACTAATTAATAATTGATATATATTTTTTTATAGTATTTAAGAGCCAATATGAGCTTAGAAATGCAACAAAATTAAAAAAAATTACGTCAGCAACAGCCCCAAATTTAAAATCGTTGACCCCAAATTGATCTCGTTCTAAAAAACCAGATGGTAAATTTTCTTCTGCACATTTTTAAGGCTTTACCATTGTACATACTTCAAACATGGTGTTAATATTTTTGTCCAGTTAGAAGGCTTTGAAAAATAAATAAATCTAATTAAAATGAGTGCATTGGTATATTAATTAGTTAAAAGCCTTCTGGAAGATACAATTTCGATTTCGATGTAGCGTAACGATTTTTTTTAAATAATTATGTTTTCAGGTCGTCTTTTTGTCACTAAATGGTGCCGGTTACAGTTTAAAAGTCTCATTAATAATTACTCCCCACAAATAAAACTCCGTAAAATGACTGGGCTATAAAACCAGATTGTTATTATTTTCACGACTATTTTCCCCGAGGTGGTTGTAAGAGCTATTCAGAAAACATTTCACTAGTAGTGATGGAATTTTATATAGGGTTCTTTGTCGATTTCGACTACGGCGACTTCCTGCTAATCTTTAGAGAAAAGCTGTCAGGTACGCAGTTTATTTTGAAGTGCATAAAGTGTACGCGTTAAAAACAGATTCACTCTCTCGTCCCTCCCTCCTGTGTCTGCATGAACTTCCTGCTAATCTTTATAGAAAAGCTGTCAGGTACGCAGTTTATTTTGAAGTGCATAAAGTGTACGCGTTAAAAACAGATTCACTCTCTCGTCCCTCCCTCCTGTGTCTGCATGAACTTCCTGCTAATCTTTATAGAAAAGCTGTCAGGTACGCAGTTTATTTTGAAGTGCATAAAGTGTACGCGTTAAAAACAGATTCACTCTCTCGTCCCTCCCTCCTGTGTCTGCATGAACTTCCTGCTAATCTTTATAGAAAAGCTGTCAGGTACGCAGTTTATTTTGAAGTGCATAAAGTGTACGCGTTAAAAACAGATTCACTCTCTCGTCCCTCCCTCCTGTGTCTGCATGATCATTGATCATACAAACCATCGTAGGCATAAAGCAATGCATCTGGTTACCTTTACACCCCTGTATATCATACCACAGAATAGATAATAGGTGACCATACGGACTATCTACTTATACCACAAAACTTGATCCAAACAGCAAATAAACAGACCAAGGTAACTAATTATCTCAACTATATTAGGCTAATCACTTGATTGATTAATAATGCATGGTCATGTTGGACAATTACGATTGCATTGTAACTCAGGTGATATCATGTTGACAGATAGTATTTAGGATTCAAGCATTATAGGTAGGTAGTTCGCATTTGAATAGAGAAAATACATATTCTCAGTTGACCTACTATATGTGTTGGAACTGTAAGTACCGTAGGCCTACCATGAGTTGACAGTGTACTACTGTACGGTTGTTTCGATAAGCTTTTTGTATGACAACATCAGTTTAACAAACCACTAAAAGCGTTGCACGAAATTCAATACAAAAAGAAAATATGATACAGGATGTTAGGGTAAACAGTTGCATTACTTTAAGGGGTGATTGTACCCATGATACTGAACAACTTTCCCAAAGAAAGCTATAGGAAATTCGCAAAAGAATTTCGACTTTTCATACAAAAGTTCGATCAGCTGATTATGGGAAATGTACCAATTTTTTTTAAAAATTCCTATACGCAACGGATTTTGATGTGTTTTTTTTAATAGGTAGGTTTTCAAGAGGAAGGTTTGATGTATATTATACATGCATATTATCAGCATTGCACCCGTGCGAAGCCGGGGCGGGTCGCTAGTTCATTTATAAATTGAATAGATTTTTTTAAAATTAATTTCTTGTACTTTTGTTTTTTGTCAATGACATTTTGTAAGCAGAGGTCGTCTTTCCTATTCAAAATTCTCAACTCTACCTACTTGATTTTACGTAGGTACCTACAGTGGTAGAAGTGGCAACTAAATTAATGACGTTGGAATTTCAACCCTTCAACGAAAGGTTTCTGGTTCAGTGTTGTGGAAACTAATTTATTTTACGTCTCAAACTTGGTTATAGGATCGTCCTGACCGGGAACATTCCGTGCAAGCAAATCGTAATTTAAGAGGTTATAAAAATACTAGCTGTTGCCCGCGACTTCGTCTGCGTTACCCGGATAAAAAGTACCCTATGTATTAATCCAGGCCATGGTCTATCTGTATACCAAATTTCATCAAAATCCGTTCAGCAGTTTTTGCGTGAAAGCGGAACAAACATCCATCCATACTTACAAACTTTCGAGTCTAGAAATTAGTATAAAAACAAATTTCAAATACAAACCTGCTTACTCGAATAGCCCGCCCCGGGTCGTGTTTGTACAGAACGTACCCATTACGCTGGCGGCATTGCCACGTTGGATGGCTAACGAGATGCGTTGGGTAAGAAATGCCCCAGAGCGAGGGTCATTGCCCCTCTCCCGTAATCTGCTGCCCAGGGCTTTTATAAACTTTTTGGCCTCAGCTCCTCGCTAATTAGCGAATACAAATATCTTAATCATTCCAAATGAAGTGTAGGAACTATTTTTTTTTGCTATCTTTAACTTTTTAGGGTTCCGTACCCAAAGGGTGAAAACGGGACCCTATTACTAAGCCTACGTTGTCCATCCGTCCGTCCGTCCGTCCGTCTGTCCTACCTATTTAGGGCTGTAACTTTTGAACTGTAATAGCTAGATAGTTGACTCAGATTATGCGTTATTACGGCGGATTTGTTAACAAACAATAAAAATGACAAAAAGTTAAAAATTAAGGAGGGTTCTCAACAAGAAACTAGTTTTTATCGACGTTTTTTCTTCACGCTCTATCGTAAAAACGGTAATACATACAAGCGTCAAACTTAGTGTGATTATAGAGAAAACTCTACAAAATAACAACAAATACTAAAAACCGGCCAAGTGTGAGTCGGTTCTGCACTAAAGGTCCCGGACAAAAAAAGTTTTTTTTCTAAGTTTGTGTTATCTGTGGTGGTGTGGTACGGAACCCTCGGTGCGCGAGTAGCCCGGCTCGCACTTGACCGGTTTTTTTAATATTTCTAAGCATGTACTAGTTGCTATCTGTTGAAATGATCACATTTAATATAATTATAGTTTCAGGATGGAATGGTATGGTAATTAGCTGGCCTACAGATCACAAAGATCTGAGAGAGGGAAAGAAACTTTCCCTTGCCTATATGGACTTATTGACCCACAAAAAATAATTGGGATTGTCTATACTAAGCTGGAACCACAGGGCCTAAAGTAATAATGTTAATCTTCGAATGCACTAAACTGTGTTCGTAGATAAAATCTTTCCATCCCAAATGTTTGCAAATGAATGCCGGTGAGGACCCGACTTAATTTAATTTGTAACAGAACACTTTGTAAAGAAATGGGCACTCACTTATGTTAATGTCTTAGTTTCAGGTTTAAAATGTCAAGTTTAGTTCAGCTAGATTGTTAGTGGTTATTTTGTATATTTTGAAAGTGAATTAGTATTGAAATAATTTTTCTGTTTTGGTATAGGACAATATCGTATAATCGAAAATGGTCCAGTAGTTTTCCCGTTGTAATAACTTTTAGTTCCTAAAAAAAACAACGGGTTGCACTCCGGGAGTGCCGGCAGAAGTGAAAACTTCAACATTAACGTTGTGCATTTTTGATATTTTGGAAATAATTTCGCACAAATTGCTTTAATTATCAGTATGTAATGTGGTACAATAAAATATTCATTTATTGCGCTATCGTACACAAACATGACAATTTATGCCGCTTAAACGAAACAGCAGGAACAGGCATACATGTCCAATTTTCGGTCAGGATCAGGGTGACGTCACGGTCCTGACGCGAGTTTAACCTTTTTTACCCAGAAAGTACACAACGCCGCTTTCACTCCAAAAATGAAACGAAGAATAAATTGGACTCTGTTGTATTTCATCGAAGTGTCAAAATGTGTCATGAAGTGTTTAGTTAAATAAATCCCCACTAAAACCCGGGAAACTTTAAAGCTAGATCCACACAGTAAGCTTCCGTAACCCGCTGCATTGTGTCGAGGGATTGCGGGATTCAAACCATTAGAGTTCATACTAAACAACACAACCCTTCACACAACTCCTAATTCAACGTTATAAGTTACAAAATACCTTGATCTGTAGGTCTTCGTCTGTGGAGTGAACTATTAGGTGATCCGACGACTTCCTTTATTGTTGCCCTAATGTCCCTACGAGGTCCGTAGACGTTTCTAAACGGCCATATTTTGTTCGCGAACGTGTACTTGGCTTAAGAAACGTTTTATTTAAAGTGGTTTTGTTGAACAGGTTTGGGAAAATTGAGAGATTGGCCATTTAAGCTTGATACTTTTGATAGTTGTGTTTTGGAGACCGCATAATTAACCAAAATTAATGTCACCAGATATATCATTTGCTTACGTTAAAGGGACATTGACTTAGTTTGAAAAAAAAAAAACTTTTATTTTCTGAAAAAGATTCGTCTTTTTTAACAAATCGAAAAAAAATTCAGTCCTATCTATACGCCTCTTTCCCTAAAAGTTAGGTAGAAACCAAGGTGCGCCTTTTGCTTGCATACGTCTGTCGCCTCATTTACATCCATACATCGATGGTCTAGAAGACAAACGTGCTAAGTGCAAAATATTGATATTTTAACATTTTAATGCCAAATGTATTAAATGAAAATTGCTCTATCGTTTCCACTTACCCAAATGCCGTAATTCTGTCTCTTTCAGTCTAATCAGTATGTGTACATTTATAGCAAGTGACGTCAAGTTGAAGCCAAGAATAGTAATGAATGTTATTTACTACCTTGATTAACAACAAATAATGCTAAATAGATTTAGAACATTTGACTTTTTTGACAAACACACTAAGCGCCTTTGTTACTTATGGCATTTGAAACTTTCGGTTCTCAATTATATGAAATACAGAAATAATGATAGTTAATACTTACAGTTAATGTTTGATTGGCTTAATAATAATATTTAGTATCTTTTTTAATACAATAGCAGTAAATTCCTCTAAAATACTACAGCTAATAATATACACAAAAGAGTTAAATGCACAATTAAATATACAACGTGTTAATGAATTAACGCAAAACTAGAAAGTAGTTTGTTTAGAATCGAGAGCAGAATCGAATTATCATGGTTTCAACAAAGGTATTTTTTTTCAAAATATTAAATAATTTGATTGCAAAATTTAAAAATTTCTGAACCCGATGTCAACCCACCGCACGGGCACACTCTCCCTACTTACTACCAAAACAAGATTATAAAAATGTATCCATGAGTACGTTAGCGCTTTCTTTCAGTGCTGAAAAGATAACAAATCATTTTTGCCTCAAAACTTAAAATGCGAATAACTTTAAATTTTAAGTATCAAAATAATGAAATTATTGTTTCAATCTAATTATTTTGTTATAAATCAGTTGGGGTGTATGAGGTTTTGCGCTAATTTATTAACACGTTGTATTGTTTGTGTACAAAAGTACTAAGTGATGGTTTTTTTCATGATTTTGGTATTTTTACAGTAAATTTATTTTAAAAATTTACATTTTATGTTTATGTAAATACCCTACCTAAGTATAGGCAGTATATACACGATTCCTATGCACAGTTTTGAGATATAGCAAATTGAACTTTTAAAATAATAAAATAGACTCTCCTTAATAATATTGCTAAATCTGTAATTAGCAAAATTCAAAATTCAAAAATTTTTTATTCAAAATAATATCATATAGATAGCTTTTTGACGTCATTTTTTGACTCTACCACCGCGTCGGAAGGTGTTCCGTTGAGAGAAGATGCGGCCAGAAACTCTACAACACACATCTTTTAAACAAAACAAAATGTACAAAGTACAATTAAAATACAATATTGCATTACATAGTGTAAAATTGTCAAGACCAGACATTTTGGTCATTCAAATAATCATCGAGTTTATAGTAACCTTTTTTACAGAGGACTTGTTTAACTCGAGACTTAAACTTTTTGTCTGGTAGGTTTAGAATATCCTCTGGTATCTTATTATAAAAGCGTATACAGTGCCCCATGAAAGATGTGTTGACTTTACTGAGTCGAAAATGTGGGAATACTAATTTATTTTTATTTCTTGTATTGTAATTATGAACGTCACTGTTTTTGGGAAAGAGAGACAAATTTTTTCGAACATATAAAATATTTTCGTAAATATATTGACTGTAGAAAGTCAAAATACTGATATCTTTAAAAAGATCTCGTAGTGAGTCTCGACAACGCAGATTATAAATGGCTCGAATTGCCCGCTTTTGAAGGATAAAGATAGCCTCGACGTCTGTAGCACGGCCCCACAGCAAAATACCATAAGACATGATACTGTGGAAGTAGCTGAAGTATACAAGTCTTGCAGTAGCTATATCAGTTAGCAGTCTAATTTTTCGAACTGCATAAGCTGCCGAGCTCAGCCTACCCGCTAGGGTTTCTATATGTGGACCCCATTGCAGCCTCGAGTCAATGTTGCATGGCATGTTTGTCTTCTAGACCATCGACATCTCTTCATACATGTCCGCCGGTTTTGAGTACCTACTCCGCACCTCACCTTTCTTGACCCTACGTGGGTTCGAAATAATATAATAATTTTTATGGTATATCAATGAAATGGCTTTTCCGAAAAAATCGCTGTTCAGCTATTTCGGAAAATCGACCGATTGAAACATATTGTATTATGTATGACCAGTTAGAACTTTTTTTGGTGTGACGAATAGTTGCCGAAATCGACCTCTCGGCTTTCAATGAACTTGCCCATCGACGAAATAGCTTTTCGAACAAATGGGCTTTGGCACCTACATAAACCTATACTAAGAATTAAATACGTTTATGTAGGTGCCAACAATCATATTTGTCGATATTCCAACAATCCGCACAAATAGGTTCGCATCCTCTTTTATAATGAGAACCGGTAAGGTTTGGAACTCTCTCCATGCGTCTGTTTTCCCAAGCAAATACAATCAGGATATTTTCAAAAGAAGAGTAAATAGGCATTTCTGGGCGAGCGCGCTACATCCTCGGCTTCATCTACACTTTCCATCAGGTGAGCTGAAGCCAAGCGCAAACCCATTACGAATAAAAAAAAAATACAAAAACATAATACATACCTACTAATATAAACATACAATATAATCCTACTAATATTATAAACGCGAAAGTTTGTAAGTATGGATGGATGGATGTTTGTTCCGCTTTCACGCAAAAACGGATTTTGATGAAATTTGGCATACAGATAGACCATGGATTAACACATATGGTACTTTTTATCCGGGTAACGCAGACGAAGTCGCGGGCAACAGCTAGTAGAATATAATACAATACAATACTCTCTATTTGCACACCAAAAACATAATATAAAACAATTAAAAGCAAACAACATACATACATGCATAAACTCACGACCGCAGTCCCTTTCGGGGTTGACAAAAACAAACAAAAAGGGTACAAATGGCTCTCTTATCACTAAAAACGACAACCAGACAACCATAGGATGGAAGAACTCTTTAATTAAAAACATGTGGCAAGGCGGTAATAATGGACACCATTTATGGACAACTTGTATGAAACAAATGATTCGTCATTTGACATCGAAACTTTCGTATGCTCCTTTCAGAAAACATAGAACTCTATATTTATAACCATACAACGTGTTAATGAATTAACGCAAAACTAGTTTGTTTAGAATCGAGAGCAGAGTCTAATTATCATGGTTTCAACATAGGTAATTTTTTTCAAAATATTAAATAATTGGTTTGCAAAATTTTAAATTTTCTAAACCTGATGCCAACCTACCGCACGGGCATACTCACCCTACTTACTGCCAAAACAAGATTATAAAAATGTATCCATCAGTACGTTAGCGCTTTCTTTCAGTGCTGAAATGATAACAAATCATTTTTGCCTCAAAACTTAAAATGCGAATAACTTTAAATTTTAAGTATCAAAATAATGAAATTATTGTTTCATTCTAATTATTTTGTTATAAATCAGTTGGGGTGTATGAGGTTTTGCGCTAATTCATTAACACGTTATATAAGATCTACATTGTATCCACCAATGTTTACGAATAAATATAATTTCATTTCATTTCATTTGAAGTGAATTAAATCGAAAACAAACCGACACTACAGTATCTATTTACTTCATACCCTACCCTTTTCCAATTTTTCCTCTGTGAAGCAAATAGTAGGTCCATTTCAATCACAGTATCGCATCGCATTCCATGCAAATGAACGCGCAGCCAGCAGATCCGTGAGCGAATTAATTAAGCGATACAACCTGCCTTATGACTATTCAAATAGCTCACATCTACGTTTCTGTTTGATGTCAGTTTACCTAGAAGCATTAATGATACAGAAGATAAATAGAAGCGTGATTCTGTTTACAAAACTACCCTTTTAAAACCTCGATCTAAAAAGAGTATTTATAAATTCGATACCTAACATAGGCTGTTTATTTGTGGTATCGTAGCTCCCAAATGAATCGATTTTAATGTGCTTTTTTTTATCGAATCTATTCGATAGCATTTTAAGCTATGTTTCATGAAAATTGGTTTAGTAGTTTTTAAGATAATCAGCTTTGATTGAGAGCTTCTGCTAAAATCACACCTAGAGTTTGGTTTGGGCTCACATTTCTAGTAACATTGCAGGGATTCCATATCTTTGGAGTCTGATGATGACCAGCTAGATTTAAAGCAATAGTTTCGAAGGGATCTCAGTGAGTATCAGAACTAGATTACATCGAGTTTCGGCTCAAATATTTAGTGGCTTTGTGGCGATTCCATATCCCCAAATTTCAGGGTCTAATGATGACCAGGTCGAAAAAAATGGTTCTGGCAGCATCAATATAAATTTTCTTTTCTTAGTTAATAAAAAAAATTTAAAAGAACAAAAATAAAAAAATTCACCTATTTCGTGCCTCACACGACTATCGAGCACATTGGAAATGAATATACGGAATTCGAAAAAATATTGCCTCAGAAAGGTTAGGCTACAGGGCAAACCCTTAACCCGATCGTCTTTGTTTTAGGCTCAAATTGTATCTGACTAAATTGTCTAAGGAGTTTCCTAAAATTTTTGATATCATTCTTCGTTTCCAAAATATCGAGCGCCAAAATCAAAATTTCGGAAAAAAACATTTTTTTTTCCATATTTCGGCCATAACTTTTTTCGTTTTTGACTTTCTCGAATTATTCTTTTTACACATTACAGCTCTTGTAAATACGCATCTTTTGAATTTTTCTTAAATATCTTATTACAACTCTCTGAGATATAAGCGGATCGCACTTTTTCATGAATACAGAGGGTCTACCCGCACATTCGATTCGAACTTTTGCGTGAATGTTTTCGTTCCAATTTCAACTCTATTACAATGAAGTGCGGACCGAAACAGTGGCGATATAGTGAAGATCGAAAGTGCGGGTAAGGGGGCTGGAGCGAACGAAAATACATTTCCAATGTCAAAACCCCCAACCATGTGATGACAAAATCAGGTAGGTGTTTGTTTTACTTTATCGGGGACCGCAGAAAGATGACTGCCGAATAAAGATATGACACCCGAATTAAATAAAACCGGTCAAGTGCGAGTCGGGCTCCTCGCGCACCGAGGGTTCCGTACCACACCACCACAGAACACAACATTATTAACTTAGAAAAAAAAACTTTTTTTGTCCGGGACCTTTAGCGCAAGACCGACTCACACTTGGTCGGTTTTAAGTATTTGTTATTATTCTATACAATTTGCTCTATAATCACACAAAGTTTGACGCTTGTATGTATTACTGTTTTTACGATAGAGAGTGAAGAAAAAACGTTGATAAAAACTAGTTTCTTGTTGAGAACCCCCCTTAATTTTTTTAATTTTTGAAATTTTTAATATTTTTTAACAAATCCCCCGTAATAACGCATAATCTGAGTAAATTTCAACTATCTAGCTATTACGATTCAAAAGTTACAGCCCTAAATAGGTAGAACAGATGGACGGACGGACGGACAACGTAGGCTTAGTAATAGGGTCCCGTTTTCACCCTTTGGGTACGGAACCCTAAAAAACAATAAAATTGTAATTTTATAACGGTCTCCCAGACGCTTAATTTATAAAATGTACGTAAACATTTAAGCCGACTTCGCTAAAGTTATTCTTCTCCGTTTGTTATACCCAAGATGGTAACATTCTGCAGAACCTTGTCTGAGAAGTTTGTCTAAGCTGCATATGCAACGTGCTGGCGTACGCTGAAATGTTATTGGCGTTGTCTTAAGTTTCCCGGTGCAGGCTGTGACGATAAGCTTACAAACTATTATATTATTACAGCTTACTATGTGTTAATTTGTTTATACAGGGTGTAACAAAACACCCTAGTAATACCTTAAGGGGGTGCTTCAGACCATCAAACTGGACAACTTTCACTATAGAGCCAACTTGAAAATCGCGAAAAAAAAATCTGATGTCCCGTACATTTTAGTCAAGTCGGTAGAGCAGTTTTGTATTGGGCAGCTGTTTTTTTTTCGCGATTTCGAAGTTGGCTCTATAGTGAAAGTTGTTCAGTTTGATGGTCTGAAGCACCCCCTTAAGTATTACTAGGGTGTTTTGTTACACCCTGATAGGTAAAAAAATTTACGGTTTTTTTCCTATTGTAGTTTCTATAATGAAGAGAAGTAGATATTTGTTTTTACCTTGGTTTTTTACCGTCCCTTCTATCTTCTTTGATAAAAGTCGTCGCGGATTCTTTGTCTAGAATAATGTGTGATCCCACTGTTAATCCTGGTTTACAGGATTTACGTCGGTGGAAATGCAGTGTGGGCCTACAGGCGTCTTTTTGAATATTAAAAATATTGATTTTATCAAGAAGACGCACGATTCGGACGTGTAAAAACCAGATTTCAAAAGAAATGTAAAATCGCTACCATAATTATAGCCCCAGATTAGATTAGGTTATTATGGAATATATAGGATTAGTTTAAAAGTACATAATAATGAAACGAAAATGCATTAGGGTTGAGACCCATGAGACATAAAAATGACATTTAGGGTACCTGTCCATTGACGCGGAGCGAGCTGGGGCGTAGCGGAGTAACGAGGAAATATTAACTAATCAGGAGCTCGGCCGAGTGTCGGCCGAGATTTCGTGTCATCCTGATTGGTTAATAAAACTCCATTTCTCCGCTCCGCCAGCCAGCTCGCGTCAATGGACAGGCAGCCTTAGTATGGGGAGCTGTCTGACACTAAATGTAATTTTTGTATGGGCCCGCCGTCGGTCGCCGTCGGCTAATGTGTCTAAACAGATACATTTTACAAAAAATTAACACTTCGAATGTGTATGTATGTAAAGCGACACGCAAGACGAGAGTAGGATTGCAAAAAACCAAAATAATTAATCACCGTTTAAGGTAAACAAACAAGTAGTAAATAAACGTAGATAAAAACAATATTTTTCAGCTCGCTCTGATCAGGCAATATGAAGCCATTACTGGCACTCTTGCGCGGGACATTAAAATCCATTTTACTATCATCCCGCCGCTTTTATTGGTTGACCGTAAATTTCTTTTGGTGTGCTGAAAGGATGTTCGTCGCTTCCGCTCCGCTTTCATTTCTTTTTATTGCTTAAGTAAAATTTTAAAGCTAAGAGTTTTCTTCTACTGAGTAACTTATCTGATAGTGACGATTCATCAGATAATAACATAAAATTGAGGAGAACATTGTAATATAAAATTAAATTCTTATTTAAAATAGAAGTAGACTAAAATATGATACGAATAGACACACAAGGGAAGACGTATTCGTTGAGTTTCAAGGGTCCTGGCTACCCGCTCTATTATAAACAGGAAATGAAATGACAAAAAAGTAAGTAATTTATTCAAAAAATAAAGAAAAAATTAATAAACATGCTTAAACAATATTTATCTTATCTTATCTGAATGGTAGGAAATTGAGTGCAAATATGAAAACTATAGAATAAACACCGATTCACACTGAAAAATCTATCGAATCGATTCTATTCGAGGCGTAGCGAAAACGAATGAAAGCTTTTCGAAGCTATTTTCCTAGCAACACTACTTCAACCGAAGTTCGACGATAGGATAGATCGTAAACTACTACCGCGTCACCACTATATTTACTCCATGCTTTCATTTTTTTTTAGGAATTGAAAACTTTAATTGTATTTTTCTAAGGATAAATTCAGATTCATAGATCAGGAGTGCGATTTTTGAATATCATTCATTGAACTCAGCAGTTGAAAATGTATGGAGATACGTATCTTTCTACTGCAAATTTAACTTTCAAAAATCGCACTCCTGGATTATAATTTTTTAATGTGAAATCAGCAGTAGAAAGATGCACGTCTCCATAGTAATATTGACATTTTAAACTGCTGAGTTCAAAGAATGAGTTCAGTAGTTGAAAATGTCAAAATTACGATGGAGATATGCATCTTTCTTATTCTGATTTAACTTTCAAGAATCATATTTCAGGAGTGCCATTTTTGAAAGTCAAATCAGCAATAGAAAGACGCGTATCTCCATAGTAATTTTGACATTTTCAACTGCTGAACTCAGCGAATGAGATTCAAAAATCGCACTCCTGAGGTGAGAAGAAAGCATTTCGCATTTCGAAAATATAGTAGAACGAGCTTTTACCCGCGACTTCGTCCGCATAAATTATATACCAGATTTTAAGTCAGATGATAAGCTATCAAACAAAAAAAGTTTCATCAAAATCGGTTCAGTAGTTTTTGCGTGATACTCGAACAAACAAACACCCAAACAAACAAACAAACAAACGAACAAACAAACAAACAAACAAACAGACAGACATAAAATCCAAAAATTGGTGATTTGGAATCAGGGACATCTAAAAATCATATCGCAATCTTTTTTTTGTAAATATCTTCAATGTACAGACACACTTCTGTTAAAGATTTATAATAGTTTAGATATTGTGACAATTATTTACTGTAGCACTTTACTAAAAATTTTGTCTTATAGTACATATACATAAGTTAAACTCAAGACCTTAATTCCCTTTTAGGGTGGTCAGAAATATTACTACAACTACAAAGTTTATGTTTAAGAAAGTAATGATCACATTTAGCAATTTAATTTAATTTAAATTTAAGTTAAATCTGAATCAGATTTCTAACTACAAATTGTCTAGTTTTTTTATTTTCTAGTACCTAAAGTTTGCTAGAATAAATAGTTGCCACATTATACTAATTCACATTGACATTGTACCGACTGGGACGAGTTACGCGTGTCATTCTACTAACAAACATTTCTGCCACTTTTTGCGGGGGGCGAAGTAACATGAAATCGGCAACATTGGATTTTATTCCCTATAACTTTAGATTCTAATTTTGAATGTTAAAAATCATGAAAAGTAGTCTCGCAAATAGGGTGTCTCGATTAATGATAGGTATAAAATTGAGTGTAAATGCACATGATCAATTTGTCTTATACCGTGGCAGAGGGGAAATGCTACCGCAAGGCCAGTCCTTATAATAAGTAGTCAAAGTACCGACTAGACATTTTTCTTAGTGAAATCTGGAACTGAAATTGCTTGTTTTCGTCTCACTTAAAAGGCCTGTCTCCCATTTCTACGATCTAGACAAACCTCTATCGCTTCCTCATTCATCAGTCTTCATGCATGCTCCTCGGTTTCAAGTTACATCTAATCTGACCCTTTTTAAGCACATTACCCATTTGATCAGTGTACGTAGTTCTAGTCAACCCCATAATCCCCTTTTGACTTTCCCAGTCACGCTCCTCTTATACATCTCACTCGTCTTAAAATCAATCTACCTAAAACCTGGCCACCCTACAAAGGTCGCACTACACTCTCATTACTGTGGAAACTATTTTTACGAGGCAATATTGGGCGATAGTGACGCGGGCCGTTAACCTGTCTACAATCACTTCCTAGTAAAATATTGCATTAAGTTTGGTAATATCAAAGATTAACAATATACAAGGCATAATTATTAGGACGCCGGACGAAGCGGGCCGCAGCGGGCCGCAGCGGGCCGCAGCGCAGCGGAAAATGATTACTTTATTTATTTAATTATTTTAAAAAAAATTACATGTAAATTTACGGAGCAATTTCCAAAATAATTACATGCTAGAAATACATAGGTACTACTTACTAATGATAATACTTATTTTCTCAAACATGCTTGGAAATGTGAGCATTATTTTGACAACCTTCTTCGAGATAAATCGACATTGCTGTACTGGCCAAATACATGCGCGCAGCGGCCGGTAATGTTGTATGATTATCTGTCGTGTTTAGCGGCCAAATAAATTACATAGTAAACTCATATCTGTCGTGTAATTTAAAAATGGAACGATCTTTTATTCCGAAACATGGCGACCAAGGAGGTAATTCATCAAAGGTTTTATTTAAATTTCGAACTGACTTGCAAATAGAAAGCTGTTTATTGAAAAATAAAAAAATAAAAAATTGTTCTTCGTTGTTCGTCGTTGATTTTGAAAAGAGTTTTAATTTCCGCGAATTATTAGAGAAAATTTAGAGTTTTAATTTCCGCGCATTATTTGAGAAAAGTACTATACAAGCCTTGGCCACAACTAGGCATTGATGGACTTACGTATGTGTGCCTCGGCTTCGCCTCGGCCCACATTTACACGTTCGTCCATCAATGCCTCTGTTGCTGGCCGCTGCAGTAATGTTACTTCAGCTAAACCAAATCTAAACCAAAACTAAACCAAAACCAAAACCAAACCAAAACCGTATAAAATTGCGCAATTGAGGCCCTAGTTGTGGCCAAGGCTTGTATGGGACTTTTCTCAAATAATGCGCGGAAATTAAAACAGTAAATTTTCTCAAATAATTCGCGAAAATTAAAACTCTTTTTATCAAAATCAATGACGAACAACGAACAACAATTTGTTTTTTTTTCAATAAACAGCTTTCTATTTGCAAGCCAGTTCGAAATTTAAATAAAACCTTTGATGAGTTACCTCCTTGGTCGCCATGTTTCGTTTTACACGTTCGTCCATCAATGCCTCTGTTGCTGGCCTCTGCAGTAATGTACTATTAATTGAGATCAGAACAAAATAGATAACTTACAAATTGTTGATAACAGATATTGCATAAATATAAAACAAATGAGGACTATTGTTAAAAACATCAGCTTCAGGAACTCGCATCTCTTAACTATATAAAACTGTAACAGAAGTGTGTCTGTACATTGAAGATATTTACAAAAAAAAAATTACGACATGGTTTTTACCTGTCCCTGATTTCAAATCACCAATTTTTTGATTTTTTGTCTGTCTGTTTGTTTGTTTGTTTATTAGTTTGTTTGTTTGTTTGGGTGTTTGTTTGTTCGAGTATCACGCAAAAACTACTGAACCAATTTTCATGAAACTTTTTTTGTTTGATAGCTTATCATCTGACTTAAAATCTGGTATATAATTTATGCGGACAAAGTCGCGGGTAAAAGCTCGTTAAAACTAAATTTAACATTTTAATGGCTCGCGCTGTAGGAGCGTTGCTCGGCCGCTGTTCGCGCAGCCCGCGCGAACAGCGGCCGAGCCCTGCGCAGCCCCACGCGCAAGTAATGATCAGGCACGTAAAGCCCTATACGTGACAAAGAACTTTGGCGAATTTGGACCCAGCCATTTTTACGAAAACTAAAAGCTCTTCAGGACGGTGGTCATAATTATTAAAAACTGAAAAAATAAGGCATTTTAAAAAAAAAACTTGCTCCTCTCTAGAAGTCCGGTTCCAAAAGTAGAAATTACTAGTAAAATAGACAAATCATCCAAAAAGCAGTAGCAAAACGCAACCATGACAGCTATTTTCATCTAATATTATCACTGAGGTAGTATTTGGACGTTACGGAACGTATTTGGCTTTGAACTGATAGTGCGTGTGATTTCGTTTGATTCTATTATCATAATATTGTACGGTTATCGTGAATTTCTCATTAAAACAAATACAATGAATGCGTAGAAGATTGAGTGGACTACCTAATAAGAAAGATTATGAGTTTCACACACTTGATACAAAAGGTATCATAAGGAGAAACGCCTTTCCCCCAACTTCTACAGATTACAACCAATTTCCTTTTTTGTTAGTTTTGTTTCACTTAACACGTATTACTAAGTTTCATTCATGTATGGGACCTATATGTCTGGGTCTCACATTATATGGCCTTCCGCCAAACTTCTTTGATGGGTTGTCCACTTTATTGTTTGTTAAAAAGTAAAAGTATATTAAAAATTGCAGCTTCCGTCGCGTCTCTAAAGTATTAAACCCTATCATACCCAACACAAATAGCAATGGGGTAGGGATAAAATCCGTATTTCTTTTTATAAATAAAACGTGCAAATTTTTTTTGGATTTTTTCAATAATATCCCTGTATTTGGCTTCATATGGATCCCATACGACTGCACTATACTCCAATCGACTTCTAACAAAAGCGTTGTATAACATAAGAGCGACTCGGGTATCGCTGAACTGCCAGGTTACACGCATTATGAAGCCCAGCATCTTGCTAGAGCGTTTACATATAGATTTGATATGGGTCCTTAGATTTAGTTCAGAGTCTAAGGTAGGCCCTAGGTCACGAATTTCTGTAACTCTATTAAGTTGGTTACCTTGTAAACTATACGTTTCCCATGTTGGTGTCAGGGATTGAGTGAAGGTAATTACTTCACACTTATCGGTATTAAATTGCAGATGATTCCTCTGACTCCACTCAGAGACGGCAGTAATGTCGCGCGGCAGTAATGTTTGCACAATAGAGCGGGCCGGGTCGCAACCTGTGACGTAACGCATCAATTGGCGGATTTTCAGTTTGACATAATACTGGCAGACGCCTAGACGTAGTAAAAAGTTCCGCTTGGTATAGCAAACTACAATGGGCCGCATCGCAAGGACGGAAATCAGCAGCAAATAAATGCGAACGGCGGCGTATAGAAGCGATTTGGGCGGTTTTTTTCCGCTCGCATTTTTTTAGTCCGCTCCGATGAGGCCCGCCCTAATAATATGCGCAAATTTTCAAATTCTAAATTCTAACCTTTTTTATTCAAAATAATATCATATAGATAACTTTTTGACATCATTTTTTGACTCTACCACCGCGTCGGAAGGTGTTCCGTTGAGAGAAGATGCGGCCAGAAACTCTACAACACACATCTTTTAAACAAAACAAAATGTACAAAGTACAATTAAAATACAATATTGCATTACATAGTGTAAAATTGTCAAGACCAGACATTTTGGTCATTCAAATAATCATCGAGTTTATAGTAACCTTTTTTACAGAGGACTTGTTGAACATGGGACTTAAACTTTTTGTCTGGTAAGTTTAGAATATCCTCTGGTATCTTATTATAAAAGCGTATACATAATCGTTCTTGGGATATTCAGAAATATTTCTACAACTATATTTATAAGCGTGCAGTTAGTTGTGGTAAGCGCTCTCACAGACGAGCGACACTTTGCGGTCGCCGGGTGACCGTAAAATGTATGAGCGCGACGCTCGGCGACCCACCGCGACAGCAAAGTTTCACTCGTCTTTAAGAGCCCTAAGGCTTAATTTTAGCATAACGAAGTTTTGTTTGTGTTTTTACTTTGTAAAAAACACAAATACTTACTCGCTAATTATAGTGGGTGGCTACAGTGGAGGTGAAATGAAGACGAGAAGAGATTGGTACTAAATTATATTTACATTTAACAATAAAAGTCTTAAACTAGGAATTTGGATGCGACCGAAGTTAGGTACGCTGGGCCGAAAAGTGACACTATATAACATTAAAACTAGAATGAGGTCAGCGGTCACGTTGTGTGACATGCCTCGCGCACTTCCACAGCGGCTGCAAGTTCATAGAGCTGACGGAGCAGGTATTGGTAGGAGCCATACATAACATCTCCCTCCCGAAGATGAGCGACTATTTGCTGATGTCTACTGCAAATGTCGCGTCTGGATTCTTTATGTTCAATTTGTATGCCTTTCTTTGGCGTATGAAATAGGTAGCGATCAGTGCAAATGTACTCTGTAATTCAATACTGTACAAGGAAATAGACGGATTCACTTTGTAATAGGATATCTTGCCTTGCTAATTACAAATAAGTAATTATTTTTGAATGTTCTGCAAGTAGGTATGTGACATCGACTGTGGTTGAATTGAACTTCGTTATTCTTTATCTGTTGATTTTGGCCGTGGAATATTAGGTGGTTAACTCTATTGGTATTGGTAGGTAGTCCTTGAATTTTGTATTCGGTATTGTGGTCCATGATCTTCCCTAGATGGATGATTCGATATAATTATGCAGCCACGTTGCGATTTGTAGGAACTGATGTCCAATCTTCAGATTATGTAGGTATACTTCGGGCATTCAGCCTCTATTATACACATATTCCTGGGAGTTGGATGCCATAACAGGGTAAGGAAGTGGAAATTATAATTACTTTTGTTAGTTGTAGGAAATTATGTAGTCTATAGGAATAGAAAATTAAGAAGGGATCTAAGTACTATGTATCTATACTTATAATGTTATAATTTCTAATAAGTATCCAAATTAATTATTTCTCCTGATCCAGAAAAGCTTTAATTTTATGAACAACATAGTGATAGATAGGTATACCTAATTTTTTCTAATGTATTTCTTTCGCTTGCTACATCTTGAGCTTTTTCACACAAAAAGGTGAAAAATTAGGAAAGATGAGCGTATACGATAAGTATCTGATACGTATTTGCTCGTTATCAGCAACCGTCAATTTAATGACGTTTGAAAGAGCTTTTTATAATATTCTTAGATTTTCTAAAATTTTGTCTGATAAAATAAAGTGCTGAGTGCGCAATTGTAATACTAAGTAGGTACATCGCATAGCGTCATTGTATAAGTAAACTGCATAGTCTGCTTATTGAATACCTACATGCGCTTGAATTGGATTCCAGTAGGTAATGATGACTATCATTATTTAATATGAATCGTTTTAAATTAGTAATTGGGTACAATTATCTATATCGAAATTAAAACCAATAATTATAGAAATGACTAAAAATTTTGATCAAAAGTCTAAGTCTAACCATAGTTGCGGGGTGGGCAATTTTATTTTAATATTAATTACTTTACTACTAGAAATAAGTAGTCGAAACTCTAACTACCTTTGAGGGGTGGGATATTTATTTGAATAACCATGTTTGAGGGGGTGCGATATTTTACTTACTTAAAATGTTAATCAAAACTCGAACCATCTTTGGGGGGGCTATTTTACTAAAATTCTATTCGGAACTCTAATCAACTACGAAGAGTGAGGTACTAACTAACTAACCAACTTTGTGGGGTGGGCTATTTATTTAAATAACAATTTTTTAGAGGGGTGGGATATTTTACTAAATATTGTAATCGTTAAACCTCTTACATCTATGAGGGGTGGGCTATTGTTCTCAAAAAAAAGAAATTAACTAGGTACTAGAAATTATTGTCAAACTAACCCTGAACTAACCAACCTTGAGGGGTGCAAAAAAAGAATGAAATATCATTTTTCTTGGGGCCTATAGTATGGATTTAGGTTACCATAATGTTTGAAATTCACATCTGGTTGGGTGCAGTGTACGTACTACCGAATGACTTATAGGTACATACATAACGCTCATGGGTGGGCTTCGGGCGGGTTAAATTACTAAGAATTTAAGTTTTGTGTTAAATTAGGGTGGGATTTTAAACCTGTAAATAATTATTAGATTTAGGGAGAGATTTAAAGTTTGTTGCGAAAAGGACCTGATTTAAGAAAAAAAATTCTATACATGGGCACATAATGAATTCTAACTAGTGCAAAAGTAGAAAAATTTTATTTGGTGCTCAGACTCATGAAACCATTATATGGATTAACGTGAGAAATTTGTTTGCATATTCTAAAGTGGAAGACAGCCGTGTAGAATTACTAATAAAAAATTGTTTAACTAAGGGGGACTTATTTTACATAGAGGATAAAAAAAAAGAGTTAAGAAAGGAACTTGGCAACCAATAGGGTATGCGTACTTACAAAATATTATAAATCTAGATCTCTTCTTTGTCTTGGAACCTTGTTCTATCAATGTCTGGATAGGGATCCTCTTCACCTCTGGAATAGCCAGCCTCTCGTAGGTATGATTGTAGATTAGTCGTGCGATACGACGATCAGCAGCAGGAACAGATGTGATGAACCGCGAACTGACTCTACAACTCCAAGACTGCGCCAATTATAGTGGGTGGCTACAGTGGAGGTGAAATGAAGACGAGAAGAGATTGGTACTAAATTATATTTACATTTAACAATAAAAGTCTTAAACTAGGAATTTGGATGCGACCGAAGTTAGGTACGCTGGGCCGAAAAGTGACACTATATAATATTAAAACTAGAATGAGGTCAGCGGTCACGTTGTGTGACATGCCTCGCGCACTTCCACAGCGGCTGCAAGTTCATAGAGCTGACGGAGCAGGTATTGGTAGGAGCCATACATAACACGCTGCTACACCTAGTCAGGTATTAAAATCTACGTAAAGCTATTTCTTTCATCAATAAATATATAAATTAAACATTTAAAAATTAAAACCAATAGACGATAAATTGGCAGTAAAAACGCAATAGCGCGGAAGTTATTTGGCTGTCAATAAACTAACGAACGTTAAGCTGCCTCTAATTAAACCGCTTTGCTCCGGTGCTGGAACTGCTGGATGTCGGAGCGCTCTTTTTGGTTTGCTGATTTAGCTTGATTAGGATTCAGTAGGAATATGCGGTAGGGTTAAACGACTTTTTATCATTTTTATTAAAATTTCGTCTTGATTTTTTTTATTATAAGGAGAAAATTCTAATATTTTTGAAGTGAATACTTCTTTAGCGGCGTTGTGCACTTTTTGGTATGGGTAAAAAATGTTAAACTCGAGTCAGGACCGTGACGTCACGTGACCTGGTCGAAAATTTGTCAGACATATATAATCCCCTTCTCTTTCTACCGCGTGGCGAAAATATATACCTGTTCCTGCTGTTTCGTTTAACCTGACTAGCACCAGCTTTTTATAATTGCACGCAATTTGATAACGTCTACGTCATCGTGAGGCTTGACAGGTAAGCAGCATAAATTGTCATGTTTGTATAGCGCAGCAATAAATGAATTTTGTATTTTACCACATAAATGATAGTACTTTTCTATCTATCTATCTATAACGTCACGCCTCTTTCCCAGTGGGGTAGGCAGAGACCAGGGCGCGCCACTTACTACGATCTTTACATACCTCTTTTGCCTCATGCACATCCATACATCTCTTCATACATGCCCGTCGGTTTCGAGTACTCCGCACCTCCCCTTTTTGTAGGACGCAACTGATTTGATCAGCATACGTCCTACGAGGGCGCCCTCTGCCGACACTTCCAATCACATTAGCAACATATATCTCTTTCGTACATCTGCTGTCACTCATCCTTTCCACATGACCAAACCAACGAAGCATTCCTTTCTCTATTCTTGTCACAACATCTTCTTTCAATTTACATCGATCTCTTATTACACAATTTCTCACTCTATCTCTCATCGTGACACCACACATACTTCGCAAAGAACGCATTTCAACAGCATTAATTTTACTTGCATGCTTCTTCTGCCATACCCAGCACTCACTGCCATACATAAGTGTAGGCACCAAAACACCACTGTGTATAGCAAGTCGTGCCTTTTTGGACACTACTTGGCTAGCCACAATAGTATGCAGAGCACCTTTTACTTTGTTTCCCGCTGTTACTCGCCTATGCATATCACCCTCACATTTCCCATCTCTAGTAAACATGCATCCTAAATATACAAACTCATTCACTTGTTGCACTTTTTCGTTCCCAATCATTATACAACAATCAGTCACACATTCATCCCTCTCCATTACCATTACTTTAGTTTTATTCACATTCACTTTCATTCCTTTCTTCTTCAATGCTGTATTCATGAGAGTTACCATGTCTTGTAGCTCTCCCGCTGACGATGCAAGTATCACTTGATCATCAGCGTACAGGAGGCACTTGACTAGTAACTCTCCCATTCTTAAACCATTTTCGCATTCTTTCAGATCAGTCAGACAGCTCTCCATATACAGGTTAAAAAGCCAAGGGGACGCAACACAACCCTGTCTAACTCCACTGGTGATGTTAAACCATTTTGAGTGCGCCCCGTTGACCCTGACACAGGCACTAGAACCCTCGTATAATGATTTTAGTGCCTGCACCAAGTGATCGTCAACACCGTATATAGATAGCGTAGACCACAATTCTTCCCTCCACACTCGATCGTACGCCTTTTCCAGGTCCACGAAGGCACAGTATACCTTCGCGTGCTTTGCCAGGTATTTTTCGGCTATGCACCTTAGGGAAAAGATTTGGTCCATACATCCCATTCCCTTTCGAAATCCTGCCTGCACATCCCACATTTTTTCTTCACTAACATCTATCACTCTTTCAATTAATACCTTAGCATACAATTTGCCAACAACACTCAAAAGACTAATGCCGCGGTGGTTTTTGCACTCTTGCTTTGAGCCCTTTCCCTTATAAAGAGGAACGATAACGGCCTTGCACCAGTCTCCAGGAACGTGACCGCTTCGCCAGCATTTATTAAAGATTTGGCAAAGCAAACTTGCCACCACCATGCCACCGCTCTTCAGCATTTCGACGAACACTCCATCATACCCCGCACTCTTTCCTAATTTCATTCTTTTCATCGCTTTCATAATCTCATCCAAAGTTATCTCGCTGTTATCATTCTCATCTATCACCAAATTCTCCGACCCCATCCATCTACTAGACGCCTGGGGCGGGTTATTATCACCACAAGCATAAACATTTTCAAAATATTCCTTCCAACGTTCCAGCACCTCATTTTCCTTACTTAACAAATTTCCTTCCTCTGATTTAACCACACTCACTTTAGAATTATCCAATACTCCACGAGCCAACCGAACCTCCTTCCAAAACAACTTTTGGTTGGCTCTGAAGTTTTTAGAAAATTTTCTGTCATACTTATCTTTCATTTCGTTTTTCTTCCTTTCTACAATTTCTTTCACTCTTCTTTTTGCATCGGTGTACATTCGTTTCTTATTTTCAATTGGTCCATTTACACTCATTGTTCCAGTCATCCTACTATTGGCTTTCAGCGCCAATACATCCAACCACGCCTTCTTCTTTTCATGCACAGCCTTTCGTACTTCATCATCCCACCAACCTTTATCCATCGACCTCTTATAGTCTTATAGACCTCTCGATAGTACTTTTATACTGATAATTAAAGCAATTCGTGCGAAATTATTCCCTAACCTTTCCAAAATATCAAAAATCCACAACGTTAATGTTGAAGTTTTCACTTCTGCCGGTGCTCCCGTAGTGCAACCCGTTGTTTTTTAATAAATGACAAATACAGCGCTGCTCAGAGAGCGCCCTGCTTATTACTGCGGCAATAGAGGGAACTCACCATAGACGTCGAAGGCGAAGCTTCCTGATAGAATTAGTAAACTATGTAGGCAAGAACTTGCAACTGACCTAAGGGCACCAGGGGCCTCGTTATCACTGGCCGCCGCCTAGTTCGCTGCGTGGTGCCACGCCGACTACTTATTATAAGGACCGGCCTTGCGGTAGCATTTCCCCTCTGCCACGGTATTAGATCAATTAATCTTGCGCATTTACATTCAATTTTATAACTTATCACTAAACTAGACAGCCTATTATTGCAAAACAATAATTTCGAACTTAGAACGTTTGGGGTTTACACGAGACTACTTTTCATGATTTGGAACATTCAAAATTAGAATCTAAAGTCATAGGGAATAAAATCCAAAGTTGCGGACAACATGTTACCTCGCCCCCCGCAAAAAGTGGCAGAAAGTTTGTTAGTAGAATGACACGTGGTTACGCGTCCCTATATAAGTAGTCTAAGCCTAAATAGCTTGAAGGCTTTTATAGTTTATCTGTGGAGCACTTTTTTAATTTAGGCTTTCTTTATTGAGAAATCTTTATTATTGTGACGAGGGCGACACTGGACTCCGATAGCCCTCTTAAGAGGCCTTTTACAAGCTCAGTGGCGCCCTCACCACAATAATAAAAATTTCTCAATAAAGAAAGCCTAAATTAAAAAAGTGCCCACTTGATAAACTACAAAAGCCTTCAAGCCATTGTTATACAATACTTTTATAGGTTCTAAACATTCCACTTTTAGAAAATTTCGAATTAAAAAAAAAGCGGCCGTTTTTTTTCTTTTTTCAAAATTTGTATATGTTTAGTTTAGACCTTTAAAAAGCCTTTTAAGGGTCTAACCTTTAAAAAAGCTATAAAAGTATTCTATGAAAATAGCTTGAAGGCTTTTGTAGTTTGTCAAGTGGGCACTTTTTTTTTATTTAGGCTTTCTTTATTGAGAAATCTTTATTATTGCGGTGAGGACGCCACTGAGCTTGTTAAAGGCCTTTTAAGGAGGAAAAGCCAAACATTTTTTGACGAGTCTTATTTTATGCAGTCGTTGTTCGTTGAAGAAAAACATAACAGACCAACATTGTCGGTGCTATTGCATATTTATTGGTATATAGTGAACAGTTTATCCATTGGCAACACCAGTCATTGTAACTGTCTGTGACTGACAGTCGATAGACAAACCATAGACTAAACAAATAACAACATTTTTTCATCATTTTTTACCTTGGAATCTACGATTATACAGGGTCCTTCTTAATATGCTGTCACTTTTTAAGGGGATGATCAGACCATCAAACTGAACAACTTTCTCTATGGCACCAACATCGAAATCGCGAAAAAAAATCACCTCTTCCATACAAAACTGCAAACCTACTCGAGCCAAAAAGAGAAAGTTGTTCTTTTTTTTTTTTTTTTATTCATAATGGGTTTGCGCTTGGCTTCAGCTCACCTGATGGAAAATGTAGATGAAGCCGAGGATGTAGCGCGCTCGCCCAGAAAAAACCTATTTACTCTTCTTTTAAAAATATCCTGATTGTATTTGCTTGGGAAAACAGACGCAGGGAGAGAGTTCCAAGCGCGGTGCGGTTCTCATTATAAAAGAGGATACGAACCTATTTGTGCGGATTGTTGGAATATCGACAACGTATGGATGCAGTCTCGCACTACGTCTTGTCGTACGATGATGGAAGGGGGATGGTGGAATCAGGTCATGTAACTCCTGGGCACATTCGCCGAAGTGTAGCCGATAGAATACCGACAGACAAGCGACCAATCGTCGGTGCTCCAGACTGTGTAACTTAGTCTCGACGAGTGTATCGTCATCGATGAGTCTCTTGGCTCAGTTTGATGGTCTGATCATCCCCTTAAAAAAGTGTCACCGTATTAAAAATGACTCTGTATACGAATATGCCGTCTAATGATTTTTCTTTTTAGTAATCTTTTGAGTTTATTTTCGAAAATATGTTTACAAAATAAAAAAGTTCTACCCACGGACCTAAAGTAATAATTTTCATCCAAATTAATAACTACTACCAATTTGTTAAAATTAACTAAGTTTTGCACAATTTAGACCCTTGTAAAAGGACACTATAAATTTCGTCGGGTAACTTTCTGGACATCTAATATTACCCACACAAAGGGTGGAATCGATCCCCTGGCGCTCAATTTGCTTCTTTCTAGCCGGGGGTCAAAGGGTTCACTTATTTACTGAGTCTAAGAATGTCAAAAAAAGAAATACCTTACTGAACGCTTAAATGATTTTTTTTTTTTAAAAGTTGCGTCCCACATTATAGACCAATATTAAATAGGACCTAAGGTTGGTAGGTTGGTTGGTTGGTATTGTATGTTTCTGACCACTCTGGAAGGGATTATGGTCTTCAGTCTCTCTCTCTTCCTGGCTTTTAATCCCATATGGTGGTGGGGTCAGCCTTCCGTGTCTTTTCTCTCCACCTTGCCCTATTTCTGACATCGTCTTCGGAGACATTGCACTCGGTCATATCACAACGAACTGTGTTCATCCATCTAGTCTTCGGACGTCCTCTTGGTCTCTGTCCTGGAATCGACAGTTGCAGTGCCATATTTCCAACATATTCGGGTGGCTTTCGTTTCACGTGTCCAAACCACCTAAGCCTATGCTCCTGAAGCTTATCTACAATGTCACGAACACCCAGGCTACCTCGCACATACTCGTTGCGGATTCTATCGCGCCTCGTGACACCGCACATCCACCTCAGCATCTTCATTTCGGCTGTTTGTACAGTTCGGACATGGCTTTTCGTTGTGGCCCAAGTCTCACTACGGTATATGGTCTTCAGTCTATGTATGTATTTTCAATGTGGATATTCCATATTATCCTGCCCTTTAGAAGATTTTGGATGCTGAAAATAAAACAATAAGTACGCCACTTAGGTACTAATTTTACATCATAGTCACTTTCAGGAATTTATTTTGTATCAATTACTTACTGTACTAGACAGGTATATTAAAATGATTTGTGTGTTTCCAAAAGGATACACTTGAACAAGATTGTTAAAAGAACAAAATTAATGGCATATTCAGTGTTTTATTTTCGAGCCGCCGCTAGTAGTTTTAACCGCGTGGCAAAATACAGAGCCAAAAAAAGAAATATAAATGACGTAATCGACTCGAACATAGTATGGGTATGGCTGCTCTTTTCAAAACAAAGTAAGCGAGCGTGGAATAAGTTGAGCAGTAATAAGGAAGCGAGACTTAATCAAACTCGAAACATCTTCACCTATTTGTAACTGAGCGCAGAATGGTCTTTCCGAACAGTCCTCTACTACTGTTTTGTTTCTTGGACTTTGAGCTACTTTATTTTGACTTTCTTTAGGATTTAACCGTATTTCTGATCTAAATAGCAATATACATATACATTTTCCGTGTAATTATGCTTCATGTTCTATGAATGTAAAGCCACTTGGAACAATTTATGAAAAGTATCAAGCATTTAATTTTACACCCTGTTGTATTGTGTATCTAGCCCCCCACACACACTTAGTCTTAAGGTAGTTATAAGTTATTGTTCGCTCCATAGAGATTGTATTCATCTATAAGACGTGAGACATACTCTTGGATTCATCGTCCTCTAGCAAAAACATTGCATGGCGACCCTGCCAGGGCTGCCTTTGGCAGTGCTGGGCGGCTGGATAGCAAGAAAAGAAAATTTTAGTGAACCATGCTCTTCCGGTGATCACTGTCCCATGTAACCCTGGTTAATTATATGATGTACCATTGAGCTTTTCTAACTTGTGTATATACGTAATACCGACTATTATCGACTGCTCTCAAACGGCGAAAGAAAACATCTTGAAGAAACAATAAATCAATCAAATATACTTTATTTTACATCAAAACATAAACAGTAAAAACCTGCGTACCTTGTTGAAGAAATTAATTCTGATTCGTATGTGTAGTCCACCAATCTGCGGTAGGCGTGTGATGCCCATAAACCCTCCCTGAAGGTAGATCTGTGCCCTGCAGTGGAACGTCGGCTGATGATGGTGATGATGGCTCATGCTAAAACGAAAGAAGAAGAGAATGGCCTCTTTAACACGCATTACCCCTTTGCATCACTGAAGAAAGCTTCTCACCCTTGCTTAGGCACGTCAAAAGTTTCCTAGTTAACAATAATTAAATCTCAGACAATATAGAAATAAGATCATAAGTTTAGAAGTAAACAACTACTTAATGATACAAATGAGCTAACTTCGCAATTACAGTCATCATTTAACTTCTGCTCTAGTTTCAGTAACGGACCTTGATATAATATGAAGTTACAAACTATTAAGCCCTGCACGTACAAGTAGTAATTAGAAGAGAGCTTGCGACTAAGGTTCGATTCCTGGTCCGTACCACTGAGTTCTACGGAATTGTGTTGTCATTATCACTTGCTCGGCGGTATAGGAAAAACATTAGGCAACCTGCCTACCCGAGAACGAAAGTAAAGTACCATAAGCGAGCGCAATAGGCCAGTACAGCGCCCCATGTACATACATTTGTCACGCTTACGGTTTAGACGATGACAATTTTGCGGTGCGAAATCTGCGGCGCGGCGTCTCAAAAAAGCACCGTATAAACACTTTGCGCAAGACTATTTCACGGCATGCGAACGTTTGCAAGGAAAGAGCACGCGTCTATTTTTTTGCTAGTGACCTCCGCCCACGTCTCTCGCAACCCCCGCGCCAATATTTCGACTCGTGTACTCGTGCATTGTGTTAATCGTTAGCACGGTTTTCTCTAGCAAATCCATTCGCATGCGAACAAATTGGCGCTGGAAATTAGCACCGTGTAAAAGAAAGCGTGCCGTGCTTTTTTTTCGTGCGAAAAAATTGGCGCCGCGAAATTGTCATCGTCTAAACCTAATTTTAATTACTAGTATTATTACATAGGGCCCAGCACTCAAGTGCTATTTTTGAAACGTGAGATTCTAAATCAAGTTCGAGTCATGCATAACCTCCATAGTAATTTTCTACTGCTGATTTCAAAGTGTGACTTATACATATAAATTGTACTCGGATCGCATTGTTACAAGGCACGGCTAGCAATAGTCCTTCCCAAATAACAATAACACAAGTAGTACGGGCAACGAATGTTAGAGAATAGCCGTCAAAACGACGGGAAATCTGGCCAAAACTTTTCGAATCAGCCCACAACAGTCCCGCACTATGTTCCGAGAATCTTTTGATGTATCGAATGGAGGAAACTACTATATTATGTTGTCCATATGTTCTTTCATTCGCTCTAGGAGAAAATAGTTTTGGTTATTGCCAATCTATTGATGTGCTTTGGTTTTTATTTCTTTATGTCCTTGAGATGTAAGAGTACATTTACTTAGTATGGTAAAGGTTTCGAATAGATTACCCTTTTCCTGTGGATGTCGTCCAAAGGACATCTTTTGTTTTTTTAGTTTTCATCATTACACCCGTGGTAACCTCCTTTGTTCCACGCGTGCAATACTGGAAACCACGTGATGATGGCAGCGGGCCGACTAAATCAATATACACTTGTACAAAACGGTGCGTTAGAGTAGCGAAGGCTTGAATGGGTGCTTGAACATGTCTTCCTATCTTAGAGCTTTGTCAATGTAAGCAGGTTTGCGCCCATTTGCGGAAATCTTTTTCGCACGTCTGGCCAAACGAAATGTTGCGTGACCAATTTTATTGTTGCTTTACTACCAGGATGAGTGAGGCCATGAATTGAGCCACCGCAAAAAGATAGAGCTGCGTTGCAAGCCGGAAGCAGGCAACCGACTCGCGACCACCCAATAACAGACCTGCAATGCGAGTTAGTTTATTTAACCGACTTCAAAAAGGGAGAAGGTTCTTCGTAAAAAACCATCATAATTCTAGTAACATTATAATCGTTCGGATTTTGGCTTCAAACTCAATATTGAATGTTTTTCAGTTCTGTTTTTAACTAAAACAATAGAAGAAGAAAGTGAGATGATACCTATTTATGTCCAGTAATGGAAAGTACAGGGATTAGATCAAAGTAAAATATTTGATGTAAGGTACAGGGTGTAAAATAAATGCGCTACATAACTTATTAGGACCATCAAACTGAACTTTTACAATGGGACCAACTTCGAAATCGCGAAATGAGAATCAGCTGTTTTGGTAGAGTAGCTATTGACATTTTCCATTTTTGAGCAATTTTAAAGTTCATTCCATAATAAAAGTAGTTCATTTTGATGTTCTGGAGCACCCATGTAAGTAGGCAATGCATAAAATTTTGTAAAGACCTAGATTTTTTCAACAGGTTTTTTTAGAATTTATTGTCTAATAAAAATAGTCTTTTACGTAGGTATGTAACCGCTTAAATCCTGCTTCCTTTTATGGAGGTACTGAATGACCACTATAACTGTCGAGTTTAGTGTTTATTGTCAAACCTTCTGCTATTAATGGCTGCGGTAAATTGAATCTTTTTTCGGTTCACAAAAATAGAGGATCTAAAGAAAGGACTAAGGACTGTTCATAGCCTATCTCGGTCGTGACTAGTCTAAATTTTGTTGGTTAAGTCAACTGTAGGCATAAGATATATTTTAGTAATGATATTTCCCAGTAATGGCTTGCAATGTAAAGTCATGTAATCTCTAAAGCGCCTACTCGAGGTAGAGTGCCTACGTGGCCGGCAGCTAGGCCTCCAATCTATCAGACTTGAGCAGAACTACTAGACTCTACGTTGCATCAAGAGTACCTATATAGCAGTGGAGTAGTAGTGTAGGGTTTAGTAAATAAGTATACATTTACTGTGGAGCACCAGGTAAGCAGTATATGCAGAGCGCGCACGTCCGCACCCGACAACGGCCGGTAAGCAATTTCCCTCTCTACGCGCTCACACAGACACTACATAAGTACCTTGATTTTGTGTGCAGGGGACAACGGTTCGAACCCTGCCTCGGACAGGCTCAGGTACATAGACTCTAGGAACTGATTTTTCGATACAAGGAGGACAATATCGTGAAGCTTACACGCTTCAACTTCCGAGGCCTGTATTGTGTCCACTGTAAGCTAATATATCGTGTAATAGTTAAGCATTTCGCTTTCTACCGTATTCAAGATGTTAACAAACGTTTGTGAATAACGATTTAGAGCTGTCGGGGTATTGATGTCGACTCCATAGTGAAAATTGTTCAGTTCAATGGCCTAAAGCACCCCTAAGTTTGTAACGCATTTAAGTTACTCTGTAAGTATTAAGGCTTCCTCTCCTTTGTTTTCCCACCAAGCATTTTATTGTTTTACACAAACATACGTAGGCGTTGCAAATAAATTTACCTTCTTAATGATATACTAAAATAATACAATGTCATATAAACTAAACTCCCAACTGCCCACGCCCGTTCTCGCGCTAGCGGTGATATAGTCACGGCTTTATACCGACTATCAAATCGACATCTCACCACAGATGTCAATTTAACAGAGTATCTGATGTTGAGTTCTGATATTGTACGTTTTGTCTACGTTGAATCCTGTTGAAAATGTAACTCAATCACTAAAGTCAAAGGTTGTTTTGAGCGGTGAAATGAAAATGACAATCGAGAACATATAACACGCAAAAAACTAAACATAAAATAATCGCGCTCTAAATTATATAGAAAACATTAGGGTAAACAGTCGCATTACTTTAATCGGTCATTGTACCCATGATACTGAACATTCCATAAGAAACCTATAGGAAATTCATAAAAAATTGTTTTACTTCCCATACTAAATGCAATCAGCTGATCGAAGTTTTGTATGAAAAGTCGAAATAATTTTTTGCGAATTTCCTATAGGTTTCTTTGGGAAAGTTGTTCAGTATTAAGGGTACAATCACCCCTATATGCCTCGAAATCGAAGCATGCAGGTTTCCTCACAATGTTTTCGTTCGAAAAGCCAGTGCTGTTACAAATCTATAAAAAATTTAATATGTTTTTATGGTAATAACGGCAAGGTGTGTGTCAGGAAAAAGAGGCATCGCAACGCATGGACACAGCTAGTAGTACAAAAATTCTGACAAACTCATAGGTACTAGTCGGCCTGGATGGAAATAGAATCTCCACACAGCATAGAATATCTACTAGATATCTATTAGATATTTTGTATATTTTGTAGATATCTATTAGACATCTTGTAGACATTTGTTCTGTTGGGGTCATAACTAGACCACTATTACAACGTCTGCACTGTTAGTTGATATTCTCAATAGGATCCATTATAGTTGTGAACATAATATTGTTTTGATCTATAGAAAACAATGACGATAGTCCAACAAAATAATCCCATTTTAATGGTCGACAAAAAAGGTTCACATCTTTCAAAAGAAGGGTGAATCGAGAACAATTGTATGTCTGTCCAAAGCTGGTTTAGGTCAGTAAGTAATAACAGATTTTGTGAGTGGAAAACTCGGTAAGACCCTATCCGGAAAAAGTAGGTTGTCCAAGTTGTCCAAGTTGTCCGTATTTCTTTTGTATAATGCGATGATTTAAAGCGTGGTTAACTTAAGAGGGTGGATTAAACCATTGCATTGTTTACACGCCCAAAATAATTATGATGTCATCATAATGTACGCCATCTTATTTAAGGCGTTTTTGGGCGTGTAACGTCACTTTGACAGCACTAAAGTCAGTTGTTGGTTTTCTGTCTCTTTTCTTAATCTTATTTTAGAAAGGGACAGGAATAAATTTAGTTAAGTTAAGTCGTGGCACAGTTCGAATCGACACCATTGTACAACTTACACTATGGGACCAAAACGGAAACGGAGAAAAAATTTCAGTGAGCTTCATATATATTTACATTTTAGGGTCAATTCACATTGCCGAGGAAGGGAAGCGTCAATTTCGCCTTGATACGTGAGAATATTCGAGAATTCTCGCAAATTCTCGAAATTGCGCTTACCTGCAACCAGTATTCTAGACGCTTGACGCTACGCTGCGCGCGCGCTCCTCTCATCGCGCCACTTAGGTACCGCGCATTGCTCCGACATCATCAGCCGAGGTCGAGATAATTTTTGACAATACTCCGGAAATCGTGTGAAAATGCCTTATATCTAATTAGTACGTTAAGCAATAGAAATAACGTTTCAAATGTAATGTAAAACTCTGACACCAGGGCTCGGCCACACGATAAGAAATTTTTAACCTAATATTCACTTCGCTTCCTTTCCCTTTCTTTCCGCTGCAATGTGGATTAACCCTAAGCACCGTTACGTTAAGGTATAAAATGCAACATATCGTCAAAAAAAATTTGCAGTCTCTGTTTGCGAATTTAACTTAAACCTTCAACAGTCGATCAATTGTTTGTAGTTCCGGTAAAAAAATTCTGAAAAACCTTCAAAAGGAATTTAGCCGAATGAATTTAGCTAAATGTAACTGACAATGTGACAGTGATAATTAAGTCCAAGGCTCAAGGTTCATTTCTAAATCCGTCGGATTACTTGAAACGACATGGACTTTACAGGACAAAGAAACTGTCTCTGTGTACAGAAATCCACCCACAATGAAAATTACTCGCCAAGTAAAAGGACAATAATATTAAATAAGGCAGAGTGTTCAACAGAGTATTTTGATGAGTGGAAATTAATAATCGAGCGGTAAGAACGTTGGACCAAGGCGTCTAGGATTATTTTCTCTTAAAAGGTGATACCTATTTTGTCTGTTTTCGAACCGATTTTTGATAACCAAATTATTTCATTTTGTTACGTTCTTTCTGCCCGAAAACACGATTCTATTAAATTTTCTCGATAGAAAAGAGGAGCAAAGTAAGTTCGATTTCAGATTTATAACCAGTTTTACAAGAATCACCCTACACCATTTCTACTGAATATACCATCATTTGAAAGGAAATTAATTATAGCAGTGATTCTACCCGATAGATTTTACCTCAAACACCCAACAAGAGAAAAGATATTTATGAAAAATGATTTTTTTTGCGATCTTTTGAAGTGGTATGGCTAATTGCAAAAGTTTCCTTGTTAGAAAGAGAGGCTTGCTCTAGGGACACCTAGCCTTAATAACTTGTAAATGGCCACTCCCTGTAACTAACTAACTTCAGGAACCATATCTTACCTTACATTTGAAGAGATATTTGAGTGTAAAAGTACTCTTTTTTTATATGCCGTGGTAAAGCCATGAGATAAAAAATATATTTGGTAGGTAGTTGTATCAAAGATCCTGTCTAGCCTAGAAGGGATTATGGTCGTGAGCTTATATAAAGATGTAGGTATGTACTTTCACATTCTCCTGGAACGTGTGGAACCACAGTTGAAACATTCGTTTATTTATTTTGGAGTATTCCATACCCAGTCCAAATTTTTAAATTTAATTTCACAATAATCACACAGGCCATCAAAAAACCATAATTAAGCTTTTTGATGGAATTTTTTTACTCTCACCGCGACGGAAGATGTTCCGTTGCAGAGAAGGTGCGGCCAGAAATGGCCATTTCCGAATGGTATTATTAGAAGTGTCCTGTGAAGACCAGCCTTAAAATTAAGCTAGATTATTTTGCCACTGCTCACGCCCCCCGCGCTGTAATGCGATAAATTTCCCTCCAGATTAAGTGGACTTAGTTAGGCGTATCAGAATATAGAATATTTTATTTTATGAATAGGAGCTTACATTTAGGTCTAAGTAGTCAGTAAATTCTATAGGCTCCTGAGGTCTTTGGGTCAAAACATTATCAAATGAAGCAATAAAAATATACGTCCATGTTACGAAGGTGGCCGCGCTTTGAAATTGAAATTGAAATTGAAATTGAAATTGAAATTGAAATTGAAATTGAAATTGAAATTGTTTATTTGCATTGAATAGGTAGGTACAATAGGGTGTTACAATAATAGGTAGGTACAAAGTTTCTTCTATCCAGCTAAATTATATGGCATGCAAATATTCACTTAATTAATAATGTCAGTGAGATCTAATTATAAAGCAAAAAATTCATTCAAATCATAAAAACTACAGTCAATCAACCACTTGTACAATTCTTTTAAAAATAATTTATTTGGCAAAGTTTTTATTCTATCTGGTATTTTGTTAAATAGCTTGATACACATACAATGGCAATGCTTTTTATATAACTTAATCCTAGATCTGTTTTCAAAAACAAGGTCATTAGGTCTTCGCAGGTTTCTATGGCGGACGATTCCAGCTGTTTTGAAAAATTCTGGGTGCTGAATAACAAATTTAATCATTTCAAAAATGTACATGCAGGGAAGCGTTAAGATTCTTAGTCTCTTGAAATGTGGTTTACAAGTATCTTTAGGACCAATACCACATATTGCTCTAACACACTTTTTTTGTGATATGAAGGCTTTCTTAATATCTAGACCATTTCCCCAAATAATAAGGCCGTATCTGAGGACGGATGCTACGTATCCGTGGTAAGCTGTCATCGCTAGTTTCTGTGATACCAGCCTTCTCAGTCTACGGAGAACGTATACAAAGCGATTTACCTTACCACAAACTTTTTTTACATGTTTACCAAAATTTACATCTTTATCTAATACAATTCCTAGAAATGTCACTTCATCACTTCTATTCAAAAGTTGTCCTTTATAATTTACATTAATATCAATTTGTTTACGTCCTTTTGTTGTAAATTGTACATAATTCGTTTTATTAAGATTTACATTCAAATTATTTATGTCAAGCCATTCAATTATAGATTTTATAGTATTATTAATGTCAGATTCATATTTATTTAGATTGTCAATATTAGATGTCACAATAACTGAAATGTCATCGGCAAATAAAATACATTGGTTATTTGTTACGCTAGGCAAGTCATTTATATACAAAATAAATAATAAGGGTCCAAGTACGCTTCCTTGCGGTACGCCGAATTTGTTGTGTCTAAAACAAGAGGTAAATGTAGATACATTTTTGCCCTCGCTATTGATGCCAGAAAGTTCAACACGCTGTTGCCTGTTTCGTAAATATGATTCAAGCCATGATAGAGCGGGACCGCGAATACCATACTTTTCCAACTTCATCAGCAGTATGTCATGAACAACGAAGTCAAAGGCCTTAGACATGTCAAAAAAGAGGACTGTGACATGTCGCATTGCATTTAGGCTCTTAAGTACATTGTCCATCAACGTAAAACATGCTAAAGATGTAGATTTTCCTTTTTGGAATCCATTTTGTTCTGTTTTTACTATATTAAATTTAGAACAGAAATCCAAAAGCCTCTTGTGCATACATTTTTCGAAAATTTTAGACAAAATGGGGATCAGTGTGATTGGACGATAATTGCTTAGATCTGTTACACATCCTTTTTTAAAGAGAGGCTTTACAACAGATAGTTTAAGCCTATTCGGAAAACAACCGGTTTCGAAGGACAGGTTGACGAGGTATGTTAGAACTGGAGCTAATTCAAACACACACTCTTTAAGTACTTTAGTGCATAGCTCGTCATATCCGTAGGAATGAGAATTATTTAAAGATTTTACTATATTTATTAGCTCGTTTACTCCAAAGGGTGTTAAAAAAAATGTATTTGCTATAGGTTTAATTGATGTCAAAATATTAGAGTTCTGTAATTTTTTATTATTAGGACCTTCATTTGGCAAATTAACATAGTAATCATTAAATGCATTTGCTACTTCTACTGGATTGGATATTAATTTGTCATTTAATTTTATATTTTCTATGATCGGAATCGAATGCATATCCATCGATTCCTCTTTGATAATATGCCAAGAGGCCTTGCATAAATTTTTACTATGTTGCATGAATTTATGGTTACAGTTTTTCTTCGCTCTATAGGTACATTGTTTTAGAATTTTATTATATTTTAAGTATTTGTCTTTATTTTCTTGCGTTTTATTCTTGTAATATTTAAAACGTAGTGCTCTATTAACTTTGTAAGAATTTTTTAGTCCTTTTGTAACCCACTTAGGTGTATAACCATGACTACCAACCTTGATTTGGACCTTTGGAAAGCATAAATTATATATTAAACAGATAAAATCATGAAAATTGTCGAAAGCCACATTTATATCAGTTTGTTGAAAGACATCTTGAAACATCGAAGATCTCATGATGTTCTTAAATTTATTTAAGTTTTCCTGATTTAGGTCTCTTTTACTAACATACCAGTAGTTGATATATGGAAGTTTCTTTTTAACAGGAAAAATAAGTATTTGGGCGGTATCATGATCTGAAAGTTGGAGTGGAATTATTTTACCTAATGCTTTCTTTGTATTGCTACATATGAGATCCAAGCAGGATGAGCCTCTTGTTGGAACGTTGATGTGGAACGTTGATGTGGAAACTTGCGTGGAAAAAATTGTGGAACTTTGCGTATGTAATCTAATCTAAACTATTATAAAACTGTAACAGGGCCTCAATTGCGCTATTTTATACGGTTTTACCGTTCAGACGGAACGTTTTTGGTTTTGGTTTAGATTTAGTTTAGCTGATGTAAAAATGCTATCGCGCTATTTTTTTTGGACGGTTAAAGCGTTGACGTTACCAAAGCAAAACCAAACTCGAAACGCTTAAGCCGTAAACGTTTCAAGTTTGGTTACCACCATACACCTACCATACACCTACCACGCACCTACCACGCACCTACCACGCACCTACCACGCACCTACCAAGCACCTACCACGCACCTACCACGCACCTACCACGCACCTACCACGCACCTACCAAGCACCTACCACGCACCTACCACGCACCTACCACGCACCTACCACGCACCTACCAAGCACCTACCACGCACCTACAACGCCAGAAAATTCGATCGAACGGACATCGAACGTTACGCCAACGTATCTTCCGAAAAAAAGCTAAATCGTTACCGTTAAAATAATTAGCGCGATACGAATTGTTCATAACGTAACGTTTTTGGTTGTGGTTTTGTTTTGGTAGTTTCGTTCAAAATTAGCGCGATTGACCCCCAGAAGTGTGTCTGTACATTGAAGATATTTACAAAAAAAAGATTACGATATTTTTTTGGTTTTTAGGTGTCTCTGATTCCAAATTACCAATTTTTGGATTTTTTGTCTGTCTGTTTGTTTGTAGTTTGTTTGATCGAGCATCACGCAAAAACTACTAAACCGATTTTGATGAAACTTTTATTGTTTGATAGCTTATGATCTGAATTAAAATAATTTATGCGGACAAAGTTGCGGGTAAATGCTCGTTAGCTTATAAACACGCTTTTTGCTATATAGAATGTGTGTTTTTGGGATTATTATCTTCTTATTCGAAGCCTAGTTAAGCCTAAAACACAAAACTACAGGGTGTAAAATTAATAAAATTAAATACGTTACATATCGAAAAATAGCTTCAGATCATCAAACTGAACAACTTTTACTATGGAGCAAACATAATAAAAAAAATCTGCTGGCTTATACATTTGAGTCGAGTTTTGCATGAAACTGCTGTTTTGTAAAAATGTTTCTTGATGTCGGCTCCATAATGTTGAGCGGTGTAGCGAGGAAAATATTAACCAATCAGGAGCTCGGCCGAGTCTCGGCCGAGATTTAATGCAATCCTGATTGGTTAATAAAACTCCGCTCCGCCAGCCAGCTCGCGTCAATGGACAGGCAGCCTAAAGAATGTTGTTCAGTCGATGGTCTAAAGTTTAGATTCTAACTACCTGTTTAAAAATTAAATAATAATTACTAGGATATTTTCTTACAACCTGTATTTATGTTTACAGTGTGTAAATGTAGAGTAGAGTACTGTACTAAACCGTAACACCCGTAATAGTTTTAACTTTATGTGTTCTACATAGACAACTCTACATCAATTTGTAGTAGTTTTTCAAGAGAAACTTATGCATTCACATCGACCCATTTATAGCTAAACCGGTTACGGACTGTAACTCCGCAAAAAAGGAGTACAGAGCAAGATTGCTCTCTGGAAACGTGCCAAATGTCGCCCTGACCCAATATTTTTATATACTTAGTATGCGACGCACACAAGGGGAAAACTATTTTTATTAGAAGCTATTTTGTGATCAGAGATTAATTGGGTTATATCGAGTAGAAAAAACCCAATTACCCTTAGTGTAGGCTTTAGAATAGTTCAGCAATTTCTTCTCGTGGGAGTCGTATGAGACGACTAAGGGATGTGTGTCCTTTGAAGTGTTTTGCGGGTGAAAGCCTAGAAAAAGATAGCCTCCCTCATAATTTTTTTGACGGCTAGAACTCTAAGGAGCTGTTTAAACAGAAGTGACGTGGCGCGGACATTTCGCGGGCGGGGTGCGGCAATATAAACCTTATAGTACGTAGCATAGAGTCGTTTGGAGAATAACGCCCGCGCCTCCAGGCGACGTCGCCTGGTAGCAAGGGCGCGATTTTTCTTTACGTCAAAAAACGATGCTATGCTATGTAATATAAGGTTTATATTGGTGTTACTTTGACTACCCGCCACCGCCACGCGTCTCTTCTATATAACCCCCACCTAAGATAGTCTGTAGTGAACCATAAAAATAACATTTTAAAAAAGGATTCGAAAATGTTATTACCTATGTTATAATCACAAAAACATATTCTTTCTGGATGGCAAAATACGCAAAAACAACTGATTAAATAACATGAAATTATGAAGGCATATATTAGTTTATTAAGTAAGAGCACTATTTCACTTTATTTCAGTTCAATGAATTTCAAACAAAGGTATATTTTAGTTACCTAATTACTATGCAAAAAACTTATATTTTTAACATTTCATCAGTTTACCTAGTTTCTTCATAATGGCCTCGATTCGGAGTGTACCACGACTAAACTAAACTAAATGTATTCCTGTCACTTTCTAAAATAAGATTAAGAAAAGACACAGATAACCAACAATTGACTTTAGTGCTGTCAAAGTGACGTTAAATGCGCAAAATAAGATGCCATCATAATGTACGCCATCTTATTTAAGTCGTTTTTGGGCGTTTAACGTCACTTTGAGAGCACTAAAGTCAGCTGTTGGTTTTCTGTCTCTTTTTACCCGACTGCGCGACGCAAAGGAAGGGTAATGTGTTTATCAGCCTATATATGTATGTATGTATCTATGTATGTATGTAAGTTTGTTCCTTTGTGGCACACTAGAGACCAAACGCGTGGGCCGATTTTGATGATTCTTACGTCAATCGATTTGTCTTAATCCTGCGAGTGTCACTAAAGACATGACAGTAATGACAATTAGGTATGGCGACAACCAGACGTCATACTGTAAAAAAAAATTAAAAAAAAATTGACCCACTATGTTAAGTGGGGTATCATTGAATAGGTATTTAAAAATCATCTTTAGGTTTCTCTTAATATTTTTCATTTCGAATGACCATTTAGGATCTATAACGATTTAAAGTTGGTTAGCAATCATTCTCAGTTAAATTTTCAATACTTACTTAATAACAACTAAACTTATTTGAATGAAGTTTTCACAAATGCATAGAGCAAAGTTTGGATTAACATATAGATTTTATTTCATCGCAATCGGTTCATTAAGTCAAAAGATTGGTAAGTAGGTATTTCTTGTTCGTGTAGTTTTAAGCTGATTGTACGTAGTGATTTTATTTAGGGGTAATTATTATTAATAAATGTTACCCAAAATATTTCATTTATACTGCCTGAACATCTCCGTCACCTCTCGTGTCCTTTTCCCCGTGTAATTTTTGCGAGGCCGAACTACGCGTAGGAGCGAAGCTCCGAAGCGTCCCCCCTGGAACCTGGTGGACTTGGTCTCCGGGATCAATCCGCCCGCCTATTATGTGTACCTTAAGGGGGGGGGGGGGGGGGGGGGGGAATCTATTTTGTCTGTTTTCAAACCGGTTTTTGATGGGTCCTTCTTAATATACTGAAACTTTTTTTTAAGGGGATAATCAGAACGTCAAAACTGAACAACTTTCTCTATGGGACCAATAACGAAATCGCGAAAAAAAATTAGCTATCCTAACATTTGGAGTTTCGAGTAGGATTGTAGTTCTGTGTGGGACAGCTGATATTTTTTTCGCGATGTTGATGTTGGTGCCATAGAGAAAGTTGATCAGTTTGATGGTCTGATCCTCCCCTTAAAAAAGTATCAGCATATTAAGAAGGACCCTATATAATTACAGTTCAAATAACAGTGTAGATACTTTCTTTCTGCAGTGAATCTAACCGTTGAAAACATGATTCAATTGATCTAAGGATAGAAAAGAGGACCAAAGCACAGTACCTATAAGAAAGAGTATCTATTACTACATACAGTACTGACACTCCCTTCCACCAAGATTTTACCTCACCCCCCCCCCCCCATCTCCCTCCCTCTTGTTACCTGGCAGTTACCTAAGAAGAAGATTTAAGGTTCAATTTCTTTGGTTTCGCATGTGCTCTGACGGCATCTCGTCAATTTAAATTTTTGCATTGTCCAGGCTGTGACCATAGTGAGTTCGATTTCAGATTTATAACCAGTTTTACAAGAATCAGAATTCACCATTTCTTCTGAATATACCATCATTTGAAAGGTAATTAATTATAACAGCGATTCTACCCGATGGTTTTTACCCCAAACACCCAAGAGAAAAGATATTGAAGGGATACCTGGCCTTGGCAGGTGAAGTCAACCTCTGGCATCTATTTGATTTTTGTGAATTACCACAAAATATGAGACAAGGACATAACACTACATTTGTGGATATATTAAAAATTCTTAGAGTCAGACAACTGATAATGCAGCACCTGGAGATATAATATTAGAAAGCCGACGAGTAGACGTAAACGATCTTAATGAAATCATTCGAGTTTTTCCGACTACTAAACATGTTGATGAACATAATCAAAACATGACATTTATATTGGAAAAGTCTAACTAGACTATATAAATTACATGCAGGCATGCATGCATATCAGTAGAAAAGAAGACATTATTATGGTCAAAAACCGAAAAATTTATATGTTTCTGATGACCCCAACAAAACTGAAGGAATCGTTAAATATTTGACAATCGGGATAGGATTTCGAGTAATTTTGCGAAGATTGTCAACGGATTAATGGGAGTATAAGGACAATTGAGTGGCCAGCTCTTTGGAGGGACCAGATGAAACCCGGAGAATTGCAACAAGCAGTTTATTTGCAATTTGACGACAAAGCTATTAAAAACAATGTCCCTGGAGTAGGAGTCAGAATCGAATCGACGACAGAATTCGATGCATTTCGAGTACAGGACAAAATAGAACGATAAATTAAGTAGTTTAAGATTAGTAACGACAGGGAACTACTTTGGACCAAGCTGTGGTTGATTTAAGTTCACGCATTTTTGCGAAATGTCAAGCCTATGCTATGTAGCTTTGAGCCGAGTTAGGTCTATAGATGGATTAATAATCAGTAGTTTAGACCAGAGGTCCCCAAACTATTTTGTCCCGTAGACCCCTTGCAAATTTTTGTGATTTTGGGTAGACCCCCTATATGGGTATTTCCAAATACTTATTCCAGCTTGCCGGCGGGCCCGTAGCTAAGATTTGTACCAGCAAAGGTATTCTACGGTTTAAACAAATAAGTCCAAAGAGTTGTTGGTTATTTCATGACAGTAGGTACTACCAAGAGTTCGGTCCAAATCTGGAGCGAACGAAGCGAGCACGAAATTTTTCAGAACTGTGATCAGAACAAATTATTGCGTGAGCAGTAGCAAAATTGTAAATATGGAGCGAGAGCGAAACGAGCTCGAAATTTCTCAAAAACACAACTTGGCTATGATCAGGAGTCTGTCTCTGTCATGTATGGACCATACATGCAGTGCTATAAATAAAAATAGAAACCAGAATGAGCGAAGTTTCCTCGAATCCGCAGTAGTCTATCGGTGTATATACTTGACTACTCAAATGCCTGGTCAGTGGAATATACGTGTTCCTATGTACCTTCTGGTTGTTTCCTTGGTTAACACCCATGACTCGCGGTTACCTCCACTTCGCAACAATAACGAGCTAGAAATTTCTCAGCACGACTTGGCTGTGATTGTATTTATTTCTTTCGGTCTATGCAACCAGTAAAATAATAAAAAAATAGAAACCAGAGCGAGCGAAGCGGACACAAAACTTTTTCGCAATATGATTTGACTATGACCAAAAACCTGTTTGTCTGTGAGTATGTATGTCTACTAAGTGGTTTAATAAGAATAGAAATAAAGCGAGCGAAGCGAGCTCGAAATTTTTAGCACTTTTCTCTCGAAATTTCATAGAAAGAACCAACAAATCTAAATTATTTATTATTTTATTTTTCCAAAAATTGTTTTATTTATTTTTTGGCCATACTGATCTGAATTTAATTAAAATAAAAATCTGGAGCGAGCGAAGCGAGCTTTGTTTTTTTTTTACTTTAGGGCTACGTTATGCCGTATATTTGGTTTTTCGCCTTGGGATCTCTCTGCTCGGTCGTGCTTCTTATAACTTCGTAGGGCTCTAAAATCCCTCTGCAGGCCGCCCCCTCTAAACGGGCTGGCCTTAGCACTTGCCCATTTTGCCCATATCAGAATACGTTCCTGCGTTCAGATGATAGATGTATATTGTTTTTATAGGAAAGAATTATGTGAGTAAAAAAGTAATAATGTATTTATTGGCTCACACAAAGAAAGACGTTAAAGAAGTATACATGCATGGCATTTACTGTCTTTGTGAGAGACTGGCGTCTGGGGCAAATGTGTACATATAGGTACTATCTGTGTTATGTGGATTTTTCCATTCATGGAAAGCCAAAATTATGATCACGTCGTACTCAAATGGGATCCACTCTCGTGGACCCCCATTTACTTCTCATGGACCCCCAATTATTTTTCTCGCTGACGTGGACCCCTAGCAGGTCGTAATCGACCCCTGGGGGTCGATATAGACCACTTTGGGAATCACCGGTTTAGACCACCGCAAGCTACTTAATAATTCCCACGATATTAACTCCCTCTTTAAATTGCGAAATTTACCGCCTTATAAATTATAATCGTAACTAAAAAGTGTAAAATAAAAAAAATTAATTTAATAAATAAAAAAACCCGACTGCGTAAAAACTGAAAAGAAAAAAACAAGTTCAGTAGTCTAGAATTCAGTTAAGTTATATTGAATAACTACACCTTGAAATAGTTTTTTGATCGATACACACATAAAACAAAAAATATTAAACTCTAATGTGGAACGTCGTGGGTTTAACAGTCGGGACCCATTAAAAATTTTAGACCTAATTTTCCCAATAATGGGTCCCGACTGTTAAAGCCAAGATGTTCCACATTAGAGTTTAATATTTTTTGTTTTATGTGTGTATCGATCAAAAAACTATTTCAAGGTGTAGTTATTCAATATAACTTAACTGAATTCTAGACTACTGAACTTGTTTTTTTCTTTTCAGTTTTTACGCAGTCGGGTTTTTTATTTTTTAATCTTAATCTTATTTTAGAAAGTGACAGGAATACATTTAGTTTAGTTTAGTCGTGGTACACTCCGAATCGAGGCCAATGATAACCTAAACCGGAAACTGCAGTAAAGTTGTATATTTCTTAAGTGGTACTACTTAGAAGTAGTAAAGATTTTGACTACCCCAAATGGGAGAATACGGTTAAACGAACTTTTTTGCATAGTGACTAAAATATCTTTGTTTGACATTGATTAGTCTTCTGGATCTTCATAATACGCATACAATCTGTCAATAAAACCGCCTGCTATTTAATAATTTTAGTGGGATGAAAATATTACGACGTCGAAGTGTACGAAGATCTTAAAACTTAAAGAATACCTCTTGTATAAATTATTAAAACGTTCACTTCGCTGGTTCTTCCCCGACGCAATGATTTGTAGGTGTTTGAGAATAGCTGAAGAAAGCTTTTTGATTTGTAGTTTTCGACTCGATACTCTTTGATTTAAAGTTGAATTATGGACTGAGGAATTGGAATTCTAAAGTGTGACTTAATCTTAACTCAAGATATAGGTACAGGGTGAAATTGATATCATTAGCATCATTTTAAACTAAGAGTCTACCCATCAAACTGAACAACTTTCACTATAGGAGCAAACCGATTGGAGCACAAAAAAAATCTGCTGTTGCATACATTTGAGTCTAGTAGGCGCGAAAATGACCCACTGACCGGCGTTGCTGATTTTTTTGTTACTCCGATCGGTTTGCTCCCATGGTAAAAATTGTTCAGTTTGATGGGTAGACTCTTAGTTTAAAAGGATGCTAATGATATCAATTTCACCCTGTATACCTAACTGTCATTTGTAGGTATCTGACTCTCTGTATGCAGCGCAGCGCAGGACCGGTCATTGTGACGATCCTTGTGGGAAACCTATGTCCAGCAGTGGACGTCTTTCGGCTGAGATGATAATGAAAGGCTGTATATTGCGATTGCATGAGGAAAGCCGAGGTAAGAGCTTTGTGGTGTGCTTTGGGAGAGGCCTTTATTCAGCAGCGGAGGATGGTAGCCTGATGATGATGATAGGTTGTGTAGTTGTATGATCCTATTGCAGGGCAAAGGCTTTCTCCCGAACTGAGAATAGGCCCTACTCCCACACGCTGGGCTAGTCCACTTTTAGTTCAAAGTATTTTTAGTTGCCACTCGGATTCAATGATAATAGTGGCAATACGCTGTCACACTGAACAGAGCTTTAGTACAACTAGTGAAATTTGGATATTTTGAATATATGGTACATTTTGAATATCTCTGACTACTTGGGCTGGGCACATTGCTCACAGAACAGATCGCCGATAGGCCCGGAGAGTCCTTGACCGTGACCGCGTACCGGAAGGCGCAGCCTAAGTTGGATGCTACAAGGTGGACTTTAATTTATTTTATTTATTTTCCTTTATTATATAAAATTTTGTTTTAACATTTTCTTCACATCCTTAAACCTAACAGATTTATGTGGATGTTGCACAATCCTCTTATTTGCTATCTCTTAACATAGGTAATTAGAAGTTGTTACCAATACAATAAAGTTTGTTAACTAACTATAACTAGGAATGTAATAGATACGGTAGGTACTGTACGGGCGAGCGCTCGGCTGCCCGTGAGACTTGCAAACCGGTTGGGAGTAGCACTTCGGTGCTTATCTACAGAACTGACGACCTGGTGAAGGCGGTGGATTTTTTTTTTTTTTTTTTTTTTTTTTATGTGTGATAGGTAAGCATTTGACCCCAATCTCACCTGATGTTGAGTGATGATGAGGCCGAAGATGTAGCATGCTTACCTAGAAAGATGCCTATTCACTCTCGCCTTGAAGAGGCCCAGGTTGTATTGCTCAGGGAACAGGTCCGCAGGCAGGGCATTCCACTCCTTAGCCGTGCGCATTATAAAAGAAGAAGCAAACTTCTTCGTGCGAATTGCTGGTAGGTCAACGACATAGGGGTGGAAACCCAGTCTGCATCTCGTCCCCCGCAGATGAAAGGGAGACGGTGGTATCAGATCGTGTAATTCAGTCGCACACTCTCCGAAATGTATCCTATAAAAAACAGACAGACAGGCTACCTTGCGACGATGCTCAAGACTTACGCGTTGAATGAGGGTAGCGCAGGAACGGTCGTTGTTGCAATTCTTGGGGAGGCCTATGTCCAGCAGTGAACGTCTGCTGAGATGGTGATGGTGATGCGTAAATTGAAACGACCATAATTATCTACAATCCTGGTAACCTAATTTATCACACACCAATAACATTTATAGAATAGTATTGAAATACGTAAAGGTTTAGTCCGTGTGGTATCGGATAAGAATAGCACCACCCCATTTCCTCCCGTGGGTGTCGTAAAAGGCGACTAAGGGATCTACCGGAGGATGGGCAGCAGCATCCTCTGAGTACACACATTCAATCGAACTGTGATCGCCAACCCGCCTGCCAAGCGTGGCGATTATGCCAAATCCCCCCATTTTGGGAGAGGCCTATGTCCAGCAGTGGACGTCTATCGGCTGATATGATGATGATGATGATGACGTAGAGGTTTTAGTAGTGTAAAATTGATTTCGCTTTTTTATATGGAGACGTCTAACTTCGCAATCCTCTTACGAAAAATACACGATTCAAACCGAGTAAAGTGCAACTTTGTCGTTAATGGAAAGAAAATACAATTTTCTCGATGCGTGCTTCCGCAAACAGTTGTACAAGACTACTAGCTATTTTATTTAAACTTGTACAGGACGTGTCGTCTGAGAAATATTTCTAAAAATACATCTATTTTCATCTTCTACACAAAGAAGGTAATAAAACTTTGTATCTGTACACTGAAAATAATACGAGCCAACTAAAAAGTATAATTTTTCTTAATTAGCACCAATATAATTGAAATTACGTTATTATTGTTTACTAAAAACAAAAGATGATTAGTTGTAACAACAAGCCGAATTCGTTTAACAAAGTTCTCTTAGTCGGAGAAGTCATGATGTTGACAGGCTCATGGATTCATGATGTTGGTTGATAAGTAAACAATTTTTTTTTTCAGTGTACACTGAAAATATTCGGAGAAATATTAATTGGGATGATGAAGGATGTGGATAAAAATATTTCTGGACTGCTGCAAGAAATCTCTTTATAGATAGGCTCGCTCTTTGTATATTATGTATGTATACTCTATACTACCCGCTGGACAGACGACCTAAAAAAAGTAGCGGCGAGCGACTGGATGAGGAAGGCCGAGTGCAGAGTTTTATGGCGCGCCTTGGGAGAGGCCTATGTTCAGCAGTGGACGATGATAGGCTGATGATGATGATGATGACTCTACTGTTGTTATTTTGTACAATAAATTGTTAAGTAAATTAATAAATAAAACTCGTTTTATTATATCTTAAAAACTCCCGAACCGATTCCGAATAGAGAATAGCACGTTGTCAAAAAACTACATATTTTCCTGTAGTATCAGCAATAATCCAATTCAGGAAGATAAAATATGATGGTCCAAAGTAGTATCAGAATGTCAGAATCGTGACTAAAGGCGAGATGGAGATCAATAGAAAGACCAACGTCGTGGTCATTGGTGGGCCGACACTCTCAGGGTCACGTCACGGGTCACAATGGATCAGATTAGCACAGGACTGTGACTGCGTTATAAAAAATAGGCCTACGAGAGTAGATTGATAAGTATGGGCTGGTTTGATTGATTGATCACCAAAATGATAACACTTTTTATATAAAAATTGTTAAGCGTGCAAAATTCCAGGCAAAACCTAGTAGCAAAATAAGTTAGGAACAGATTGACGAATAAAGTTTATACGGTAAGTGCAAGTGGAGTCGGAAGGGGATGTCCCAATGGTACACACGCGTCGCCACAAATCGGAGACACATAAAAGAGGCAAATAAAATGTACTTGAAACCGGCGGGAGTGCATAAAACTACTTGTTTTGAAAGAGAAAAGTGCCAGGATCGTAGGTTGTGGTTTGTTGTCTTTGCATCCCTCTGTGAGATAGCCGTGGTTTATGAATAACCTGGGGCTAGAGTAATCTGTGGAGTCGTTTTCTAGCATTATTATTTATTTTTTCCGCGTACTGGAAAGCGCAGCGTGGGTAGGCCCCCACACGGTGGACCGATGAGCTGGTGAAGGCTGCGGGAACTCTCTGGATGAGGGCAGCGCAGGACGGGTCATTGTGGTGATCCTTGGGGGAGACCTATGCTCAGCAGTGGACGTCCATCGGCTGAAATGATGATGATGATATATTTTAATACTTTCTAACTATGCTGTGTCGTGAAAGAATATAGAAACTACTAACCACCACATTACAAAAATAAACTATATCGTTGTTATTTTTATTAGGTACATACTTGCTTAAAAACTCACTAACTTGAGTTGGTGCATTGATTCGTCATGAAATCACAAGACACAAAAACAAAAAGCAAACATAAATGATATTTACCTTCATTATGTTTCTCTTAGTTTCTAGGTCCGACAAATCAGCAAGACGTGTCGTAAAAATCTGCGTCACTGAACCTAATACTGAAATGAAGCGAAATAATAAATAACACGTCAAATAATAGGATGCAAGACTTTCACTCAAAATATAAAGAAACTTGACCTCTAAACCAGTTTTTTTTTTTAATTTATTTAACATTTACAAAAAAATATATAATCTAGAATAAACAATTTCTCTCCAAAACTCTTTAAAGAGTTTAGCGGGAGATCCACAGTTGCTGCGTGACGGTAACTAATTCAAAAGTACAGTTAAAGGTCTGATTTTCATTTTTGACAACAAAACAATTTTTTTTTTAAAGAAATTAGTCTTTATCGATAACAATACCAACAATAATAATAATGAGGGCATGCACAGAATAGATTTAACTTTCTGATATCAATCCTCCTGCCTAGCCCTTCGACGGAGTCTTGGTTAGTTCTTAGTTAGTTCTAGTTATCAATACATTTCAATGTTACAGAAATCGTTTCGAAGAATCGGCTCTAACCATTTGGTGTCAGACCTACAGGAGCCCGATTGCGCTAAGTTAAAACATCGAAGTTCTATATTTATCCAATTTTAGTTCTAATCACATTGCAATCCAATTACTATTTAACTGTGCTGAATTCCGCATCGCGCCAAACTCTATGTAACTGACAGCCAATAACGTCTGAGCGATTTGTCAAAACGGTTCTAACGGCTGTCAAGAGCTGTACCGCGATTAATACCAAATGTGTCAAAAGTGATGGTTCGTACTTAGTCCAATAACAGTTCAATCACCGAATATTTACCGCGATTGCAGCCAAGGCCCTGTACCCGGACTTTCGATGTTCGATATAACGCCAATGTTTCAGGCCGCACTTCATTGTAATAGAGTTGACATTGGAACGAAAATGGTCACGCAATTGCGAAGTTCGAATGTGCGGGTAGAGTAGTATCTCAACATAGACAAAGTTGAAAAAAAAAAGTATATTACAATTTTTTTTCGAGTTAAAATTTCTTTTCTCAGGGATAAAACGTATCTATTAGATACTAAATTGGGAGATGCCGAGCAAAGCTTAATTGTCCAGGTACAAATATTTAATTAGAAAGTCAAAAAATGAAAATTTTGCAAATTCCGTTCACAAGTTCTAAGTAGCCGCCCGCTCTGCCGGCGTAGACGTAGAGACAGATAATTGTATAATCCCCTACTAATGGAACGAAAACACTAATTTCCTGCATGCAGCCGGTTGACGGCAGGGCTGCTTTACGCCAGGAATTTGCAATTAACCGACTTTTTTCATACTTCATCCATGTTCGAGTCAGACGTAAGGAATGTTGTGTAATTAAGGCTGACAGTGGCATTGATTTGCCTCGTTTTATGTGGAAGTTAATCAGTGCGTACCATATTTGTCCGGACTGCATTTTCTTCCGAGGCTTTATTTGACAGAAAATGTTTGTTTTTGAAGTGAAAACTTCTTTAGCGGCGTTGTGCACTTTTTGGGATGGGTAAAAAATGTTAAACTCGCGTCAGGGCCGTAACGTCACGTGACCTGATCGAAAGTTCGTAAGACGTGATGTCACGTGACAATTCGTAAGACGTAAGATGTCTTAGTTTTCATTTCTGCCAGCACTCCCTTGTTTTTTTTTAGGCTTCCTTACCTCAAAAGGAAAAACTGAACTCCTATAAGATTATTTTGTTCTCCGTCTGTCTGTCTGTCTGACTGCCTGTCTGTCGAGGCCCTTTTTCTGAGAAACGGGTATCAAGTTAAAAATTAATGTCAAATAAACGGAATGTAAAAAATTCAAGCTCCTAAAATCAATGCAATCAAAAGATACCATTTATGTCACATAATTTGATACACTAAAACTTACTCATTATAATCTAAGTAGATTCATAAAATTTTGTAAGAAGGAACGTCTCACAGCCATGGTATAATAACTTTATGCTCACAGCACAAGTAAGGCGAAAAATCCGAAAACCGTTACGATTGTCGGACGGTCGGTTGGATTGTCGGTGGGGGTTGTTGTCGGTTTGTCTTAATTTTTGTGACAATGTCCAAGATATTTATATATTTTTTTGTGACTACAAACTTACATTTGCAGTTAGAATCTACACCACCTGACACGTCATTCCAACGTAAAACCTTCAAAGTGCTAAAAGTAGGCCTTGCTACATGCTTAAAAATTTAATCGCTAGTTGTAGCAAAGCTTTTAACTACGAAAGATAATATTATGGCCGTGTAATTACACAGGGTGTAACAAAACACCCTAGTAATACTTAAGAGGGTGCTTCAGGCGATCAAACTGAACAACTTTCACTATGGAGCCAACATCGAGAAATAATAAAAAAATCTGCTGTCCCATACAAAACTTCGTAACGACTCGACTAAATTGTATTGGATAGCAGATTTTTTTTTTTTTTCTCGACGTTGGCTCCATAGTGAAAGTGTTCAGTTTGATGTTCTGAACCACCCCTTTAAGTATAACTAGAGTGTTTTGTTACACCCTGTATATGTATGTATCTACATACATAATTAAGGTTGTACCAAACCATAGTGTAAATAAAATAGTGATGAAGCTCAGCGGTCGCGGCGGGTCTATGCCCGCGTGGCGTGCGGGGTACGGCAGGGGACGGGCGTACCCTAACTCAATTTGCTGTTAGGGTACGCGCGCAGACAGCATGGGCCGGGACGGACTTCTCCCGACCCCCGCACGATTGGCCTGCCGCGACCGCTGAGCTTCACCACTATTAGTTCTTTACACTATGACCAAACCCTCAGGGCACTAATCTTCCTCGCATTTATCCGGTTTTTATTTAAATTTCACAAAAATTTCATTCTAATGTCCTTGAAATTTTGAAGTTTAGAAGACAAGATGGCAGCCCTACGTGGCGTTAATTCGCTCCAGTTGGTACGTCGTCACGTCTAGCACGCAACTTGCATGTTTAAGTGGATACGATTTATGTATGTCTTAGAGGATTTGCCGAAGATTAAAACTGTTTGCTATAGATTTAGGCTGAGTATGTTTTAATGGCAGAGCTCTTTAACATTTCAGCGTTAATGTTTCCTTGTTAGACTTAGCTTGTTTCTTAAGGCGATGTGTTTAAATTGTGAACTTGGCGTGTACACACATTGAAGATATTTGCAAAAATGTTAATTGGGGGCATTTAGGATACGTAATGGAATGCTTTGAGACCATTTTTAGATTTTTTTTGTTTATCTGTTTGTTTGGGCACGCATCAATTAAAAACTAATAAAACGATTTGGATGACATTTTCACAAAATCATAGCGATTAGTTTAAATTAACATTTAAGCTTTAATTGGTGGAATTCGGATCATTCTATTAAAAACTATGAGTATTTAAAGTCAGTGTATGTATAGTGGTACGCGCAGAGCGTACGAAGTCGCAGCTGCCGCTAGTAAATAATAAAGAAATTAAATGTAATGGACATTGTCACACGAATTATCTTCTCTACATTTTTATATATCTAATATTATATATCTAATATTATAAATTTAATGTAGGACGTAATCTCCGAAACTACTAATTCGATTTCAAAAAACTTTTTCACCAATATTTAGAATAGCCTGCAGTGTAGACAAAGGCTATTTAAATTACCCATGAGGGTGAAGGCGCTCTCATATAAAATACCAAAATCGAATACAAAGTAGTATTATGATGACAAGACAACGATGTACAATAAATAAATAATAACAACCATGACTTGAGTCCAAATATTCGTATTATCATAAAAATATTTGCCTCTTACGGGATTCAAATCCGAAACCTCGGCACAATAGGACAGGCAAGCACTAATATCTCATACAACGCAGTCGTGAATATATCATAATCTAAATAATTATAAAACTGTGACAGAAATGTGTCAGTACCTACATTGAAGATATTTGCAAGAAAAAGATAACGATATTTTTTTTTTTTTTTTTTTTTATGTGTGATAGGTAAGCATTTGACCCCAATCTCACCTGATGTTGAGTGATGATGAGGCCGAAGATGTAGCATGCTTACCTAGAAAGATGCCTATTCACTCTCGCCTTGAAGAGGCCCAGGTTGTATTGCTCAGGGAACAGGTCCGCAGGCAGGGCATTCCACTCCTTAGCCGTGCGCATTATAAAAGAAGAAGCAAACTTCTTCGTGCGAATTGCTGGTAGGTCAACGACATAGGGGTGGAAACCCAGTCTGCGTCTCGTCCCCCGCAGATGAAAGGGAGACGGTGGTATCAGATCGTGTAATTCAGTCGCACACTCTCCGAAATGTATCCTATAAAAAACAGACAGACAGGCTACCTTGCGACGATGCTCAAGACTTTGTAGCTTCGCCACCGAGGTTGGATCACCTATGAGCTTCCTGGCACGCCTGTCGATTGAGTCCAGCGCGGCCAGCTGGTATTGGGCAGACCCGTCCCAGAGATGGCAGCAGTACTCCATACACGATCGGACTTGTGCTTGATAAAGTTGTAGAAGCTGTCCCGGAGTAAAGTACCGTCTGACCTTCGAGAGGACGCCCAGTTTTTTCGCTGCGGTTTTCGCCATGGACTCAATGTACCGTCCGAAATTCAGATCGGACGATATGTTAATGCCAAGGAGCTCCAGGCGATCAGCTATCGGTATGGACACATTTCGGAAAGTCGGGGTCAAAGCGAAGGGACTCCGTTTTGTGGAGAAAAGGCACGCCTGTGTTTTGCTTGCGTTGAAACTGACCCGATTAGTATCACCCCAGTCGGACACAGATTCAAGGGCCAAGTTTATTCGCTGCACCATGGCCTCTCGACAAGACTGAGTAACGTCCAATTTGACCCCTGCACCGGACAGATATCTGTCAGCAACAGTGCTGTCGTCTGCATACCCAAAGGTTCCGGGCATAAGCATGTCGTTTATATGCAGCAGAAATAAAGTGGCTGAAAGAACTGACCCTTGAGGAACACCGGCATTAATAGCCATTTGATCCGATGAGTATCCATCAATGAGTACTCGAATGGATCGTTCGCTCAAGAAGTCAGCTATCCAGTTGCATAGGTCAATCGGAATTCCATATGAAGGAAGCTTGCTTAAAAGGCTTGCATGCCAGACCCTGTCAAAGGCTTTGGATATGTCAAGAGACACGGCAAGTGCCTCCCCGTATCTCTTGACAGCCTCGCTCCACAGATGAGTGGCATACACAAGAAGATCCCCCGTGGACCGTCCTGGGATATGGTGTATGATAGCTATCCCTGACTCCAAATCAACCTTTTTTGGATTTTTTGTCTGTTTGTTTGTTTGTTCGAGCATCACGCAAACACTACTTAGGTAACTGATTTTGATGAAACTTTTTTTATTTGATAGCTTAAGATTTGACTTAAAATCTGCTATATAATTTGGGCTGAAAAATTGCGGGTAAACTCAAATTATATTTTTTAAAGTACCTACCTATTTTCTTTATCATAGCCGTGTACAGCTCAGGTGAACAGACCCTTATCTTTGTCACTTTGTATTCTCGAACAAAATGAATAGTTAAAAACTGCATTAGAATACTTTGTAAACACAAACTTTCGTGTCCTCATAAAATGGAAGAAGTGAACTCATATAATATTGATATAGAAATGCATCGCGACAGGATGTGGTGAAGAACAAAAAACTGCCTGCTTCTTACTAAAAGCAAACACCTGCTATTTTAAGAACATTTTTAATAAAACATGTGTAGTATTGTTGGCTATGAACAGACCAGAACAGTCCATCTAATTTTCGTAATATTCTGAAAATAATAGACAATAGAGAAAAAAATTATCGGACATCTTGATGATTATCTTCAGCTTATCTAAGTCCCACTGCAGGGCACAGCCCTACCCTCAAGGATGTATGGGCATCATCTGTTGCCACGGTCGTCCACCACGCGTCCCTGATGCGGGTTAGTAGACTTCACATATCCAACTAGGCTGGGCAGCGTTCGGGAAGCTACGTAATATCTTCACGTCCCAAATACCGCAGCGTCTTTAAACGAAAGTCTTTGATCAGTGTGTGTTGCCAGTGATGACATATGGAACAGAGACGTGGTCGTTCACTCAAGGCCTCATAAAAAGGCTGAAAATCACCCAAAGGGCAACGTAGAGGGCTATGCTTGGAGTTCCCCTGCGAGAGTAACTGACATAGCCCAAAGAATTGCTAAACTTAAGTGGCAGTGGGTGGGGCACATTGCTCGCAGAACCGATGGCCGATGGGGCCGAAAAGTTCTCGAGTAGCGAACGCGCACCGGAAAGCGCAGCGTGGGTAGGCCCCTCACACGGTGGACCGACGACCTGGTGAAGGCGGCGGGAAAACGTTGGATGAGGGCAGCGCAGGACCGGTCGTTATGGCGATCCTTGAGGGAGGCCTATGTCCAGCAGTGGACGTCCATCGGCTGAGATGATGATGATGATGATGAGACTTCACATACGCGTGAGAATTTCTTCTTCAGCATATGCAGGTTTCCTCATAATGTTTTCGGTATTCCGTAAATAAGTGAGGAAAACTCATAAGCAGGTACATGGCATTTCGTCCTTGCGAATTCGAACCTTTGCCTTGAGTCAATATTTCTAAACACGTTGGAGTCGATAATTTATAGAAATATGCCTACGCCGTAGTTGTCATCTACGGCGTAGCTCCCACACAATCGTAACAACATCGTTCACATATAAAATTATAAAAATATAATTACGAACTTTTAGATCACAACAAAGTAAACTTATATCACAGAAAAGTATAAAAATATAATTAAAAACTTTTAGATCACAGCAAAGTAAAGTTTATGTCATAACAAATAGTAATTATTTTGTCTCGCATTACTGTAGTCTCGTTAAAAGTACAAAAACTATTTAATTAACAAAGTTTTACTAAAGGCATGGTAGCGCGAAATGATAAATAACGTGAAGAAATATAATATTACGTCAGGAAAGTCTTAAAATTGGCGCTAAAATGTAAATTAAGTGCACCCAGTTCATAATTTATGAACGGTTCAAGTATTTTGCTTGAGCTACGAATTATATAACTGGACCTACTAAAAGTTTTGGATTTAAGAAGTTTTACTTCATTAGGAATGACTAAGACCTAAGAGTTGGCAGTTTTATAAATTTAATGATTTACCGCTCTAAATTAATCTATAAAATTTAAATTATCAAATGACTCATTATCATTACATGTGTAGTGTTTGTGCTGTTAGTGTATGTTGTTGAATAAATACATTAAATTAAATTGAATTGAAGACATAAGAGTGTCTTCTTATTATCGTATGTGGGCAGCAAGCCCTGGTGTCAGAGCTTTTTTCAGACCGCCTTACAGCCTCTGACGTGGTTTTTATGTAACGACTACTACCACCAGAGATAGTAGCCGAGACCAACGGCTTAACGTGCCATCCGAAGCACGGAATCATCATTCTTTTCAGACAATCAGGTGATTCAGTCTACAATGTCCTAACTAACTGGGAAAAACGCACAAAGTGACTAATCACTAGGTGTCCCCCGTGGGAATCGTACCCACGACCTCCGTGTCGAGAGCCCAATACTCCTAACCATTAGACTACGGAGGTTGAAGCCAGATTGAATAAGATGTCCAATGCTAATATGTGGCTATCATGTACAGGGAGTGTAAGGAAAGAGCTTTCCCGAGTGACGAAACCTACGTTCATCTGGCGCACTCTGGGCAGACACCCTCGATACGACCATTGCTGACTGGCTTATCTTTACACTACAGCATGGGTGATTGTCATGCGATATGGCTCATGCCGATACGAAAGAAGAAGGTGGCTATCTTCGTCACATAGCTAAAGAAACTTTAAGTGCAATAAACCCATAGTTACCTCATACGACATCCACAGAAAGAAATTGGGTGTTCCATTCTCAGCCAAAGATGTCAGCTGAAGGGCTATTATTTAGAAGGTTTTTGACCACTCTAAAACAGATGATGGTTGTGAATTTATGTATGTAATAAAGCCGTGTGGTTCCGACTTAAAATGGACCAACCCAATTCTTCCCGTGGGTATCGTACGAGGGCGAGGGAGGCGACTAGGTGATTATAAGTTTCTTACGCAGTGTTTATGTGGGTGGAACGTTAACCATCTTTAACCACTTGACACGTTATTCCAGCGTTTTCTCGTGGTATTCCATTCTGAACCTTAAATTGCTACAACTATATTATTCTTGTATAGGAAGTTGGTAGTTGTACCAGTGTTTCTGACCACCCCAAAAGGGATTATGGTTGTGAGTTGATGTATTTATAAATCTGCAAGTAGCATACAATTGTAGCTCGTAGTGAAAACGGTGGAAGAGCAAATCATTAAACTTCGTTGAAGTGTATAATTCGAGAGAGCGTTGAGATATTCCGTAAATATTTATAAGACTGCCGCCATTTCTAGGTCGTTACCTAGTTACATATCGATGCTGTCGGTTATTTTATTCTTTTGATATCTGCCCTCGTTGAATTTGTAACGCTACCTATTTTGAAATGACTTCAAAGTTAGGGGTCTTCTGTTTTTGTTTCGTTTTATGTATTTTTGAGTGGCCGTAGCGACTAGGTCGTACGATAAGACGTAGGACGTTCCGGGAAAAGGACGTAACTGACCTGCCCCTTTACCCGCACTTTCGATCTTCACTATATCGCCACTGTTTCGGTCCGCACTTCATTATAATAGAGTTGAAATTGGAACGAAAACATTCACGCAAAAGTTCGAATCGAATGTGCGGGTAGACCCTCTGATCCGTTTCAATCTATCAAGTTGATTATCTGTACTTTGAATGTGGTGTATTGTGAAATATTGTATCTTGAGAATGTATTTGTGTTTTGTGAATGTGGTGTTTTTCGAATGTGTTATTTTGAGAATGTAGTGTCTTGTTTTGCGAAATATGATATTCAGCGACGGAAGGTGGCTGGTGGCTTAAACCGTCAAACTGAACAACTTTACAGTTAGTAATAATTATGCAATACCAAAAAAAATCAACCGTTCCTTTACAATATAGCCACATCTGTTACACCCTGTATTCAGTAATTAAATGAAATACTAATCTAATCTAAACTATTATAAAACTGTAACAGAAGTGTGTCTGTACATTGAAGATAATTACAAAAAAAGATTAAGATATGGTTTTTAGGCTTCCCTGATTCCAAATCACAAATTTTTGGACTTTTTTTCTGTCTGTTTGTTTCTTTGTTTTTTTGTTTGTGGGTTTGTTTGTTCGAGCATCACGCAAAAACTACTGAACCGATTTTGATGAAACTTTTTTTGTTTGATAGCTTATGATCTGACTTAAAATCTGGTATATAATTTATGCAGATGAAGTCGCGGGTAAAAGCTCGTAATAATATAATAATGACTAAATAAACATTAAATTATTTTATCGTATTAACGTTATACGATGCGTAGTTTGTTATCAGGTAAACATGTTTCATTAAATAAATAAACGGTAAAGTCGAATTTAACAGCTAAAAGTTTTAATCGCACCAAAATACCATTCTCATTACCATACGAACATAAATCTTGCTTGCACTCTGCAAGTTTAACTCTGTACAGTCACACACGTAAGTGTCGGTTTGCTCGAACCACAGAGTATTATAATTACTGCTCGAGCCATGGAGCATGGGTGACAGGGCGCGGGATGGGTATGACACTAGCGCAGGTTCCAAAATGTGTTGTCAGAATTTTCCGGAAACTTATCGACAATTTAATGGACTTATCGTTTGACAGAAAATACGTTTCGAAGTTTATTGTTACACCATTTTTAGAGTTCTGTACCTACCCAAAGATTAAAAACGGAACTCTACTCTACGGGGCCTACGTTGTCCGTCCGTCCGTCCGTCCATCTGTCTTACCTATTTAGGGCTGTAACTTTTGAACAGTAATAGCTTATTGACATTTTCACAGAATGTGCGTTATAATGTCGGATTTGCTAACAAACAATAGAAATTTCCAAAAATTAAAAATCAATTGGGGTGGGTCCTCATACAAGAAACTAGTTTTATCCTGTAACATTTTATTTATGATAGATCGGTGTTTTTTTTAGATAGATATTAGATAGATGCAAGGTAGAAGGCGGTAAACGTAATTAAAATCACGTCATCGTATCGTTTCAAATTCAAGCTAGACTACTTTGAGTATCTGGTTGGCTAGCGTCCGCATTTTAGTCACAATTTATACAATGACTACGAAACTCTATAATAGGCAAGTCCGACACATTCTAAAAAAACCTATTAAGGGCCTCTACCCGCACATTCGAACTTCACAATTGCGTGAACATTCATTCATCAACTCTATTCCAATAAAGTGCGGACCGAAACAGTGGCGATATAGCGAACATCGAAAGTGCGGGTACAGGGTAAGGTTCCAAAGATATACCATTTGAAGTTAGGTCAGACAGATGGACTGCATAGATTCAGTAGTAGTATCCCGTTGACCTTGAACCTTAATAAAATACCAATTTAAAAAACCTGATTGTGGAATATAAAAAGCAATGGTCATTTCATAGTAGTCCCTTAGATATTAATTGACCTAAAATATCATAAACAGAGTTTAAAATCAAATCTAAAAAGTAAAAATGCCTATCAAAAATAGGTGACCGAATTATTTTGAACTTTTTAAATGTTTTTTGGCGTTGAGGGTTTTTTAATTTGTAATTTTATGTTATTTCGTAATTTTTAAAGTTACTTGAAAACTATTGAACCGATGTTAATAAAACAAAGCTCACACTCTCGCAAAAATTAGCTTTCTATTATAAAAAAAAATTCATCGAAGTCGGTCCACTCGTTCGGGAGCTACGATGCCACAGACAGATAGACAGACTGACATAGGCGTCGAACTTATAACACCCCTCTTTTTGCTTCGGGGGTTAAATATAAAGCGGTTGGTCTTAGACAACGTGTATTTAAACATTCTTTACGTAGCTAACTGTACGACAGAAGTAACGAAACTACCGTCTGTTGCCTCCGATAAAAGTATTATGTTGGTACGAGACGATGTTTTAATGTCGTTTTCCTTTAGTTTACGCCTGTACAAAGTAGGTTAGTCGGGTAGCGTAGTGTTATTACTATGGCACTTGAGTTAACTTAATATTACTCATGTCTTTTACGTATCAGTTATTTTGTTACTAGATTATGATCACATGAGTAAATGCTTTACAGAGATAAAGCTTCATACAATCGCGCTACATTCATACTACAGGGTGAAATTGATATCATTAGCATCCTTTTAAACTAAGGTCTACCCATCAAACTTAACAACTTTTACTATGGGAGCAAACCGATCGGAGCAACTAAAAAATCTGCTGTTCCATACTAAACTGCAGTGCCTGCTCGACCCAAATGTATGCAACAGCTGATTTTTTAGTTGCTCCGATCGGTTTGCTCCCATAGTAAAAGTTGTTCAGTTTGATGGGTAGACTCTTAGTTTAAAAGGATGCTAATGATATCAATTTCACTCTGTATAGTAGCGTGAATCTATTTGTGTAGTAGTGACAAAACTACTAAAAGGCGCCGCACCTTTTAATCATAACAGATTGGTGTTTTCATTAAAATACAGATTTTTGTCACAATTATTAATACTGTTGTTTATTATACAGGGTGTACAATTAAGTACATTTCATGTTTCGGACATCAAACTGAACAACTTTTACTAAAGAACCAATATTGATATCGTGGAAAAAATATCAGCAGTAAATATGTAACGAATAATAAGTTTTCAACCTGTATAATATTTTTTTTTTGGATTTCATATTTAAATTTATACTTAATTAGTTAATTACCTACACTATAATAATGTATATTAACTAAAAGTATGAGCGGAAACCACAATTTTATTATTAAACTGCAACACCATAATAGTAGATAATGTAAGAATACAGTCAGGAAAACAATTAATTTAGTATAGAACAGATCGCAGATGTGTAGTTGGTTCTATCTTATGCATTTAATTAATAAATATCTGCTGTTTATTGGTATAGAACATAAACTCAATCGATACAACAATCAGTAAACAAACTGTTCATCATAATTTTCAGTTAATAGTTTTAGACAACTTTTGCCTTTTCAATTATGTTCAAAACCATGCACAATTTTAAGAACGTAATTCAATTGAAATTTTTTAAAACCAATGACCAATATTTGAATTTAAATCCAAATCAAAATAAGCAGAAAAATCCGCACATTCGTTTAATAAAAATTCATAATATCGATTCGTAATCGAATTGCAAATTTTTATTACCCAAGTGCACAAATTAATCATTCAGAATTCCCTTTGTAATTTTGTTAATGATGACTCGTGTTTTTGCCGACTGTACAATGTACATAATAGCTTTGTTAATGGAGTTCGTGACCGAACAATGTTACACTGTTAATTAATATTTTGTAGTTTTTTAAATTTCAGTACAAACATATCTACACAGAAATCAATAGTGGGTAGTCAGAGAAATTCTTTATCTAATACCACATTTCACTAGCAATAATGGCGAACCCCGAAACAAATTCATGTTAACCAAATTTTTATTCTTCTTTTATAAAAAAGTAGTTTTTATTTACCGGAAGTTACATAATAATTATTAGATTTAAGTCATTTCCAGGTATAACTTGAAAACCTTACGAAATTATTTAATTTACATTACCTATGTTACCTACTGATGTCATTTAAAAGACGCTAAAGAATTTTCAACAGTTATTTAGCAATTTTTTTTACGGCAAAATTCAGTTTTTTTGGCAAAATTCTGATTTTTGGCAAAATATCGATTTTTTGGAAATCGAAATTCTGTTTGAATTAATTGTTTCTGTTAAGTCAGAGTTATTCATAAAGAAGCATTCAGAATTTCCCTTTTCACTAGAGGTGCCAATCTGTTCAAATTTGAATGCACGCCTATGAATTACGTGGCCTACGAGTAGTGGGGATTGGTGAGAGTGAGGGGGAGAGCGCATAGCGTTATAGCACAGCCCGGACACTGCATACAAAAAATTTAAATTGACAAGATGACGTCAGCACATGCGAAACCAAAGAAATTGAACCTTAAGTCTTCTTAGATAACGAGTAACCAGTGCGAGGTGACCAGAGGGCGACAGAGGTGGTGAAGTAAAAAGTTGGTGGGAGGAAGAGAGTGTCCGTACTGTATCTAGTAATAGATACTCTTTCTTATACTGTGGTTATATCACAGTATAAGACTGTAATCTATCTTCATACAATGGTACCAAACGCGGCTTGTATGTGTGTTCGCCAGTACGTACGCCTCGTAGCACGCACACACTGAAAATATGTCAGACTGATAAGAATGCGCCAGACGGGGCTACGCGGAGATATTGTTGATACGAGGCGTACGCCGCGTTTGGCACCATTGTATGAAGATAGATTACTGTCTTATAATGTGGTTATAGGCCGCAGCGGGGGGACAACGGGGAGAGAGCGGGCGGGTGCGGGCTGTGTTCGGGGCTGGTGGTTGTCTGAACGTGGCCTTAATTATTATGCTTACGGTAGTAATTATAGCACTGTGATGATGCAACACTGCTCCTTGATCTAGTGTTAAAATAATGGTAGGTTTAGACGATGACAATTTTGCGGTGCGAAATCTGCGGCGCCTTTATACAGGGTATAAAATAAAATGGGACAGTTACTTAAGGGGGTGTTTCAGACCATCAAACTGAACAACTTCCTCTATGGGACCAATATCGAAATCGCGAAAAAAAAATCTGCTGTCCCATACATTTCAGTCGAGTTATTTTTGCAGTTTTATATGGGAAAGCGGATTTTTTTTCGCGATTTCGATATTGGTCCCATAGAGAAAGTTGTTCAGTTTGATGGTCTGAAGCACCCCTTTAAGTAACTGTCCCATTTTATTGTACACCCTGTATAAACACTTTTCGCACGACTATTTCACGGCATGCGAATGTTCGCAAGAAAAGAGCACGCGTCTATTTTTCGTTGTTAGTGACCTCCGCCCGCGTCCCTCGCAACCCCCGCGCCAATCTTTCGACTCGTGTAAACGCGTCGTGCTAATCGTTGGCATGGTTTTCTCTACCAAATCCATACGCATGTGAACAAATTGGCGCTGGAAATTAGCACCGCGTAAACGAAAGCGTGCCGTGCTTTTTTTCGTGCTAAAAAATTGGCGCCGCGAAATTGTCATCTTCTAAACCTACCATTATAGACAACTTTTCAAGTTTTCAATTACACATAAAATGTGAGAAATCGAGCTTTTCTAGCTAGCGCAGGAGGTGTTCTTTTTGTATTGAACGGAAGTGTCAATAGTTGTGCTGTGCCGGCCGGGAGCGAGCTGCAGTTTTAATTGAAAACCTGAACTTTGCTGTGTAATCTTTTCTCCGTGACTTCGTGAGATGTTATTATTTTCTAGTTAATAACAATTAAGACTAGGTTGTCTATTTTATGTTAGTTTTTTGACGACGCTTGTTGCTGAAGAAGACTTTGTTATTATTAATATTTCCAAAGAAGTAAAAGGAAGCAATCTAGCAATACAAGCGATTTCTTTGAAAATGGTCCGTACAGTCACACCCATTCAAAGATTGAACTGTATGGCTTTTGTAGAAGTTTGCAATAACTTATATAATAACGTTTCTGTCGTCTTGTGGGCAGCAAGCCCTCTGGTGTCAGATTTTTCAAACCACCTTACGACATTTGACGTGGTTTTTTAATGTAACGACTACTACCGCTAGAGATGATAGCCGGGACCAACGGCTTAACGTACCATCCGAAGCACGTAATCATCTTTTTTCAGACAATCATGTAATTCAGCCGGCAATGTTGTATGACCAACTGGGGAAAACGCACAAAGTAACATTTCACTAGGTGCTCCCGGTGGGAATCGAACTCTCGACCTCCGTGTCAAGAGCCTAATGCTCTTAACCAGAGACCACGGAACCACGGAACCACGTCAGAGGCCGTAAGGTGGTCTGAAAAAACTCTGACACCAGGGCTCTGCCCACACGATAAGAAGAAGAAGAGACCACGGAGGCAGTTTGTTTTTGTGATCATCAATGACATAAAAACAATCTACTTAGTTACAAATAGACGTTTTCTGAGTTACAAAGCAAATAGCGTACAGCATTCATCAAATCCATCAGAAATGAAATTAATAATTATTAAGAAGCAGGATCGCTAAGAAGTGCCAAAAAACTCCATGCCGATTGGATCGGGTAGTTAGTTACACAATAAAACTCCTAACCGGATGTTGTTCTTTTCAAACAAAGGCGTTACAAGCACTTTGAAAATGAACAATTAAACACTCTGTGTCTACTTGGATAGTCGACTTTTAATATCATCGTCAACCTTTCTGTTCAAATAAAGTCACAATTATGTTTTAATGAAGTAGGTACTCTGACAAAAACGATCACGAAAATATCGAAAAAGAATGTTTTTTTTTTATATTAAGACTTGACCTCAATCCAGTCCATAGGACAAAGATGGGGTCGAAGATGTAGTGAGCTTACCCAGAACTCGTAGTTTAAAGGAATTCGGGTTTTTAGTGCTCTGTAATACTGACGCAGGCAGGGCATTCCACTCCTTGGCTGTGCGCATTATAAAATATTCTGAAAGGCGCTTCAAAAGTTCTTTTTTTATTTTTATTTTATTTATTGACGAAAACTACTACTTAAAATCATAACATTCTAAAATGAGTTTTCTTTCAATTATGTAATGTATAAATAAGGTTCATTTCACATCAATAAGGCTGCCTGTCCATTGACGCGAGCTGGCTGTGCGAGCTGTGTAGCTGTGCAATCAGAGATCCGACCGAGATCGGCTGAGTTCCTCATTGGTTAATATTTACACAGCTAAACGGCTCGCACAGCCAGCTCGCGTCAATGGACAGGCAGTCTAAAGCGGCGGCCGTACATCGACTGGTAGCGACTGGCAAACGCCAGCAGCTGCCTCGGCAACAAACGACACTTTGAGAGGTGAAAAGATGTCGTATGGTAGTGAGCATTTAGGGTTCCGTACCCAAAGGGTGAAAACGGGGCCCTATTACTGAGCCTACGTTGTCCGTCCGTCCGTCTGTCCGTCTGTCCGTCTGTCCGTCTGTCCGTCTGTCCGTCTGTCCGTCTGTCCGTCTGTCCGTCTGTCCGTCTGTCCGTCTGTCCGTCTGTCCGTCTGTCCGTCTGTCCGTCTGTCCGTCTGTCCGACTGTCCGTCTGTCCGTCTGTCCGTCTGTCCGTCTGTCCGTCTGTCCGTCTGTCCGTCTGTCCGTCTGTCCGTCTGTCCGTCTGTCCGTCTGTCCGTCTGTCCGTCCGTCCGTCTGTCCGTCCGTCCGTCTGTCCGTCTGTCCGTCTGTCCGTCGGTCCGTCCGTCCGTCCGTCCGTCCGTCCATCCGTCCGTCCGTCCGTCCGTCCGTCCGTCCGTCCGTCCGTCCGTCCGTCTGTCCGTCTGTCTGAACCGTTATAGCTAAAAAAGTTTTTTTTTTCTAAATAATAATGTTTTGTTCTATGGTGGTGTGGTACGGAAACCTCGGTGCGCGAGTAGCCCGACTCGCACTTGACTGGTTTTATTACAAATGGTACTAGGTATGTCAAAGATAAAATATAGGGGTAGATAAATAATATAAAGCAAGACATAGAAACGCTACTTGACATCCATTCACACTTATGACAACCGCCCATTAGAATAAGTGAAATGTCAATAGTAAACAGAACCGTCTTGAATCATTTTGTCACCAGGGCTCCAGCTGGAAGACGCAGCTATTTCCTTACGTTAAGAACGAATTTTGCTTGAATTTGCTTAAAAAGTGGTGACATTTGTTTAACAGACGTAACAGATTAACGTCTAATCTAGCTCTGTCACTCTTATGGCAATCTGTGTGCGACTGTAAGGAATGACTATACATGTTTTTGTACAGTTTGATATTGGGTAGACTTATAGTATATTAGCAATATAGATAATGTTTGAAATGCTGCGTAATTGAAACTGCGCTGCCAGCCTCTACCATTTTGGTGTGAAAAGCCTCATCCAACATGCAGTAAATTACTTCAAGAGATTTTCAACTTTATATCAATCTCGTAGAGTTCTATCTAGCTTGCAGCATTGCAGATGTTATAAGCTTGCAAGTTGAAGCTAAAATGCAAACAGTCTTGACGAAAATTAATCACATAAGCTTCTTTACAAATTCCCCATGGTCTTAAACCTTCATTAATCTAAGTTACGAGGCTTACCTATTATGCAACACGCGTTATGTGAGTTTGAACCTTAAGCCTAATTAGTAAAGTAGATTTTTAATTAGTTCCGTGATGTTTTGGTCGAGTTTATATTTTTTATTTTTCAGAATGGAGTGTTGTATTATGACGTCACGTTGTTTGGAAAAAATACATATGTAAATAAATTCATGGCCAAAATCTCTTTGGGATGGTCAAACTGTTATCTTTTTAAGTCGGTACGTAGTTCTAGTTAAGTAAAAGTAGGTAATGATCGAAAAGTTCTATAAAAACCTTTTTCGAGAACTTCGTAATCGCTTCTTAGTGATAAGACCGCTTTTTTTTGTGCCTCTTGTATTTTTTACTCTGTATTTTTGGTGTAATTAAAGGTAAAAAGATTTTTACAGATGGGTTTGCTCTTGACCTTAATCCAGTCCTTGCGAGCTTACCCAGAAGATGCCTATTCACTTGTACTTTAAAGGAATTCGGGTTGTAAGTGCTCGGAAATACTGACGCAGGCAGTGCATTCCACTTCTTGGCTGTGCGCATTATAAGTATACCTATTTGAAATCTAATTAAAGATTGAAAAATTCAGTCTCGGGCGGGACTTGGACCCGCACCCTTCCAAACCGGGGTAGTGCGTTATCCATGGCTGTAACATGTTTAAAATCAATAATATTTGAAATTATACCTATTTGATTTGAGAACTTGAGAAGCCAAATTCAAATTCAAAGGCAAGGTAGACAGCCCGATAGCTCAGTCGGTAGTGAATCTGCCTGCTGTGCCCGCGGCTGGTTCGAATCTCATCAAGGGAAAATATTTGTATGATGAATATTAATATTTACATCAAAGTCATGGATATTTGTACCTATTTATACCTATATCGTTGCTAATCTTCAAAATAGGTACAAGTCCAGGCTAGATTAAAACTACTTTAAATGTAAATGTTACTAGATAATTTGTGTGACAATGGCCTCGATTCGGAGTGTACCACGACTAAACTAAACTAAATGTATTCCTGTCACTTTCTTAAATAAGATTAAGAAAAGAGACAGAAAACCAACAGCTGACTTTAGTGCTGTCAAAGTGACGTTAAATGCGCAAAATAAGATGCCATCATAATGTACGCCATCTTATTTAAGTCGTTTTTGGGCGTTTAACGTCACTTTGACAGCACTAAAGTCAGCTGTTGGTTTTCTGTCTCTTTTCTTAATCTTATTTTAGAAAGTGACAGGAATACATTTAGTTTAGTTTAGTCGTGGTACACTCCGAATCGAGGCCAATGTCCAAGATATTAAGGTACCTATCGGGTATCCTACATAACATACATTTTCCCCGTATTTATTTCTTTGAAATACACCATCATCATCCAATAAATCCAACTGCCGCAAAAGGAAGAAAAATTTAACTAACAGTGATTTACGAAATGAATTTTAGAATTTCAATACCTAAGTGACACTAACGATTGTCAATTTATTCTTATTTTCAATTACGTTGGAGGAGCAAAGAGGAAGCGTGAGTGCTCTTGCCTTTCCTCGTTTCTTTTTCGTCAGTTCCCAGTCAGATATCTGCGAGATATTTTAAAAGATGAATTTTTTATAGTTCTGCAATAGGCCAGTCATTTTACGGAGTTTTGTTAGGCGGGGTAGGGAGTAAATATTAATTGGACTTTTAAACTGCAACCGGCACCATTTAGTGACAAAAATACTATCCTAAGCCATATTAAAAAAAAATTTGCTACGCAACATATAAATCAAAATTGTGTGTCCCACAAGGCTTTTAAATTAATAATATCAATACCAATATTACCAATGCACTCATTTGAATAAGATTTAACAATATACATTATTTTTTAGCAATAAAAAAGGCATTAAAATTTAAAAAATGAGGTATATTATATTAGAAAATACGAATGTATTTTTCACAACCTTCTAAGTAAAAAAAAAATATTTACACCATGTTTTTTAGAACGAGATAATATCTAAATTTTAAAATTGAAACTGTTGCTGACGTGATTTTTTTTTAAATTTTGGTACATTCCTAAGCTCAAATTGGCTCTTCAATATTATAGCGAAAAAAAAATTTCAATTAGTAATTACTCCCGGCTCAAACCGTAAAATAACTGGGCTACAATTGGTTTTCAAGCATTTGTGTTATAAAATATGATTTCGATTGTAATCTTATTCGTATTAGTTCATTCAATATTTTAAAGCAAGAACCCTAGAATAAACACACTTGGATAAGTAAATAAAATAGTTATATGTCAAGATAGACAGTCGAAGTTGCGAACACGTAGAAAAAAAATTCCAACCAGTACTGGCCTCTAAACCCTATGCATATACACGCACACAAATATAATTTGTATAACGCCTCACGTACACCAACCTTAGAGGGAGGTTACACGCTCAGTATTTCGTCATTCTGGTCCATCAGTCTGGTCATGTATATTTGATTTGAAGGGAAACTGACTCGAGACTGACCCGACTAACATGGTGCTTCAGTTTATCAGTTTCCCTTCAAATGAAATAAACATGACCAGAATGACGAAATACGCGTGTAACCTCCATCTAAGAAAGTTGGCTTGGCCTCTTTTGTTTTATACGGTGGAAGCATGAGGCTCATTCTAGACATTATACTTTTTCTAAGTAAACGAATTAGGCATTAACGGCACAATTATTATTATTCATTATCAGGCAGGCAGTTGATACAACTGATAATGCCTGTATCCTGTTGATCAGTTATAATTTTTCTTCTTTGAGTTGGAAATATGTCGGTCAAGTCGGTTCTTAAAATTGGTTTATGGACTGTGCAGAAACTACGTCTTCGGGTAGTTTGTTCCATGATTTGACGACTCTGTTGTTCAAGAAGTGTTCATGAGGATTATTATTTGAGAAGCTTGAGCGTAGTTTTACACGATGTCCTCTTTGACAATTGAAAGATATTCAAAATTATCTAAATATTTATAGAGAATATCCATATTTCGCTAGTAGCCCAAGTAGTTCAGATAGTGAGCCCATTGTCACCTTAGATCTCTTCAAAATGTTTTCCCGCTATTTACATTTTTACATAGGAGCGATGATAGCCCATACGGAAGAGAGCTAGCGCCTCAATACTGAGGCCGCGGTTCGATTCCTGGCCTGTACCACTAAGTTCTTCGGAATTTATGTACGGTTGTATTTATCATTTACTAGCTCGGCGGTGAAGGAAAACATCGTGAGGAAACCTGCATTCCCGAGAACGAAAAGAAAATACCATAAGTTCGGAGGTATGCGTAAATATGGGTGAGCTTGGGGCGAACACAAAAGGACCAGCGATGGTCTCCGTGTTACAACGACCCTTGCTTGCAATAGCCCAACCACAAATAATAATAATACATTTTTACCCGACAACGCGACGCAAAGGAAGGGTAATGTGTTTCTAATATTTTCTATGCACATTCTATGTACACACAAGTAGCATTTATTTGAGTCTAGAGAATGCTACTGTTACCAGATATTAAACTCAAAATGCATTAAATATACATTATAATTAGGGATCGGATAACCGGATGCATATTTATTTACCTAAACTCCACTTTTTTCCACACAAAAACATGATATGGATAATTATGCCTTTCTGAATAAAGTTAATAGAAAAAATCGGGCCACCCGCACTGAAACGTAAACAACTCTGACAACTTGGCCAAATGATTTGACTTGGTCAAGTTGTTCATGTTGTCCAATTAAGTACTTTCAACAAGAAAACATCTCGGACAACATAAAAAACAACAACTCGGCCCACTCTTTCAACTTAGATAACATTTTATAAAAGTTGATCAAATCTGAGTTGGTCATGTTCTCCGAGTTGTTCATGTTATCCGAGTTGTTCATGATGTCCGAGTAGTTCAAATATCCAAGTTCTATAATATTTTAGCAATCCTGGGACATAAGAACGATCCTGGGATTGTTTCATAAAATAAATGAATTAAGACGTGTCCACATTATTCTTGTGAAAAACGAAGTTTAGGTAAATATGCATCCGAATATCCGATCTCTAATTATAATGTATTCACATACCCAACGATACTGACGAGATTTAATACAATTTCCCTTCTCCAAAACCGATTATTTGAAAACCTCAAACGATATGCGGACAAAGAAAAAATGAAGCGAAGTTTTAGCTTCAAAGCCGCACCCGAAATTAAGTAAGATTTTTATAACAAAGGGATTCGATTATACTTAGTTAAAGAAAAGCCTACCCGGGGCGTCTCATACGGGGAGGATAGGTCCGGTTATGCTGTCATAGGATGTAACGGGAGCGGAATTGATAATACTTAATCACTGTATACGCTTTTATAATAAGATACCAGAGGATATTCTAAACTTACCAGACAAAAAGTTTAAGTCTCATGTTAAACAAGTCCTCTGTAAAAAAGGTTACTATAAACTCGATGATTATTTGAATGACCAAAATGTCTTGTCTTGACAATTTTACACTATGTAATTTGTAATGTAATATTGTATTTTAATTGTACTTTGTACATTTTGTTTTGTTTAAAAGATGTGTGTTGTAGAGTTTCTGGCCGCATCTTCTCTCAACGGAACACCTTCCGACGCGGTGGTAGAGTCAAAAAATGACGTCAAAAAGCTATCTATATGATATTATTTTGAATAAAAAAATTTTGAATTTTTTTTTGAACTGGGCATCCTTCCTACTAATATTAACTTGTTGTCAGCATCTGACTATCAATCTGTCTTTGTAGAAACCGAACTGTTATTTAGCTGTAAGTTCTCCAAAAAGGAAATAAATAAAATATTTAAATAAATAAATATTATAAACGCGAAAGTTTGTAAGTATGGATGGATGGATGGATGTTTGTTCCGCTTTCACGCAAAAACTGCTGAACGGATTTTGATGAAATTTGGCATACAGATAGACCATGGCCTGGATTAACACATAGGGTACTTTTTATCCGGGTGACGCAGAAAAAGTCGCGGGCAACAGCTAGTAGGTAAATAATTATACTCACAGAGCGCGAACGAATTGTGTCCGTATAGTTTGCAGCTTCACCAACTCATTCGAAGGTTTTGACTAAGCCACGATTTAGTGCCAAATTAGTGCAATTTTATGCCCAAAGCACAGATTTGATGCTCTTGTATTTTAAAAGATATTTGGGTAGCTTACTGAGGCTGCTAGATAGGCGTCAAGCTAGCAGTCGCACTGAAAAATACTGTTTAAGTATATCATGATTTATATTTCACGATTTAATGCTCATTTAGTGCTTTCTATATCCAAAATTTCATTAATATTAATCCAATACAAGCCGAGATATGACAGTGTATTGTTGAGGCTGCTAACTAGACGTTTTTTCCAACGATGATTCCAATGAAACGGGTGCACATTTGAAACAGATAAATACATAGCTATTTAGTGCTCGATTTGGTGCCTCTTATGATATTATTTATGAAAAGTAGAATTTTATTTCCTACTTTCCAACAAAAATATTAAAAATATTAAGGTTCCAATTTGTAGCCGACCGCATGCAGCAGCAGCAGACGACGTGTCGCTACAACACGTCGCAGCGACACGTCGTTGCATCTTGTCGCTGCAGTCATGATTTCAAACCCGACTGCAGACCGCAGCAGTAGACTGCAGTGCCGTATTCCACTGTTAACTTTATCGGTACTGAAATAGGTATTATTTTACATTGCACTGGTCGTAATGTGAATAGAGCTAATGAGACTGCTAGTCTGCGGTCGAGTGACAGTGAAGTCCGACCGCACATCAGTGTCGACGACCGCAGTGACGCAAGCTACGCTAGATGTTTCATAGAAATACATACAAACCAGTAGTGTCGTAGCGACACGTCGTCTTCTGCTGCTGCGTGCGGTTGGCTACCAACTTGTAGCTTTACTGTTACGATTGAAAACATAATCTATGACGCTGACGGCCCCTTCAAAGCGAAGTTGAATCCAATAGCAGCTCGAGAGCGTTCATATTCTATCGAATAACGCTTGAACGCTCGAACAATTGAACTCTAATCTAGTATAATAGCCGGCTATATAGTGGTGTAGGGGTACCAGCGATAAATACGATTTTGTACCATTGCGGAGTGGGACAGGTCTGGATAGTGGGTATGGTCTTTCATTATAACAATATCGAACGTCAATTTATATCAATGCATACAGGCCGTAAGGCGGTCTGAAAAAACTCTGACACCAGGGCTCTGCCCACACAATAAGAAGAAAGCATAAAGGCGTCATCGATACGAAGGCGCAATTGCGCCACCATCACCATCATAAGCTCTAAATAACCATCATATTATCATTGAATAATTATGTATAAAACAGACAATGCGAACAAAATCTGTGGACCACGATCAGCAGTTCAGGGCGCGTGCAGCGAGCGCCCGGTACATGCTAAGTAAGTTTGAACCAATTGGCCTAAACGAGTGTCACAAAAGATTAAGTCGGGGTGTCGCCTCTAGTAGGGTACCTCAATGCATATTATCCTGTTATTAGAACTACACATACTACTACTACCTACTACTACACATGACTATAAAATATTTTGATGCTGAAAGAATTAAATTCATTAAGAGGGCTATCGCAGTCCAGTGGCGCCCTCATCACATTAAAATAGATTTCTCAATAAAGAAAGCCTAAATTAAAAAAGTGCTCAACAGATAAACTACAAAAGCCTTCAAGCCATTGTTATACAATACTTTTATAGGTTCTAAACATTCCACTTTTAGACAATTTCGAATAAAAACAAAAGCGGCCGTTTTTTTTTTTCAAAATTTGTATGTACCTTTAGAAAACCTATAAAAGTATTCTATGAGCTTGAAGGCTTTTGTAGTTTATCTGTTGAGCACTTTTCTAATTTAGGCTTTCTTTATTGAGAAATCTTTTTTAATGTGACGAGGGCGCCACTGGACTGCGATAGCCCTCATAAAACAATTTAGAAGAAATGTTGATGCCTATGTAAAATGCCGATGCCGATGCTAATGCCAATTTCCTACAATCCGTATTGGGCACTCGTGGTGTACTAACGCCCATAAACCATCCGTGAAGCACTGCAGCGTACTTACCTGTGTTGCCTGCACTGGAATAATGAAGTAAAATTGAATTTTTGTCCAATCACCGTTTTTGGAGACACGTTTTTCGTTTTCTCATCCATTTGTTACCTTGAAGCTTCCAAATTAAAAACAATGTCGTTAAAATATTTTAGTTTTATGGATAACGACCATTTACCCGCGACTTCGTCCGCATAAATTATATATCAGATTTTTAGTCAGATCATTAGCTATCAAAAAAAAAAAGTTTCATCAAAATCGGTTCAGTAGTTTTTGCGTGATGCTCGAACAAACAAACACACAAATAAACAAATAAACAAACAAACAAACAGACAGACAAAAAATCCAAAAATTGGTGATTTGGAATCAGGGACACTAAAAACCATATCGTAATCTTTTTTTTGTAAATATCTTCAATGTACAGACACACTACTGTTACAGTTTTATCATAGTTTAGATACGTATTATACATTCTCGTCTTAGCTTCTTGTAGAGTCTGTTCTTTATTTCCAACATGTGAGTTCCCAAATCACCAAGCCCTCTTCCCAACAACGATTCCACCTGAGATTGCACGCGGCCCTGTTATGTCCCTCATTAGGGGTCCTGTTACGCATTCATTTGAAGGTAGTCGTTACATTAGTGAACATTTAGACTCTAATTTGTGTTATTTGTTGAGGAACACAATATTATGTGCTGTGTGACCGTTTCCAAATTCAGTACCAAACGGATTGTGTTGTGCTCTCGGTACAATGCATGCATGCATATGCTCACGAATATATTCCCCGAGGGGGGTAGTCAAAAATTATTATGAAACTATAGAACATCCACGTTTCACTAGAATTACCGAAACTCTGTACAGTGTGACGGAGAGTGAGCCCGTCGCCACTTGTAATGGATAGTGTTACATGCCTCGAAATTCAAACATGCAGGTATCCTCACGATGTTTTCCTTCACCGAAAAGCCAGTGGTGTGATAAGAAGGCGTGTATTGTTACCAATCGCCACGGCCTCACTACCTGTCATACTAGACAGTGTTTCGGCATTGCTAGTGAAATTTGTGAATATTTTGAATATTGGTATATACGGAATATCTCAAATTATACATATTTATTAAACAGGGTGTAACAAAACACCCTAGTAATACTTATGGGGGTGCTTCAGACCATCAATCTGAACAACTTTCACTATGGAGCCTACGTCAAGAAAAAAAAATCTGCCGTCCCATATATTTGAGTCGAGACGGTACTGCAGTTTTGTATGAAAAGCAGATTTTTTTCGCGAGATCGATGTTGGCTCCATAGTGAAAGTTGTTCAGTTTGATGGTCTGAAGCACCCCCTTAAGTATTACTAGGGTGTTTTGTTACACCCTGTACTGCTGTAGGTGTAGTACTTACCTAGTCATAAAAATTTCTTAAGACCGAAATCCTAACATGCTAAAAATGTTATCTCTAGCAAATTTATCTTTGTTTGAAACTCATATAATCATGACTTATTTTGATGTTTACTTTTATTCTCAGCGTTCTCCCAAAGACCGTTTTCCCTCGAGGAAAAATTTACGAAATTTCTTTTAAAAAGAAAATGTTACACCCAGATAAAGATTTTAATGAGAGTAGATAACGGTAAGGAACCCAAGGGGAAGCCACCGAGATTTTACAACCCCAAGCATTATTACTACCTCCAAAGTATTCAAAATTAACACTTCGTTTCACAGAAATTTGTTGGACAACTATTTTGCCCATGGAATTTAGCTGCATAAATTGCGAACGGAAAATAGCTAACGTGCATAGAGTTTTAACGTGAACTACGGTTACGTACATTCACGAATACCACGTAAACGCTACGTTGGACTAATAATAGTTCACGTAGAATGACATGCCCTCGACACGAAAGAAGAAGAACACGTTACACTTTCCCGCAGTGAAGTGTTTTATTATTTTAATTTCATATCTCATTCACTCGTATACAAATAAATAAATAATAAATAACGCTCACAGGCACATACATTGTAATGATCCCAAGTAAGCCTCAGGCTTTTTGTTATGGGAATCATACAACAACGGCACAAACATATAATATCCATGACCGAACCGGGGTTCGAACCCAGGACCCTGGTTTGGCAGTCCGGCGTGGTAACCATTACACCAACCTGGTCGTCAAGACTGGTATAAAACTTAATAGAATGTATCCAATATTGCTCTACGAATTGGGATATATGTCATATACAGGGTGAAATTGATATCATTAGCATCCTTTTAAACTAAGCCAACCGAGCTAACTAAGTCTCTGTCTACCTATCAAACTGACCAACTTTTACTATGGGAGCAAACCGATCAGAGCAAAAAAAAAGTCTGCTGTTCCATACTAAACTGCAACGCCTACTCGACTCAAATGTATGCAACAGCTGATTTTTTTTCGCTTCGATTGATTTGCTCCCATACTAAAATCAGTTTGATGGGTAGACTCTTAGTTTAAAATTATGCTAATGATATCAATTTCACCCTGTATGGTTCCAAAAATAGCACTCCGGTTTTTTTATTAGCCTATTTCTTCCCACTACTGGGCAAAGGCCTCTCCCCGCCCTTCCACTCGTTCCTGTTTTTGAGCAACCTCTTGCCTTTAGTCGTCAAATTTGTCCAGGTCATCACGCCACCTCTTCCTGGCGACCTGGGCGCCGCCGACCGTTTTCGGTGACCCAGGGCATGATTATTTTTGCCCATCTCTCAGGATGCATCCAACGTCCGACGTCGGCTATTTTTCTTGGATAGACTCCAGATTTAAAAGTGAAATAAAAAGTTTAAAAGAACGAATCATCTGTTATCTTCTCGCGCGAATCATTCCAAATTACACACGGTGAAAAATATGGTCCACTTGCGCCAAATGCTGGTTTTTAGGGTTCCGTACCCAAAGGGTGAAAACGGGACCCTATTACTAAGCCTACGTTGTCCGTCCGTCCGTCCGTCCGTCCGTCCGTCCGTCCCTCCGTCCGTCCGTCTGTCCGTCCGTCCGTCTGTCCGACCTATTTAGGGCTGTAACTTTTGAACCGTAAAAGTTAGATAGTTGAAATTTTCACAGAATATGCGTTCTTACGGCGGATTTGTTAACAAATAATAAAAAAGTCAAAAAGTTAAATATAAAGGGGGGTTCTCAACAAGAAACTAGTTTTTATCAACGTTTTTTCTTCACGCTCTATCGTAAAAACGGTAATACATACAAGCGTCAAACTTAGTGTGATTATAGACCAAACTCTACAAAATAACAACAAATACTAAAAACCGGCCAAGTGTGAGTCGGTCTCGCGCTAAAGGTCCCGGACAAAAAAAGATATTTTTTTTGTTTGAGTTCTGTGGTGGTGTGGTACGGAACCCTCGGTACGCGAGTAGCCCGACTCGCACATGACCAGTTTTTAAATTGCGTAACCCCGTTTTTAGTAGCACCGACCTAAAGTGTTATCGTTGATTGTCTTGCGCCAAATCTTACGCGTCTAGTTCTGAGTTAATAACGATAACCCTACTATTTATTTTAGTAGAATTTTATTTACTAAAAGATAGAAGAAAGATGACATAATCTACAAAAACGGTTTTCTAATTTTGGTACCTTTCCTTAAATGAAATGTTGTCGATTCATTTCGTGGTGGGCAAAAACTTTACTACAACCAAAAACATCTACCTACCTAATATAAAAAAAACCGGAAGATTTAGCGCAAAAACATTTTCCTTTGCACAAAAGAATCCGATTAATTCAAAAGCACTTTAGACTCAAAAACTCCGCTACGCCCTAAAAAGCCTACATGAAAGCGATTGTCTCTGTAGAGGCATTCGTTTTTTTATTTATTTTCCAATAAGATGAGGAAGAAAGAAAATTAAATAAAAAGTTCAGTGTACTTTTGCAGTTTAATTTGGTTGGAAATGAGGTAGGCTGCAATTAATGAGGAAATCTGAAAGAGGCTTTTTAAATCTAGAAGAATGCAGGGTCTTTCTTAATATGCTGACGGTTTTTCAGGGCTCATACAGGGTGTAACAAAACACCCTAGTAATACTTAAGGAGGTGCTTCAGACCATCAATCTGAACAACTTTCACTATAGAGCCAACATCGAGAAAAAAAAAAATCTGCCGTCCCATACATTTGAGTCGAGACGGTACTGCAGTTTTGTATGAAAGAGCGGATTTTTTTTTCTCGATTTCGATGTGTTGGCTCCATAGTGAATGTTGTTCAGTTTGATGGTCTGCAGCACTCCCTTAAGTATTACTAGAGTGTTTTGTTATTATACCCTGTATATTAGACCACCAAACTGAACAACTTTCTCTATGGGACATGAAAATCTAATGTGCGTTACATTTGGGTCGATTAGATTTGGAACTTTGTATGGACAGCAATTATTTTTGAAGTGAAAGTTGTTCAGTTTGATGGTCTTAAGGGGGTGGCCCCTTAAATGTTTATTTGTATTTTTGTAACACCTTGTATAATGTTCTTGTCGGTTGAGCATTCGTCGATTTAATCTCCTCTTTTTTCTTGGAATCACCTTGACTTCCCGATACGACTTTTTTCTTTCCTGTGCTAAGTAACTCTATTTAGGTCTTCCACTATCTCTGTTCCCCTCTATTTTCCTTTCTTAACGATCATAATTATAGTCTTGTAGAAATTGTTCAATAGAATTTCGTTCGTAACGTACAAAGGTAACGTAACATTTGATATTTAATTAGGTATTTATAAACTCTAAACGTCATATTTTGTATTTTGTATTTGACTGATCTGGCTCAATTACCTTATACTGTTATGATTACAACAGTAACTTACTGTTTAAAATACTTTCCAAAGCTCAAAAGCACTCAAGATGAAAATCTGGTATGAAAAACTCATTAGAATAACAAAAAAGAAATTAACATTGATGAAAATTTAACTGCTAAATTTAATGTTTTATTAATAAACGTACAATAGTTCTTTATTTATTCATAAAGATTAAAACTAAATTACACTTTGATAAAATGCCGAAAAAATTAATGCCGAAAAAATTACTTTGAATAAAAATTTCTTTTAATTATAGAAAAGTTTGGAGAAAAAGTGTCGCGTTCAAGGTCTGAAAAGGCTTATCTGAAAAAAATTACTCTAGCGACAACCCTATCGCGATCAACGAAGGATGTTAACAACTTTGAACATCAATCAACGTCTAGAGGCAGGGTTGAGAGAAAATATTAACGTCGGTAATTTTATAAAGCTTCTATTGGTTTAATACTTTTTAGGATTCCGTACCCAAAGGGTGAAAACGGGACCCTATTACTAAGCCTACGTTGTCCGTCCGTCCTTCCGTCTGTCCGTCTGTCCGTCCGTCCGTCCGTCCGTCCGTCCGTTCGTCCGTCTGTCCTACCTATTTAGGGCTGTAACTTTTGAACCGTAATAGCTAGATAGTTTAAATTCTCATTCTCAGATTATGCGTTATTACGGCGGATTTGTTAAAAAATTATAAAAATTTCAAAAAGTTAAAAATTAAGGGTGGTTCTCAACAAGAAACTAGTTTTTATCAGCGTTTTTTTTTCACGCTCTTACGTAAAAACAGTAATACATACAAGCGTCAAACTTGGTATTATTATAGAGCAAAGAATAACAACAAATACTAAAAACCAGCTAAGTGTAAGTCGGTCTCGCGCTAAAGGTCGCGGTCACAAAAAGTTTTTTTTTCAATGTCAATAATGTTGTGTTCTGTGGTGGTGTACTGGCACGGAACCCTCGGTGCGCGAGTAGCCCGACTCGCACTTGACCGGTTTTATTTATTGCTTAAGAAGGGTGACGATTATGCTAGGTGATTTTGTAGTCAGGGTTGGTTCGGACCCCGCGGATTACCCGCGATCAAAAATGTATTTTACGAAAAATTTGCCAGATGATGTGTGATTAGATTAGGTGACGCAAACATCCATGGTTAATTCCACACTGTAACGGACCTCCATCGCTCGGCCTTCGTAGGTACAAACATTTACCTTTGTAGGTACTACATTTTTGCTCATCGTGAGCGATCCTTTGGGACTAAGTTATTTTAATGCTTGTGTCTTGAGATAATAGCAATCAAAGTTGAAAATAGGGCGCACTTCCCCTGTAACTATTGATATCCACATGTTAACAGTGTGATATGTTTAACAGTTAAAACATTGTGTGAATTGTTTCGATATGAACCCCACCTCACTATTATATTCAGGGCTGCTGTCTCCGTGGTCCGAATGGCTCTAAATGATAGTCAACCTCCGGTAACAGATGGCGCCACAAGAAGAAAAAGAAGAGCAGAGTGAGGATTTTAAGACGGTGATATAATTAGATAAAGGTTATTTTTTCTACGAACTGCTTCAATAAAATTGTTTCATAAATATCGTAGATTTCACAGAAAAGGTTAAAGAATATATTAAATCGGCTCAGGTTTTCGAAACCCTAAATGTAAGCATTTTATTTACTTTTTCTTCTTTTAAATTCACATTTAATGCTCTTGAGCAGTTAAGTGTCTCTTCAAATAAATAAAAATTAAAGCAACACAATATTTTAGGCACTTTCTGTTTATTGTTAATATAAATTGTATAATATTTTTTAATTAGAAAATTGTATTTGACTTTGATATTAATTATTACATTAGCTTTCCTAATTGAATTGGAATTGGCTGTCTGTTTGTTTTTATGCCCCATTTCAATTCCTCACTCATTTTTGCACCTATTGAAACATATTTAAACCAAACCCGCCCCACCAACTTTGGGTTTGTTAAATCAGTCACGATGACTAGTTGTGTTTTTTTCATTATGGTGTTGTCACCATAATGAAAACAACTTTTATTCAACTTCAAATACTAAGTTATTAAGTAGGTACTTATTAATTTATTATACTGAGACTCGAACCGACGACCAGTCAGAAGAGCATTCTGAGCCAGCCTGTAGAGTTTCCCAATATAGCCCAGTTATTTTACGGTTAGAGCCGGGACTAAATAAGAATTGATATTTGTTTCGGTGTAATATTTAAGAGCCAATTTGGCCCTAAAATATACCAAAATTAAAAAAAAAACACTTCAGCAACAGCTCCCAATTTAAAATTTTGCATTTATCTCGTTCTAAAAACCTAAAGGTAAATATTTTTTTTGACATTTTTGAGGCTTTAACATTATACACCCTTCAAACAGGGAGTAAATATTTTTGTCTATTTGAATGAATGAATAACCAATTTTTTAAATTTCTTTGACTATTTTATTGCTCAAAAGTCATTTATGTTGTTGAATTTAATCAAAATGAGTGCATTGGTATAAAATTATTAAGTTAAAAGCCTTCTTGAGCGGTACAATTCGGATTTCTATGTTGCGTAATAATGATTAAAAAAATAAATGTTTTCAGATAGTCTTTTTGTCACTAAATGGTACCGGTTACAGTTTAAAATTACCATTCATAATTACTCCCCACCTCTCCTAACAAAACTCCGTAAAATGACTGAGCTATTATTGGGAGTTTATATTTAAATCGAAATTAACTGTTTCACTAACAATAGGTTAAGTTCCAATGTGAACTTGAATGTGGTTCCTTTTATGGACTAACTGTCTGAAATAAATAATTTTTAACTTACAACGTGTTAATGAATTAACGCAAAACTAGAAAGTAGTATGTTTAGAATCCAGAGCAGAATCGAATTATCATGGTTTCAACATAGGCAATTTTTTCAAAATATTAAATAATTTATTTGTAAAATTTAAAATTTACTGAACCCGATGTCAACCCACCGCACGGGCACACTCACCCTACTTACTACCAAAACAAGATTATTAAAATGTATCCATGAGTACGTTAGCGCTTTCATTCATTGCTGAAATGATAATCATTTTTGCCTCAAAACTTAAAATGCGAATAACTTTAAATTTTAACTATCAAAATAATGAAATTATTGTTTGAATCTAATTATTTTGTTATAAATCAGTTGGGGTGTATGAGGTTTTGCGCTTATTCATTAACACGTTGTATAAGTCGGTCAGCACAAACGTTGTCAAAACCAAAGATACAAATATAGACATAAATCAGTAACATGCTTCGTCAAAACAATGAAATACAAGCTCAGTCAAATAACCCGCCCTTGATCTATCTTGGCGCAAAGGAGTCCAAAGCCGAGCGATAACTGTCTCGCTAATAAAATAAGTCCAAAATCGAGGCTTAATTTTGTTGCCCATTTCGTGGCTTTAAACGAACTTGTAGAGATTAAAAAGGATTTTCAATTGATTGTGACTTGTTTGAGTATCTAATAAATAAATAAATAAAACAATGCGATATATTTTTCTAAAGCACAGTAAATATTATTGCTAGTTTAAAATTTAGCTACTAAGTCGCTGAGCAGAAAAACAATTTATTTTTTCAAAGCGCTTAAATAATTCAGGATTACACAAAAAATACAAAAGTAACCACTTAGCGAATCCAAAATTAAAACGCATGATTCATCCCAGCCAAAAAAAAGGAAAGGTAGAAAAAATAAAGAAAGAAAGTAAAGCCACTTTGTCATTTCACTGTTGTCAGATGTCAGTGATAAATATAAAAGCGCTTTTTACTTTCGGGGGATGAAAAATTAACGAACGAAATGGTCTAATGAATTATTAAGCAGTGCATTAAGTAAAATCTATCTATCTATAACAATCGAACAATCTCTACAATACAACTGTAACACAAGTTTGTCTGTAGTAGAGTTCAGCGGGATAGGGGCAAAATCTAGGAAGGGGAAAATAAATAAAATTAAGAAAAACATTTCCCTCCTTTTGGGGCAGTCAGGTAATAAAGTTATCAATTTAGAACCATAATACTTTAGTAACATAATTTATTGCAAGCAAGAAATACATCCAGGTTATATAAAGAGCAAAGATATATAAAGAATTCTATCAACGCGGAATTCGTGCCTTTTCACATTTGGATGAGCATTACACTTGAGGCCACAGTGCGAGCGATAAGCGTTATAATAAAATATTTTGTTGGGATTAATGTCATGAAGATATCGATGAATCGAAGAGTTCTCGAGTGGAAAATGCGTACCGGAGGGTGCAGTCATGCTATGTTATCTTAGAACATTCTAAGTGGAACGCCGATTTTCCATATACAGCTTCCGCCATCTATCGGCTACGTTTCGAAGCACTATGTGTTAAACTAAAGGGGACGTCCTAAAATTCAAAGCGGCTTACCTATCTATAGTCAATATACATATTAATTTATGGGTGCAGCGTGGGTATGTCCCCCACAAGGTGGATCGACCACCTGGTGACGGTGTCATTGGATGAGGACAGCACAGGACCAGTCGTTGTAGCGAGGCATATGTCCGGCAAAGAGCGTCTTTCGGCTAAGATAACAATTGTTATGCATGATACGAATTCAAAACCACTTTATCTGACAATTTAGTCTCAAGTCACAGGACTGCAAAATTGCAGCCAGTATTATCACCTCAAAAACATACAATATTAACGTTCCAAAAATCCAGATTATTACTGATGGTATATTGTGGCCTCAGATCACAACAAACACGTAGCTCTGTTTGTGAGAAATGATATTTTTGTGTCTTAAGATTAGAATGAGGTGGCTAATTAAAGTCTATGACGATAGCGTAAATACAATAAAGTGGGTGCGCTTAGTGGCCGCGTTGGGTCTATTCTTGCGCGGAATGCGGGGGGGCTCGGTGTGCGGAGGGGTGAGGCACCGGCCGTTGGGGTACAGCGCGCAGGTGGATCGGTACTGGGACCGCGTCCCCCGCCACCCGGAACCCCCGCATGATTGGCCTGTCGCGACCCGAGAGCGCCCTCACTATTAGTATTATATTCACTTTGCTATGACAGAAAACAGCGACAATTTCTATTGTAAAGAAAGGTCGCGTAGTTTTCATTTCATTCTGCTAATTTTCATAAATTTTTAAGCTAAACTAACTGTCGTTCATTCTCAGCCTGAACATAGGGCACCCCGAGTGCCTATCCATTGATGCGGAGCTAGCTGGCGGAGCGGAGTAACGAGGAAATATTAACCAATCAGGAGCAAGGCCGAGATTTTATGCAATCCTGATTGGTTAATTAAAAAAGGTTACTACTATAAACTCGATGATTATTTGAATGACAAAAATGTCATGACAATTTTACACTATGTAATGCAATATTGTATTTTAATTGTACTTTGTACATTTTGTTTTGTTTAAAAGATGTGTGTTGTAGAGTTTCTGGCCGCATCTTCTCTCAACGGAAAACCTTCCAACGCGGTGGTAGAGTCTAAAAATGACGTCAAAAAGCTATCTATGTGATATTATTTTGAATAATTGAATTTAGAAGTTTGAATTTTTTAATAGTTCCTCGTTTCTCCGCTCCGCCGCCTAACTCCGCGTCAAGGACAGGACATCTCTGGACAGGCAGCCCACCATAAAACTCTGTCCTAGGCGTTCCTCATCCAGTCGTTCCCCGCTACCTTTTTAGGTTCTCTGTCCAGCGCCAGCGCAGCGGGCCGCCGGGCATCCTCACTGTTTAAAACAAAGTCAAATCTCGAATAAAAAAATGTATTATTTTCATTTTTAATATAAAATAGTGCGCCGCTCATACTAGAACCCCACCCGGCGTCGCACCTCGCTCGGGCAAGTGTAAATATGACATGACATGCCGACTGAGATGAAATAAACTGTGCAATCTAAGGCATCGTTTGTTGTGTTACCTCCGGGGTGATATGAAAATGTGAACTGGAACTTGCGTGGAGTCGACTCAGTTGAGCTAAATTGAATTATATAATGAGCTTTATTACAAAATGTACAAAAGGTGTTAGGGTAAACAGTTGCATTTCTTCTCAAGGGATGATTGTATGTACGCACTATACTGAACAACTTTCCCTATGAAACATAATTAGGAAATTAGCACACAACAATGTTGGCAAATTTTTTATGTAATCAGTTGATCGAACGTTTATATGAATAGTTGACATTTTTGTTCCTTCGGAAAAGTTGTTCAGTATGAGTATACAGGGTTTTAGGGTAAACATTTGCACTACTTTACCGGGTGATTGTGCCCATGATACTAATCAACTTTCCTAAAGAAACCTATAGGAAATTCGCAAAAAAAAATTCAACTTTCCATACTAAATGCAATCCGCTGATCGAAAGTTTGTATGAAAAGTAGAAAAAATAATGCGCTTTCTTTATAATTGTTCAGTATCATGGGTACAATCACCAATTAAAGTAATGCAACTGTTTAACCTAACACCTGTATACAATCACCCAGTAATGCAACTGTCCACCTTATATAGTAGTAAGTACAATTGAGGTAAGACTTTTTATGGCGTACAATAGTACATTACTGCAGCGGCCAGCAACAGAGGCATTGATGGACGAACGTGTAAATGTGGGCCGAGGCGAAGCCGAGGCACACATACGTAAGTCCATCAATGCCTAGTTGTGGCCAAGGCTTGTATAGTACTTTTCTCAAATAATGCGCGGAAATTAAAACAGTAAATTTTCTCAAATAATTCGCGGAAATTAAAACTCTTTTCAAAATCAATGACGAACAACGAACAACAATTTGTTTTTTTTTTCAATAAACAGCTTTAAAAAAAAAAAACATTTAAAATTTTGCAATCCAGTTCGAAATTTAAATAAAACCTTTGATGAGTTACCTCCTTGGTCGCCATGTTTCGGAATAAAAGATCGTTCCATTTTTAAATAACACGACAGATATGAGTTTACTATGTAATTTATTTGGCCGCTAAACACGACAGATATGGATTTTCATACAACATTGCCGGCCGCTGCGCGCATGTATATGGCCAATACTGCAATTTCGATTTATCTCGAAGAAGGTTGTCAAAATAATGCTCACATTTCCAAGCATGTTTGAGAAAAAACAGTTAGGAACAAGGTAAAAAATCAACGTGTGAGTTGACTCGCGTACGGAAGGTTCCGTTCGTATCACCACACAATATACTTATTAGGTATATAACAAAAAAATACATGTTTTCTCAAGGAACCTTAGCGCGACCCTGACTCACACACGGACGGTTTTTATTATTGAACATTGTTATCTATCTACCTATCTACTATAGAATTTGCACTATAATCACACCAAGTTTGACCTAAATAATAAAATTTACATTTTAATTAGACAAGATTTATTTTGACCTAATTTGAACGACATGCATGCATGTATCATGAATTTTAAGGCAAAGAACTGAAACTGAACTGAACGACTGCGTTTTTTGTGATATACAGCAAAGTTCCTATCCACCCCGAAAGAAAAGACGGACGAGTGTTTTTATATGCATACTCGTATCATTATTTTAACATAACATATAAGATAAATTCTACTAACAATACTAACAAAATGAAATATCTAAGTTTAATGTACTGTTACATACCAGTTGTAAGGAATAAAGCTATAATAATAATAAAAATCATTATTTTAACTGGTTCACGGATCCATTACTTCTATATTCTTAATTCTATACTATAATTCTTAACACTACCCTTTCGTGTAATACGCTACGTAATAGAGTTGCAAACATTCCAATCCCGACTATATTTGCTATTCCCGCTGTAATCTTGCTCATAAAGGCTATGAAGCTAGATTCTTTCATTTACTAGGATATATAAGATCAGAAGGTAGATCTCTGGAGGTAGTGAGGTTAACAACCTCTGATCGTAGCGGTTTATTTATTCCACCAAATTAGAGAGTGTAAAAACATAACCCTCATTCTGGCGCAGTCGGGTAGAAACGAGAGTATCTGTGTTTAGCACACACACTTACATTGTCTTAGGCGTCTCCGGGACATCAACAACATTATCAAAAATAAATAATCATCATCATCTCAGCCAAAAGACGTCCACTGATGGACATAGGCATCCCACAAGAATCGCCACAACGTTCGGATTTGCGCTCCCCTTATCCAAAGGGTTCCCGGGCAGCTCAGCGGTCCCAGCAGATCAATCGAGCGGGGTGTGCGGGGACGAGGGTACCGACTTTGATTTCATAAAGTGGGTACCGCGCCAGGATGCGCCCCCCCGACCCGTGCACACCGCACTCGTTTGACCTGTCGAGACCGCTGACTCTAGCCTCACTAATATCAACAATAGTACCTTTTAGACCTGCAATTTATCGCAGGCTTACGAGAGGCAGTTAAAAAGTTTTTCGCACCAGCGTGCTTCGCTACAACAGTTTTCAAAACTGCATATGACTCCCCTTGAAATTACCGATATTTTTGGGAACTGGTACCTGTCATTGACCTTGAGGTGATACCGGAACGAGACGTCTTACCTGCACTATTGGTTCCGGTAACAGATATAGTATCTGTACTTATTAATAATTTCTAATAAGAATGGGTATTTTACCGGTACCAGACCAGGTTTTAGTCACCTTAGAGTCAGAAAACAGATGTCTTAAAAGGATAGGCATTTTCATACGCGGCGGGTTCCTGAATTGGGTACTTGTGCTTGTGAGGAACCGGGACAGTACCGCAATGGCAAGAACAGCTAAGTAACGGCACAGAACCTGTACTCTTGGTACCCGTTCCAAGCTCTGCTTATGATCAAGGCCAAATCGCAAAGGCTGGCGAAGGGGATGAGCAGCAGTCCTTATTGGTTCGCCTTTGCACTTGTAATTTGACTAATTTGCGATTTGGCCTTGAGAAAAAGTCTGCGATAAATTGCAGGTCTAAAGCCTGCTTATATTTTATTTCGCTATGACCTTGCCAAGTCCTACCCTCGCAGTAAATAAATAACTCTTTAAAAACATTATTCTCCGGACTCCGCTGCAATCGGATAAAAACCAGCATTGACCTTCTGACCTAGTTCAGAAATAGTATCAGAAATAAAACGTGCTTTTCGACGTGTAAACAAGAGTGTTCCATTTCGAACGCGGCTCGAGTCTTTGAGGGATGCTTACTGCATTCATGGATTGTGGAATAGGCATGACGTTCAAAGCTAACGTACACAAACTGTGATACTGACTAAAATGTTATCATTAACTTTTGCTTACTGTGTGAAATTTTTATGGATACAGGACAGTGATCAAAAGGAAGTTTTGAGTTTATATACCTACGAGCTTTTACCCGCGACTTCGTCCGCACAAATTATATACCAGATTTTAAGTCAGATGTTACGCTACCAAACAAAAAAGTTTCATCAAAATAGGTTCAGTAGTTTTTGCGTGATACTCGAACAAACAAACACCCAAACAAACAAACAAACAAACTAAATTCTTTTTTCAAATTTACAGTTTTATAATAGTCAAGATGTATCGTATATCATTGAACGTTTTTCTTGAATTCTCAGATCAGCGTGGAAAATACAAATAATCATACAAATACAATACAAAACAAGACAAGTTACAAAATGAACATAAAAAATAATTATGTACTAACGGCGACACATCAAGCTATAAAAAACCAACATAAGCTGGCCTCGCGACGGTATACAATACTCGACCTACGCCCGGCCAGCTTATTTTGGTTTTTTATAGCTTGATGTGCCGCCGTGTGTACATAATTTTGATAACTCACGCCGGGGTGTTCCATTGGGGTAGCCATCGATTTTAAGTACACTTCCACTGTAGACCGTCGAAGGCATGTAGGTACGCGTTATTAAATTTCATTACATCAATTCACTATCCCATCCAAATGACCGAAATTCACCTCAGAATTTTCTTTTCCATCCGTGTCTTGAAATCCTCTCTTAAAAACGTTGCAGATAAACAAGATTAACAAATAAACCCGTCAAGTTAGATCGTAATCCTGGATTAGTACCTGACTCAGTTGTAACCAGTATCTTGGTGCCAAGTATCAATGAAGCATGAACGAGAGCGGGCGAAGTTGCTAGCTTTGGCATCGGTTTGTGCTGGTTTGCTACTCCAGATAGTTTATCGTTTAGTATTCTATTGTCAATAGAGCTTTTGGATATTGTATTTAGATTAAATACTTATTGTCAATGATGAAACTCATGATCCATTTCAATTAAGCAACCATTTTTTAGAGCGTCGGTGGCGCTTTTCGGGGAGTTATGAAAACTCAATCTTGGGATCCGGGTTAACATGCCACGTACCAATGAGTTTTATGAACCTTTGTACCAAAGATTTTTTTGGTCTATACGACAAAAAAAATCTTTGTTTTGTACGTATATAGGGCCTCTACCTGCACATTTGAACTTCGCAATTGCGTGAACGTTTTCGTTCCAATGTCAACTCTATTACAATGAAGTGCGGACCGAAACAGTGGCCATATATCGAACATCGAATGTCCGGGTACAGGGCCTCAATTGCGCAATTTTATACGGTTTTGGTTTGGTTTTGGTTTTGATTTAGATTTGGTTTAGCTGAAGTAAAAAAGCTATCGCGATATTTTTTTCTGAACGGTTAAATGCACAATACACAAAATTCGATCGAACGGACATCAAACGTTACGCCAACGTATCATCCGAAATAAAGCTAAATCGTTACCGTTTTGCGCGACACGAATTGTGCATAACGTAACGTTTTTGGTTGTGGTTTTGTTTTGGTAGTATCGTTCAAACTTAGGGCGATTGAGGCCCTGGGCCAGACTACTCTCAAATGTTGAAGAAAAACATCGTGAGAAAAAAGAAATTCCGATGCGTAAGTGAAGTCTATCAATCCGCATTGGGCACGCGTGGTGGACTAACGACCATACACCTTCCCTGAGCGTAGGTCTGTGCCCTGCAGTTGGACGTATATACAGGGTGAAATTGATATCATTAGCATCCTCTTAAACTAAGAGTCTACCCATCAAACTGAACAACTTTTACTATGGGGGTAAACAGATCGGAGCAAAAAAAAAACAGCTGTTGCATACATTTGAGTCGCGAACTCGCGCGTCGACATTGCAGGGTTTAGTATGGAACAGCAGATTTTTTATTTGCTCCGATCGGTTTGGTTCCATAGTGAAAGTTGTTTAGTTTGATGGGTAGACTCTTAGTTTGAGAGTATGCTAATGATATCAATTTCACCCTGTATAGGCTGAAATGACGAATCTCTCTCTCTCTCTCTCTGTGTTCGTGTGTGTGTGTGCGTGTTCTTGTAAGTACGTGTGTGTATTTGTAAGTGTGGTTATGTGACAACGCAAAAATAAACAGACCGCATATTTGACCGTATTTTATTTTTCTCACTAGATAAATACAAAAACAAACAACACGATAAAACAAAGCCATCCAATCCAATATACGGTGTAAAAGCTAAGCAAATTTTCGTAAAAACACTTTCACGGTTTATGCACCCATAAATTGCGTTATCAAAAAATTATAGCAGACTTAAATTGTGGCATTCCTTTATATCTTCGTTATAAGGAAAACGAGACCGCAAAAAACACCTTATTTTTCCTTCCACAATGTTTATTATTATAAACATCGAGCCTTCCATACTAATTTCCGTATCTGGATGGGATCGATCAACGTTCTCATCAAAGGACTTATTCTGATGAAATTAAAGATTTCTCCTGTCATTTTTGTTTGACGACGTTTGGTAAAATATCCAGTAGGTACTTAGTCAATCTTTTAACGGAAATTGAAACTTTCTTCAACTATAGCTTAAGTATTTATTGCTACGACTTACTACGATGTCAAATTGAAATATTATTTATTTTATTTTCTAATAACATCAAGAAAAATGCAAGTAAGTATAATAATTATCTTATCATATAAAAACTACATTTATCAAAATATTAAAATGCTAACCAGTATTGTATTTTGCAAGACAAATATTAGTAGCTGTATTAATTTCAACCAGATAATACGAAAATTATAATAAACCAGCCAACTTCTATGGCTAGCCTCATAGCACGCTCAAACGAGAACCGTGCGAACACCTGATACATCCGCTCGCGGCCTAACTAGCAATGTACAGGGTGTAACAAAACACCCTAGTAATATTTAAGAGGGTGCTTCAGACCATCAATCTGAACAACTTTCACTATGGAGCCAACGTCGAGAAAAAATGCAAAAAAAATGGCCGTCCCATACATTCGAGTCGAGACGGTACTGCAGTTTTGTATGAAAGAGCGGATTTTTTTTCGCGATTTCGATGTTGTCTCCATAGTGAAAGTTGTTCAGTTTGATGGTCTAAAGCACCCCCTTAAGTATTACTAGGGTGTTTTGTTACACTCTGTATAATCATACTCATGTAATTATATGGATTTCAATATTGTTCCCTATCTTAATACATCGTAGATATTTTAAACAAATTCTAGGTTTCAAGCTAAGCGCGTATTTAGGGCGGACTGCATCGCAGCGGAAAATGCGCTTACTTCGCACACTAGAGCGGGCTGAGCAACGCTTTGACGTATTTTTAGTTTAACTGAATACTGGCAAACGTTGTAAATAGTTCCACATGGTATAGCCATAGATAGGGTGTGGTACTATGACGGGCAGCGTCGGGGCGGAGCGGGCCGCATAGCACTACACTGACGGAAATCCGTGAAATTATTGCGCTTACACTCAACCAGGTAACAGCTTCTATTTCTAACCAGCAATAGGAACAATAATAATATTAATGGCGAGCTGACGGTGAGTGGCGACACCGCGGACCCCTATCCAGGGGGACCATACAGACATGCGCTCACACACACACACACCCACACACACACCTCCACACCCACACACTCAGTAACACACCCCCCTACCTCTGGCTTGCCTTCATTAGCCGTCCAGAGTGGAATCGCAAGAGCAGAACCTATGCTCCAGGTTGGAAGTGTATTGCACGTAATGGCGTAATAACGGGGAAACCCGCTCACGGGGGTAAACCCCGCGATGGTGAAACCGGAGCCGCACCTCTCGACAACCTTCAGCCGCTCAATGAGATGTTGCCCCATTGTCGCACTTTGTGCGTGCGGCCGTTTTATGGGGCCCACTCGACGAGTCGGCGAGTCACCGCCTGCCCTATTTACAATTTTGAGACTAGTTGTCATGGCAGGCGTCCGTTAGTCTCCTCCCATAGCCCAGTATCCATCCATCCATGTTTATATGTTTGTGCCGTCATTGTATGGTTTCCATAATAAACAGCCTATAAATAGTGCTTTCTTGGGATCATTACAATGTATGTGCCTGTGAGCGTTATTTATTTTTTTTTTTTTTTATTTATCCAACTTTCACCTCCATAGCCCAAGACCTTATTTTTCCATCGCGGCCATAGCGCCGTACTCCAATAGTCTTTACACAAATGGCGGGGACCATCCCCGTGGGTATCATGTTGTACGCTCGGAGATAGTACCCGCCATTTGTGTATCCCTTACATTTAGATTAACTTGTCTTTTGAACGGGCCTCTACATGTTGGCTTCGGCCCCATGCACGCCTTCCAAAGGTCCGGGACTTAATTGCCCGTGATTACGGAACTTAAGACATACAATATTAATAATTAATTCAGGGACGATCCTATTCAGAAAAATGTTGTAGTAAGATTATTTTAAACTAGCATCTCAGTGGTTCCAATCATTCGCCTCGACGCGATGTGATCTGATTGTGAAACAAAAAAGAATAAAATGGTTTGCCAAGATAACTCTGTTACGGTGTCAAAGCTCTTTTGATTATATTATCATTGCTTATCGATTCAGGTTCATAAGGACGAGACGTATTCTGTGTTTAGGTTTAACGCAAAACTCGAGTTTTTATAAACTCTTACAGCAAAGAGTCGGTCGATCAAACGAAGTATACGGTACGAAATTATTAGGCCGCGTTCAGACGATCCGCGCTCGCCACGCGCTCTCCCTGCGCTCGCCCCGCGGCCTAAAAATACATTGCTTGCAATTTGAGTCTTATGACACGATAATAAATCTCGTATTGTATTGCATTTTGGGGGAGCACCCGCGCCTGCCTCGCACCCGGCCCGCACACACCACGCGCTCCCCCCCCGCGTTTGCCCCGCGACCGCTCGTCGAAATACAATCGGAGATTTAGTATAGTGTCAAAAGACTCAAATTGAAAGCAATACATTTTTAGGCCGCGGGGCGACCGCGGGGAGAGCGTGTGGCGGGCGCGGAGCGGGCTCGGGTCGTCTGAACGCGGCCTTACTCTTTATGCATTTTGTTACTGTTTTGCTTCGGGCACTTTTGAGCGCGAACCCTACGTCCAGTAGTTGGTAAGTCAATGCGTTTAGTTCACAATTTTCATTTGCTCAAAAGCTACAGCGAGAGCCAAACCGAATCACCAATATCTGTTTTCTGAACTGTAGAAATGATACAATACGACTGTAAAAATGTATCCGCAGCGAAACAAAGTAAAAGTGACAAAGAGGACTTCGTTTAACCCAGAATCAGCGTGACCACTTTTTTTTCAGAGAATCTACCAAAATTACTGCTGAAATCTACTAAAATCTACCAAGTGCTATTTCAAATTCTACTTAAATTCTACCAACTAATATTTATGTCCTTTCAGATGGTTAAAATGTAATATAAAACAAGTTTTTGAACAAAATATCAACATTATTATCTAAACGCTTATCACTACTCATGTTATTTTTGTATAATTTTGTATCTGTTATCATCATTTTGTAACATGGATGCTTCAATTTCCAAAAAAATCTAAATAAATATTGATTGGTCGTCCCTATGCAAGTTTAAAGTTGGTACAGTTTTCTGTGTCTTATAAACCCTATTTTGTATAAAACAACATTATTTGATAAGATTAATATTGCTGCACACCACCAAAGGTTTATTAGAAGTTCCAGAAAGCCCCCTGCGATCGTTTTCTCAGCTATTTGTATTGCCAGCTTTGATTTTTTTGACTGAATCCTTGCATTTTGGATCAAATTTTCGAATACCTAATTTCTACTAAAATCTACTAAACAATTTCCTACTACTAAATTATCGTTTTATTTGCCCTAAATCTACCAAAAAAGTAGAAATCTACTAAAAGTGGTCACACTGCCCAGAATAAGGAAGCCGGCAATATTATGAACACTGAATACAAATAAGATGTTATCGGAGGCGCCTTATTGGTTGATGTTGAACCCAGAGATTTGCGAGGATTTTAAAATTTATGCCCTATCGTATACTACGGTATTTTTCTTTAGAAAATATGTGTGAATGGAAATTCATTATCTACTTTTGATTGAAATTAGGAGAGTGTATTCATCAGTACAGGATGCAAACTTAAGGGGCTATGTAAAAAAAATAAGATTCTTCATGACATGAAGTACTAACAGTAGGAGTATAATTTGCGGATATGTGTAAATTGAACATACTTATAGTTGAAGTTTTGATTACAGCCTAAACACGATTAAGAAAAATGTTCTCGACAGAAAAATAAGCCAAAGTAGCCTCAGTTTTTATGTATAAACGCTTATAACTGCTAAACGGTGAATAATAGAAACATGAGACTTGATTTAAAAAAAGAGATTGCTATTTTCTAAATTTTGATTATAGCAGAATTGAACTTACATAAATAGTACAATCACAATTAAATAAAGTTTGTTTTTTCGCTTGAATCGTTCCAGGCGCGCGCCGCCCCATCTCTCAGTAATAAGCTATAACACGCCCGTTTCGCTTAAATTATTTTTCGACATAGGCCCTTAAACGCGTTACATACAGGCGGTGCTTCTGACCATAAAACAGAACAAGTTCAACTTTTCCATAGAAACCATTAATGGCGACTCTATCCGATAGTAGGTATGGGAAAACTGTTTTTTTTTTCCGCGATATTGATTTTTGCTTAGTTTGATGGTCTGAAGCCTTTAATGTTTACCGCATTCAGCCGTTCAGGCTGTAGGGCGTGACAAAGAAATAGACATAGAAACATACATACGTACCCTCCTTCTGGTGCAGTCATGTAAAAACTAGCAAAATATGGCCCGGCCCAGCGTTTAACTAGTGAGGAGAGCGTCTTAAAGATTGCATCTGTGCATTACAGGGTGTAACAAAACACCCTAGTAATACTTAGGGGGGTGCTTCAGACCATCAAACTGAACAACTTTCACTATGGAGCCGACATCGAAATCGCAAAAAAAAAATCCGCTATTTCATACAAAACACCCTAGTAATACTTAAGGGGGTGCTTCAGACCATCAATATGAACAACTTTCACTACTTGTTTTGTTACACCCCGTATAGGCACGTAAGTACATCCATGAAACTAGTATTAAAAGCTATGTTCATGATGTGTACACATACATGTCATGCTGAAAGTAAACTCTGATCTGTTTCTCATAAATAACATAACGCGCTAAAAGATAATTTATTTTGTTAATCCATAAAACCATTTTGATAAACTGTTTTGAAAGTATTACAGCTTTTCCGTTATCAATCTTATTCTTAGTTTAATAACCGACAAAACCTAGAATGAAAATAGATCATCCAGGCAGATTTTAAAAGTTACGTACAAAAACATGTTTTCAAGTTATACTGGAAAATAATGAAAACTGGCCAAGTGCGAGTCAGACTTGCACACGGAGGGTTCCGTACCACCATAAAATATGACCAAACATTTTTGCTTTTCTCCGCGATCCTTAACTCGAGCCCGACACCCACTTGGCCGGTTTTCATTATTTGTTATTTTACTTTAGTATGCACTATAATCACACAAAGTCTTACGCTTGTATGTACTCGTAAAAAGCTTTAAAAAAATTACACCAATAACACGTTTCTTGCATGATTCCATTTAATTTTAACTTTTTTTAAATGTATTGACCACTAACTTGCCTTATCCAATCCACATTGGGCCCGCGTGGTGTAGTATGGCCCATTCCCTCTCACTCTTATTCATTAGAGGAGGCCTTTGCCCTGCAGTGGGATTATACAAGCCACTACTTACTTGTTTATTAGCAAATAAGAAAAACACATTATTCAGTGAAAATTTCAACTCACTATTACGGTTAAAAAAATACAGAGCTTTATTGGTACATCCGGACAGACGGACAGCAGCGTCGGGTTAGTAATAGTTAGTTAGTCGGGTCCAGTTGGTACCCTATGGGCAGGGTTGCCAGATGCGATTTTCTATTTCTCCCCACATTTGAAATAATTTTTCTCCAAAATGATACTATTTTCTTTACTTTTACCCAAACTCGTTTTTTGCTCGCGGCCTAACCAAGTGCAATGTTTTTTTGTCCGTGGTTTTACCAGTAAAACTGAACAAATGGCATTGCCTGTGGTTTGACTGCTAGACTTTAATCTGTGGTATTGACATAAAATAAAACTAAATCGTTTGCAGGAAGACTATTTCATTCAACTACATTTAATACATCCAATTATTAAAATTTTCTTCTCATAGATATTACAGAATGATCGCGACAATCGACAAACCAAACAAAATTTTACAAAACAAACACCTCATGTGGAGTGAATGAGTGGAAGTGAAGGAAAGGAAACTAAAGAACGATCTAACAATGGACACGTTCGTTAAATGCATGTTCTTTTCATATAAATAGCGTTCCAAAACTAAAAATTAAATTACCCAAAATTCTCCATATGATATTTTTTTTCTCCAAACATTTCTCCAAAAGTTCTATTTCTCCAAAATTTCGCAAGGAGCCGAATTTTGACCCAAAATTGCGAAAAAAATACCCAATCTGGCAACCCTGCCTATGGGTACGGAACCCTAAAAATGATTCAACTCAAAGCACAAACGTTGTAAAGAAGCGTTTACATGTGCAGCGCGTAGAACATGATCGATGATCGAAAGGTAAACATAATAGCCCAATAATCACTCATTCTTCTGAAAGAATCAACGTTTTTAATTTCGTGTTGTTACAGTGTCAACGCTTGATCGATTTGTGTTCGGGGTAAATACATACCGTGTTTGATGTGATGTTAAATGCCATTTACTGATGCCATTAGATAGGAATATACAGGGTCTTTTACTTGTATCTTAATAGCAAAGATTTTTTTTGGTCTGTACGACCAAAAAAAATCTTTGCTTAATAGGTAAAAGTCCTCTTTAAAAAAAACTATTATAAACTAGAATCTAGATGATTATTTAAATGACCAAAATACATGGGTCTGATTATTGCTAGCTTATTTAGTATACTGTATAGTGTATACTATCAATTATTTAATTGAATTGACTATCTATAGTATTAATTATATTGTAATAGTGATTAAGTCGTGTAATGTTGTGGAGTTTCTGGTAGCATCTTGCTATTAGTACGCCAACTCCATAGATAAGTATAATTTTTATGGCAGAGCTGAAGACCCTACCGCAAAAGCATCTATGGACAATGTTTAAAAAAATTTACCACTTGTTTTTATTGAGAAATATAAAAAAAAATTAAGAAATAAGAGACACTTACCTACTTATATTTCCGATTTAATTTTTGATCGATATTTCTACTTTAATTTAATTTAGATTTTTTTTTTAAAAGCAAGGTTTCGTGGCTGTATGTATTCATTTTAATTTCAGTTTCATGTCAATTTCAGAAAAATCCATCCCATTCAGAGTAGCTTTTAATATTTCAGTATTTTTTTAATAACTCTAGAAATAATGGGTAGCAAAATCTGTTAACTTTTATTAAGTTTTGAATCACATAATCTCCAAAAAGGTTTTAGAATTTTGTAACCTTTCATGAAATGAAAATATTGCCCATTCAATAGCAATACAAAAACAAAAGAGGACCAGTACCACAGAATTTATAGTACTGGCCTTCCTTGATATCAAAAAATAAATACCTACACTTAATTTTGATTCATTTCCCGAAAAAGAAACTATTCATCATACGCACACAAAGCTGTAGCAAAAACTAATTTATTTTGATAACACTTTTTTTTTTAAAGCTTATGTTCAGACATGGTTTACATGGTGGACATATGTTATCATTTATCTCGCTATAATGACGGGAACCCGTGCGAACGATGTCGCGGGTAAACTTTAGTAAAGTATTAAACCTCTTTCGTAGTCTTTATCATTCGAGCCCAGAAAAATTCCAGCTATCTCCTGATCTTACACTAAAGACCATAAACTAACTAAGAACTTTTCCATGAACATTTTAAGGGTAAAGATAAGTCAGAAATACGGAGCTTTTTGAAACGCGACCTCTAACAAGTGACAAAGGGTTTAAAAGTTTCCGAAAGACCTCTTTTATCTTTATCATAGCATGTTCATCCTTCAAGTTTTAATTGAAGGTTTTTTATGGGTACCGGATGGCAATTTTGGCTTCGTCTTTGAATTTAAACCCCGCTTTGTTGGGAAAATATTATCATTACAATGTCATTTTGAGTTTGGAGCATTTTCTGAAAGATGCTCTTTTGTTTACGAAATATTTTCTGGAAATTTTTAGGTGCTATAATTAGCTTACTAAACTATGATCCATTCATGGTACATTTTATGAGTTACCGACGTCGAAATTGGTCGTAGAATTATTATGACGCATGACTTTAGAAATGATTGTATGTATTGATTTTTACATACATTGTTTTTAGTGTAATAAAGGGGTTATTATCTATTTTATTTATCCCATAGGAACGAAAAAACTTCGTAAGTACATGAAAAATCTTCGGTTTTATTATATTTTTTTAGAATATTAGATCTTACCATTGATCTTAAATACCTACAAGACTCCAAGTCTCAACTTAAAATTTTGTATGGCTCTATTTTTTAATTTTAGCACAGATATCTCAAGACAGAAGCATAACGGCTGAGTTTATATGGGTGTTTTGGTCCATGCTACAAAACCTACCCAATGACAACTCACTAGATTTATAAAAAAAACCATCCAACCTCCTTTTCGGTTAAAGGGGTAAAAAAAAAAGATTCTTCTTCATTACCACGTTTTCTTTTTTTTAACCGACTTAAAAAAAGGGGGTTCTCAATTTGACCTGTATTTGTGTTTGTCTGCGATTATCTCGTGTTTGGCTGAACCGATTTTGATGCGGTTTTCAGAAAAGTATTTTGGTTACTGTTGTCTGTCTTCATGCCGAATTTCGACTCAATAGGTGCGAAAATGAGTAATACGGACAGAATGGACTAAAGTATAAGGGTTCCTTGTTTGAGACAGAACCCTAAAAAAGTATAATTATTACCAGTAAAAACTTTAAAATTCCCATAAACATTAGTACCAAATAAAAAAATGTAAACTAATGCGACAAAGGCAATCTAGATACGTCACTAAAGCGTGCAAAGGGATTGCACAATAATAAGATAATATCAGGCCAAATGATCCGCCTCATTTCCTGTGCGGCGGATAGCATCAGCTTGCAAATTCGACGGTGTTTGGGTTTTCGAGGTCTGATGTTGACAAATGAAACATGTTTTGTTATGGTTTTAGGGGATTTTTTATCTATGCAAAAGTTTTTTCCTTGGACTTCGAATTATTATTCTCATGACTATTTTTTTATAATATGCATTTTGAGATCGCAGTTATAAATAATTTTAGAATCACATTTATATTGATAAACTAGAAGAATCGCAAAAGTGATTTATTTTAGTTCGTTAAAATTATTTTTGGTATGAAAAACGTGAAGAATTACATAAATGAAATAAAAATAGCTTCATTTCTATTTTGGGTACACTCCAGTTTAGTTTTGAGGACATAATGGTGTAACAAAAAAAAGTTGTAGCATAGATCGATTAAAAAAGTTCGAATACTTAATTTAAAAAAAACACGAAAATGTAAAAATTAAAAATACAAAATTTTTGGTTTTTAAAACAAAAACATTTTGTATTCACATAACAAAAATTTTACAAAAGGGTGGAAAATTAAAACAGTTCTATTTAGGATTCACAATCTAGTAACAATGAAATGAGAAAATGTTTTAGAAAAAAAAACTCCAAAGGAAGACGAACAAAACATTATTAAGGAGATAGAAAAAACGATATCTTGAAGAAAATGCTCGGTATAACATCTTATAATGAACACAACGTGATTTAATAAAAAGAGAGTATTATGAAATAAAAAAGAGGAAACCGTAAAAACCAAAGATTTTTTTTTCAATTAGAGTAAAAAGGTTAAATCAAATATCGTTTGTTTTGAGAAACGATAGAATAATGAGGGCGAATTTAAGAATACAACGCCATGTAATTTAGACTGAAGCAAACAAGCAGCTTGTTGTTTCTGTCTCAGAATTCTCGTCATCATCATCAGCCTATGTACCTACGTCCAGTAGGTCTAGTATGATTTCTCTACACGCGCGCGACACGCCTTTGCTGCATACAAAATAACCTGTTCCCGCGCTTTTAGGAGAGCGAAAGCCGCGCTTGGCGCGACTTGTAGTATGGGAAAAAGCAGAGTCGCGCGCAAGTAGAGAAATCATGCCAGGGGGTCTGCTGCATAGCACAATCATAGTATAATTTTTTTTAAAGGCGGTCACGGGACGCCCCGGGTAGATATGAAACAACGACAAGTGACTTAAAAGTACAAGTATCCAGAGCCATACAAGATATTTTTAAATAAAACCGGTCACGGTTCCGTGCCACCACAGAACACACATTATTAACTTAGAAAAAAAACTTATTTTTTCCGGGACCTTTAGCGCAAGACCGACTCACACTTGGCCGATTTTTTGTATTTGTTGTTATTCTGTAGAGTATGCTTTATAATCACACTAAGTTTGACGCTTGTATGTATTACCGATTTTACGGTAGAGCGAGAAGAAAAAACGTTGATAAATACTAGTTTCTTGTTGAGAAATTTTTAACTTTTTGAAATTAATTAGCCGTAATAACGCATAATCTGAGAAAATTTCAACTATCTAGCTATTACGGTTCAAAAGTTACAGCTAGGGCTGGAACAGGTAGGACAGACGGACGGACGGACAGACGGACGGATGAACGGATGGACGGACGGACGGACGGACGGACAACGAGAAGGCTTAGTAATAGGGTACGGAACCCTAAAAACACAGCTTGATTTCGCGCGCTTTCTTGGAAAATTTCGCATGTGGCGTCTCACTCACGCGTCATGCCGATTTTGTGGCGACATACGAGTCGGTTTTACTGCCAAGGCGCGCCAATAGGATGTTTCATATCCAAAACTAAATAGTGGTGAACCTCAGGAGTCGCGACAGGTCTATAGTGTGTAGCGTACCATAATTTAATTCGCTTTGAGGGTACCGCGTGGAGGTACAGGGGGCTGGGACGCCTTCCTCCCGGTCCCCACACACAATTTTCGATTGACCTGTCGCGACGCTGTGCTTCACCAAGATGAGTGTTTATTACACTATGGCACAAGCCTCCAAGCCAAGGCACAAGCCTCCAAGCCAAGCCACAAGGAGGCTGTACGGGCGTTCGTCTGCATTAGAATTATTATTCCGCGCAGGTTTCCTCACGTTTTTCCAGCATGGGTGCTACCCATGCCACCGTGCAAAAATTTACAGGTGATTTGGGGATACCAAAAACTGAACTGACAGTCGAGTCGACTTTAATCACCTGGGTGATCATTTCGTTGGGTGATCATAGTACACACATAAGTCGCCTATGATCACCCGGGTGATATCACCCAGGTGATTAAAGTGGAATAAACAGATACAGCGCTATCCAAAGATATTCAAATATACTACTTTGGCGCTATCACACCTTCGCTCTCTTTCTATTTGCGCGCGAACGAACGAGATAAAAGACGTGATGCAGCCGTATCACGTGTTGCATGCTACGGCTTCTGCACTGTTTGAAAGCAGTCAGTCGGTGTTATCTACAGGGTGAAATTGATATCATAGCATCCTTTTAAACTAAGATCGGTTTGCTCCCATGATAAAAGTTGTTCAGTTTGATGGGTAGACTCTTAGTTTAAAAGGATGCTAATAATATCAATTTCACCCTGTATATCCTCATTGTAAACTTTGCGTGGATGTACGCACGGCGACACATCAAGCTATAAAAAACCAACATAAGCTGGCTGCGCGACGTTATACGTTACTCGACCTACACGCGGCCAGCTTATGTTGGTTTTGTATAGCTTGATGTGTCGCCGTGTGTACATTGAAAATATTTACAGAAATAAGTATTAATTGGGGGCGTTTAGAATACGTTATGGAAAGCATTGAAACCATTTTTAACCGACTTCAAAAAAAGGAGTAGGTTCTCAGTTCGACCGTATATTTTTTTTTTTTTTTTAATGTGTGTTCGCGGATAATTTCGTTGTTTATGAACCGATTTTGATGATTCTTTTTTTGTTGGAAAGGAGATATCCCAAGGGAGGTCCCATGATAAGAAAACCAGGATCTGAAGATGGATCCCAGAGAAATCGAGGGGAACCTTCGAAAATCGTAGTGCCGACTAGTGCGTTTGTTAATTTGAAGCACTACTGTTAAATCGAACTAATGAATTCACCACTGAAAATTGTAAAATAAACAAAATTTTAACAAAAAATTAAAACCGCCTTCAAAAAAACTAAAAAGTTAAAAAATAATATTGCAGCCGATGACTTTTTCGTTCGCATCATAAGAACATTAATTTGTTTTATAGAAGTCGGTGTCAAGCCAAGCCAAAAAACTAATGCAAGCCCTGTCGCGAATCGGCTTGACAGCGACTTCGATAAAACAAATTAATGTTCTTATGATGCGAACGAAAAAGTCATCGGCTGCAATATTATTTTTTAACTTTTTAGTTTTTTTGAAGGCGGTTTTAATTTTTTGTTAAAATTTTTAGAATTTTAGTCAGTTTGTCTGTGTGTTTGTGCACGCATTACTTAAAAACGACTGAATCCATTTAGACGGGGTTTTCATAAAAGTAGGTATAGGGCTTAATTTTGATTAAGTCTTTATTTCATCGCAATCAGTTCATTCAATCTAAAGTTATGAGTATTTAAAGTCAGTGGTCGGTGCGTTCGAAGATAAAAAAAGTTCTTCGATATATCGTGAACGTGACAAAATTAAAGAAAATATTAAAAAATAATAAAAAATTCTTCAAAATTATTCTACTTCCTACTAATATTATAAACGCGAAAGTTTGTAAGTATGTATGGATGTTTGTTCCGCTTTCACGCAAAAACTGCTGAACGGATTTTGATGAAATTTGGCATACAGATAGACCATGGCCTGGATTAATACAAAGGGTACTTTTTATCCGGGTAACGCAGACGAAGTCGCGGGCAACAGCTAGTATTACATATAGCTTTGAGACGTCATTTTTTGACTCTACCACCGCGTTGGAAGGTGTTCCGTTGAGAGAAGATGCGACCAGAAACTACAACACACATCTTTTAAAAAAGTGTCGTGCCATGAACGTCTCCGTTCAATATATTCCAATGATGTTCTGGTAAAACGATTAAGATATACCTAAGTAGTTGTCGAAAATATAAAGTTAGGGCCTGTTTTTTTTTTATTAAGTGTTACCACCGGCTATCACATCCGGCATGAAGGCTATACAACAATAACTTTTATATAACTTATTAACGAGTTTATTTAATAATCAATAGTATTCACAATAATTATAAACATAATAGTTTGATACTTATAATAATTCATTAGAAAATAATAATATGAATGATTGTATTGACTCGCGCAGTTGTTTTTCAAGTATTTTCAAGTGTAGCGGGGATAACGGGGATTTATTATGGAGGGGGGTTGTTTTGATCTTGTTATAAAATGCCGAGCAAAAGTTTTGGAGGCTCATTCTTGAGCAATTGTGAAAGTAGGACGTTACTCTGCCCGATTACCTACAGAAATATACATTCCTGGTGGATTGAAGATACAACGTGGATTTATTTATTCCGGCCCATTTGACCCACTGTAAAACCTCAGAAGTGGGATCCGAGATGTCTGGCCCATATGCTGATGGACTGGGTAGCCGCAAAAGAAACCACAGTGGCTCAACCGAAGATGGAGAAAATGATCGAAATTTTTTTCTTGATTCTGACGACGACGACGACGACGTGGAGCCGAAGCCGCTAACAAAGAGGACGCGCCGCATTTCTCCAACAGAGGCGGAGGTAATTCCTAAGTTCCGTCCCGACGAGAAAACTAGCAATGTTATAGGCTGGCTGCATAAAATTGACCAGCTTGGCGATGTATACGGATGGAACAACAAGGATCGACTATTCGTAATGCAAATACGCCTCCGAGGGTCGGCCAGGGACTGGTATGACGACCTAGAAGACTACAGTCTCACCTGGGACCAATGGAAAGAAGCACTGCGAACTGCTTTTCCGCGATCAACCGATTTCGTTGACAGAGTGGAGCAGATGATGGCGAGGAATAAGGTAGATTCCGAATCCATGACTAAATACTATCACGAGAAGCTATCCTTGTTAAAAAAGTGTAACATCCAGGGTGAGAATGCTATATCCTGTATAATTAGAGGACTACCCCACGAACTGAGAGCTAATGCTAAAGCGTATAGTTGCGAAACACCGGAACAACTGTATTACGGTTACTTATCGTCGCTTGAAAATTATAAGCGCGTAGAAGCTGCTCACTTGGCAAGAAAATCTGTCTGGAAGCGGGGTGCTAACGAACCAAGCACCAGTTATTCACAAAACCAGTTGCTGCCCAAGAAATGTTACTTGTGTCGACGTCCGGGGCACGAGGCGAAGGAGTGCAGACTACAGCAGCGCTGTGAGCACTGCCAGCGGTACGGTCACACTGCTGCTACGTGCTGGCATTTACCTGGCACCGGCACTTCGCTACAGGCTTACAAGGTTAGTAATGTACTACATGTTACCTATGATATTTTCCTTGACTTGTATAAGAAAAATGTGACTATCAATGGACATTATATGGTGGCGTATATAGACACTGGTAGCAAACTCAATATAATTACGTTAAAGAAAGCGCAAGAGCTGCAGCTTTTAGTTGAACCGTCTAATGTGATCATGAAGGGGTTTGGAGGCGCCTTTTCTAAATCTTTAGGATCATGTGAAGTGGTTTTGTCCATCGACGATTTATTCTTAAAGGGGTCTGTAGAAATAACAAATTACAAGCTAACAGATATAGATATTATAGTGGGCCAAACGATGATAAATCAAGACAATGTTAGCCTAGTAACAACAAAGAACTGTGTAAAATTTGTACCTACATGTAACTTAAAATTCGAATTATCAGACATACAGCTCGATTCAAGTGAATTCGTTTCTAAATTTCCAGTTTACTTAAAATCACAGGTCATGATTCCTGGACAGAGTGCCACGTTTGTCGAGGTGTATGTCGACTGTATTGATAATTTAAGTAGTAAACGAGAGCACACACTTCTTACTCATAGCGTATGGGTTCAGATTGGCGGTACTTCTTACCATATACCTGAAACGTTAATTAATTCCAAGGGAAGCCATTTGAAAGTCACTAATGTTGGAAATGAAGATATTATATGGCCCTCAAATAAAATCTTAGCTAGGGCACATATAGTCGACCAGGATCAGGCTGGTGGCGGTGATTCGGGTTATATACTCGCCGTTGATTCTTACATTTCAAATAAAAGTTCAGAAATAATGCTGACTGATATTGACGTAGGGGACCTTACGCGTGATGAAACTGTTCATCTACTGGACCTTTTGAACGAATTCTCTTATGCTTTCGCACGAGATACTAAAGATCTAGGCTGTACCGATTTAATAAAAATGCACATACAAACTGTGACGGATCGGCCCGTTTTCCGCAAACCATATAGACTTTCACATAAGGAAAATGAAGTAGTGAATGAAAAGATAAAAGACCTTTTAGATGCAGGCGTAATCAGGGAGTCTAATTCGGATTACGCTAGTCCAGTCGTTCTCGTCAAAAAAAAGGGGGGCGATTATAGACTTTGCGTGGACTACAGAGCACTTAATGCTTCTACGGTTAAAGATCGTTATCCGCTGCCGCATATTGAAGATCAGGTGTCTCGATTGTCAGGTAAAACCTTTTTCACGACCCTTGACCTTGCACAGGGATATTACCAGGTTCCTCTAGATGTAGAGTCGATAGGAAAAACGGCATTTGTGACACCCTCGGGTCAGTACGAGTTCTTGAAAATGCCATTTGGTCTCGCCAATGCCCCCGCAGTATTTTCTCGCTTGATTCAATTAACCCTAGGTAGAGTTAGTCAGGATATTGCTCTATATCTAGACGACGTCATGATACCTACTGGTACAGTAGACGAAGGGTTGAAGTTACTGCGTCAAGTATTGCAACTATTAACAGACGCCAATTTGAAATTGAATTTAAAAAAATGCGGTTTCTTGAAGACTAGTACTACTTATCTGGGTCATGAAATCACCGCCGGCACCATACAACCAGGCCAAGCAAAAATTAACTGCGTGGCTGAATACAAGCAGCCACGCAACGTTCATGAAATTAGGCAGTTCATTGGGCTTACTTCATATTTTCGGAAATTTATCCATAATTTTGCACAGATTGCACGTCCTTTGACAGAGCTTACAAGAAAAGATGTTGAATGGCAGTGGGGTCCTGACCAGGAAGTGGCTTTTCAAACTTTGAAACAACGTTTGGTAGAGAGGCCAGTGCTAGGTATATATGACAAAGACGCCAAAACAGAACTTCATACCGATGCCAGTGCAATAGGTTTGGGTGGAATCCTCATGCAGTATCAAAGAGATGGCAGCTTAAAGCCAATTGCATACTTTAGTAGGGTAACATCGGCAGAAGAAAAATATTATCATAGTTATGAATTAGAGACACTTGCCGTAGTCGAGTCTCTCAAACGGTTTCGAATTTATTTGACAGGGATACCAGTTAAGGTTATTACCGACTGTGCCGCGTTACGGACAACCCTGGTTAAAAAGGATCTTATTCCACGTATCGCTCGTTGGTGGTTAGCCATACAAGACTTCGACTTAGAGATAGAGTACAGACCTGGTGAAAGGATGCGACATGTAGACGCTTTAAGTAGAAACCCCGTGCCTAGCTGTGTACTTATGATAGATAACTCTGACTGGCTACTTACTTTGCAAATGCAGGACGATGAGATCCAGAATATTCTGAGACAGTTACGTGAACAAAGTACTAACCCTGATATAACCAACAACTATGTGCAGAAGGAAGGGGTCTTGTACAGGAAAACATTAGCTGGAGATCGTTTTGTTATTCCCAAATTGGCAAAGTATGGGTTGTTACAAAAATTACACGACCAAATAGGACACCCAGGATTTGATAGATGCGAGCAAACTATCAAAGCGCAGTTTTGGTTTAAGGGCATGACTAGGTTTATACGCAAATATATTGGCTCGTGTTTACAATGCGCGTTTGGAAAAGGTCACTACGGAAGGTTAGAAGGAGAGTTGCATCCCATCACCAAAGTCGACATACCTATGCATACTTTGCATGCCGACCACTTGGGCCCATTCGTCAAGACTCGAAAAGGTAATACTTATATTCTCGTAATAATTGATGCTTTTACCAAGTTTGTATTCGCAAAGGCTGCCAAGAACTGTAGTTCCTTTGAAACTATAAGGCTTTTGAAGGACGTACTTACCCAATTTGGTAACCCTGCCCGTATAATCACTGACAGGGGAAAAGCCTTCACGAGTAGGTATTTTAAACAGTTTTCCGAGGAAATGCAATTCAAACATACCCTAAATGCAATAGCAAGCCCGCGTTCTAATGGCCAGGTCGAACGTGTAAACCGGACCTTACTAGACGGATTGAATACCATGTCAGAAAGCGAGTGTCTGTGGGACAACAAGTTGTCAGACATTGTATGGGGAATAAATAACACCCCAAATGCAACTACGGGGTTTTCGCCTTTTAGTCTCATGTTCGGCCATGCAAATACTCGCTTTCCAGCTGTACCTACAGATACACCACAAGACACAGATACCCAAAAGCAGGCATTACAGGCAAGGAGGGATAAGGCCAAATTGCGTATCGACAAGAATATGACTCTCATGAAGAGTAAGTTTGACCGTAAACGAAAGAAATGTCTGAAATACCGTGTGGGTCAACTTGTTTTATGGAAAGGAGGTATAGCTAGGGATACTACTGCGAAAGTAGCTAGAAAACTTGAAGGTTTATATACGGGACCCTACAAGATAATAAAAGCCGATCATGCACTGGATCGTTATACGATATGCAGTGTTTTGGGAATGAAGGGTTACCGAAGATTTAGTGCTATAGTGCGAGGTGAAGTACTCAGACCTTACAAATCTACAATTGATGAAGATGAGAGCTCAGGTAGTGACCGTGACATTGATAGAGATGATTTAATCGATCTACTAGAAAGTTGAATGCATAAAATATTAAATTACATTATGATTCTGAACATGCCTAAGTAGAAATGTGTGCACTCGAATATTTTATCAATTTTATGAGGCAGTAGGTATAATTATTTAGCTTTGATTTCATAATTAATTAACAGTGTATGAAATCGTGGCATATTTAGTATAACTATTATATGTAAAATTATAATTTACCCAGATTGTTAATGATAATAATTAGTACCTATTCAACTTTTCCGTTTCTTTTGGTCTTTAATATAAACCTAAATCTAACCTAAACCTAACCTAAACCTATCCTAAACCTAACCTAAACCTAACATACCTAAACCTAACCTAAACCTAAACCCAACCTAAACCTAACCTAAACCTAACCTAAACCTAACCTAAACCTAACCTAAACCTAACCTAACCTAAACCTAACTTAAACCTTATACCTAAACCTAACCCTAACCTGACCTAACCTAGACATCTGTGTGGAAATGACGGCTATGTGATCAAGTCATCTGTGTGAATACTGTGTAACTAACTATATGACGGCTGTGTGATCAAGTCATCTGTGTGAATACTGTGTATATGACGGCTGTGTGATCAAGTCATCTGTGTGAATATGACGGCTGTGTGATCAAGTCATCTATGTGGATAATAATAAAAGCTGTGTGATCATCTGTGTGAATACCTAACTGATCGATTATAAAAAAATCATATTCGTGCCTAGCAGTAGAAATTATACAAATACTTTAAAATGACATCATCATCAGATTATAATTATTATATCACTGTGTGCACTGTGTTCCGTGGGCCTGTGACAGTTTACTTCGGCAAATACATTTGTTTCAGATTCCTTCTGGTACCAGTTCAAATCCGAAGTCTTCAGAACGCCTTGGGACAAGGCTGATGCAGGATGGCCGAATGTTACCACCGGCTATCACATCCGGCATGAAGGCTATACAACAATAACTTTTATATAACTTATTAACGAGTTTATTTAATAATCAATAGTATTCACAATAATTATAAACATAATAGTTTGATACTTATAATAATTCATTAGAAAATAATAATATGAATGATTGTATTGACTCGCGCAGTTGTTTTTCAAGTATTTTCAAGTGTAGCGGGGATAACGGGGATTTATTATGGAGGGGGGTTGTTTTGATCTTGTTATAAAATGCCGAGCAAAAGTTTTGGAGGCTCATTCTTGAGCAATTGTGAAAGTAGGACGTTACTCTGCCCGATTACCTACAGAAATATACATTCCTGGTGGATTGAAGATACAACGTGGATTTATTTATTCCGGCCCATTTGACCCACTGTAAAATAAGTATGGGTTTGCTCTTGACCTCAATCCAGTCCTCAGGACAAAGATGGGGTGGAAGATGTAGCGATTTTACCCAGAAGAAGCCTATTCACTCGTACTAGGAATTCGGGTTGTAAGCGCTCGAAATACTGACGCAGGCAGGGCATCCCACTCCTTGGCTGTGCGCATTATAAAAGAATCGGAATGGCGCTTGGTGCGGATATGTGGGATGTCAACCAAAAAAGGGATGATATCCCGCGGTGCGTCTGGAAGATAGTAGAAAGGGGAAGGCGGGATGAGCTCATGTAGCTCTTGGGCACACTCACCGAAGTACAATCTGTAGAAGACCGACGAGCAGGCTACTCCCAGAGCATGGGTGGAATCGCCTCGAACTTACTTCAACCTTATTTCACTTATAAAATAATAAATAATTAAAAATAAAACCGGTCAATTGCGAGTCGGACTACTCGCGCACCGAGGGTTCCGTACCACACCACCGCAGAACACAACAATATTAACTTGGAAAAAACACTTTTTTTGTCCGGGACCTTTAGCGCAAGACCGACTCACATTCGGCCGGTTTTTAGTATTAGTCGTTATTCTATAGAGTTTGCTCTATAATCACACTAAGTTTGACCCTTGCATGTATTACCGTTTTTACGATAGAGCGTGAAGAGAAAACGTTGATAAAAAGTAGTTTCTTGTTGAGAACCCCCCTTAATTTTTAACTTTTTGACATTATTATTATTTTTTGACAAATCAGCCGTAATAAAGAATAATCTGAGAAAATTTCAACTATCTAGCTATTACGGTTCAAAAGTTATAGCCCAAAATAGGTAGAACAGACGGACGGACGGAGGGACGGACAGATGGACAGACGGACGGACGGACGGACAACGTAGGCTTAGTAATAGGGTCCCGTTTTCACCCTTTGGGTACGGAACCCTAAAAATAAAATAAAATGCTAATCAACCTTTCTTCAACATTTAAAGTACGTACCTCACGGTCTTTGCTTTATAAATTGCTGCCCCAATTTATCAATGTATACCTTAATTTGCCTTTGACTGAGCAAAATTGCGAAGGTGTTTTGTAAATAAATAGCTTTTCTTACAATTTAGAGCACGTTCCTGGACGTAAGTAGGTTCTTCTTAAGAAATGGTCTGAGCCAAGCCGGAATACAAACTGAAACAGTAAGTGTTTTGGAGGAAACGTTGCGCTACACAACCTAGTTAATAAATTAAATCTACCAAAACTACATTAATAAAATAACAACCACCCTTGAAGATTTAAAGGAATACCACATTCCCATGGAATGTTCTTCCATTGAAAAGGGAAGATCTTACGCCAGGCTAAGTGTGAAACCTGGGGAGTTAACCCAGTAAAATTAAGCTGAAATATACCAATCAGGAGAAGTAATTTCCGGAGTTTTGTAACTTTTTTTAAACGTTCCATTGGTACGTAATATTGAAAAAGTCCTGGTGAGGGGGGGGGTGAGCTCGAGGAAGGGGGGGGCTCTAAAGGTGACTTTTTTCAGTTTTTCGCTTATTTCTCGAAATATGTAAAACGTATCGAAATGTTATGTATGGACAAATTAAATCTGACAAAATTTCCTACAAAACAAGTGGTATGTATTTTTGCCATAGGACTTAGCCTTTGAGGGCTACGGGGCCGAGAAAGTAACAGCATTTCAAAAATTATGAAATTTGTATGGCGACCCTCATGAAAGTTGAAGATAAAACAAAATGATTTCATATTCTTAATCAGCAACCCCGAAAACCCCCAGATACAAATTTTCTGTCGGTTCGGAGAACCCTTAAAAGCTGCATTGGCGTTTGAAATTTCCATGGCAGCCATCTTGGATATCGCAATTTTGGATTTTTTTCACCGGCAACCAAATCTGACCAGGGTCCTCTATGACAATTGTTCAAGGTCCATAACCCTATCTGTCATAGTTTCCGCGGGCCGTTGACCTCATCCATCAGGAGTCGACCTTCCGTTAAGTGGGGACCGGCCGTGGACCAACAGTTCTTAGGTTGGACCCAAAGAGATTTTACCTAAAGGCACAGAGAGAGCCATACCAATGCAAGGCTGTCCACATTTTATTTTGACGTTTGTGTTTGAGTGTGTACTGTCAAGTAGTATGGACAAAAGATGACCAAGTGACATTTGCCCTTATGTTTACGGTCACTTTTCACCATAGATTTATATATTACTAGCGTAAGGATAGGCCCGTCAGAATATTTTACAAAAACCTTCTTCATAGAAACAAAAATTTGCGCCATCTGTCATAACCAAGTCATAACTCGTATTCGAACTATATCGTGTCATATATTTGTAGTGCTCTAAAACTGACATTTTCCCTTGCATTTTAGAGCCAACGAACTGGGGACAATAGTCAAGCTCATAGGCCATGTCCTTACGCTAGTAATATATATGTCTTTGCTTTTCACATACACTAGCACAAAAAAAAGTGGACAGCCGCATAAACAAATATCTATAGTTCCGTCTCCTTCTACTATTAAAGGTACGTCATTCATAAGATAAAAGAGACTAACTACAATCGTAAATTGATGCAGTCTCTATGGTTTAGAATAAAGAGATCCTTCCTCTGAGGTTGAACCTTGTATACAGGGTGTAAGTGACAGCCTAGCAAATACTGAAACAGTGAACTCAGACCAACAAACTGAACAACTTTCACTATGGAGACTAGGTACATCAGGATACGCGAAAAAAATCAGCTGTCCCGAGCTGCAACGAGGCTCCGCAATCCTCAATCTCTTCTTGTTCTTGACCAAAACCAATCCCTGAGACTGGGATAGATTCTCCCATAAACTACTTGACACTGGCGGAAATGCAGTGCTAACGCACAAGCAAGAGTCCATTAATTTATAAATAAAAAAAAAAGATGAAGAAGAAGACCTAATAATTTCAATTTCAAAGCTTTACGATACAACAACAAAATATGACCTATTACGTCAACCATTCGAAACGCAAACTCTCTCAAAGTTTTGACTAATCAATGCCAGGTATGAATTATGCCTATCATTGGAGTAACCGGTCGCAACAGTTTCTAATAATTAATTTCCAGGGTGTGTACAGTAACGTTGCCCTCTGTGAGGCTTGATTTGTAGCGCGCAGGCGCCATTCGAGCCGGTTCGAGGCGGATTGAGTAGGGTGTTCATAATTTTCTGTGAACTTTTCGTAGCATTTTTGACGTTTGTGTATCGTATTTCCTAGGTGAGTAACTTCGTTTGAAGTAAAATTTTGGATTTGCATGGTTTAGATTATTCTCTTCGTATAGGCTAGAAATTATTTTGCAAGAGTAATTCGAATCCGAAGACTACCATTAATAACGAATAAGTTCTAAGGTTACATCAAATTAGTCTTAGAGTATTGTACCGTACTCTGACGCTTTTATTCCATTGATATTTTCTTCTTGTCTTTTTACAAACAGGTATAAGTTAGTATTTAAAGTCATAAAAGGTATTTACATTTTTAAAGACCAACTGACATAATTTTTAGATTATTTATATACCTAAGAGAGTGCTTCAGGTCATGTTTCATGTGATTAGGTCACTGAATAAGTTACACTGTGGGACCAATATTGAAATTGCGGAAAAAATCTGCTGTTTCACTTTGGTCGACATTTTCTACGGAACAGCTGATTTCTTTTTCGATTGCATTGTAATGTTGGTCTAATTGTAAAAGTTAATCAGTTTAATGGTCTGAAGCACCCTCTTAAATTGCTAGGTACATAAAATAAGTGTTGAAAATCCTACCGGTGTTATTTAAATAAAAACAAGTTAGCTAAAGAAGGCATTAATAAATTTTACCTCAGAAAATACACGTGCAATTTTATAATGGCCCTTAACCGTTTACTCAAGTTACACTAGCTATAATTATGACGTAACCCAATAATATCCTGCCGAAACACTACACTGTGGTCACCATAACTGCAGCCTCCAGCAACCGAGAAGGTTTCATATTGACCTATACGTATTACGAGTACTCTCTACGCTCTCTTTCAGCTCGTGCGACAGAGACACCTAGATAATACAGCCTGAAAATGGCCTGGGCAAGAAAGAGAGGGAAACAATCGGGTAGAAAACCGGGTGTACTCACTTCAGTGTGTCCCGAACGCCGGTGACTCGCGGTCCGACGCGAATAGAGCGATAAAATTACGAGCGCATCTGTTAATCGAACCTCAAATGTTTGTGTGTGGATTATAAAACTACTAAATCGAGTAGTACCAGTGAAGTGTTGAGGTAAATCTGTTGTGTACGATTTACGAAACGGTCGTGTTATATCGAGTGTGGTGTTTGTCAGTGCCGGTGGAGGCTCCATAATTTTTTCACGAGTCGTTCGTTTCATCCTCGCGGGTGTCGTTTTGAAAATGTGAGTAATTTTCGACGCTTTTACGAATTTCTTAGGTGTAAGAAATGTAACTACTTAACATTGTGTCTATTATAACCTTAAAACTAAGATGTGTAAAGACAAATTCTCATTAACACTAAAAGAAATATTAACAAGATTGCTTGACGATAATTGACAATAAAACAGAGCCGTTTCAGGTTATAAATAATGCGAGATTCTTTGATGAGGCTCTGAAGTTTTTAAGCTGTCTTCCGAGGCCTCTTCAACATGAAAACCTGATGAATAAAGTGTTTACAATTTTAGACAGTTTTCATTGAAACAATTGTATTAAAAAGTGAACAGTCAAAACTGAATTATTCTTGATATTTTTTTTTAGGTGAAACGTGATTATAAAGACATACATTTTAAATTTTAAATGAAATAACTTCAATGCAAAAGTATTCGCGTTTTTATTAATGAATACAGGGTTTAAGTGACAGCCTAGCAAATACCGAAAAAGAAATCTGCTGTCCCATAAAAAACTGCTGTAACTAACCGACTAAAATGTATGGGACAGCTGCTTTTTTTCGCGTTTCCTGAGGTAGGCTCCAAAGTGAAAGTTGTTCAGTTTGATTCTTCTGCCGGGCGTCCTCTACAGCCAACTTTTTTTTTGACAGATTTTAGCTACATTTCGATTAGTTTTACTTTAGCACATATAGCCTGTCACACAAATACGGAATTCCGATTTGAAGAATCAGATCAGAAGTACGATTTCGTAATTTTCGTATGGATTTGCTCGTCCAGAATTCGATTCGGAATTCTGATTGTACTGAATTCCATATATTTGTGGCATTCGTAAGTCTGTAGGTATTAATAATTATCATGATACAAATTAACCATTTGCCCCAGAAGGTTTTTTCAGTTTGTAGTTATAATACGTATAAAAAAAAAAATTTCTATCAAAATGTTAATCAAATATGGGTCATTTAATTTTAGTCAATTATTGCTAAAAAAAACGTATATACTTACTTACTTTACTGAATCAGGGGGGGGGGGGGGTCCTATAGCTACCGACAGCAATACATGCTATTCTTCTCTTTTCTGTACCATCTCCAGTCCAGTTGTGCATCTCCAGCTCCAAGAGATCCTTCCAAACCAGGTCTATCCAGCGATACCTGGATTTGCCCACCGAACGACGCCAAAAAAGTTTGCCCCCAAATATGCTCCGTTTCTCTTTCCCGCATGATCTTGCCTTATCAGTTTATCACGTAAGCAAGATCTGCAAAAAAGATACATTTCACTTAGGCCTACAGTGCTTAACTTGGGATCATTACAATTGATGTGCCTGTGAGCGTTATTATTATTGTATGTCTTACGTTCCGTAATCACGGGCAATTAAGTCCCGGACCTTTGGAAGGCGTGCATAGAGCCGAAGCCAACATGTAGAGGCTCGTTCAAAAGACAAGTTAATCTAAATGTAAGGGATACACAAATGGCGGATACCATCTCCGAGCGCACAACATGATACACACGGTATTATTAAGTAATTAACATATTTTATCAAGTTGTAATTTAAAGTGCCCTCGTTCTCTCACTCGGGGTAACTTAGTCACCTGGGAACCGCGGCAGTAGTATCGCAGCGTGACATAGGATTATCGCCTTAGCTCTCTTTCTATTTGCGCGCAAATGCATGAGATAAAAGACGTGATATAGCCGTATCACATGCAACATGCTACAGCTTCAGAAAGATATTAGCCGTATTGCGGTCCGAGCTAGCGCCGCTTTGCGTAGATTTTATTATTTTTATGATCACTGCCTACCCACTTGGGGAAATTAATTAGTTGTTCAGTTATTAGTTCTGTACCAATTTTAAGGTTTTGCCTTAAGTCGCGTTGCAAGTCTGTTATTGGGTAGACACGTGTCGTCGCGTCGGTTGGCTGCACCTCGACTTGCAACGCAGCTCCACTGTTTTATGGCGGCTCAAGGGTCTGTTTTTGTGCATAAAACAATCCTTGAAGTCGCCATATTTCTTACAACTGCAAGCACTTTTGCTATTTAATCTAGATCCTGTAAAATCCACGTAAAATCACATTACATGGAGTCATCATTTAAAATTAGACGATCATTTACCCGTGTTCGTTCGCATGGGTGCCCCTTATCGTAGCGAGATAAATCATAAACCAGATTGTACCGGAAGTACCGGCTTGACAGCGACTTCGATAAAACGGTTTTAATTTTTTTTGTTAAAATTTTTTTCTTAAATTACTTCAATATACAGAAACACTTCTATTCTTTTACAGTAATAGAATAGTTTAGATTAGATTAGAAGGTTTTGCATTAATTTGCTAACTGACTGTATTGTATGTATCCGATTTTCAAAATCAAAGCGTTTCATCAATTGGTATTCGCGCTCGTGCTTGATCCGACGATAGTGGATATTCATTAGCATACCTAGCAAAATGTGACGGGAATGGAAATAAACTACGATACGTAATGGAACTCTACTTGTATTTTGAATTGACGAGAGATTTCAAATTATGATTATTCACGGGAATCTGTTAGAGGGATTAAAATATTTTACAATAAATATTTCAGGCAATACCGCTGACTCACTTATTCGTAATCATCATCATCAGCTTCTTTATACGTCCCACTGCAGGGCATAGGTTACCCTCAAGGATGGTGTAGGTCCACCACGCGTGCGTCTGAAAAATCTACCAATGCGCCTTGGGGATTGGTAGATTTTACAATGCAATTGCAATTACCAGATAAACAATGGATGTTTTATGTACAAAATTACATCTTATTTTTACACAATCATATACTGAAATGGGAATACTGTCGTGAGTTTTTGTATGTTTTCTATTTGTTATACACCAACATCGAAATCACAACGCAGGATTGCATTTTTATACAGAACAGCTGTTTTTTTTTTTAAACGATTTCGGTGTTGGTCCAATACAGAAAATCTAATCATCCCCTTAAAAACCGTCAGCATATTAAGAAAGATCCTGTACCTACTACTAGGTGTTTTTCTTCGTATAGTTACAAAGATTTTCCGCAATTATTGCGGAAAATTATTTCTCCCGAACTTCTTTTATTAAATGTATCGAAATTTTTTCCTAAATTTGAACAAGCTCATTACACAGTGCTCTAAGCTAAAATCACAGACTACTGTACCACTTGGTTTCGAGCAAGAATTTCTCATTTTTGAACACTCACAATCAAATCCAAAACCTTTATCAAAACCAATCCCTGCATATTCTCAAAGGTTACCCAATTTCATCTTCTAAACCTACATGCACATATAGAAGCCATAAAAAGGTTGGGCACACTGCTTCTGTAAAGCTTTGTCATTGCTAGAGGCCGCCGGTTTGCTCCGGGCTTGCTAGTCGCCCCGTTCTTTGAGGGGCAACCTACGGTTTACAAAATTTATTCATCGTTTCGTGTTTTCTACAGCTTATTATTATTTTGGTATTGCGGACCGTGGTTTTTAATAATGATAAATAAATGATATCGTGGTCATGGTCACAGACGTTAGGGAGTTTGTACTTCGATCGGGAAGAAATGTGGATTTTTATTATTAGTCTTCTCTATACCTAACTTCTTATTTTCTACTTCGTAAGAAATGAATAATAAAAAAACCGGTCAAGTGCGAGTCGGGCTACTCGCGCAACGAGGGTTCCGTACCACACCACCACAGAACACAACATTATTAACTTAGAAAAAACACTTTTTTGTCAGGGACTTTTAGCGCGAGACCGACTCTCACTTGGCCGGTTTTTAGTATTTGTTGTTATTCTATAGAGTTTGTTCTATAATCACACTAAGTCTGACGCTTGTGTGTAAGTATTACCGTTTTTACCATAGAGCGTGAAGAAAAAACTTTGATAAAAACTAGTTTCTTGTTGAGAACCCCCCTTAATTTTTAATTTTTGTCATTTTTATTATTTGTTAACAAATCCGCTGTAATAACGCATAATCTGAGAACATTAAAACTATCTAGCTATTACGGTTCAAAAGTTATAGCCCTAAATAGGTAGGACAGACGGACGGACGGACGGACAACGTAGGCTTAGTAATAGGGTCCCGTTTTCACCCTTTTGGTACGGAACCCTAAAAAATATGACAAAAATAAATGTAACGGCTTCGTCCAACTAGAATTGCTTCGTCAAAAGCAAGACGAACTTAGGTTTCGATACTTAGAGAGGCTCTTTCCTTGTAACCTCAATAATCTATTGCTCAGTTGGGAACTTGGGACCAAATAATCATGTGAAAGATATTATTTTATTTATTTTCCTTTGTAGCAGTACTCATTTCCTGTACAATATTTAGATAAACATTGCACCATATTTTCTTGATCATGAGATCACAATGGAAAGAAAGACGACGTGAAATATGACTTTCACGAAGGATAATATTAAGATTGATGATGTCCGGTTTGGATTATTGTTATAGAAAATACAAATAAATATAAAACAACATTGTTTTTAAATAATTATACTGAAAACATTCACTTCGCTGTTTACAATTTTGTGTAAAAGTTTTTCAGACTATTTTGGTTAGTTTGGTTAGGTTGGCCGGAGTAAAGAAAGTCTGTTCAAGTGGGGCTACACAGACGGGTCGAACCTTGGGTGCGAATGCGGTGTTTCTCCTCAGACAATGGCCCATCTTGTGTCCTGCCCTTCCTGCCCGGACACCTGCACGCGAACGGAGCTTATGGACGCTGCCGATAATGCTATCCGTGTGGCCAAATACTGCCTTATTTTCAAGTTAAAATGTATTAGGCAGTGTGCAACCGAACACGAAAATAAGGACTGATTTTCAGAATCATAATAAAAACTGATGGCAACACTTCGATGGCAAACTCATTGACAATAGCATCGACTCAATAAAAGATAACTTATTGATGCTATGTGAATGAGGATCCAGACCTTAAAGTTTAAATATCTGTGCTTTATTCAAAAGTTTCTGGTGCTCAAAATACCTATTATCTACATCATCATAGGCTCTCCCTCCCTAGTGCAAGGCTCTCTTTCTAACAAGCAAACTTTTGCTGACGGCTTTTGATGACGGCCCGGTAGCACAGTCGGTATTAAACTTGCTTGCTGTGCCGAGGGTCGCGGGTTCGAATCCCGTAAGGGACAAATATTTGTATGATGAATATGAATATTTGTACCCGAGTCATGGAGTCCGAGTCATCTATATATGTATTGTATATCGTTGTCTAGTCATCATAATACAAGTCCAGGCAAGATTCTGGTACTTTAAATGTGGCTAGATAATTTGTGTGACACTGTCCAAGATATTTATTTATTTGCAATTAGCCATCCCGCTTCAATTGCGCGGCTCCGGTCAGAATTTTCCGTTTTTTTTGAAAACATGTATGATTTTTTATGAATTTTCACAAAATAAGAAAACCACATCATTCTTTATTGTCTTGTGAAGAATATTGCAAATTTTCATATTCTTCTGATCAACAATGTAAGAGTAAAACGGTTATAACTGAAAAAAAAAGGGGTGACTTAGGATTCTGTTTTCTTCAGTTTTATTAATTAAAATAGATTTCGAGAAAAACCACATCACTTCTCATATCCTGTAGATTGTTTAGTTTTGTTTTCTGCTTAAAAAGTGCCATAGTTAATGTATAAAAATGGTTACAAAGTTACTCAAAACCGGGCGGACGCCCCTTAAGAGCAATACTTGTGTCCTTTCTGCAAGAGACTTAACTTAGGTACTGCTTTGATACGACTCCAATCTTTCTTCATCTGTGCTGTATAACTTTATCGAGATCTTCTTCTGCCTCTACCTCTTTTCCCCTCTATTATCTTCAGCAACTCTCCTAAAGATATTGTATGAAGCAACTAATAGGGTTTTTATGTGTGACGAGCTTTTACCCGCGACTTCGTCCGCATAAATTATATACCAGATTTTAAGTCAGATGATAAGCTATCAAACAAAAAAGTTTCATCAAAATCGGTTCAGTAGTTTTTGCGTGATACTCGAACAAACTAAGGGATCTAAGGCGACTAAGGGATCTACTGGAAGATGGGCAGCAGCATCCTCTGAGTACACACATTCAATCGAACTGCGATCGCCAACCCGCCTGCCAAACGTGGCGATTATGGCAAATCCCCCCCCTTTTGGGGAGGCCTATGTCCAGCAGTGGACGTCTATCGGCTGATATGATGACTCGAACAAACAAACACCCAAACAAACAAACAAACAAACATACAAAAAAACAAAAAAACAATCAAACAAACAAACAGACAGACAAAACATACAAAAATTGGTGATTTGGAATCAGGGACGGGTAAAAACCATGTCGTAATTTTTTTTTTTAAATATCTTCAATGTACAGACACATTTATGTTACAGTTTTATAATAGTTTAACTTGAAACATTATTATATCCTGATTCAACTATAAACTGGTTGTTTAAAAAGATAATTTTGTAGTTATGAGCACTACAAAAAGGATAATATTAAAAACTTATACGCAAAAAAAATCTGTTGTTCTATACAAAACTGCTTGTTATTATTCCGACTCAAATGTATAAATGTACGAACAGCAAATTTTTCTTTTTCACTTTACATGAATTTGGCTCCACAGTGAAAGTTGTTCAGTTTGATGTTCTGAATTCACAGTTTGACAATCTGTAGAATAGAATAGAATAGAATATCTTTATTTGCTCTGAATAGGTACAGTACAGATCTTAGTGTCATAAAATTAATACAATAATATAAAACTATTATAAAGGTATCACCATTCAACTAAATTAGATAAGCATGCAAAATTATAATTGTGTATTGAGAAATTCATTTACATTATAAAAACAATAGTCAATTAATAGATTTCTGAGCTTTTTAGACATTATGTAGACTGGTAGACAGTTGTAGACGGACAGTGACCTAATACTAGTGCCTTAGGGCGCCTGATAGCTCTAGGATTAATATCAGTAGCCAGCGTAAACAGGTGCGGATTCTTTCTTACAAACTTAAATACTTCTAATATGTACATACTTGACTCAGGATACGTAATTTAATAAATAACGGCTTACATGGTTCACATGAAACTTTACCACATATTGCCCGAATGCATTTTTATTGTATTTGTTTGTCATTGTATACTACTTGTATAACCTCTTTTAAATTAATTATAGCCCTGTACTTCCGCACTTAAATCACTGAACAACACTGAAAATTGTGCCATAACATGACCCAATTTCATACACGCTAAACTCAAGCAACTTTTTTAATTTCGGCGTTTTCAGAAGCATTATTAATCAGACAAACGTTAACCATGTTCAGTATAAAAAGGGTAATTAAGTTCTCGCACGCACGTAGTATGAATAAATATTCTTACAGAATTGGTGAGGAATGCGAAAAAATATTTAGGACGCAAATTACTTCGTGCTACTGTGTTACGTTCTGTGTTCGTGTTACTTTTATCCTCGGTAGCTGCTACTTTTTAGGGTTCCGTACCCAAAGGGTGAAAACGGGACCCTATTACTAAGCCTACGTTGTCCGTCCGTCAGTCCGTCCGTCTGTCCTACCTATTTAGGGCTTTAACTTTTGAACCATAATAGCTAGATAGTTGAAATTTTCTCAGATTATTCGTTATTACGGCGGATTCGTTAACAAATAATAAAAATGTCAAAATGTTAAAAATTTAAGGGGTTCTCAACAATAAACTAGTTGTTATCAACGTTTTTTCTTCACGCTCTATCGTAAAAACGGTAATACATACAAGCGTCAAACTTAGTGTGATTATAGAACAAACTCTACAGAATAACAACAAACACTAAAAACCGGCTAAGTGTGAGTCGGTCTCGCGCTAAAGGTCCCGAAGAAAAAAGGTTTTTTTCTAAGTTAATAATGTTGTGTTCTGTGGTGGTGTGGTACGGAACCCTCGGTGCGCGAGTAGCCCGACTCGCACTTGACCGGTTTTATTACGTAACTTTGATAACTGTTACTTTTTACTGTTACTGATTTGTGGGTCGTAAAGGTTTACTAGTTTGGTTTAGTTTTTGCTGCGCGCTCCATACAAACGAAGTGTGGTTATACTTTCAATACTTACCAATTAAAGTCAATGAAATTTTTCAGAAACAATCTTGAAACTAATCTCTATGCTTGCATATTGTCAGATTTTCGTTAAAACGTACAGTTTTAAAGTTACAGTGCCTCAAAAAATCTTAAATTAATCCTAGCATTGAAACTGTAAATTTTAACGACAACCTGACAACATACAAGCATAGAGATTAGTTTCTAGATTATTTTTGAAAAATTTCATTGATTCACCGACTAAATTGCATAAGAAAAGAAACCCTTTTTCCTTGGTCGCCTTGTACTATACCCAGGAAAAGAAATAGGGTGGTCTATTCTTAGCTACTCGGCTATTTGTTGTATTGTATCATTTTATAAACAAGTAAAATATTGAAATTAAAGCTACCTTTTCAGTAAATACAATTTGCTTATTCAACAATGTATCTTATAGTCAGAAAATTATACACTGGATTTGTATTACGTGGTTTGTGTAAACTGTTGTATGTGTGTGTGTCTGAGCACTCGAAGTTATTGAAAGAAATTTTTGAAAGATGGATTTCAAGCAGGAAATTGAAATTGAAAATGGACCAAGTATATTTCAAGTTCCTGTATTGAATAAATTACATTGAATTTGACTATTCTATATTGGATGGAGAACGAAGGTTCAGCAATGCAATGTACTAAGCGACAACATCGTCACAACCTTAACTTAACTTCGACGATCTGTAGGATGCAAGAATGATGTTACATTTGTGAGCTCGTCGATGTTTTCGACAGCGATGTAACGCTTAGTGAATTGCACTCCTAGTTAATTGACAAACATAGGCATTAGAGTTTAGTTTCTAGATCGTGTTTAAAAATTTGTATTGCCTTTAATTAGTTAATATAAAAACCGCCTTCAAAAAACTGAAAAGTTTAAAAATAATATTGCAGCCGATGACTTTTTCGTTCGCATCATAAGAACATTAATTTGATTTATTGAAGTCGCTGTCAAGCCGGTACGATTAGCGACAGGGCTTGAAATTTTTGGCTTGGCTTGACACCGACTTCTATAAAACTAATTAATGTTAATGTTTATGTTAAATTAATTTGATTCGAAATAGCACAACATGGCTGTAACATGTTCAAAATCAATAATATTTGAAATTAAAGTTCTTATGATGCGAACGAAAAAATCATCGGCTGCAATATTATTTTTAAACTTTTTAGTTTTTTTGAAGGCGGTTTTTATTTTTTGTTAAAATTTTGTTTATTTCACAATTATCAGTGGTGAATGCATAAGTTTGATTTAATAGTAGTGCTTTAAATTAACAAATGCACTCTTCGGCACTACAATTTTCGAAGGTTCCCCTCGATTTCTCTGGGATCGCATCATAGATCCTGGTTTCCTCATGAGACCACCCTTGGGATATCTTCTTTCTAACAAAAAAAGAATCATCAAAATCGGTTCATAAATGACGAAGTTATCCGCGAACACACATAAAATATATATATACGGTCGAATTGAGAAACCTCCTCCTTTTTTGAAGTCGGTTAAAAATATAATTAATCTTCGTTAGTATGGAGCGCTAACGGGTATAATATCCTCTTATGTACCAATTTGGTCAGCGTTTGCACCGAGCCCGTCCTTCCCCCTTTGTTATCTAAATGTTCAAAAACTTTACAATTAATATCCAAAGTTTAAGTATTCTAATCCGTATTCCATAATTAATCCTTGCATTTAAACAAACAAATATAAAACACGTTCGGCATATTTAACCCTATATACTATCCGTATAATGGGATAAATGTCTAATTGGGTTCGGTCCTTTGTTAACCCTTCACTGGCGGGATAAAGGGCACCCTATACCTAACTGAAGTTATTTGAAATCCCACTAGATTCCAGTAATCCACTATTGACATAAAGTTTTCACGATGGAGAGTAATATTCATATTTCATTCTGGGTTTTAGAGTGATTTATAATTTGAAGTTCGTAGATTATTATAAGGTAGGACATTAAAGGGGATCAAAGCCAGAAATTGATTCTATTCTAGATTTTAGTTTTATAGTAAAAGTTGGGAGTGGACACACTGGCCCTTTCAGCAAAATAATTCTTCTTATCGTGTGGGCAGAGCCCTGGTGTCAGAGTTTTTTCAGACAGCCTTACGGTCTCTGACATGGTTTTTATGTAACGACTACTACCACCAGAGATAGTAGCCGGGACTAACGGCTTAACGTGCCATCCGAAGCACGGAATCATCTTTCTTTTCAGACAATCAGATGATTCAGCCTGCAATGTCCTAACCAACTGGGGAAAAACGCACAAAGTGACATAGCACTAGGTGTCCCCTGTGGGAATCGAACCCACGACCTCCATGTCGATAGCCCGGATAACGCGGAGGAGTTGAAGAAGAAGCAAAATAATAAAGAAATTCATAATTGCTAACACTGAAAAAATGCTACGTTAAATATAATCAAACTTTAGTGACTTCCAAACAGTTTTGTAACATATAAACAAACATTCGGCTATAAATAACCACACGTTTTGCTATTTATAACCAAATGTTTGATTATGTGCTACAAAACAGTTTGGAAGTCACTAAAGTTTAGTTATACCTATTTAAGGCCACTCCTCCCTAGTGCACGGCTCTCTTTCTTACAAGCAAACTTTTGCAATTAGCCATCCCGCTTCAATTGCGCGGCTCCGGTCAGAATTTTCCGTTTCCTTTGAAAACCTGTATGATTTTTTATGAATTTTCAAAAAATAAGAAAACCACATCATTCCCCATTGTATTGTGAAGAATATTGTAAATTTTCATATTCTTCTGACCAACAATGTAAGAGTAAAACGGTTACAACTGGAAAAGAAGGGGTGACTTCGGATTCGTTTTTCTTCAGTTTTATTAATTAAAATAAATTTCGAGAAAAATCACATCACTTCTCATATCCTTTAGATTGTTCAGTTTTGTTTTCTGCTTAAAAAGTGCCATAGTTAATGTATAAAATGGTTACAAAGTTACTCAAAACCGGGCGGACGCCCGCCCCTTAACAAAACATTTTTTCAGAGAATGCCTGTTTTTTTTTGGTCTCCGTTTTAAAGGGAGTATTTCCTCGCATAGCAATTCAGCAAGAAAATGCCAAAAGGATCGAACCGAACCAATGAGGTGCACCTCATCCTAGGTTAGTTCTGTTTTATGTTACTTTATTTGTAATTTTATTTAATGTCACTATTTTATGTATCTGTCGAAATAAATAATCTACATCCACATAATAGTGTCAATCCGTGATAATGATAAGTTTACTCAAAACAAAACGAAACAGTTTTTTTCCTCCTTATAAACTCGTTAGCAGTCCTATTTCTTCCGTCTGCGAAGGGGTTGAAGCTAATAGGATAGCTTAGTTCAGGTCGATGCCGATGGTGTGAAATGATCGAGTGGGGGCTAACGACTGGCCTGTGCTTCGTATATCGGTCTCGTATGCCATCCATATGAAATGAGATGCCAGGTCAATGGTTTTATATTACCCTAGGTACAATTTTCTTCATCTGTGAATTTATTTCACTACTTCTACTGTCTTTTGAAATATACACAAAACGTCTAAAGGCTTGCGCTAAATTGATTGTTGTAGCGTGTGGTCATTTTAAGAATTCGCATTTTGTCGATGGATATTATATAATTATGTTATAGACTATTTAGGTTTTCATAACATCATGTCCTGTTTTTGAAGATTGATGTACTGGACGGTACTGAAACCGCAATCTGCCACTCGGGGGCTGTGCTTTCATCCAAATCAGGCTACCGGTACATTCCTATGAAATGAAAATAATGAAAATGAAAATATATGTCCTTAAATCTTTAATCTCTTGCGTTTTAACCGCTTGTAACTCGGTTAGTCGTCAGTGGGAGTCAAAAGGTTAAGGGGATGTAATAATTTTTTTATTTTAATACATTATGTTTGTGCGTTGAAATTAGCTGTTTCATAGAAAACATCAATTGCTTCTCGACCCAAGTGTATGGGACTGCTGTTTATTTTCCGTGATTTCGATTCTAAACCATCCTGTTTAACATCGAACGCATTTAATTTTACACCCTGTATAGATCAGTCAGACGGCAGTGTACTTACTAGAGGCCTAAAATCCCTGAAAGCAAGATGATCGAATCTAAATACAAATTCTGTTTTTTTTCACTCTCCTAAACTAACACAATTTTCTTTATAACCTCGACTTAACCAGTCTATTGAATTACTTGCCTCAATTTATAAAATTATTTGCTTCTGATATTAAAAGCAGCTATTATCCATTACCGTGCCTTAACCGTGGGTTCGACTAGGAAATTACTAAGTTTATAATAATAAGTATGAAGTTAGTGGGAAATAGCACGCACGTGGTTAACTGCACGCACGGCGTTTAGTTCCTGAACGAGTAGTGTGGTGAATCGTGTAGGAGGTTTTTGATGAGTTGGGGACTTTGAAAATACAAACTTTGGCTTCGACCATAAAGTTATTATACCTTACGGAAAGTAACTTTATGACTTCGACAGTTGTTATGCAATTACAGAGCAGTTACTGAAAAGTTAAAAGAAAAACGTTTATTTTTAATACGTTACATATTTTAGGAGATAATTCACATCACCCAACAGAATATATTTTTTTATGGGACCAACAAGAACTCACGAAGAAAAAATCTGCAGTTCCATGCTATAAGTACACTGCAGCAATTCTACTTGACCCAAATGTATGGGATGTCACTTTTTTTTGACAATTTATACACTGGTCAGGTATCTGCCTACCTAAATGAGTACTGCGTTTGTACATCAGAGGCCACAGTCACATAGGAGGTGCAGAGGAGTTTCTATCTCCTCCTTGCAGAATCTGCAGCCGATCGTGTCACTTAATTCCAGTGTATGCATGAGCTTGTTTAATTTGCAGTGGCCTGTGAGTGACCTTGCTAGTTTAGCATTCTTAGCAATGTACTCTGAATTGTCATTGTCAATTTGTCACGTTTATTAATAAATAGGGCCCTGGTTTCGGAGTGAAATAACGCGTCAAGTGGTGTCATTTTAGACATTGTAATTCTAATACAATTTCATTCAACACTTTATCCTTTACTAACAGAGGCTTACAAAACTAATATGTTATGTACAAACCCAGATAGGGAACCCAAAAGTTTTGGGAACACTAAAACAGCCCTAAAATAATTGGAACTTATGGCTTCGAATACTTTAGGCTCACCGGAAAGCCGTCATAAACTGTTTCCGGTGTCGAAACCCGATACGTTATTTAGCAGCAGCATTTACGCGTAGGTGTGAACTTTTGGGGTTCCGTACCTTAAAAAAATGGAACCCTTATTGTTATGTAAAGTGAAATATAATAAGTTTTAATATTTCACCTACCAATTTGTACATATCTGACTAGCACACAATAATAATTATAACCTTTCATTCCGTAATAGTCCATGTTTCATTTAAAATACTAGCTGACCCGGCGAAATTCGTACCGCCTCAGAGTTTTACCCGACACACACTTGGCCGTTTTTTTGTTTTATAAACCGTCCCTGGCATGTGCGCAACAAACTATCAAAGTTTCATCGGAATCGGCCCAGCTGTTCTCGCGTGATGTCGTGACCAAGGGAAATAGGGATTCATTTTTTAAATCACTTTTTTATAGATGTCTCACTTTTAGTATAGGATCACTTTGTTTACTGTCCGTCTGTCCGTCCATTTTTCTCAGAAACGGGTAGAGCTATTGAGGTGTAATAGCCCCTTGAAATGTGTACAAAATTCACGTTTCTAAGTCAATGCAATCAAAAGATACGGCCATTTATGTCACGCTATATTGATACGCGCTTTGATCAAAATCTCCGTTCACCTAGAATCATGAAATTTTGTAAGAAGCAAAATCTCTCAGAACAGAGTAAGTAAAGGAATAAATTCTAAAATAGTTAATTACAAAAACAAATATATTTTTTTGTGATTACATACTTGCTTTTTCAGTTGGATCATCCATGACGTAGTTCGTTGTCATGGGAGAAAATATTATTTCACTGCAAAGTTAAGTTTGTCGTTCATAACATAATTGACTAAAAAACTATATCTGGGTCTTCTCTATTCCTCAATTTTTACATCTAATACAGTCTTATACAAGGTATAACAAAATACCCTAGTAATATTTAAACGGTTGGTTTAGACCATCAAACTGAACAACTTTCAAACGGAATTGTCACCTGTCCGATGCAATTCAGTTGAGTGGGCATCTGCAGTTTTGTATGAAACAATGGTTTTTTTCTCGGTGTTGGTTGTGAAGTAAAAGTTGTCCAGTTTGATGAACTAAATCACCCATTCAAATATCATCAGGGTGTTTTGTTACACCATGTATTTCTTAACACACATTTAACTTTTTCAAATTAACTTTACAAAAAGATCGGTTCTTTTCAATTGAGTCGCTTCAATTATTTGACCTTGGGGCATCAAAACGGTTTCATTGTCCCCCAAACTTCTTTTGATCACTAACGACTGTCAGGGTCAAGCAATTGTGACCTCTAACGACGTGCAATCTATCCAGTCTTTTAAAGCGTCCGGGGCGTTAAACATTCTTTTTGTAGGGCCCGTATCCTGTATTGGGATTTCAACAATGATTTGTTTTATATGAATGGGTTTTTGCTAAAATCTAAGTAAGAATTTATGGACATCCTCATCATCATCTTATTTAAGAGCTTATTTATTTTCACTGCAAACAAGTGTCTCACCTATACCTGTACCTACCTGTAGGGCTTTAAAGGGTGAAAATCATATTATATTATATTGATATTGATTGATTTTTTTTTGCTCCGATCGGTTTGCCCATACAGTAAAAGTTGTTTAGTTTGATGGGTAACTTTTCTTTTATCAATAATAAATAAATAAATAATAAATAAATAACGCTCACAGGCACACACATTGTAATGATCCCAAGAAAGCACTATTGATAGGCTGTTTATTATGGAAACCATACAACAACGGCATAAACATATAAACATCCATGACCGAACCGGGATTCGAACCCAGGACCCTGGTTTGGCAGTCCGGCGTGGTAACCATTACACCAACCGGGTCGTCGATCAATATACACTTACTTTTTTTTCTTTTCTCAACCTATACAGGGTGTACAATAAAATGGGACAGCTACTTAAAGGGGTGCTTCAGACCATCAAACTGAACAACTTTCTCTATGGGACCAATATCGAAATCGCGAAAGAAAAATCCGCTCTCCCATACAAAACTGCAAACATAACTCGACTGAAATGTATGGGACAGCAGATTTTTTTTTCGCGATTTCGATATTGGTCCCATAGAGAAAGTTGTTCAGTTTGATGGTCTGAAGCACCCCTTTAAGTAGCTGTCCCATTTTATTGTACACCCTGTATAATTCGGTCTAAGGAGATGCGTCAATTAATCGTTCATGCCTATTTAGTAACTATGACATTTCTTGCTTTGCTACTTGGATATTTTGAAAGATAAAATTTAAAGATCCAGACGTTTTCCTTTTCGTTTTGCATTTAGCGTTCATATTTATTTAGTAGCAAAACGTTTGGGCAATATAATCACTTTGCTACGGCGTGAGTAAGAAACACGAAGAAAAGAAACCACCAGGAAAGTTCGACGTCGGTAGGACGAGGACGGTCGCTACCACAACTTTGATTTGTGTGATTTTGCACAGAATGGTTGTTGAATCTTGGGTGCTAAGAATTATTTAGTATACGGTGAATACAAAATGGTCTGTAATGGTAAATTTTTGGTAATAATGCAGAAACTTTTCCTGTTGTATAAAATTTCAATTTGTTCGAATACGGGGGTGATGTATGGGATAGCAACAGATTTAACGTAAGATGTTTTTTTTTTTTATTATGGATAGTGACCTAAATGTTTTATATTGTAAAATTATCTAAAAATACCGGTCAAGTGCGAGTCGGACTACTTGTGCACCGACACCACCACAAAATATATAAACAATTAAAAACAAAGTTTTACCGGGGCTCTTAGCGAGTGACTGACCAGTTTTTATTATTTATTGTTATACTGTAGAGTTTGCACTATAATCATACCAAGTTTGACGTTTGTATGTATGTATTACAGTTTTAACGATACAGCGAGAAGAAAAAACGTTAAATAACTGGCCAAGTGCGTGTCGGACCACGCGCAGGGTAGGGTTCCGTAGTTGCCCGTTACAATATAATATGGACCTTTGGACTTAGAAGGAGGCTCTTTGTTTTATACTACTGTTTAACGGCTAATAAAGTCTAAAAAGTACATTTAATTATTTGGTCGACTATTACTCGTAAACTTGTAAAGCCTTCTTAGCGGTGATAATTTTCCTTTTAAATTCGTTATATATGCTATTGCCGTGAATTTTTTCACATCTCCAACTACAACCGTTTAGCTGGGAGAAGGGGGGGACACTTGACTCCAACCAAAATTTTCGCTTTAAAGCTTAATATTTCGCTAACGGATCCCTAAATCGAAAAATGATTTTGCCAATACCAAAATATTTTTAAAAGACCTATCCAACGATACCCCACAATATGGGATAAAGAAGAAAAAAAAATCATCCCCACTTCCCGTGTAGGAGAGGTAGACTAAAAAAAATATTTTTCAAGATTTTATTTTACTACTTTGTCGGCGTAATGAACATGTATACAAATGCCAAATTACAACTTTCTAGTATTAAGCGTCTCTGAGCTTAGCCGCGGACAGACGGATAGACGGACGGACGGACAGGCGGACGGACATGGCGAAACTATAAGGGTTCCTTTTTGAATTCGGAACCCTAAAAACTAGTTTCTTGTATATAGAAATCATTATACCTATTGGTGTTTTCTAACAGGGTTCATTCTTCGGTATGCTGGCCTTTGATATAACGACAGGAAGGAACGCATGGTAAAATCGGACTAAAAATATTTTAGCATAGCATAGCATAGCATATGCTTACGACTCTATAGTGTATAGTCGTTCCCCGAGGGGGTAGTCAGAGATATTCTGAAACCTCAGAACGTCCACGATAAAAAAATATAAAAAAAAAACCAAAATAATAGTTCTTTTCCAAAAATATTTTATTCAAAATAATATCACATGGATAACTTTCTGGCGTCATTTTTGACTACCACCGCGTCAGAAGGTGTTTCGGTGTAGAAAAGATGCGGCAAAAAACTCAGGTACAGGATAGGCTTTTTCATAGAAATGTGTCAAAGAAATTGAAAGAAAATTTAAAGTTTAAAAATATAACATAAGCATAGCATAAGCATATGCTCACGACTATATTCCCCGAGGGGGTAGTCAGAGATATTCTGAAACTTCAAAACATCTACGTTTCACTAGTAGTACCGAAACTCTGTCCAGTGTGACGGGGAGTGAGCCCGTCGCCACTTGTAATCACCTTGTAATGGACACTAGATACGATACATGCCTTGAAATTGAAGCATGCAGGTTTCCTCACGATGTTTTCCTTTACCGAAAAGCCAGTGGTGTTACAAATCGTACATAAATTCCAAAAAAGTCATTGGTACGAGTCGGCCTGGACGGGGATCGAACCATCGCCTCCTGCACGGCAGGCAAGGCTACTCGCCACTGGACCACCACGGTTTAAAAATATAACATAAGTAAATAATATCTACTAAGTTGTTTTCAAGAAACATCTTAATTTGAAATTATATCTCATCCTCTTCATAATTGGAATCCAGTCTATACACAAGCTGTTCCATTAAAAAGTTTCGAGAGAAACAATGTTCACCCAAAACTTGTAATTGGTCGGTTCGAACTAAACTTTATTATAATTGCTGTAACAACTTAGAAACATAATTGAGTCAAGAGTCACCTTGCGGGGAATTATGCCAAACTTCCCTTAAATTAAGAATATTTTGTTTGACGTATAATAGTCAGAGATCCGACCGTAAAATTATGCACCTATTCTTAGGCGAACTAAATATGATTCTAGTGTATGTTTACATAGAGGTTAATTTAACGCCGCCAAGTTGCCTATAAAAATCCTGCCGCAAGTAGCTTTTCCATTATGATTTTTGGTATAACTTTTGCCACCTGACTGTTTGGAAAATAAATGAGATGCCATCGGAAGGAGACTAATCTAAAGTATTGGAAAAACTAGGGTTGCCACCTCACAGTCTGCCGCAACTCTAGTGTTACCAGGTTAAAAATGACTTCTTTGAACCTGGCAACCCTATAGTTGCGGCAGATTGAGAGGTGGCAACCCTAGTTTTTCCAGTACTTTAAATCAGTGACCTTCCGATGGCACCTCATTTTCTTCCCAAAAAGAGAAGTGGAAAAAGTTATACCAAAAATCATAATGGAAAAGGCACTTGCGACAGGATTTTTATAGGCAAATTGGCGGTGTTAAATTAACCCCTATGTAAACATACATTAGAATCACATTTCGTTCGCCTAAGAAATAGGTACATAATTTTACGGTCGGATCTCGGACTATAAGTGAAAATTTAATTTTGCGGAACTTTTGAGCTTTTACCTAATGCTTGTTAATTTGAATTTGATTGATTGGTTCCTTTCGGCTCATAAAGACCACTTCCCATAAGGACCACTTCCCAAAAAGACCACTTCCCAAAAGGACAATTCCAATTCATCATCATTCTCTCGCCCATTTCCTATTATTTGTTATTTTCCTATTATTTTCTTATTATTTCCATTCATTTCTCTTAGCCGTCATTTCAGCACTCACTCCTTTTTTACACATTATCATCTTTCACACAATCTATCCATCTTTTCTTCGGACTTCCTCTCCTACCACAGCTATCCACATTTCATACTTAACACTCGCCTCGTAACATGACTCGTAACATATCTCTCCGCATTACATGCCCATACCACGATAATCTATTACCCTGCAATTTTTCATACATAGGTGCTACTTTCAGAAGACCGGATTCTACAGTTAATACCAGAAAAGCTTCCAACTTTATTTTCTGTGTTTAAGAAATCGCATTTTGAAAAAGCCAAGCCATAGGAAACATAATAATATACCACGTGTTAATGAATTAGCGCAAAACCTCATACACCCCAACTGATTTATAACAAAATAATTAGATTGAAACAATAATTTAATTATTATGATACTTAAAATTTTAAGTTATTCGCATTTTAAGTTTTGAGGCAAAAATGATTTGTTATCATTTCAGCACTGAAAGAAAGCGCTAACGTACTCATGGATACATTTTTATAATCTCGTTTTGGTAGTAAGTAGGGTGAGTGTGCCCGTGCGGTGGGTTGACATCGGGTTCAGAAAATTTAAAATTTTGCAAAAAAATTAATTAGTAATATTTTGAAAAAATTACCTATGTTGAAACCATGATAATAAATTCGACTCTGCTCACGATTCTAAACAAACCACTTTCTAGTTTTGCGTTAATTCATTAACACGTTGTATAACATATATTTTCACATCAAGGAGATTGCGCGGTATTCAAACCAATGTACATTCAGATTTTCGTCTAAGGGCCAATTTGGTGCGATGATTGTAAACCTTGATTTTATTTATGATCGATGGTCGCAACGCAACCCATAATATCCTTAATGATGTGTAAAATAAGCTTTACGACACGTCATTATAATATGTTATAGGTTGCGTTGCGATCATTGGAACTTTGGTTGAAAATTCCAAGCGTAGGTGAACAAATCCTTAAAACTAAACGAGTATAAAGAATAGTTTATAATCTTGAACTAAAGTCGTACGCTGGAGAAGTGTTCTCACGCGACCCATCATACTTGTCGCGCTAAACGAGATCTAGGGTACCTTGAGAGATAAACTCACGAAGACATTTTAAGAAAATATCTCTAGAGATAAGGGTTAAAGATACGCTAGTAATATTTTTTACTTTTTTCTCTCGTGAGATTTGAATTTTTAAAGTTGATCCGTCTGCATTATCGAGTTAATTGAAGACGATAAGAAAGACAAATTATAAAAGTCGGGACACCAACCAGGTCCTTTCAATACCATTTTTTTTTGACTTCTTATTTTCATTCGTAGGAACCTAGAATTAATTCAAGTAATTTAGGATTTAGGCTTGGTTCGATTTTTGGAAAATACGGCAAATGTTTTAATGCGGTCTTTTGTCGAACTTTCAATTACCTTAGTGCCCACAATATATCATTTTCTTTCATGTTTTTTCTCTGTTAGCTATCATTTAAGCACACTCGCACCTTTGATTCTTATGATTTTTCATACAATCCGTCACACATTTCTTCGATTTTCCTCTCCTAAGACAGCCATCCACATACACTCACTGTCCCATACCATACATTCATTCTTCTTATAATCTTTCAATGTTATGAACCTAATCTTCTTATCGTGTGGACAGTACCCTGGTGTCAGAGTTTATTCAGACCGCCTTAGGGCCTCTGACGTGGTTTTTATGTAACGACTACTACCACCAGAGAGAGAAGCACGGAATCATCTTTCTTTACAGACAATCAGGTGATTCAGCCTGCAATGTCCTAACCAACTGGGGAAAAACGCACAAAGTGACATTTCACTAGGTGTCCCCCGTGGGAATCGAACCCACGACCTCCGTGTCGAGAACCAATGCTCATAACCACTAGACCACGGAGGCAGTTGAACCTAATAAAATGTTTAAAGATTTACTTCTGTATAGCCTGTATAGGTTACTTTCATAAGTGCATGGCCCTCTATCATCCAAGTACAAACGGAAAATACCTTCAGAAAACTGTGAGAAAATGTTTCATTTTCTACAAACTTCTACAATGTAATAGTTTTAAAAACTCTTGGCTTATTTTTCTCACGTGCGCTCCACAGTTCTTTCCTTATCACACTTTTTGTCGCCGCCATGATGGATTGTTCTTACTCACCTATCTTTTCTGGTATTTTATCGCTGAAAAGGGTTTATTCATTTCAAATCTAGATTTTTTATTTAAGTTTAAGTGTAAATGTTATTTGAAGTAAATTAAACCGCACTGTATTTGCCAATTATCTCTTAACCTTTGTTTAATTTTAAAAAGGCCTTTGCCTTGCAGTGGGATGGATGTTACAGGCTGTAGCTTTTATTTCTCGTCATTACGAAGACTATGCATAGGGCAATTATAAAACAAGACTATACTTTACAAGGCGGACTAAGTTGTGCAGGTAAAGCATTTTCAAGTCACCTCAACTATAGGCCTCAAAAAACAGCTGATTTAGCTCAACGAATACTTCTTCTTCATAGTCTTAACCTCATGCCTGAGGGACGTGATCATCGTTTGCTGCTTGTATCACCACAGTTCTCTAGGCCTCTCGATCTTGGGCCTGGTGTATGCTGGCCTGTAACGTTGCCTCAGTGGTTTCATTTACCGCATTGGCATCGGTCTATCTCGTAGGCATGCATCCTTTACCTTTATATACAAATACAAGTGGCGGCTAAAAATAAGGAGAAAAACATAGACCAAAAAAAATCTTTGGCGAAAAAACAAAATAAGTGTTTCGTTTTGCCATTTTTGGCCGGCACACTAAAAAGGTATCAATCGCTTAACTCATCTGATCCAAAATACCTATTAATATTATTATTATTTGGGGTTTTTGGCCTTGATAGGCTTGCTAAGCCTGTGCCACGTAGACCATCGCTGGTCCTTTGTGAACGCCCTTTTTATAGTTCCTTACCAATCCCCACTGCGGCCAGAAATCGCAGTAGATTCTTGATCGGGATAGTTTGTATCTCATCTGGTGTCAGCACCTGCCTACCCAGATGAGTGCTGCGTTTGTACATCAGGGGGCCACAATCACATAGGAGGTGCAGAGGAGTTTCCGTCTCCTCCTTGCAGAATCTGCAGCCGGTCGTGTCTCTTAAATTCAGTGTGTGCATGTGCTTATTTAGTTTGCAGTGGCCTGTGAGTGACCTTGCTATTGTACAAATTTGATCCTTGCTGAGGGCAAGGAGACCGTTCGCAAGTTTGCGATTTTAGCCTTTGATGCTTTTGCATGGATTCGGAAAGATGGGCCAAAATCACCACAGACTGGGTTCCCCAGGATGGCCGCCGTCGTCGAGGTAGACTCAGAAAAAGGTGGAGAGACAACTTGGATGCCTTCTTGGAGAGTTGGCCAGTGGTTGCACACAACAGAGAGGATTGGAGAGTAAAAGGGGAGGCCTTTGCCCAGCAGTGGGACACTGAACAGGCTACGTAAAAAAAAAAAAAAAGTGCTATGGAGTGGCCCATGCCTGGGGTGTTACACCAAAGCTTTATTGCCTCACCAAAGCTGGCACTATTCAAAGAATCTCGCATAAGACTATTGGGGATAACTCGAACACCGAAGCACTACACCATAATCACTTTCCATTGCCCAAAATTGTTGACAGTAACAATGAAAAGGTTTTATTTACGGCTTTACGGATTTTATTATAGTCTAGTCATTACAATGGTAAGTACAAATTACAATAAAAGTTAGGCAGATTTAGCTACGTTTCATTAATTAAAAACTTTTAAGTCTCAACACTCAAGAGAAAGCTTCGACTAATTCTTAATAACTTAGTGAAGACGAGAAAAGACAATTATATCAAGTACTTACTCTATTTGAAGACTAAATACTTAATGTGATTTTAGACTCTAATTTCTGGCAATTTAAATCTTTGCTGAATATTTTAAATCTTAGAACTGTGCTTCATTAACTTTTTTTAATGAAGTTATTGAAAAAGTTTTGACTGCTTAGGTAGTTTTTTTTCACTCTGTTGGATTCTGTCGACCAACTTCCCAAGACTGCACCCTGCTGTGATTTTTCTTTACGCCCTCTACTGAAGGCTTCCTAATAATTTCAGAGAGTTCTTTAAAAAATATGCATAAATATTGTTTTTGGCAATAAATGACGTCGTATTTAGTTTGCACTAGAATTAAATGTACCTCCAGTCACTTTTTCACACACATACGAAAGTGTTTTCTATTAAGTCTATTTAATATTAACACAAAATAAACCAGTTGAACCCATACCTCGACTTTTATTGCAGTTGAAATGATGGATAAAAAATAGTTTCCCATAGTAGGTACTAATAATACATAGTATCATGAGAAACATCCATTTTTAATTGATGGGCAATTCTCATACACATAATATCACAAAGTATGGTCAAGTGTTAGTAGTCTGTATCAGTAAGTATCGTGTGTCACGTAGTATCAGTAAGTTTGTATGGTTAAATATGTAACATTACTTAAAGGAAGATCTCATAATGAGTACCATTACCGTACAAGCAGTTGTCACTAATTAAATTTAAATCTAATTTTAAATCTAATAATTTTAAATAATTTTAAATCTAATTCAATTTTAATTCTAATTCAATTTTAATTCCAATTCTAGATCTAAGTTTTGCAGTGCCCTAGCAGGGTCCATGTGTACTGGAATCAATATTATGTACCTAACATCTTTTAAACCCATGGTTGCAATAAATTATATGACTATGACTATATGACTATATGACTCAAAGCCCGTCGTGTCATATTCAACGAGCGCTAGTTCCTTGCATATCTGCAGACGACACGAATAGAAAAGCGTCAACCGTAAGAGGTTTCCTTCCCAAACGACCCACTCACTTAATTAGACAGATTCCTCTCAAATTATCTCATTCCTTTCCAAGTAGGTCAAGTTATGTCACAAGTCTCTACCACAAGACTTTCGTACAATTGTATTTATGTTATTGTTATTAGTGATGTAGGGACTTGTAGAAAATTTGTTGCAAAATAGACCTATTAATTAGCATGAAATAATGTTTTCCGCATAAAGCACTTCGTAACCACGTAAGGTAGGCTCTCTATTCAATAGTTCCCGCTTGAATAATGACATTGATTAATTATGAAGATCACGGGAAGGTGGTGAAAGCGAGCATGAAATCGTCGGCCTTCCGATGACCTAGTGAATAACAAATGTATAAGACTAGCTTTTGTTTTCAACTTTCTGGAAACTTTAAACTCTCCGTTGCAACCCTCTAAAGAGTTGATTTTCGAAAAATCTCTCCCTCACTTCCAGTCCATCCTTTTCCTGTATTTTTTGCTTCATATCTAAGTGATTGAAATATCAGTCAGTCACGGATCTTTTTACAGTATAGGTACATGGATTTTATTTGGCCAACTTGCTTCATATCTAAGTGATTGGATCGGATCTTATTGTAAAGTATAGTTCGATTTAATTTGGCTACAAAAAAGATTTACTACCTGGGCAAACATTTTTATAAAATTGCCATAATTATACTTTTTGCTGGCACTTTCAGTCGAAAAGCAAACCTACTTAGATAACATAAATGTAACTTTGTTAAATACATGACTACATAATTTTTCTCGGAACTGTGCTTCTGTAGATTAACTCACGATTGCATTTTCATTTTAAGGCTGCACCGAGCCTATTGTGCTGCCCCCAATCGCATTTTTTTTATTTCTTAGCAATTAAAGAATATTTCCAAAAAAGCAAGAATGTCACACATTGTAGTCATCGCTGATGTAAAATTTATCGGGTCACTACGGATTTGTTTTTATAATGTTTGCAGCTATCTATCAGCTATCTTTGAAACGGCCAAAAGTGGCCACTTTTGGCGGTCTTAACGATAATAGCTACAAGCATAAACCATAATAATCCGTAATGTTTCGATAAATTAAGGCCAATCAGGACTACAATGTGACATTCTTGTTTTTTTGGAAATGTTGTTTAATTGTTTAGAAATAAAAAAAATACGATTGGGGGCAGCACAATAGGCTCGGTGACCGTCAAAAAACTTTGAAGTGACTAGAAAACATAGTAGTTGGAAGTAGGCATCGCGGGTCAAATGATTGGCTGGCACATCTCTAGTTATTATACATGTTTACGTATCATATTCATACTCTAGCCAAAGCGTTGGCACGCTGCCAAGTTTAGCATTTCTCCCATTGTTATCTCCTTAACCCAAAACTTAATGTTATGGATAACGTATATTGAATATTTATGTATCGCTCGTCTTTTGTTTCTCCGTTTCATTACTTACTAATGACTTGTGTTATTGAATTTTGGGAGATGGTTACGAAAGGGGTTTTGTTTCTCTTTTGTATTGAGATAAATGTTGTCTTCTATCTTCTATATCTATCATCATCATCTCAGCCAATGGACGTCCAATGCTGGACATAAGCCGCCCCCAATGATCGCCACAACGACCGGTCCTGCGCTGCCCTCATCCAACGGGTTTCCGCGCCGCCTATATTTTAACTATTATATAAAACTGTAACAGAAGCGTGTCTGTACATTGAAGATATTAACAAAAAAAAAATCCGCCGTAATAACGCATAATCTGAGAAATTTCAACTATCTAGCTATAACGGTTCAAAAGTTACAGCCCTAAATAGGTAGGACAGACGGACGGACGGACGGACGGACGGACGGACAGACGGACAGACGGACGGACGGACGGACAACGTAGGCTTAGTAATAGGGACCCGTTTTCACCCTTTGGGTACGGAACCCTAAAAAAGCAGGAAAATTATGTCGATAATTGACAAAAACCACGTAAAACCGTAAATTGTTAAAGCGATAGCTTTTCATAACCATCAGTCAAAAAATATATTGAGGGAGCATCGTGTCGCTAGTAATTAAAATATCTTTTGTAATAAAACCGCGCGCCATTTTGCGGCAGCCTCTTTGTTCCGGCTAATGGGTTCCATAACAACGAAACAACATACGTATATACATACATCTGGTGAAATCATGCGATGATGTTATTCAAAGGTGCGTAAAATGGGAACAAGCACGCTAATGAAAAAACATAATGCAGGCTATACACCACTAGTTTTTAATTACTAACATAACTTTAAGGGTGTATTCAGACCATGAATCTAAACAACTTTCCCAAAGAAACATGGGTCGAAAAAAGAGAAAATTTTTTTGACCTCCCATATAAAATCGATCGGCCGGTTGGCTGATCGGCACTTTTGTATGGGAGGTCCAAAATTTTTTCTCATTTTTCGACCCCAATGGGTCACAACAAACAACAACAAACACAAGAAACAATTTTCTTTGGGAAAGTTGTTTAGATTCATGGTCTGAATACACCCTTAAAGTTATGTTAGTAATTAAAAACTAGTGGTGTATAAGCATATGCTCACGACTATATTCCCCGAGGGGGTAGTCAGAGATATTCTAAAACCTCAGAACGTTTCACTAATACCGAAACTCTCTCCAGTGTGACGGTGAGTGAGCCCGTCGCCACTTTTAATGGACAGTGGGTACAATACATGGCTCAGACCGCCTTACGGCCTCTGACGTGGTTTTTATGTAACGACTACAAGGCAAACTCTGACACCAGGGCTCTGCCCACACGATAAAAAGAATACATGCCTCGAAATTGAAGCATGCAGGTTTCCTCACGATGTTTTTCTATACATATTTTGCAGGCTAATATATCCACCAGATAATACTACCTTATTATTTTAAGGATGGAGGAGGATTTGCAAGCCTTGGCTTGTTAAACATATAATTGGAATCTCGTAAAAAAAGTGCTGCCGACGGTGAAATTTCGGTATAGGGATAAATAAAGATAAATCGTCTGCTGCGCACTAAGTCTTTGACTCTATATTTTATTATAATTATGTATTCTAGGTTAAGGTATTTATAATATGGGCATGTTATAATTATGTTTTTACTGTAGCCTGAATTAAAATATAAAAGAAATACAAATTCGACTGTACCCTTCAATGACTGTACCGCTCTTTTTATTGACTTGATTCGAACTAAACTAAATTTCTGGTTTTTTCTTTTCGTTATTGGGTAAGTATGTAGGTTTCCTCGCGATGTTTACCTTTCCCTACCTAACCGCTATGTAGTTAGTAATAATGACAAAAACAACCGTACACAAACTCCATAAAATTTATAGCTCCCACTTGAATAATGGCATTGATTAATTATGAAGATCACGGGAAGGTGTTGAAAGGGTACTGACCTTAGGGTACTGGCCAGGGATCGAACCGCTGCCTTATGATTGCCGCAAGCTCTCTTTTTAACCGACTTCAAAAAAGGAGGAGGTTTCTCAGTTCGACCGTATATATATTTTTTTTTTATTTGTGTTCGCGGATAACTTCGTCGTTTATGAACCGATTTTGATGATTCTTTTTTTGTTGGAAAGGAGATGTCTCGAGGGTGGTACCATGATAAGGAAACTAGGATCTGATGATGGCATCCCAGAGAAATCGAGGGGAACCTTCGAAAATCGTACTGCCGACTAGTGCGTTTTTTAATTTAAAGCACTCCTATTAAATCGAACTAATGAATTCACCACTGAAAATTGTGAAATAAACAAAATTTTAACAAAAAATTAAAACCGCCTTCAAAAAAACTAAAAAGTTAAAAAATAATATTGCAGCCTATGACTTTTTCGTTCGCATCATAAGAACATTAATTTGTTTTATAGAAGTCGGTGTCAAGCCAAGCCAAAAAATGCAAGCCATGTCGCGAATCGTACCGGCTTGACAGCGACTTCAATAAAACAAATTAATGTTCTTATGATGCGAACGAAAAAGTCATAGGCTGCAATATTATTTTTTAACTTTTTAGTTTTTTGTATAGGCCATAGTCTAAAAAACAAGGTCTTCTATTCCCAGAGTGACACAAGCCTACGTCACAAAATAATGGCCGGTAAACATTGTAAAAGGGTATGATGACGTAGGCTTGTGTCAGTCACGTGATCGGAAGAGAATATCAGGCGCAGTATATTATTGTACCATGGTATAGGCTATCAACGCTCTCTAAGCTCAATAATATGGATTATAGACTTCACATACGCATCAGATTTCTTCTACAGGTACATCTTTTCTTCAGAATATTATGATAGCAATCGGTACTTATTTATTTTATTGTTACAAACATAAAGTAGAAAAATCGTGAGTACCTATAGACACAAAAATTGAAAATGCAATGTTAATACAACATTCATGTAACATTCGTTCGTTAGTAACATGCCTGTGGAAAACAGCAAAATTGTTAACAATTTCTTTCAAGATCACAGATAAATAAAGATTTACATTAAATTGGCATGCCTAGACATCTAAATGTAATACAAATGAGTGGCAATTATCATTCCCTTCTGTATAATTCATCTCATCACTCATCTTTGTTCTGTGAAGCAGAAACTTCATTACGAGACTCGAGTTATTTAAGAAATTTCTTGTTAGGGTTCCTTGCCTAAAGGGTTGAAAGTTTTGTTTATTTATTTGTGTTTCATTTTCTATCCGTCTGCTACTTCGACTATAACTTTGAAATGAGACGAGAAATAAGATAAACAGCCACTGGACCAAATTGTTGAAGCATGGTAAATTCACTTCAGTCTCATCTCTGAATCGGACAATTGATACGAAACTACAAAAGACATTGCCCACGTGACGAAATGTATTCTAGTCTAAGAGATAAGAGAAAATTTGGTAACCATCAGCTGCAAAGCTGATTCAGTGTTCATAGGGTGTAGAGCATCTCTGTGATGGGGATGGACCATCTGCCTGCATAACTCCAGTCGGTTTAGGAGTTACAGCCGTTCAAAGGTTTGGTATGGTTGCTAAAAATTTATATGCATGAATATGCAGGTATTATTGTAATATGCACTGTAGCTATGCGAACAGTACAAAAACTGGCATGGTCTATCAGTCGATTTAGGAGATGCAGCCGTTTAAAGGCTGGGTGTCCCTAGAGCAAGCCTCTCTTTCTAACAAAAAAACTTTTGCAATTAGCCATCCCGCTTCAATTGAAAGCAAGATCGCAAAAAACACATTTTTTCATCAATATCTTTTCTCTTGGGCGTTTGGGGTAAAATCCATCGGGTAGAATCACTGCTATAATTAATTACCTTTCAAATGATGGTATATTCAGTAGAAATGGTGTAGGGTGATTCTTGTAAAACTCAACCTTATCTTTAAAAAACTTATGAATCATAATATTGTAATAGTGACTTATGACCTTTTTCTAAACGAAGTTTAGGAACTGATATGGCATATTATCGATCATAGCAGTGGCACAAGAGCTACACCTGCATACTATTAAGGCAAAGCTGACTTCTCTCTACCTGTGCGCATGAGCACACAATTTTCACGATGATCCCGGTTTAATTACGCCCGACATTAAGTTATTATCGCCGGCGTGATTCAGTCATCTGTGATCAGAGGTGGGGTTAGAAGTTGGATGCAGTGACTCTAACCAATTACGGGGATGGATGTGAACGACGGTTGATGAAATAAGTAGCCCTTACTGTCGTAAGACTCTGTGTCGTATGAGTATCCACATTGAGTGCATAACTGTTTTACGAAAACCCGTTCATCGAAATCATGGTTCACAACTGTTTCGTTCAACAAAAGAACTGTTCATCGAAAGCACGGTTCGTCGAAGTATGTAAGTTTACATACTTCGACGAACCGTGCTTTCGATGAACAGTTCTTTCGTCGAACGACACAGTTGTGAACCGTGATTTCGACGAATGGGTTTTCGTAAAACAGTTACATTTGGGTTTGTGCTATTTGAAGCTGGACACCATACAGCACCCGTGATAGTTGATGTTGAATCTCTGTCAAAATGTCAGTAGATAGTTAAATGATCAAAAGGTCTGAGTGACACTATCTTATAGTACTGTATAGTATCTATCATTTTATTAAATAGACTATGTATTATTGTATACATAACCTTAGCAAAAGAATTTATATTGTTTGGTTACTAAGTCGTGTTATGTTGTAGAGTTTCTGGCCGCATCTTCTCTACAGCGACAACAAGTTCCGACGCGGTGGTAGCTTCAAAAAAAGATTCGACCGAATTTATTGATTTTACATGTATGCCATGTTAGCTTTATCAAATTAAAGATTGAAAAAGTCGGGCGGCGTGCGGGATTCGAACCCACGAAATGCCTTTCCGGGGCCTGCCTTTTCAATCTATATATTATCGTCTTTTAAGGGACGGCAGTGCCATCTACCAGAGTTCATTCGAACCCCCCGGAAAGGCATTTCGTGGGTTCGAATCCCGCTCGCCGCCCGACTTTTTCAATCTTTAATTTAATTTAAAAAGATTCGACGTTTAATAAGGCGTGCTTCAAGCTCTTATCACCTCCTGAATAAATTATGTAGACTTTTGACTTTTAATAGGTAACTTAATTAATCAGAGAAACGAAGTATGTAGAACCCTTAGCATTCCAAGAAAATGATACGACCGGCGTTTTTGTACGAAAGTCCCCAGAACATTTTCTAGGTCGATAAATTAATCTGGCCGGGCCGAGCGCAATGTAGCGTGGTGGCTGATGACGGTAAATCAAGGGAAGCACCAATTCGGAGAAGTCTCATTACCGGACAGTCCAGTGAGTTCCTATTAGTTTCCGTTGCCGATTTTCCGTTGTATTGTGTTGTTTAAGCCGTCTTTGGCCTTTGGGAGTAGAAACAATGGGCTTTAAATTGATGTCTTTCTACGGATCGCATGTTAGTTCCTGTTCAACATAGAAAATTGAAAGAATTTAGATGCAATTTAATTATTCCCAAAAATAAAGAATCGGTTCTCATAGTATGACAAGTTATCCCGATCCGAAACATTGCTGTCAATAAAGAATAACAATTATCTTAAGGAAGTCGCGAGGTGTTCCCTATAGACGCGTTCTCGACTTTATCTAAGGAAAGAGCTCGAATTAAGATGTAGCCTACTATGTTGTGTTGAGTGAAATAATGCTCAAATACACGTATACGATGTTTTGATCACAAACCGAAGCTACAATGCTATACAAGGCTATCTACACAATGACACAAACATGATTATGACACCAAATCAAAATGAAATCAAATACAGGGTCCAACTTAATATACTGACAGTATATTAAGAGAATGATCAGACCATCATCAAACTAAACAACTTTCTGTATGGGACCAACATCGAAATCACGAAAAAAATCTGCTGTCCCGTACATTTGGCTCGAGTAGGTTTGCAGTTTTGTGTGGAACAACTGTTTTTTTTTCGCAATTTCCATGTTTGCGTTTTTTAGGGTCCGTACCCAAAGGGTGAAAACGGGACCCTATTACTAAGCCTACGTTGTCCGTCCGTCCGTCCGTCCGTTAGTCCGTCCGTCTGTCCTACCAATTTAGGGCTGTAACTTTTGAACCGTAATAGCAAGATAGTTGAAATTTTCACAGATTATGCGTTATTACGGCGGATTTGTTAACAAATAATAAAAATGTCAAAAAATTAAAAATTAAGGGGGGTTCTCAACAAGAAACTAGTGTTTATCAACGTTTTTTCTTCGCGCTCTATAGTAAAAACGGTAATACATACAAGCGTCAAACTTAGTGTGATTATAGAGCAAGCTCTACAGAATAACAACAAATACTAAAAACCGGTCAAGTGTGAGTCGGCCTTGCGCTGAAGGTCCCGGACAAAAAAAAGTTTTTTTTTTCTGAGTTAATAATGTTGTGTTCTGTGGTGGTGTGGTATGGAACCCTCGGTGCGCGAGAAGCCCGACTCGCACTTGACCGGTTTTTTTTATTCATAATGGGTTTGCGCTTGGCTTCAGGTCACCTGATGGAAAGTGTAGATGAAGCCGAGGATGTAGCGCGCTCGCCCAGAAAAAGCCTATTTACTCTTCTTTTAAAAATATCCTGATTGTATTTGCTTGGGAAAACAGACGCAGAGAGAGAGTTCCAAACCTTACCGGTTCGAGAAAGTGGTTCAGATTGACGGTTTGTTCATCCCCTTAAAAAGTGTCAGCATATTAAGAAGGACACATTATAACTACATTACCAAACATTAACCGAACTGGTATTCAATCTCAGGATCCATGTCAAATCAAATATATTTATTGCACAATCACATGATCATCTATGCTAACCATCAAGCTAACCGGGTCGTCAGATACTTGTACTTACCTAGTTTGTACAGCAATCACCCCTAAAGGAAACATGGTAATGAGTTTATATACTTTACAGTCCTCTAAAAGTATGTCATGTGAAGCTCTCATTCATTTCTCAAGAGCGTCGTATACATATTTCGCTCAGAGACGACCCATTTATTATTGACACAACTACGAAACGGATGGGGCTTCATTTACTTCATGAATACAAATTGGTAAACTAGATCCAACTATCTAGGTACTTCAAAGTTCTATGAACTAAGTACGAACCTAGTAGAACTAAATTGTTGTAGTTTCAAGTTAATTTTGGAAGTTTGCACATCAATCGATTACCAATTTAAGGTTTCGGCCTACAAGTGTAGTTGGGAAAAGGATACTTTATGCCTCAGGGTATTTTAAGGGTTAGAAGGGAATTTCGCAACGATTTTAGGTTTTTCGGAATAATTACGAGCAGTTGGTACAATTTCTCAGTTTGTAAAGTTCTCAATTCGTTCACTTTCGCTTTTCGTACAATTCGCGATTCGTGCAATTCGCAATTTGTGCAAATTATCATTTGGTTCAAATTCAATGGGTTAGGTTAGGTTAGGGTTTGCTGAGTTTATCTGAAACATTTCATTAGAATGAAGAGTTGCCTTGCTTAATAATGTGGTTGATAGCGCAAATATTTTAAATATGTTATTTTAAGAAAAAATTGAGTTGAATAGAGGTGGAAGAAAACCTATATAGAGGTATCTAATACAGATGATGTCGTGTCGTATCAGAAACCCAAGGCACTAACAGAAGATAATTGATTGACTGAGAAAGCCGTAGTTCTTAAGAAGGTAACGAGCCTAATGTGCTTTCCTCAATTATATTTTTTTTATTTCTTAACAATTAACAAAATTTCATTTTCAAAAAAAGAAGTATGTATGTGTGTGATGATGACATAATAAAGTGGGTGTGTCCGACCATCAAATTAAACAACTTTCACTATGGAGCCGACAAGGAAGTCTAGGTCGACCAGGATGGAGGTGGCGGGATGATCTGAAAGCTTTCGATTACAAGTGGCCAGGAGTGCGATTTTTGAAAATCATACGAGCGACTCGGCAGTAGAAAATGTCAAAATTACTATGGAGACTATGCATCTTTCTACTACCGATTCGCTTGTATGATTTTCAAAAATCGCACTCCAGAGCTTGCCCACGCTAGGGCGTGAAGCTAACGTGAAGTAAGCGCCCGAGCGCAGCGAGGTGACACCATATCGTCATGTACTAATTGTTTATTCGACCTGGAGAGCGATTTTTAAAACTCATTCTTTGAACTCAGTAGTTGAAAATGTCAATATTACTATGGAGACGTGCATCTTTCTACTGCTGATTTGACATTAAAAAATCATAATCCAGGAGTGCGATTTTTGAAAGTCAAATCAGCAGTAGAAAGATGCGTATCTCCATACATTTTCAACTGCTGAGTTCAACGAATGAGATTAAAAAATCGCACTCCTGATATCTGGTCGCTGAGAGCGGAAAGGTTAATATCTAACGCATTTAATTTTACACTCTGTATATCATTAGAACTTCTACTTATTCGTAAAACAAACCATAGCAAACGAGTTATGGAACTTATCAGTCAAGCTTTCTACCCATTTTTCTGTTTTTCCATTAGGTAGGCTATGTATAATACAGGGTGTAAATTACTTCAACTATTCCACGTATTCAACTGAACCCATTGTGCATTACGTGACGTTACGCTCACGGTCTCACTGAATTTCGTTACTAGTTTCAACTCGTATTTGGTTTGGAAATTGGTGTGTTTTGTGAGCTGAAGCGAGTGTTTTAAAATGTTGATTCATATGGTTAACTGATTCAAAATGAAGGAGCACACGGGGCGCAGTGAGTCGCGAACTAAATAACAATTTACTTAGCACATTAAATCACTTATCAAAGGCTACAATCGCAAACTTGCGGTTTCCTTGCCCTGTAGTCACTCTAGTCACTGTAGTGCGAAAGAAACAACTGCAGTTCGGACCTATTTTTATATAGAAAAAATCGTCGAAATCAGCATTTCGTATTCCCCTGTTTCCTCCTCCAAAACAAAACCGATTTTAATAATCGGCCGCGGAAAGTGCGGCACGGGTAAAACACACCACGTACTCACTTTTAGAGGCATCGCACCTATTTGTGCCAGTAGCGGTGGAGACCGCAGGGCCCTGGGGTACCGAAGCCAAAAACTTCATTAAAGCCATCGGCCGTCGTTTGAGGGAGAGGGGCCGAGACCCCCGCTCCGGGTCGTACCTGGTTCAACACATTTCCATAGCTATACAGCGTGGAAACGCCACGAGCGTGATGGGCACATTTCAACCGGGTTCGACCCGAGGCGGGCTCTTTGACTGACCACAATTACTTAGATAAAGCTCAGCTTTCAAAGTACCGCTTAGTATTGTAAATTGTGTTTATATGAGGTTAGGTTTTGATTTATTTAATAGTTGTATATGTATAACATTCTTTTATTGTTATTAATTTATCCATGAATTCAGTAACGTAATAAACTTTTAATGATTCTTTCAAAAATAATATGAAAAAGACTTTTTCTATGTCCGTATGTTTTGCTTTTTTGTTTATATTCGTCAAATCTGTTTACTGGATGTTTGAAAACGGGCGGCAAAATTGATTATCTTCGAAGGTCCCTAGTTCTTACAGTAATTAATTAATGCAAAAAACAAGGGACATGGCCGAGGTGACATAGATTTTATGGCAAAAAAATATTTGCTCTAGTGTAATTATCCAGGAAGAAAACAGGGGAATACGTTTGTATGAAGTAAACCATGCTGGTCTATCCTCATAATTCAAGTGACCGCGCTGTCGGTGCACAGGGTGCGCACATACCTCGGCTGAGTGTGTATGTGCACCTGTTCATACGACCTCTTAACGCGCGCTTTAATTATGTTACTGCATCTACAGCGGCCGCTCTTGTACAGGGTATAACAAAACACCCTAGTAATACTTAAGGGGGTGCTTCAGACCATCAATCTGAACAACTTTCACTATGGAGCCAACGACAAGAAAAAATAAAAAAATCTACAATCCCATACATTTGAGTCGAGACGGTACTGCAGTTTTGTATGAAAGAGCTGATTTTTTTTTCGCGATTTCGATGTTGGCTCCATAGTGAAAGTTGTTCAGTTTGATGGTCTGAAGCACCCCCTTAAGTATTACCAGGGTATCATGTTATAAAAAAATAAATTATTTATTTGAACTTAAGAATGACAGTACAGAAACAATACAAAAGAAAGAAGCACAATGTGGACAGCAGTTTGTACGTTGAGCGTAATAGTAGTCCCACACTAGGCAAGCCTGGCAACGTGTAGACCGGTAGGCGGTTTTGACAATGTTCATGCTGATATTCGTCAAGAGACGCTGCTATATAGAGCTGCAGCTGCTGAATAGAGCTTTCAATCTATAGGGATATTTTGAATAATGTGGTTTGTACTTTGTACATAACCTTTAATTTGTGTACAACACGGCCATGCCTTAGACTTAGACCACTAACATGTCAAACCGCGTTCCTAATGGATTTCCCCGGGCTCACGTGACGACACGGCCTTCGTGCGTCACGATTTTTAATAATACTTTCTATTTTGGCGGGCATATGGGCGGAAAATTGTTTATAAAAATATTTATGGACACGAACTACAAAATTGTAGGACCACTGTTACGATAAACGTGCAATTATTTTGAGTACGCGGTCTTGTTTTCGAATTATTTTAAAATAAAGCGGCTTTTGTGATAGTCGAACGTAGATTTTAATTGTGGTATGGTTTTCAATTTGCTCGCATGTTTAGTAACATTTTGTGTTGAACATTTTACACGAGCGCTGTCTTTCTGATTTAACTTTTTCTACATTAATCATAGTTTTTTATTATTATTTGAACTATACTATAAGTGAGAAAGACGCTGAAAGAGAAGGCAGAATCTTTCGGATTGATCATAATTATTATAGTAATATAAAAAATAAGGAAGGCAACATTTGCAAACCACCTAATCAAACCTACTAAAAGGGTCTTGGTACGTTTGATATAGCGATATTAACCCAGTGTTTTTACAATACTGTTGACAGGATCACTTTCGGGGAATTACAAATTCGAAAAATTCCATTTTTTTAGCGAGTTCATACCGCGTTCTAGTTTTACTATATTTGAGTTTCCGATATTTTGCCATAATCACGGGTATCGAATTTTCTAGTTTTTTTAGTGCAGAATTTTCGGAATACTTATGCACGGCGCTCTGTCCATTGTGTCAGGTAGGGCGTAGTGAGGCCGTTGCTTGCCACGGTAAACGCATATTACGAAGGCTTGCATCGGGGTGGAGCGGGCCACATTGCAGCATAAAATCCATAGTTAGGTGCTTGCACACTAGAGCGGGCCGATCACAACTCATTAACGGGTTTCTAGCTTAAAAGCTGCAGACGTTGTAAAAAGTTCCGCTTTGTTTGACTACGACGGGCCGCATTGCACGGACGGAAATCCGCCGCGCAATAATTAGACCAGGGCCTCTACCCGCACATTCGAACTTCGCAATTGCGTGAACGTTTTCGTTCCAATGTCAACTCTATTACAATGAATTGCGGACCGAAACAGTGGCGATATATCGATCATCGAAAGTCCGGGTACAGGGCCTGCTCAGGCCCAGGGTAGTATTCGGTAGTTAATTTATAAATGGTATAGAAGCGATTTGGGAGGATTTTTGCGATGCGGCCCGTTGTAATATGCGCTTGCCTTTATAATTATAACACATAATACAAACTTATCACTGTAGTCCTTTTCCATGCTTTCAAAATTTATCAACAAAATATCAATCTCGGAAGATTTTCTCTTCTCAAACAAAGAAACAAAGGACCCGAATATTTCTCTTAAGGCTACTCCTCCCATCTGCAAGGCTCTCTTTCTTACAAGCAAACTTTTGTAACTAGCCATCCCGCTTCAATTGCGCGGCTCCGGTCAGAATTTTCCGTTTTCTTTGAAAACTTGTATGATTTTATATGAATTTTCAAAAAATAAGAAAACCACATCATTTTATATTGTATTGTGAAGAATATTGTAAATTTTCATATTCTTCCGATCAACAATGTAAGAGTAAAACGGTTACAACTGGAAAAAAAGAGGTGACTTTGGAGTCGTGTTTCTTCAGTTTTATTAATTAAAATAGATTTCGAGAAAAACCACATCACTTCTCATATCCTGTAGATTGTTCAGTTTTGTTTTCTGCTTAAAAAGTGCCATAGTTAATGTATAAAATGGTTACAAAGTTACTCAAAACCGGGCGGACGCCCCTTAAATCTGCAAACTTTCTCTACGAAGAAAAAGAACAAGTCCACGCAACTGAGTACGATGCTTGTAGTTACTCGTAAAAACCCCTATTTAGTAAGTATTACGTACCTAATTCGTCGTAACGAGAAAATGTCTATTGTGTCACGTTTTGGGTCAGAGGTTTGCGTCGGGTATTTGAGTCAGTTATTTAGGACTCTTATTAATTTATAAGCCGTGGTGGCTAGAAGGTTCTCCATCAAAAAGATAATGTCTAAAAAACCTAGGTATAGTAATCTGTTGAACCATACCTATTCAGTCTGGTTGTCGACAGGCACACACATGGGTTCCATAGAATTTAAATGTAAATATTATTGATTTTAAACATGTTACAGCCATGTTATGCTATTTCGAATCAAATTAAAGATTGCAAAATTAAGTCTCGGGCGGGATTTGAACCTGCACTCTTCCAAACCGGGGAATTGCGTTATCCAATTTCGCCACCCAGTCCACTACCCAGAGAACGACATTTTCAATCCATTGCGTCTTAAGGGTACGTGACAATTTATTACAATTATTGAGTCTGTGAAAATTTTTGGCGGCCGGCCCTGTAATTTGAGACCCAGACTTAGAGGACCCGTACATGAATGAAACTTAGTAATACCTGTAGAGTGAAACAAAACTAACAGAAAAGTAAATTGGTTGTAACCTGTAAAAGTTGGGGGAAAGTTATTCTCCTTATGATACCTTTTGTAGCAAGTGTGTGAAAGTCATAATCTTTCTTATTAGATAGTCCATTAACCTTCTACTGATTCATTATGTTTATTTTAATGAAAATTCACGATAACCGTATAATATCATGATAATGGAAGAAAACGAAATCACGAACTATCAGTTCAACCAAGCCAAATACGTTCCGTAACGACCAAAAAATACCTCAGTGATAATATTAGATGAAAATAGCTGTCGTGAGAACGAACGAACGAACGAACGTCTGTAAGAACGTTTAGTCAATACCAGGAGTGCGATTTTTGAATTTCATTCTCTGAGTTCAGCAGTTGAAAATGTCAAAATTACTATGAAGATACGCATCTTTCTACTGCTGATTTGACTTTAAAATCGCACTCCTGAAGTATGATTTTTGAAAGTCAAATCAGCAGTAGAAAGATGCGTATCTCCACAGTAATTTTGACATTTTCAACTGCTCAACTCAGCGAATGAGATTCAAAAATCGCTCTCCTGTGCTGTGCTTAGAAATCGCAGCGATTCAGTTGCGACATCATTTCGGTGAAGATCCCACATCGCCTACGCTCAAAAATTGTGTGATATGTCTCTAACTAAATACTGCATTTGGAACCATATCCCGCAGTCACCTCATATGATACGAGAAGAAATAGATCCATTCTAGGCTGGAATCATACTGTTTTAATACACTCCATTAATGATGAACTCCACACGATGCGTGGCTAGTAACTCATATTTGAGTAAAATTGGCTGTGGACTAAACCACAGACCGCTGTAGCAACGTAAATGCGATGAAACCGAACCATTTTAATCCATTTTCCACCCACGTAACGGTTATACGTTCGCAATTTTGGCAGTGTATTGCAAAATGACAATCGTGCTAAAATGGTAGAGATGAAAAATAATACCAAAGGAACCATGAGAGCTTTAATTGCTTTCACGCTTTCACTTCAGCCAGAGTAAACGGAAGTGTGGAAGGTTCGAACAAGCGTTACGTAACACGTGCACACAATCGCAGTGTTTACCGACACCTTGACGTGAAAAAGTGCTCCTCCAAAAACACTGCTTAAATCATCAGGCAACAGACTTAAATGATGATTATGATGATGATGATGTGGATGGCTATCCAGCACCTGGTGAAATAAATAAGAGGTGAACGGGGAAGAAAGTCTATATAGGTTATTTCCTCGCACACCGTCTGGGTACCACGCCACGCATAATCTCTCATGGTGAATACCTAGTTCAAATTTATACTTAACCAAATGTTTCGTAAGTAATATAGTAATATAGTAATATTTATTTGCCAGCCAAAGATACATTGCATATTTTAGCTTGTTTACTTATTTGCTTTTTTTGTGATGTATATTATTAAAATTAACCTGTGTATTTGTTTCTGTCTTTGAAAAAGGTATGTTATTGTAATTAAATTATTCAATCCATTAATATTTTGACATATATTTTTTTTATCCCTTGATTAAAATTAGAATTAAAATAAATGAATTTAAAATGTGAATAATATTTTTATAATTGTATAGTTTGATGTAATAATAAATTAATAATTATTAATTACTACTACAGGGATATATTTTTAAATGTTGCACGCCGAAAAGGGCAAACTGTATTGGTCCTGTGATATAATCACTATCCTTCTGTACTTTATACCTATGGTTTATGGCAATAAATGATTCTGATATTAATACATCGACTACTGCACTAGGCAACACCTGTTTCGCGGGAATCTGTAACGAGGAAGATTATGTTTAACAAACCATTTTTTTCAGTGCGTTTATAAAAAAAAATTAACATCCCTTAAAACTAATGAACCAATCGGGATGAGTTTATTAAAACAGTATAAGGCTTAGTTTGAAGTAACATAAGTTATGGCGCGCCACAAAACTCTATCCTCAGCAATCCTCATCCAGTTGCTCCCCACTTCTCATGTCGATAGTCCAAGAGGCTGCAGGGCATCAGTTTATGGTCCCCATCAGTTGTCAGTTCTTTCGCAGACACAACCAGCCCATTTTTAATATAAGTACAAAATTTTACGCCTGTCTTCCAGAAATGTAGGCAGAGACAATAAACTTCAAACAGAAGTGTGTTAGTGCCGTTGAATTGCGGCACTGACACACTTATCTCGCTTCATTCAAATTTTGTGACTCATCTCAGACATGCTCGACGGTTTTGCAGTGCCATAAAACTATCTTATATTTCTTCATTACTTAAAATAGTGTCTTCAAAAATATTTACTCTACATCGGAATTGCGTAACATAGGTAGGTAGGTACCGATGAAAGATCGATATTATAATTATTTTTAACTTAACTTTTAACTTGACGACCCGGTTGGGATAATGGTTACCACACCGGACTGCCAAACCAGGGTCCTGGGTTCGAATCCCGGTTCGGTCATGGATGTTATATATGTTCGTTCCGTTGTTGTATGGTTACCATATTAAAAAGCCTACAGTGCTTAACTTGGGATCATTACAATGTATGTGCCTGTGAGCGTAATTTATTTAACTAAATTCATAACCACGAAAGAGTTCTTTCAGAAGTGCTATTTTTGAATCTCACAGTTTCAAAATCTTGTCCTTCTAACTTCTATAGTTACTAGTTATTATTCTGTGCTTCTATCAAAAAACCTAAGGAAACTGTAATTTCTTTCATTCCCTAATTTACTTAACATTGGAAACAAGTTCAATAAAAAACAATTCTGAAACAAATTGAAAGCTACAAACTTCAATTAAGACAAATTCTTCAACAAATTGATTATTAGGGAAACGCAATCTGGGTCTGGCCTCTTCTCGGAGGAAAAAAAATAAAAACAAAAGAGGCAAATAAAGCGACCTCATTGGCTGTCCTCCAGAACAGATAGGATCAAGTTTCCCTACAACAATGGGAAAAAGTCCCAATATAAGTGATAAGGAAGTTTCTTGTATTCTTGAGAGAGTCAACGTATTTTGTTTCTCCGGTCATGAATTTAAACATATTTTTAGGATTGTGAAGAAATCTTCACATTGAATTTAAGAATGTTGGGTCAATTCACATTGATGCAACCCGGCCCGCTCTAGTGTGCGAGGAATGTTCCGCTTTGATGCGGACCGCTCTGCGGATGCTTCCTAATGTACTTACCTTGAAGGAACACCGACCGGAAGTGGCGCGCACTTCCGGTATATGAGCACACATGAGTAAATACTCCACAGAAACACAGCTTTTAAGCAGCTTACTAAATGAAAGAAAAGAAAGAAAGAAAGAAAAATCTTTATTCACCATTCAATGATCACTGATCACTATTTAATAAACGTTATTGACAATGACATTTTAGAGTACAATGCTGAGAATGCTAGAACACATGAAGCAGTGCAAGTTTAGCGTCATGAGTAACCAGCAATGTACTCTGAATTATCATTATCAATTTTCACTTGTCGCGTTTAAACAGGGCCCAGATGCGTTCGCCCATAAATTGTCCACAGACCCAGCCAGAGTTTCCACGGGCGGCACGGCGTGTAGGTGAACTCGTCGGTGAAACGTCTCGCACACATCGCCATGCCTTATAGTAATGTACCCATTCGTAGCGTGATTTTGTCTCTCTGATAGCGATCCCTGATTCTCACCGATCCCCGCTATTAGGTAGCGGGGATCGGTGAGTATCAGGGAATCCACCGCGAAGCCCCAGCAACGTCCTATGTCGATGTCCGTAAAAGTCCGTACACATTCTGGGTACCCCATAGATCGGCGCTAAAGTTCATTCACTGTCTCGGTAGACCCTTCGTGGTCCCTCCTATAGTCCGCGGTAATAAACAGTAATTGCTCCCTGAGCATGCTGTAATTTTCAAGAAGAAAAAATAAAAGCGGTCAAGTGCGAGTCGGGCTACTCGCGCACCGAGGGTTCCGTACCACACCACCACAGAACACAACATTATTAACTTAGAAAAAAAAAACTTTTTTTGTCCGAGACCTTTAGCGCAAGACAGACTCACACTTGGCCGGTTTTTAGTATTTGTTATTATTCTGTAGAGTTTGCTCTCTAATCACACTAAGTTTGACGCTTGTATGTATTACCGTTTTTACGATAGAGCGTGAAGAAAAAACGTTGATTCGTCGAGTCGTTTTCAACTATCTAGCTATTACGGTTCAAAAGTTACAGCCCTAAATAGGTAGGACAGACGGACGGACGGACGGACAGACGGACAGACAGACGGACAGACAGACGGACGGACGGACGGACGGACGGACGGACGGACGGACAACGTAGGCTTAGTAATAGAGTCCTGTTTTCACCCTTTGGGTACGGAACCCTAAAAAGAATGCGCGATTGTATGAAGCTTTGTATCTGTTATCGGTGCGAGATTTAACCTTGGTAGTTGAACATTATCTGCTGCTAAGATCAAATAAGGATGATCTTCTGCTACTCCGTTAGAGGGAGGTTACACGTTCAGTATTTCGTCATTCTGGTCCATCAGTCTGGTCATGTTTATTTGATTTGAAGGGAAACTGATATACTGAAGCACCATGTTAGTCGGGTCAATCTCGAGTCTGTTTCCCTTCAAATCAAATATACATGCATGACCAGACTGATGAAATACTGATCGTGTAACCTCCCTCTTACTAAACTACAAACAAGCACAAGTTGCCCATAAAAATATCATTAAAGTATGATTTTTCATTTTATTCAGCGCTTTGATTTTATAAACGTAACTTAATTTCTCTGTTTTCGATCGCGTGGTTTTCTTTTCAAAGATCTAATCGTTTAATCTTTTTCCAGAAAATATTATTTGAGTAGAGTTATTTTTCATTTAGCTACCTAATTGGGCAAATGACATTTTAATCACTCAAGAAGGCCTTGAAATTGTTTCTTCATGATCAAAATGTTCCCTTTTTCGTTTGCCCTTATTTTACAAAATGAGAAATGAATTATTAATTTTGTGGTTTTCGTTGCTAACCTAAAAAAGATATTTCGAATCTCGGTTTAAAATGAAAGGAAAACAATTTTTCTTTAGTTTCAGCAATCAGACTTTTTTCAAAGGAAAGTGGTTTACTTTGAGGTCTATTTATATGGATACTAATAAACCGGAGTTCAATGCATAAATCTTTATATTTAGGGTTCCGTAGTCAAACAAGGAATCCTTATACTTTCGTCCATTCCGTCTGTATACCTTGCCTCAATTACTCGCTCATTTCTGCACCTCTCTATCTATCTATCTATAACGTCACGCCTCTTTCCCAGTGGGGTAGGCAGAGACCAGGGCGCGCCACTTACTACGATCTTTACATACCTCTTTTGCCTCATGCACATCCATACATCTCTTCATACATGCCCGTCGGTTTCGAGTACTCCGCACCTCCCCTTTTTGTAGGACGCAACTGATTTTCATTTTTTTTAATGAATACAGATAAGAGGTAATCCAAAAACAGAAATATGGTAATTAAGAAGAACAATTTCTTCCCGTGGTGGCTATCGTACTGTGACTGCGGAATAACGTTTTTTATGCGGTTTTAAATGGGCAAAAAGCTAGCCTACCTATAAATAAATAAAATCTTGGACACAAGTCACATTTAAAGTACCAGAAGTTTAAAGTTCTAGCCTGGACTTGGATTATGATGACTAGACAACTATATAGAATACGTTATTATCAGATACAAACAATCATGTACAAATAGGTAATTCATATTCATCATACAAATCTTTGTCCCTTACGGGATTTGAACTCGCGACCCGCGGCACAGCAGGCAGGTTTACTAAAGACCTACTGGGCCGTCTATTGTCCCTTGACACGATCATCCTAAAACCTTTAAAACCTTCAAACCTTGATTATATTGCAACCATAAAAGTTTCAAAATGATCTCAATAGACAATACAATAAGGTTCTTTATAAGGAATTTCTTTTTCACCTCACAAGCTCGGAAAGATTCTGTTTGTCATTCGAAATCTAAGTGCAAAAGTGCATTTTATCCGCTAGCGTCTACGAATAAGAATGTATAGAAATGTAAATCAAGCTCAAAAAGTGACCCCAAAAAAAGTACACAGTGTTCGAAATTTGTTCCTTAAAAACTACACCTTGCCGCCAAAACTCATACAAAATGTCATTTTTCAAAGGGTGCCAAAAATTATGTTGCTTTTGTTTAGAGTTATTCTTCCATAGTTATTCTTATTCGTAGGCTAGCGTGGAAAGAGTTTTTAAAATTCGAATCTTTCTATTCAATAAAGAAAAACAGCCTAAACGAGTTTTTTTTCGTGCTGTTTTCGTGCTGGCCAGTGCGATTATTCTAAAAATGAGATTGGCGCATTGAAATTTTCCTCGCTGTAGTGAGGTGAAAAGTTGTGTGTTGCGCTCGGCAGCAAAGTTATTCTGCGTCTCGTACCTTTGAAACCCTCGCGACGCTCAGGATTCTATATTTGAACCACTCGCTTCGCTCGAGGTTCAATCCTAGAATCCTTCGCTTGCTCAGGTTTCAATACTAGTACTCGCGCCAAAAAGCAACTTTGCAGCCTTGCATAACAAATAACTATTTTCGTTTATTAAAACCAGTAACATCGCAGTACCAAATTCCATTCTTCAAATTCACGCACAACAATTTACCAACAAATAACAAAATTTATTCAACTATACAAAGGTAAAGTTATGAATTATTGTCAATGGAAACCGCTATCTCTTGCATGAAACACGCGAGACTATCGCAAGGGTTCATGGAGACACATAAACAACTATCTTTAGTATAAAGGTCAAGAGCAATACGTGTGAAAAGTGAGGGTTCTGTATCTTCAAACAGAAAAAAACAAATGGAAAAACACAAAAAGGTTCATCCGTCACAAACAAGGTTCATGGGTATGATAAATAAATAAATAAATAACGCTCACAGGCACATACATTGTAATGATCCCAAGTAAGCCTCAGGCGTTTTGTTATGAGAACCTCACAACGATGGCACAAACATATAACATCCATGACCAAACTGGGATTCGATCCCAGGACCCTGGTTTGGCAGTCCGGCGTGGTAACCATCACACCAACCGGGTCGTCATAAATGTAGCAGGATTATGGTCAATCGACTCCAGTTCTGTAATATATTATCAGTAATCGCTATCATCATCTCAGCCAATGGTCGTCCACTGCTGGACACAGGCCATCCCCCAAGGATCGCCATAACGACCAGTCCTACGCTGCCCTCATCCAACGGGTTCCCGCCGCCTTCACCAGGTCGTCGGTCCACCGTGGGGCCTACCCACGCTGCGCTTTCTTGTACGCGGTCGCCACTCGAGAACTTTTCAGCCCCATCGGCCATCGATTCTGCGAGCAATGTGCGGCCACTGTCACTGTCACCCAAAGGGCAATGGAGAGGGCTATGCTCGGAGTTTCCCTGCGAGATCGAATCAGAAATGAAGAGATCCGCAGAAGAACCAGAGTAACTGACATAGCCCAAATAATTGCTATTATCAGTAAAGTTTAAATTAGTCCAGAATATTGTTTAGAACAGTAAATGCTGAGTTGTAAGTAAATGGTCTTCCATTTTTGCAAGTCTGAATTTAAGATTTCCTACTGTAGATAAAGAAAAGTGGCAAATCAACATTTTCTTGGCTATTTCATATTGCTTACTGAACCCTAAGAAAAAACCAAGAAATCGCGCCAAATTTGTTGTTTACTTATTCTTTCTTCCCGCTGTTTTTGATAAATTAAGCCATAAATTAAGTGGTGTAAGGGCGAAACGGCTTTTTCATTCAAAATTGCCGAGGTCGGGTTTTCGAGTTAAGATCAAAATGGATCTTATGTTGTTACCATGTATTCTCGACAGAAATTTAGAAGTGAGAAATATTACGTGATACTTAGATTGGCTGATGAGCTGATGACGTAACGAGGGACATCGGATGGTGGTGTACCGTTCGTTGTCGGTAGATGCTCCACCAATGCATGTTGGGCCAAAGTGGTGGAGTATATATGGCTCGCTTCCTCTAACGCTTGCTAGTAAGTGGAGGCCTGTGCCATAATATATTGACACATATTATTGAAGTGAAACTTCTTTAGCGGCGTTGTGCACTTTTTGGGATGGGTAAAGAATGTTAAACTCGCGTCAGGACCGCGTCTCCCTGATCGAAAATTCGTAAGACAAAAATTGATAAGACGATGACGTAAGATTTTATGTTAAACTCGCGTCAGGACCGTGACGTCACGTGACATTCGTAAGACGTAAGATCTCTTGGTTTTCACTTCTGCCGGCACTCCCAGAGTGCAACCCGTTTTTCTTTTTTATCATCGATGATGATGATTATAAAAGGTTATAGCATATTGCATTTAATGTATCTCCATTAATAACAAAGAAAAATAATAAGAATAAGAAAAGATCAGTATAACTAATTGAATTGAATAACAGGATCTAAGCGCGTTCGAATCTCAACTCGTTCATTTCAATTATTCTTTATTGTACACCAAAACAAAACATACATTTGAATAAAGATAAAGAATTACAAGTAGGTATAAATAAGGGGTATTATCGCTAAAAAGCGATACTAGCCGCGATACGACCCAACGAAAATAATGTAGGCGGTGTAGCTCTGAAGAAAAACAGGAGGGCAATGAGTGATACTCAAAAATTTAATTAATATAAACTACTTATACCTAATAAATTATAAATACATACATAATTATTTATTTATTACAGGACAAACGGTTTTGCATATCTAAATAAGTGAAAATCGAGTGAGTACCTACACACCAATATCAATAGTACGAACTCTATTTTGAGTTTTAATGCGAAGCATCATCTTTTGAGAAATGATGTGGCAGACAAAAAACGCTCCATTATAGAATAATCCTATAGAAGATTTTTACCATATTTCTGAAGCAGACATAATTTATAATATCTAAGGTTTTCGTGAAAGTTTTTGTGAAAATCGTAAACTTTGATTTTAGCTCTTATCAAAATATATTGTCACGATCGTTTTATACCAGGGTCTTAAAGCCTTTAGGAGATTATCCAATCTTTAACGCAACGTACGGTTTTTGTTTCATCATCTTCATCAGCCTATATTCAACGTGTAAGGAAAAGTATCATTTACCTTTAGAGCATGTGCTCTACCCATCAAACTGAACAACTTTCACTATGGGAGCAAACAAGTAAATTGTGCAATGCCTACACAACTCAAAATGTATGAAACTGCAGATTTTTTTTGTTCTCACAGATTTCTAATAGGAACAAAAAGAATCTGCTATTCCATATGTTTAAGTCGAGTAGGTATTGCACTTTAGTATGGAACAGCTGACAGGTTTGCTCCCATAGTAAAAGTTGTTCAGTTTGATGGTTAGAGTATATACAGGGTCCTTCTTAATATACTGACACTTTTTTAAGGCGATGACCAGACTATGAAACTGAACAACTTTCTCTATGGAATCAACATCGAAATCGCGAAAAAATAACAGCTGTCCCATACGTTTAACTCCGAGTCGGTTTGCAGTTTTGAATGGAAGTGATGATTTTTTTTTTTCGCGATTTCCATGTTGGTCCCATAGAGGAAGTTGTTCAGTTTGACGGTCTGATCATCCCCTTAAAAAAGTGTCAGCATATTAAGAAGGACCCTATATGTGGTTTAAAGGTTATCGATACTTTTCCTTAGACCCTGTATACGTCCTACTGCAGGGTACATACATTTGTAACATAAAAAAAAAATCACTGGAACTCAAATCTTAACAACGGACTTCTATACTTAATCATGAAATTTTATAATATAAACAAAGTATCCTAAATGGAACGCAATCAAATCGGCAATATATTTAACAGCCTTCGGTATAACCGATACAATATGGTACGAGTTTTACGAGTCCAAAGACGTTTTATAACGCAAATGGAACCGAGAAAACTTTTTATTGCCGGGGCAGATTCGTGACAATATTCAGGGGGTGAAATGAAATTGGGAAAATGCGAAATTTGCATACATAAAATCCCGAAGGCTACTTTTAGGGTGGACAGAAACGATATTAAAACTACCAGACCACCTTTTAAGCTTATAATTTTAGTAAGGTGTTATCAATTCTTAAATCATAAGGTCTATATCCGTTTGTTCTGGAGTGCGATTTTTGAACGTTCATATCAGCAGTAGAAAATGTCAAAATTACTATGGAGATTTCATCTTTCTACTGCTTATTTCAACATGTCACTATGGCTATATCATTAAAACAGTATAAGAACTTTATGGTTAGAACCGTTATGGGTAGCCGGTTAAAATTTTCATAAAATAAAATAAATGATTAGCTAATAACTAAACGGTGATACAAGCGCCAAAATTAAAAAGACACATTTTTGTTGCAACTATGTTTCTGACTACCCCAAAAGGATTTATATTTATGAGGTAATGATGTATCTATTCTATGTTAAATAAAATACCTAAATTAATTTCGTTTTTAACTGACTTCAAAAAAGGAGGAGGTTTCTCAGTTCGACCGTATATATATATATATATATTTTTTTTATGTGTGTTCGCGGATAACTTCGTCGTTTATGAACCGATTTTGATGATTCTTTTTTTGTTGGAAAGGAGATGTCCCGAGGGTGGTACCATGATAAGAAAACCAGGATCTGATGATGGCATCCCAGAGACATTGAGGGGAACCTTCGAAAATCGTAGTGCCGAGTAGTGCGTTTGTTAATTTAAAGCACTCCTATTAAATCGAACTAATGAATTCACCACTGAAAATAAACAAAATTTTAACAAAAAATTAAAACCGCCTTCAAAAAAACTAAAAAGTTAAAAAATAATATTGCAGTCTATGACTTTTTCGTTCGCATCATAAGAACATTAATTTATTTTATAGAAGTCGGTGTCAAGCCAAGCCAAAAAATGCAAGCCCTGTCGCGAATCGTACCGGCTTGACAGCGACTTCAATAAAACAAATTAATGTTCTTATGTTCAATTCAAATTCAATTCTTATGTTTTTGTCTTCATTCTCAAAATGCCCTTTTTTAAGGACCGAACTTAGAAAGAAAACGGGGCCCTGGTTTAAATTGATCTTTGAAAAGGGTAACAATGTTCATTAAGCATTTGTATTTTTAGACAAAACTCACGAATTTCAAATAGCGTTCTTACATTCACTGAACTGGAAAATATATCTATTATTACAGCTCTCAAACACGAAAATGTTCCTTAAATTTTGTGAAAATAAAGACCAATAATAAATGAAGAGTCCTAATTTTATTCAGCTGTTGGCTGCCTAAAGTTTCTCAAGCAATGAAAACGTTGTTTGTGAAATTGTACTAATTGATTTGAAGGAAGGAAATATTCCAGTCTTCAGTTTAAACATAGCAAAGAGAAATGTTAATAACATCTAGGTATTACTTTATCGTTATAAGCTTTTCTACACTCGACAACAATGAAAACGGGTCACCACGAATCACCAACAACATAAACCTTAATATCTCGGAAACTAAGAATGATAGCTTATTCAAATAAAAAGTATTTTATGGAAAATTTAATAATACTACTTAAATTAATAAAATTTCTGGTTGCTATAAAGTTATGCCAATAAAACAGGCTAAAACCTAAAAACATGATTCCTTGAAAATCGATTTTTTTGTATTCAACATTTATTATTAATGTGGTAATTTTAGCACTCACATGCACTAAAACATGGGGAAATGATATATCTGTGCCAAAAAAAAAAATTATAAATTAATTTAAAAAAAATGGTTATTTTCAATTTATGGTCTGCGATAGAATTGACAAATTTATAGTTATGTATTTTAATTAAGTCAAACAAATGGAAACTAAAAATGTTATCAATTAATTTAAGAAGTACTATTAAATAATCTATGAAATACTTTTTATTTGAATAAGCTATCATTCTTCGTTTCGGTGACCCGTTATTTTTGTAACCGAGTGTATTCCCTTTTTGTAAATTAAATATTATTTAAAATCAAATCGATTTATCAGATAACTCAAATCCATTATGTTAGTAACAATGATCTTATAAACTAGTGTAAGGGTATGGTAATTATCCAACAAAGATGAAAGATGTAGGTAGTTACTAGGTCGCCGGTCGTATGCAAGAGCACCCAGCAGCGCTGGGGCATCTGGAGCGCTGGGAGTCCCACCTGTCTCCCATTGATGCGCGCAGGATGTTGATGTGGCCTCTGCACATACGGCCCAGCCGAGTTTCACATTATTACGTGAAACCCATCAGTGTGTGCCTCAATAAAAAAAATTATCATTTATAATTTTTTTCTAATTTTTTCTTTTAATGTTTTTTTTTTTGTTCTTAATACTTTCAGATAAAATGTTATTTTACTTCTTACGGCGCAGTTCACTAAAATACGTACTGATACCGTATTTTGCAAATCTTTACTTTGGCATATCGTCTTATACAACGTGTTAATGAATTAACGCAAAACTAGAAAGTTGTTTGTTTAGAATCGAGAGCAGAATCAAATTATCATGGTTTCAACATAGGATTTTTTTTTCAAAATATTAATAAATTTGTTTCTATAATTTTAAATTTACTGAACCCGATGTCAACCCACCGCACAGGAACACTCACCCGACTTACTACCAAAACAAGATTATTAAAATGTATACATGAGTATGTTAGCACTTTCATTCATTGCTGAAATGATAACAAATCATTTTTGCCTCAAAACTTAAAATGCGAATAACTTTTAATTATAACTATGAAAATAATGAAATTATTGTTTCAATCTAATTATTTGGTTATAAATCAGTTGGGGTGTATGAGGTTTTGCGTTAATTCATTAACACGTTGTATAAGCTGATTTAATAAATGACACTCCAAGTTAAGCCCTGTTTCCCTGAAAATTAGATCAGGATTGGCAAGATGGATTTTCAATACCCGCACAAAAAAGAAACGTACGATAACAAGACGAAGACGAACCAACAAAATAATCAACAAACAACAATTCTGAAATAGCAGACTTATACGACACCGCTCCCGTACGGTAAATGCTTTGGTAAATTAATTAAACATTCAACTATAGGTCGTTCTATGTAGATACAACTTTACAATGGCAACCACAGATCACAAAAAAGAAAGATGTGAAAAGGGGGCGGGGCCAGTGTCGCAGCAATATGCGCAAAAACTGAACACATTGCTTGCGAGAGTAATGACTCAATATATTATGAAGCTGAAAGCCAGTCGAGATATTATGTGTAAATAGTTAACAATGTGCAGTACTAAAGATTATACGAACGTTAAGTTCTGATACCGCAATGGATAATGAGCACATTCAAGCTAACAAAATACTTTGTATCGCGTGGTACTGGTGGTAATGCGACACTAGGTTTCGTACTCAGCCCGTTGGTTGGCATCTCTCTAGATCTCTATGGCAACAACCTTTATCTGTCATCCTCTAATTGTTCTATTAAATTCAGAGTTATTCATAAAGAAGCATTCAGAATTTTCCTTTTCACTTGAAGTGCCTAAAATCTCTCCAGAATGCTGAGCCTTGTCACACAATACAAGTCTCTAAATGGAAGCTTCGAGTATGTAAGTTTTCTCATGACGTTTTCCTTCACCGAAAACGAAAGACCAGACAATGTTAAGCTTAAGAAATCTAAACACAAAAATAAATAAACTATCCCTCTAAGCTAGGCTATCGTTCAGCTCACCACCGTTTCGCCAATTCCTCCTTATATAATTTCTATACGCACCCGATCTCGTTATACCTACTTGACGACCTGTTCATCGCATCTTCTCCCCTACCACTTTATTATATTCCAAGGTGTATCAATTTGAAAAGATCACGACACGTAACATTTGTCACTGGCTGATTCATCCAGTAATATTGGAGTAGAAAAACCGGCTAAGTGCGAATCGGACTCGTGCACCGAGGGCTCCGTACAACCATACAATATTACCAAAAAATTGTGTTTTCTCTTTCTGGCCAGTTTTAATACTTTTTTGTTTTACCTTAGGGTGTGCACTACAATAACACTAAGTTTGATGCTTATTATGTATTAATACATCAAAAACAAATAAAACCGGTCAAGTGCGAGTCGGGCTACTCGCGCACCGAGGGTTCCGTACCACACCACCACAGAACACAACATTATTACTTAGAAAAAAAAAAAAATTTTGTCCGGCTCCTTAGCGCGAGACCGACTCACACTTGGCCGGTTTTTAGTATTTGTTGTTATTCTGTAGAGTTTGCTCTATAATCACACTAATTATAAAATAACGCAAAATCTGAGAAAATTTCAACTATCTAGCTATTACGGTTCAAAAGTTACAGCCCTAAATAGGTAGGACAGACGGACGGGCGGACGGACGGACAGACGGACGGACAGACGGACGGACGGACAGACGGACGGATGGACAGACGGACAGACGGACAGACGGACAGACGGACAGACGGACAGACGGACAGACGGACAGACGGACGGACGGACGGACGGACAACGTAGGCTTAGTAATAGGGTCCCGTTTTCACCATTTGTGTACGGAACTCTAAAAACTTTGATTGGTCACCCCTTCACTCTTTTTTTAAATTATTTTTTAGCAAATCCGCATGTACTGGGAAATTCACCTATTATAATCTAGCTGTTATAGTTCAAAAGATACAGCTTTTCATAGGTAGGACAGACAAACAGACGGACGGACGTAAATCAGTCGTTACCGTACCATCGTTATTCATAAGAATAGGGCTGCTATCAATCGAAGGAATATGGTGGCTTTTTCAACTTTTGGATACGGAACCCTAAAAAACTACCAGAGCGAGCAAGCATGAAAAATCCGCTAAGTAATGCCCCCTCAAAACCAGAAACGGGTCAAGCAGGAGGGTTGCCGGTTGGCGTTATTAAAGTTTCTGCTGAAATATCGCTTCTAGTATCATACGAGAAGTGTTTTGTAGGCGAGAGAGTGGAAATGTCGGTAAGGGGCGTACTTGAGGTATGTTGAGAAAATGTTGAGCGTTGAAATGTGGATGTGGGGTTCGTTATTTCAGGATGTTTACTTCTGTGGGGTTGAATGTACCTGAAGTGAAAGATATAAATTTTTCCCTAAACTAATGGTTATTAATAAATTTATTTTTATTTTATTTATTTTAACACTTTATTGTACACACGGAAATATACAAGAAACAACATAATAGACAATTACAAAGGGCGAGCTTATCTCTAAAGAGATTTCTTCCAGCAAACCCGAGACAAGAGAGAGAGCATAGAAGTGAGGCAGGCATAGTGTGCACATTTAACTAATAAAACAGTATTTAAGACTAATAAATACATAATATATAAAGATACAGATAAATGTATACATACATACGTACATACAATACGGTATATAAATAAATAAATATACTAGTTTATTGAAGAGAGAGATAGTGATCTTTGACTTGTTTTTTAAATGAAGCAATTGTTTGACAGTCTCTTATTTTAAATGGGAGAGAGTTCCAGAGCCGGACTGCATGGACAGTGAAGGAATAGGAATAGAAGTCAGTAGTGTGGGATGGGATATTAAGGAGGGTACGGATGTGGGATCTACAGGGTTTGTCAGAAGGACGGGAGAAGGAGAAGCGTTCGCGGAGGTAACTGGGAGCAGAAGGATTGTGGAGGGTATTGTACAGGAGAGAAACGATATGGGCGTTCCTGCGATCACGAATAGGAAGCCATTTTAACTGCTTCCTGTATTCGGATACGTGATCGTATTTACGCAAACCAAAAATGAACCGAATACACAAATTTTGGAGCCTCTCTAATTTGTTAATGAGTTCCTCTGTGGCATCCAAAAAACATACATCAGCATAGTCGATGATAGGGAGGATGAGGGATTGGGCTAAGGAGATTTTGGTTTTAAGAGGAAGGAAATATTGGAGATGTTTGAGGGAATGAAATTTGTAATGCACCTTCTGACTAACCTTGTTTATGTGGGCCGACCAAGATAAATAGGAATCGAAAATGACCCCAAGATTTTTTACGGTAGTACTAAAAGGAATGATGACACCATCGTAGAGAACAGGAGGAATGACAAACTCACGGAGACGGTTGGACATGTATCTGCTTCCAATAAACATAGACTGTGACTTGGCGGGGTTGACCATCAGACCAAACGAGTCAGCCCAGGTTCTAATACGCTCTAAGTCCTTGTTTATCTCAACGATGGTATCTGAGATGTCATCAGCCTTGAAGTGACGATAGAGTTGGAGATCATCGGCGTATAGATGATAATTGGAAGAAATGACAGTGGTGATGGTATTAATGAAAATGGAGAAAAGAAGAGGAGATAGGACGCCACCCTGAGGAACACCTGCAGTGAGATCACACCAGTCAGAGGAGACCCCTTCGGAGCGGACACACTGCAAACGTCCTCGAAGATATGAACTGAACCAAGTATTTGCAGGCGGAGAAATATTAAGAGATTGAAGGATACCAAGGAGTACATCAAAGTCAACAGAGTTAAATGCACTGCTGAAATCAAGAAGGATAATTATTGAAAGCATTTTATTCTCCATTGCCAACCGAATGTCATCAGAGACTTTAAGGAGAGCCGAAACGGTGCTATGCCCAGGTCGGAAGCCGGATTGTAGCGGATTTAGTAAGTGGTTGGAGCAAAGGAATGATGCTAATTGCCTGTGGACAATGAGCTCAAGCACTTTGGAGAGGAAAGGAAGAATAGAGATAGGACGAAAGTGTGAGAACAAGGTAGGGTTGGAAATTTTAGGCAAAGGAAGCACCAATGCTTGTTTCCAAGCAGAAGGAAAGGAACCTGTAGTCAAGGAGAAGTTGAAGACGTGGGTTAGGATGGGAAGTAGTTCGGGTAGGATAAGGGTGATCATGCGTGAGCACACTGTGTCGTTACCTTCTGCAGAAGAGGAGATGGAGAGGATAAACTTTTTCACGTCATGCTCAGTTGCCGCAGAGAAGCTAAAAGGTGAACAATTAGGCAGGGGAAGTTTTGAAAGTCCGCGAAGAGTATTCAATTTAGACGGAGAATTGATACAGACAGGAGGGAGAGAGAAGTGTTTATTGAGTGAAGAGAGATCAATGGAGACAGGATGTGTTATTGATTGCTGCCACCCAAATTAAAATAGCGAAAGATAGGTGACGTTCTTGCATTAAGCACTCAAAAAATAGACCTGATTTTCATGTACTTACGAGTGAAATGTAATGCCGTTTGATATGTTTCTTCTTTTAAAAAGTTTGGACCACGAGTTTTAAGCACACAAAGGCATTGTGGTACCTTTATCCCGCCTAAAATCAAAAAAGCATCTCAATCACGCAATGTCACTCTGCGTAAATTAGGCGACGGGGGCTCTAAGTAATTTATGCGGTCCATGCGCTAAAGGCTAGCAAGCTATCTACCTTATCTATTTTAATTTAAATCAAGGGATTATTTGTAATTTGAATAACTCAAATGATTATTTGTAAATTTAAGAAGACATTTCGAATGATGATGTGGACATAGTACAGAATGGTGAAGGAACATTTGTGCCAATTTTCTATAATAATATTGTTAAGGCACCTTTATTAGCTTTTACGTAGTTTAACAAATAGACACTGCCTTTTAACGGCAATATATAGGATCAACTGTTTAAAGTGCCTTCCGGAGGCATTCGAAAGGAAATACTAATAAATAAAAAAGACACCTAAAGACCATATTCGCACGAAGGGACGCAAGCACGCATAGCGCACGAAGCTCCTTTCAGAATCTTTTATAATGCGCACAGCCAAGGAGTGGAATGCTCTGCCTGCGTCAGTATTTCCGAGCGCTTACAACCCGGAATAGGCTTCTTCTGGGTAAGCTCGCTACATCTTCGCCCCATCGTTGACCTGCGGACGTGATTGAGGTCAAGAGAAAACCCATCTGTAATAATAATAAAAAAAAAACTAAAGACCAACTTGATCGAACGTTGCTTTGCTTCGGTGTTTAGTTCAAACATATTAATAGAATAAGTGAATGCTCACAATCATATTTTCTCAATTATAGTGTACTAGCGACCCGCCCCGGCTTCGCACGGGTGCAATGCTGATATAAACCTTCCTCTTGAATCACTCTATCTATTTAAAAAAACCGCATCAAAATCCGTTGCGTAGTTTTAAAGATCTAAGCATACATAGGGACAGACAGCGGGAAGCGACTTTGTTTTATGCTATGTAGTGATTGAAATTGAAATTGAAACAGATTTATTGTCACAGCAAAAAAATATATACATCATTTCATCTAAACATATTAAATGAAATATAAAATTCAGGTTAAGTACTAAGCTCGTCGCCTTTTTATTATAGACAGTGGATGCTTTTGTACTTTTTCTCGCAATTTGTGGTTTAACCACTGAATAATCGAGTAGAAATTATAAAGAAAAACAAAAAACCCGCCTGCATAAAAAACTATTATATTAACTGAAAAGAGAAAAACAAGCTCTTATATTCACTAATCAGCTATAACAACTTGGTTCGAACAAATATAATTTGAATGCTATTAGGTAGGTATCGCAAACGGAGACAAAGAGGAATTATAAAACATACCTTAGGTACCTACCTTCCTTGGTTTGTCCCCGCCTGCAATACCTACCTAATAGCATTAAAATTATATTTGTTCGAACCAAGTTGTTATAGCTGATTAGTGAATATAAGAGCTTGTTTTTCTCTTTTCAGTTAATATAATAGTTTTTTATGCAGGCGGGTTTTTTGTTTTTCTTAATAATATAGTTTATTTCATACTCTTTAGTCTTGTGTCGAAATGGTAGAATAAAAGTACTATAATATATACATTTTTGGAATCGTCTATTTACAAGCTTTCATTTGATACCCCTATTGTAATTTTTTTTAATTCGCAACCGCCTTATCAAAATAATATAGCCTATGTCACTCTCACGATTTTTACAAATCTAACGACACCTCATACGTCAAAATCCATCAAGCCGTTTAGGCTGTAGGCCGTGCCAAAGAAATATACATACAAACATACAAACATACATACATACATACATACATACATACATACATACATACATACGCTCGAAAAACATAACCCTCCTTCTGGCGCAGTCGGGTAAAAACCAACAGCTTATCAATTTCACCCAGTTATTTTATGACCTACAATAAGTTACTAGGCCAACATTTTATCAAAGTGTTCTGAGTCCCAGTCACTCCCTTCACCGTCTCCCCTCACTCAACTACGTGCTTTCGAACTGTTCTCTGGGTACCGTAATGATGACGTTTTTTCCCATTCTTTGTTATTGGAACGGGGTTGGCATGTGCTGTCAGAGAGGGGTTCTGAAAGAATTGAAATTGCGAATATTCAGACATTCATATAAACATTACAGAATGAGATGTCATGGGTTGAATGATCACCCATATTATTCAACATGACTGTAAGTATTACTACATTATAATTTTACATGCTTTAATGCAGTGTTGTGGTCAGATTTAAAAATTTACCGTCTATCTAAACAACTTTACAATGGTAGCAAAGCCTGAAATCTCGAAAACAGAAATTAGCTGATCCCTACAAAATGCTGTAATACTGCTACACCATACACAGCTATTCCATACTTACTCCTCTCAAAATGTATGGAATAGCAAAAAAAAATCTCAATTCGGCGATATTAACCTTTGAAGTTTAATTGCAATTAGTATTATTTTATTACAAACCGTTCTTCTTATCGTGGGCGGAACCCTGGTGTCAGAGTTTTTTCAGACCGCCTTACGGCCTCTGACGCGGTTTTTATGTAACGACTACTACCACCAGAGATAGGTAGCCGGGACCAACGGCTTAACGTGCCATTCGAAGCACGAAATCATCTTTATTTTCAGACAATCAGGTGATTCAGCCTGCAATGTCATAACCAACTAGAGAAAAACGCACAGTGATATCACTAGGTGTCCTCCGTGGGAATCGAACCCACGACCTCCGCGTCAAGAGCCCAATGCTCTTAACCATTAGATCACGGAGGCAGGTACTGAGCTGTATAAACTGTTTTCAGGTTGGATTTATATTTGGTTAACACGTTGTATTAGCATATGCTCACGACTATATTCCCGAGGGGGTAGTCAGAGATATTCTGAAACTTCAGAACATCCACGTTTCACTAGTAGTACCGAAACTCTGTTCAGTGTGACGGGGAGTGAGCCCGTCGCCACTTGTAATGGACAGTAGGTACGATACATGCCTCGAAATTGAAGCATGCAGGTTTCCTCACGATGTTTTCCTTCACCGAAAAGCCAGTGGTGTTACAAATCGTACACGTAATCGTTACGTTGTATTAGTTGCTGATAATTAGTATTATTATTATCATCGTCAACCTAAACTCTATCCTCGGCTTTTCTTATAGTTGTCGGGGTCTTAAACTACCAGTTCCAGCTACAGTGCCAATTCGTGGTCTCCATTCGATGATGAGGAATGTGGCTTTTAAATTAAATAAATCACCATTTCTTTCGTCATTCCAACTAAAATATAACAAAATACTTATTTTTGTTTTTATATTGTCCTTTTTATTTCTTACGTGTAGCAACCCTAACTGAGACGCACTTATATTGCCTCAGCCACAACTTTAAGCTTTTTTTTAAACTTTTTTTATCTTCCTCCCTTTCTTGTTTCTTACAACGCTGTTGTTTTTAAAGTTCACTATCGGATGGCAAACAAGATTTCTGTTGAGGTATTAATGGAGGAAGCGTAGTAATCTCTAGGTGAATATACTTTATGAAGCCTTATCACGTTTGTTAATGCTTTTCCGATAAAAAAATCGCATTAGAGAGCCGCAAACCGCTTCTAGAAAAATTGGTTTGAGGTATCTTTGTCGTGGCACTCAATTTTCTACAGATTAAAAATAAATGTTTTTTTAACCTGTATGTAATATGTGTCATCATCATCATCACCCGTAGCCCGAATCCATCCACAGCTGTGTGAGGAAATACAGGATGTAAGGAAAAGTATCATTATCTTTTAAAACACATAGTCTACACATCAAACTGAACAACTTTAACTATGGGAGCAAACCTGTCGGAACAAAAAAATCAGCTGTCTCATACATTTGAGTCGTGTAGGCTGCGTGTACGCATTGCATTGCATTTATGAAACAGCTGAAATTTTTTTTGGCGCTGACAAGTTTGCTCCCATAGCAAAATTTGTTCAGTTTGATGGGTAGAGTCTGTGGTTTTAAGGTTTATTATACTTTTCCTTACACCCTGTATAGGCCTCTATTTGTTTTTGATAAATGTGTGTTCGGGATTTAATTAAAAACGACGTGAACGGTTTTAATTATTCTTTCACATGCGCAGGGTGTAATAAAATACGGTGACTGAGATCATCAAACAAAATACCGTTCACTATAGTGCTAAAATTGAGTTTTTTTTTTCAAACTCTGTTTTTTACAAAACTGCAGCACATACTCGACTCAAATATCCCATACATTAGAAGCGAGTAATATTATCTATAGCTACTGCAGTTTTGTATGAGACAGAAGACTTTTTAAAAGTTTTTTTAATCGATGTCTCCACAGTGAAAGTTGTTCTTTTTCATGTTTAAAAAAATGAGAATGTCACATTGTAGTCATTGCCAGCCCGGTAGCACAGTCGGTAGTGAACCTGCCTGCTGTGCCGAGGGCCGCGGGTTCGAATCCCGTAAGGGACAAATATTTGTATGATGAATATGAATATTTGTACCCGAGTCATGGATGTTTGTATCTATATATGTATTCTATATCGTTGTCTAGTCATCGTAATACAAGTCCAGGCTAGATTCTGGTACTTTAAATGTGGCTAGATAATTTGTGTGACATTGTCCAAGATAAAAAAAAAAAAAAAAAAATTGCTCATGTTTAGTTAATCGGGTCACTGCGGAATATTTTTTATAATGTTTGTAGTTATTATCTTTAAAACCGTAAAAACTTGCAACTTTCGTCGGTTTAAACGATAGTAGCTATATAATAATCCGTAATGTTACGATAAAATTGAAAGCCAATCAGGACTACAATGTGACATTCTTGTTTAAGTATTTAGAAATTTTGTTTAATTCTATAGAAATAAAAAAAACTATTGAGGGCAGCACGATAGGCTCGGTAGGCTGTTAATTTCAAAAGAAAAATAAATAAATATTTTGAAATAGAAATATGTTTATTCGCATGAAATTTTTCACTAATATGTTAACCCAGTAAAATTAAGCTGAAATATACCAATCAGGAGAAGTAATTTCCGGAGTTCTGAAACTTTTTTTAAACGTTCCTTTGGTACGTAATATTGAAGAAAAAAAAAGTCCTGGTGAGAGGGGGGGGGGGTGAGCTCGAGGAAGGGGGGGGGGGGGGGCTCTAAAGGTGACTTTTTTCAGTTTTTCGCTTATTTCTTGAAATCTGAAAGTCGTATCGAAATATTTTGTATGAACAAATTAAACCTAACAAAATTTCCTACAAAACAAGTGGTATGCATTTTTGTCATAGGACTTAACCTTTGAGGGCTACGGGGCCGAGAAAGTAACGGAATTTCAAAAATTATGATATTTGTATGGCGACCCTCATGAAAGTTAAAGATAAAAACAAAATGATTTCATATTCTTAATCAGCAGCCCCGAAAACCCCCAGATACAAATTTTCAGTCGGTTCGGGGAACCCTTAAAAGCTGCATTGGCGTTTGAAATTTCCATTAGAGCCATCTTGGATATCGCAATTTTGGATTTTTTTCACCGGCAACCAAATCTGACCAGGGTCCTCTATGACAATTGTTCAAGGTCCATAACCCTATCTGTCATAGTTTCCGCGGGCTGTTGACCTCATCCATCAGGAGTCGACCTTCTGAGGAAGTCGAAATATTATTTTTATCGCCAGGGCATCCTTATGATGATCCCTAAAATAATTTTACTATGCGTTGAATGGGGGAAACCCGGTGAACAATTATACGGGTATTTATTTAATATCTATGTGGGGGGGGGGGGGGGAGGTGGGGGTCAACCAGATACCTCCAACTGATCTCCGGGTTCCCCTTACGGTACAAGGATGACATTTGGGGATCATCATATGGATGCCTTGGTGATACAGGAAAAATTTGACTTCCTCGGAAGGTCGACTCCTGATGGATGAGGTCAACGGCCCGCGGAAACTATGACAGATAGGGTTATAGACCTCGAACAAATGTCATAGAGGACCCTGGTCAGATTTGGTTGCCGGTGAAAAAAATCCAAAATTGCGATATCCAAGATGGCTCCAATGGAAATTTCAAACGCCAATGCAGCCTTTAAGGGTTCCCTGAACCGACGGAAAATTTGTATCTGGGGGTTTTCGGGGCTGCTGATTAAGAATATGAAATTATTTTGTTTTTATCTTTAACTTTCATGAGGGTCGCCATACAAATATCATAATTTTTGAAATTCCGTTACTTTCTCGGCCCCGTAGCCCTCAAAGGTTAAGTCCTATGACAAAAATGCATACCACTTGTTTTGTAGGAAATTTTGTTAGGTTTAATTTGTCCATACAAAATATTTCGATACGACTTTCAGATTTCAAGAAATAAGCGAAAAACTGAAAAAAGTCACCTTTAGAGCCCCCCCCTTCCTCGAGCTCACCCCCCCCCTCACCAGGACTTTTTTTTTTCTTCAATATTACGTACCAAAGGAACGTTTAAAAAAAGTTCCAAAACTCCGGAAATTATTTCTTCTGATTTATCTAATTTTACTGGGTTATAATATTCGTTTGGACACACTTATCGATTCACATTTACAGGGTGTAACAAAACACCCTAATAATACTTAAGGAGGTGCTTCAGACCATCAAACTGAACAACTTTCACTATAGAGACAACTGCGAAATCTCAAAATAAAAAACATCTGTCCCATACATTTGAGTCGAGTCGGTGCAGCAGTTTTGTATGGGACAGCTGATTTTTATTTTGAGATTCCGAAGTTGTCTTCATAGTGGAAGCTGTTCAGTTGGATGGTCTGAAGCACCCCCTTAAGTATTACTAGGGTGTTTTGTTACACCCTGTATATCAATGCCCGACAGCTTGTATCGCGTGCGATACGTGGCGCCGTATGTATTTATCGCAGCTGTCAAAAGTGAATGATGTTGCACTGGTCGGATTCCCTTCCCACTTAAAAAAAAACAGTTGCAGCCAGAGTTATATATTTTTGTGTGTAGATTTGACAACTACTCAAGCCTTACATTGAGTTACGTAGAAATTACAGCGCCCTGAGCGATGTGGTCGCCACTATCGGACCAGGAAATGGGATTGGTTTGGGCACAACGCCAGAACGCATACAAACGAGCATTAAAATCGCAGACTAAAGTAATAATTACACGTGTGTAAGAGAATAGGTTTGATTTTCCTTTTGTGAACATTCAATTTTGTCAGTATACGACTACAGTATATATTTTTAAAATATTTTTGCCCATGACATCGCCCGCAGCGGTTCCAATGACATCTGGCCCTGTACCTGGACTTTCGATGTTCGATATATCGCCACTGTTTCGGTCCGAACTTCATTGTAATAGAGTTGACATTGGAACGGAAACGTTCATGCAATTGCGGAGTTCAAATGTGAGGGTAGAGGCCCTGAGCGATTCCCGACATCGTAGCAAGATAAATAATTATAGGAACCAATTTTTAAGTCACATCATAAGCTTTTAGATCTAAAAGCTTTCACCATTATGGGTCCAATCGTTTTTGCGTGAAGCCCGATCAACAAAAAGACAGACATAATAAAATAATCTGTGATTTGGCATCAGGTACACCTAAACTACAGTATATGAAAGAGTGTGTTATGAGCACAATACCTAAAATTCAAGATGCCACTGCTGCAATATACCTATAACACCAATTGACTAAGAAGCAGATGGCCTAATCGTCAATGCCTAAACTTTTTAATTGCCTAGATATTATGTCGTCTACAAATTGAAATGCCTAACACCATAGAGAAAATAACGCGCTCCCCTGGGGTAGAGATGTTGTATCGAACTGTGCACAGATACTCAACTGCGCCTGACGTCATATCATATACATCTAGCGGGAAGTAGCGTATTTAAATGTTAACCCTCCCCTCACCCGTTTTTCACCCCCTTTGTTGGCGACAACATTTTCTATAGAAACAAGCCGATATGCCATCTCTTCTTACTCTATGCCTAACACAGCACTATAAGAGTACCTATAAGAGTATCTATTACTGTAGCTATTACTGCATACAACAGTATGGATACTCCCTGCCTCCCACCAACTTTTTAACTCACCCCGTCTATTGCCCTCTGATTACCTCCTAAATACTATAATAGCAACCTATTATTTCAAATATTATTGATTTTGAACATGTTACAGCCATGTTGTGCTATTCCCCACTTCCCCGGTTTGGAAGGGTGCGGGTTCAAGTCCCGCCCGAGACTGAATTTTTCAATCTTTAATTTGAACCTATTATTTGTCAAATATCCTACGTGTACATTCACTTCTGGTTACAGTTTTATAATGGTATAGAAAAGGACTGCGCTAATGGTGGTGGATGGGGAGCTGAGAGGGTTTGAACGCTTTCATATTCAGGGCGTATATTGAATAGCTGAGGGGCTAGGGAGTCATGAGAGATTACCGAACAAGTATCTGAGATGTTTCAGATAGGGCCCCGTGCACAGCGCTCGTCAGATTTAGTGAAAGTCCACAATTTGTCAGTCAGATTTGCATTTAAATGTCATTACGCGTCAAGCCTCATACGATGGCATGAAAATTACTGGCGCTGGACATCAGTTTTTTAGGGTTCCGACGTCATAAAGGAACCCTTATAGTTTCGCCATGTACGTCCGTCTGTCTGTCCGTCTGTCCGCGGCTTAGCTCAGAGACACTTAATACTAGACAGCTGTAATTTGGCATATGTATACATATTCATCACGCCGACAAACTGGTAAAATAAAATGTTAAGAAATATTTTTTTTTAGGGTAACTCCCCTACACCATGAAGTGGGGATGAATTTTTTTTTCTCGTCTATCCCATGTTGTGGGGTATCGTTGGACAGGTCTTTTAAAAATATTGTGGGTTTGTGAAAACTATTTTTCGATTTAGGGATCCTTTAGCGAAATATTAAGCTTTAAAGCGAAAATTTTGGTTAGAGTCAAGTGTCCCCCCCCCTCTCCCAGCTAAACGGTTGTAGTTGGAGATGTGGAAAAATTCACGGCAATAGCATATATAACGGAAAACTATTAATTTAAAGGATTACTAATTTAAAAGGAAAACTATCACCGCTAAGTAGGCTTTACAAGTTTACGAGAAATAGTCGACCAAATAATAAAATGTTCTTTTTAAACTTTATTAGCCGTTAAACCGTAGTATAAAACAAAAAGCCTCCTTCTAAGTCCATATTATATTGTAACGGGCAACTACGGAACCCTACCTTGCGCGTGTTCCGACACGCACTTGGCCAGTTATTTTTAAATTTCCTTTGTATGAAATTTATCTGAAAACGCCCACCTCTGCACGGGGCTCCTATCTGAAACATCTCAGATACTTTTTCGGCAATCTCTCATGACCCCCTAGCCCCTCAGCTATTCAATTTACGCCCTGAATATGAAAGCGATCAAACTCTTTCAGCTCCCCACCACTAGTGAATGTTGAAGAAATAAATTACTCTACCTAACCTCAATTTGTGAGGTGTGAATAGTCTATGCATTATTATAATATACTGTAATAAATTGTGCTTTTCATAGCAAGGATTTTGTTGATAATAAAGCGAATGCGTAACACAATGAAAAAATACTGAAATTAATCGAATACTGGTTCAATACTGTCACGTAAAATTCGTTCCAATTTCCATACGGACGCTCTCTTCGTCCGTGATTTTATTTTCAGTGATTTAATGAACTGGGTTCATCAGTTCCTCTTTGTTTGACGTAGGTATAGACAAGACAGCATCGAACAATATCAGTTTCTACCTACCTGGCAGATTTTGTATAACTTCCTACTAGTGTCAATTTAACCTTATAAAGGGTTGAAAAAAATTTGGGAAGCACGGATCAATTATGTTACTCTAAATATATATAAGTATTTTTTTTAAGTAAGGGAATTAAGCTTCAATGCAAAAATATTTAAAAGAAAAGCTTATCTGAACCAAGAATCGCGCCAACAGCAATCCAAAAAGGTCTTCCGTGTTATTTTTATCCTTGATGACATAATTTGCTATTTTTATAAATAATAAAATTAATAAATTATGTATCTTCAATATTTAAGATACTTTCCTTCCGCATCAGATTTTTTTTTTTGTAAATATGATCTTTAGTGACTATGTGATTATATTGTGCTACAAAACAATTTGAAAGTCACAAAAGTTAGATTAAATTTAACAAAAAAGATTTTTTTTTCTGGTGATTGCTCATTTCTCCATCCTGTAAAATGCATGGAGAAATGAGCAATCACCTGAAAATGTATTAATATTAATGCACAATCAAAACGCTCAAATAAATAAAAAATAAACCTTCATAAGAAATCATCGCATCCAAAATCTATAATGTTAGTAAACTCAGGGTCTGATCCTCTTTACATCAATAAGAAATAACGAAATTTCAGAACAAATTTCACAGATTGAATCAATCAGAAAATTTCTGAGCCCGAAATTGTCTCAATTCCTTCAGAAGCCATCTATCCGAATGCTTTGGAAACAAGTCGGTAATTTGCTAACAATCTCGTGCTCCGACGTTTTATGACAAGGGGCTTACAGTGAGTGAGACGTTTAAACGGAATTGCTTCCATATATCATGCGCATTAGGGGCACCGTACATCGATTCAATTACCCATATATCTTCGTAAAGTTAAGGCTTGGAAAAGAGCGGTTGGTTTACGCGGAAGCGGTAGCGGACTAAATAGATGGTTGCTTTTTAGGTTTTTGTACCCAAAGGGTGAAAACGGGACCCTATTACAAAGCCTACGTTGTCCTGCGTACGTCCGTCCGTCCGTCCGTCCGTCTGTCCCACCTATTTAGGGCTATAACTTTTGAACCGTAATAGCTAGATAGTTGAAATTCAGATTATGCGTTATTACGGCGGATTTTTTAACAAATAATAAAAATGGCAGAAAGTTAAAAATTAAGGCGGGTTCTCAACAAGAAACTAGTTTTTATCAACGTTTTTTCTTCACGCTCTATCGTAAAAACGGTAATACATACAAGCGTCAAACTTAGTGTGATTATAGAGCAAACTCTACAGAATAACAAAAAATACTAAAAACCGGCCAAGTTTGAGTCGGTCTTGCGCTAAAGGTCCCGGACTAGAAAAGTTTTTTTTCTAGGTTAATAATGTTGTGTTCTGTGGTGGTATGGTACGGAACCCTCGGTGCGCGAGTAGCCCGACTCGCACTTGACCGATTTTATTAGATCATGTTGTCGCTGATAATTCTTGAAAAAAAGTTTTTAAGTTTTTTTATATTCATTTTTAATTTGTTTGTTGTTGTTGACATTTTTTCTATTCTTAAAATAGTCAATAGACTATTTTTAACTTTAAGGTTATATTGTTTTGACATTATTTTATTTGACATTACTATTTTATTTTAATTTTATTGTACAATATACAATATGACGATCATATTATGAATGGACATTTTATGTAAAATATTTATGTAATACTGTGACATGTTATAATATGAAATAAATGAATCTAATCTAATCTAATCTAATGATCAGAATATTTTTTTTTTTAAATTCATTTTAGGAAAACTTACGGACTAATTAAGTAGAGTATCAAAATTTTTTTAAAACAACATTACCAAATAAAAGTTTCCACAACATAATCTATCATAAAACTAATGAACAATATTATTCCCTTTAGAAATGATCTGAAACTTTGCAAAAGCTATCGACAAATGGGATGTTATAAGATTAACTTTCAACCGATTTAAGCTGCCTGTCCACTGATGCGAGATGGCTGTGTAGCTGTGTAAATATTAACCAATCAGGAGCTCGGTCGAGATCGGTCTTGCTCCTGATTGGTTAATATTTACACAGCTACACAGCTCGCCCAGCCAGCTCGTATCAGTGGACAGGCAGCTTTAGGCTGTAGTCATTTATGCAGTGAGGCGGCCGCGGCTCAATTATCATATTTTCATGAGACTGATGCAAAAATGCTCTCGAAATATCCAAGGAAATTCGAACAAGGTTGATATTGATATAGCACCGCTTGATATATTATAATTCAAGTTAAAAACCCTTGATTTGACTACAATTTAACTGGTGAAGTGCCAAAAAAAAAATCCCTAAAGTTGTATGTTGAGATCCGATCGTATGCGACTAGCGTTGAAAAGTACTGTTCATGGCTTGCTGCCAATGTTACGCTTTGTAGTTTCAAAATACCAATAAGTTCCAGTTTACGCAAGCATGCATATTCATAGAGGATTTGTTGGATAATAAATGTCTGCTGTCTGCAAATCTTTCTCTATTTCTACAATATTTCTTATTATTTTCTTAGAAACCTAATTTAATAAAACTGTTCATTGTTCGTCTCAATTTTTAAATTGTCGACATCAATCTCGGCACATTGCCCCCATGTATGTACCATACATATTTCTATCATGAGTACATAGGTATGTACATAATACCTACGACGTCATTTGTATTAAGAGTCCTTTTACCGTTCAATGGCGCCTTCGTAACAATATTAAAGATTTATCAATAATCCATTTCCAATTTTAGTTTTATGGCTGCAACATTATTTACGGTAATTCTGCCAAAACGTGAGGAAAACACAAGGATTTTTTTTTAAAAGTAATTTAACAAAATTTTTGACGATGTGTTCCGTTGGATATCTGAAAAAGAGAGAGGATTTTTCAATAATAAAAACACTAAAAGCTGTTTATATAGAATACTTTAAAAGATTTTATTTTGTCTTCGTGGGCCGAAAAAAAAAAACCGTGTTCTAAACGTCACACTTTTAAGAATATCGAAAGGAAACGCCATAACACAAAATAGAATAGAAGAATATCGAAATGAATGTAAAAGTAGTTGTTGTTTTTTGCAAGCTTGTATGTTAAGACCTATAAAAGTGTTATACAGGGTCCTTCTTAATATAATGCTGACAGTTTTTTTAGGGGATGACCAGACTATCATAACATTGTACAAATTGCTAAACCTTATCATCAAAATTGTAATGAGTATTTGTACAGACTGAGAAATTATACCAACTGCTCGTAATTCATTAAACTGATCAACTTTCTATATGGAACCAATATCGAAATCGCTAAAAAAAGCTATCCCATACCTATATACGGCTCGAGTAGGATTGCAGTTTTGTATGGAACAGCTGATTATTTATTCGCGATTTGGATGTTGGTGTCATAGAGAAAGTTATTAGAATGTTTAAAGGTCTGACCATCATCTTAAAAAAATGTCAGGGTTTTAAGAAGGACCCTGTACAAAAATAGTTTTACGGCTAAAAGGACTTTTATGGTTACTAAATTGACGATAGTATTAAACGTCAAACATTTTATTAAATACCTTGTACCTTATTGAAAATTGTATACGAGTGAGTATTTATTCACGCTGGTTCCATAGCCCGATAATATTACAAGAACGGAGTACGAAGAGGAGGTATGAACAAGGTACGCAGGGAGGTAACGCTAAAGGAGTTTTGAACGACTTTTTATTTCTTTCCAATATTTCCTCCATACTTCATATTACTTTACCGGCCTTTGTCTCTTCCGTATCGGGTATCGGACATTTTTATCTGTGAGCGCCAGTTTTTGTCGTCAACAGCCGTTTGGTTTCTCTATTTATTACTTCGGTTTTGTTTCTGATGCAGACATTTGGTTTTCTTTTGAAAAAGTGTTCTATTCGTGAATATTTTACTTTGTGTACAAAACTGTGAGGAAAACTAAATTTTAACAGTAGTTTCATATAATTTAATTTAAACAAATACCATGTCGGAGTCCTCGTACCACTAGTATTAGTAGTTTCACATAGGTAGAGCTCCACGCACTTTCAGCGCACTTAGACCTCCGCGCACTTAAAACTCTGCGCACTTAATAGTTCCAAGTACTTAGAATTCAGCGCACTTAGACCTCCGCGCACTTAGAGTTCCGCGCATTTAGAGTTCCGCACACTTTGAGTTCCGCGCACTTTGAGTTCCGCGCACTTTGAGTTTCGCGCACATAGACCTTCGCGCATTTAAAGCTCCGCTCACTTAAAGATACGCGCTCTTAGAGCTCTGCGAATTTAGAGCTCTGCGAATTTAGAGCTCCAACGCACTTACTGCTACAACTATGTACTACATAGTTGCAGCAGTTTCTGATCATCGTGAAAGGATAATGAGTTCATGCATGTCAATTCTTGACATTTTAAGGTCTTCAGCAACTTCCTAGAACCATCATGAGCCTGGTACCACCACAACATCATTCTAAGGCCATTTTATGCAACAACCCTGTATAAGGCTGCCTGTCCATTGACGCGAGCTAGCGAGCGGAGTAGCGAGGCAATACTAACGAATCAGGATTGCATAAAATCTCGGCTGACACTCGGCCGAGCTCCTGATTGGTTAATAATTCCTCGTTACTCCGCTCCGCCAGCTCGCTCCGCGTCAATCACCCGGACAGTCACCCTTAGACTTCTTAGAATATTTTGCCTTTTCAGTTAATTCAATTAAACAAAATTTATGCCATCTAGGATATTCTGTTAAAGCCATAAAGCAGTTAACTACATTTAGATCTGTCTAAATTGCTTACCCTCAAATCATCGTAAAAAGAAAAATTCAATTACCGAGTCTCACGAATTCAGGAATGTGAGAAATTAGGACGAATCATTCAATTCATTGCCCCGAGGTCCTTAAATTAGCAGTCTTTACTGTACAGGCACGTTGCCAGGAAGTTTAGATGGGGTCTGACCCAGGGTAACATTTTTGGCATGATTCTCTGTCATTAATCACAGAAAAGTTTTGATGTTTTATTTTTACGAGCGACAATTTGAGAGTGCATAGTGAATGTAGAGATGTTATTGTGTGTAGCTATTAAAAATTTCTTAAAATTTAAAACGAGAGCTATAAAAAACCGGTAAAGTGCGAGTTGGATTCGCGCACCGAGGGCTCCGTACCAACTCATTTACAAAAACAGTTGACTCCTGGATTCTTAGCGCGAGCCCGAAATACATAATGGCCGGTTTTTATTATTTTTTGTTTAACTTCTTTTTGTTTATAGAGTATGCACTAGGTATAATCACACCAAGTTGGACGCTTGTATATATCCTGCCTTTTTACGACAGAGCAAACAAAAAAAATATTTAAAAAACAGGTTTTTTGTAGGTAATTATTTTTTATTATTATTAATTTGTTATTATTTTTTGTTAGCAAATCCAAAGTAATAACACATATTCCGTGAAAAATTCAACTCCTCTACATATTTCGGTACGCTTTGGGTACGGAATCCTTTGACTACGTAAAAAGTATCATGAATAAAAAACATTTGAAAAATCTTTGACTTTTTCTCTATTTTTTTTATTATTATCTTAAAATTTCCAGACTCTCGAGACATCTATTATAGTTTTATAGTAACAGAAACTTCCAGACAACAAGACAACATTAAATTCCAAGCTAAAGAAATGTTCAGTCCATAGGGACTCGGCAACCTTACTGCGTCCCTGCCATTGCAATATTAAGTTTATTACGAATCCTTCCTACCATGTCCTACAATAAAATTCCAATTAAATTTTACGACAGAACTCGACTCTCTCATTCATGAGAAAGTCATTTATTCGTATATTTTAAATTTTAGCGAGAGTTTAAAGAGATTTTGGACTAAACGACTTTATATTCAAGGCTATTAAACGTCATTAAGCGTTCTCACTAAAACCATTTCACTCTCAGAAGAATTTTCGAACTGCGTGGGTATTAATTCAAGTATTATCTACCTTAGACAATTTAATAGGGACTCGCCTTGCGGTAGCATTTCCTGCCTCTGCCACGGTATTAGATCAATTACAGCAGGGCCTCGATGATCCGAACACCGAAAATTTATACCCTGTTCGGATGCACGAAGCGTTCGGATTGCACTGCGGGACAGAAACTGTGAGAAATGGCGGTTGCGCAGGGGTAAGGGGGGTCGTTCGGATTATACAGGGTGAAATTGATATCATTGGCATCCTTTCAAACTAAGAGTCTACCCATCAAACTGAACAACTTTCACTATGGGAGCAAACCAATCGGAGCAACTAAAAAATCTGCTGTCCCATACTAAACTGCAATGCCTACTCGACTCAAATGTATGCAACAGCTGATTTTTTTTTTGCTTTGATCGGTTTGCTCCCATAGCAAAAGTTCTTCAGTTTGATGGGTAGACTCTTAGTTTAAAAGGATGCCAATGATATCAATTTCACCCTGTAGAGGCGTTCAGATGAGCTGGGGTACGGATTATCAAAGCCGTGCTGTAATCTTGCGCATTTACACCTTTTATACCTTATCACTAAACGAGACAGCCTATAATAGCGAAACAATAATTTTGAACTTAGAACGTTTGGGGTTCACACGAGACTACTTTTCATGATTTTTAACATTCAAAATTAGAATCTAAACTTATGGGGAATAAAATCCAATGTTGCCGATTTCATGTTACCTCGCCCCCAGCAAAAAGTGGCAGAAATGTTTCTTAGTAGAATGACACGCGTAACTCGTCCCTATTAAATTGTCTAAGGTAGCTACGAATAGGTACCTACTCAATGAGACTTCGGGTTCGAATCCACTTGGATGGTATGCCGTATCAATTAGTTTTTTAACTTAAATGATGATACTCTTAAATTATGAAGGAAATCAGAGTGAATGAACCTGCATAGGCTGAAGAAGAAATTTTCATGCGTATGGGAAGTCTACCTGTACGCATTGAGCTCGCGTGGTTGACTAACACCCGTGAACCCTACCTGAGGGTAGGCTGATGATGATGATTGTAAGGTTTGTACAACCCGGGCGAATTAACTTGACACCTGGCTCGAACACCGTTGGTGTAAACAATAACAAATAACAGCAAAAGAATAACTCGAAAATTCTAAAGCGTTTTATTTATTCTTTAACTAGTGACCCGACCCGGCTTCGCACGGGTGCAATGCTGATGCACATAAACCGTCCTCTTGAATCACTCTATCTATTAAAAAAAAAACTGCAGCAAAATCCGTTGTGTAGTTTTAAAGATCTAAGCATACATAGGGACAGACAGACAGCGGGAAGCGACTTTGTTTTATATATACTATAATGTAGTGATAGTGATGATGATGACGTACCAGAATTTAGTCTATTAGACTTGTATCACAGAGTAGAAGAGTGTATAGTACTTGTATTATCGTGACTAGATAGGTTTAATTAATACCAAATGAAAATTTTACAAGCATAAACATGTAAATTCGGTTTCTGTGAATATAATGCGAATCGAAAGTGAAATCGTAGATAATTTTGTGAAATATACGAATACTATTTAATTAAATTATTCACGATTTCACGTTAGACTCACAATTATAGACAGTGCTCGTGTTTTTTCCCACAAATAAGCTCCTGAAAACAGCTTGAAAACGGTTTCAATAGACAACTCAAATCAGTTCTTCTTCTACTACTTTAAGGTATAATAACTATTGATCGGTAACTATTGTGCGATTCGCGGCATTTTCAGGGTTGGTTGGTAATAAGCGAGTTTTTTGTGGCCTTGAGTTTTTATTATTATTCTTACAGGTCATGTTCTAATCGGTCTTCCATTTCAATTATGTTATGAAATTATCAATATGATACATAGATACAGTAGAAACACGTCAAGTTCGACACCTTGATTTTCGTACTGTTCTTATGCCATTCGTATAAAAATATAGCACTTCAAATCTCAAGCTTGAAGTGGTCTTGACTGCACATGGCTGTGTGGGTTAGTTCCCTTTGCCTTTCACAAAAAGGAAAAATAAAACAATGTGAAACGTGAAAATAACTCTAATTTGGGGCCGTGTTAGAAAAAAACTAAAAGAAAACGAGATGATAACTTTTAATTCTTAACCAATGATATCTACACTAATATTATAAAGAGGAAAGATTTGTACCTATTTTTGTATGTTTGTATGTTTGTAATGAATAGGCTCAAAAAGTACTGGGCCGATTTAAAAAATTCTTTCACCATTAGAGAGCTGCATTCACCCTGAGTAACATAGGCTATATTTATTGCTAGAAAAGATTAGACGTCCACCCGTGCGAAGCCGGGACGGGCCGCTATGTGTTATAATTGTCACCCCTAGAGTTTGCCACGAGTTGCACAATAGTTACCGATCACTAAAATAACTTTAAGGTCCAAACTATGTCCACTTTTTCTATCAAATGAGAAAATATTACTTAACAAAAACTAGATTGCTCAATTTTAAACGCTCACGATCGTAATTTTCCGGCCATGATAGTTATATACAAAGATATGAGCGTCTTGGGACCCGAACCGTGTATCTGAGATATTGCAGTAAGCTCCTTATGGCGTACTTCCAAAATAAACAGCTTTGTTGTGCCTATTGATATTATGTAGCGTAGAATATAACAAACAGAAAAAAATCGTATAATGGTGGATAAATAATGACGTTTGTCGACCCAATAGGGGATCGGACAGTCCGGGATAATTAGTCAAATTCTAAGGTCAAATTAGCAACTTTTAATCGAACGTCAAAGCTCGCGCGATGTATTAAAAATTGTACTTACTAAATACCCACAAGTGACGTCATGAACATTTAATTACTTTTTACAGTTCATCATAAATTAAAAATAGTATTCTAGCTTAAAAAAAGCTAAAAATGTGAGTATAGCGTTATTTTCAAATGTTTTTTTTACTAAGAAGATAAAACTAAAATACACTACTAGTTTTTAATTACTAACATAACTTTAAGGTTGTATTCAGACCATGAATCTAAACAACTTTCCCTAAGGAACATGGGTCGAAAAATGAGAAATTTTTTTGGACCTTCCATACAAAAGACCCGATCGGCCGATCGATTTTCTATGGGAGGTCCAAAAAATTTTCTCGTTTTTCGACCCATGTTTCTTTGGGAAAGTTGTTTAGAGTCATAGTCTGAATACACCCTTAAAGTTATGTTAATAATTAAAAACTGGTCGTGTATATTTTATTTAGTCCGCTCCCCTATTCAAAGTGAGGCTTCTCAATCTAGACGCGTTCTCTGGCGGGAAACCACCACATTTCCTGACCCGTTTATCCCTCTTATTGAAAGCTCCCAAAAATAGACTTCGAACCCAGGTCTTGCGGAGTTAAGACAACCTGTTCAAGTGGAGTTACATAGAGGGGTCGGACTTCACATGTTAATGCGGTGCTGCTCCTCAAACTATGGTCCATCAAGGGTCCGTCTTGTATCCTTCCCTTCCTGCCTGGATACCTGTACGCAAACTAAGCCTATGGACGCTGCCGGTAGTGTTGTCTTCAAGATTTTACAGAATTTAACAACACACCCTAATAATATGGGGTGCTTCAGAGCCAACATCGAAATCGCGAAAAAGCTGACAATTTTCATACAAAACTGTAGTAGGTAGCTACCCACTCGACTCAAATGTATGTATTAGGACAGCTGATTTTTGTTTCGCGATACAAGGGCTGCAGAACTTTATCATTGTGTCCAACACGCTCTTGGCTGGTTTTCGCAATAAAAACTAAGTATTTGAAACAGATTTGAAAGCGTTCTCTTACCGTATTTTCTTATTGTTTGAGTTCCCGTTATTTCGGCAGTGTTACAATTACTACAGCCATTATCACTGAAGGATCTAGCCCATGTCACAGTATATGAAAGAGTATACAGGGTGAAATTGATATCATTAGCATCCTTTTAAACTAAGAGTCTACCCATCAAACTAAACAACTTTCACTATGGGAGCAAACCGATCGGAGCAAAAACAAAATCTGCTGTTGCATACATTTGAGTCGAGTAGGCATTGCAGTTTAGTATGGGACAGCTGATTTTTTAGTTGCTCCGATCGGTTTGCTCCCATAGTAAAAGTTGTTTAGTTTGATGGGTAGACTCTTAGTTTAAAAGGATGCCAATGATATCAATTTCACCCTGTATATTCTTCTTCTTCTTATCGTGTGGGCAGAGCCCTGGTGTCAGAGTTTTTTCAGACCGCCTTACGGCCTCTGACGTGGTTTTTATGTAACGACTACTACCACCAGAGATAGTAGCCGGGACCAACGGCTTAACGTGCCATCCGAAGCACGGAATCATTTTTCTTTTCGGACAATCAGGTGATTCAGCCTGCAATGTCCTAACCAACTGGGGAAAAACGCACAAAGTGACATATCACTAGGTGTCCCCCGTGGGAATCGAACCCACGACCTCCGTATCGAGAGCCAATGCTCTTAACCATTAGACCACGGAGGCTAGTATATATTACTAGGTACATACCCAAGTGAAGGAAACGGTTGATCTCGTGTCGTATTAAGAGGGCTATTACAAGCGCAGTTGCGCCCTCGTCACAATAATAAAGATTTCTCAATAAAGAAGGCCTAAATTAAAAAAGTGCTCAATAGATAAACTGCAAAAGCCTTCAAACCATTGTTATACAATACTTTAATAGGTTCTTAACATTCCACTTTTAGATAATTTCGAATAAAAACCAAAGCGGCCGTTTTTTCCTTTTTTCAAAATTTGTATGTTTAGACCTAAGTATTCTATGAAAATAGTTTGAAGGCTTTTGTAGTTTATATGTTGAGCACTTTTTTAATTTAGGCTTTCCTTATTGACAAATCTTTATTATTGTGACGAGGGCGCCACTGCGCTTGTAATAGCCCAAGAGACTAGCGGAAAAGAGACTGGATTGGCGAATACAAGAGCGTGATGATTATCGCGGAGTGACTTTTTCAATAACATTTAATCTTTTTACAAACAATTCCATCAACGAAATAAAAATCAATTTTCATTTTCATAGACTCTCCTAGTTTCGGCAGCGCGATATTATCATGTTACGTTCAGTTTGTTTCAGATTTATGGGCGACGCGTGACCCTGTTCAGTATTCGGTTGGTTGAACGATAATATTCTATGAAAATCTAGTAAACGGGTAGTGCATTTTTGCAAAAAGTTTTGATAGAGTTTTTTGAAACTACGTTTGCTTTGTCGGTGAAGTCTGCTAGTGAAGTCAATTTAGTTGCACAAGATTTTTTAGGAATCGCTTTTTTTTTGTAATAACCCGTTCCGGTGGAAGCTTAAAAAAAAGATTTGAAGTTTAATAAGTGTGCTTCAAGCTCCTATTTTTAACCGACTTCAACAAAACAAAAAGGAGGAGGTTCTCAATTCAACCCGTATGTTTTTTGAAGTGAAAACTTCATTAGCGGCGTTGTGCACTTTTTTGGATGGGTACAAAATGTTAAACTCGCGTCAGGACCGTGACGTCACCCTGATCGAAAATTCGTAAAAGAAATTGGTAAGATGATGACGTAAGATCATGTGACATTCGTAAGACGTAAGATTAGTTTTCTCTTCTGCTGGCACTCCCGGAGTGCAACTCGTTGTTTTTTTTTATGTTTGTGACCTGTTTACTCGTTTATGAATAAATTATGTTGACTTTGAATTTGACTACTTAAAGTTAGTTCAATACATAATGCAAAATCTATAAATCTTCATATTATAATAAGCTCGCGGCGGCCTGTTCACCCATAAATGCTCAGCGAAGTTTGTACCAAACTGCCTCTCATTGCGTATTAAAATAAAAAATTTTTTTTTTTTTTTATGTCGGATTACTTGATCCATATTACATTTATATAGCCACATAAGCTTGCGGCAGCATTATCATGCGTAATCATCACCGGTACACCCTTACATGTGTAAGTACGATGCGTATAGGGAGGTACACACGGCGACACATCAAGCTATACAAATCCAACATAAGCTGGCCGCGCGTAGGTCGAGTAACGTATAACGTCGCGCGGCCAGCTTATGTTGGTTTTGTATAGCTGTGAGTACATACTCTACTTATCAACTGAACAACTTTCACTATGGGAGCAAACATAAACGCGCTATGGTGTGGGGTATCAATTGCAAGCTTATGAAAATACGAGACTAAAAAATATACTTTTAAATATTTTTATTAAATCTTTGTTTAACAAAATTTTCAATTAAATCTGAGAAATTGCTGTCCCCACCTCTATTTAAAAAAATATAACCGTATAAGATCTAAAAAAAATCATGAACATCAGAAATAACGTGTAGATGGCGGGAAAATTATCAAGGTGGCTCTAACTTGGATAGTTTTTTTTCTATATCCAAAAAACTAAAGAACTAACCAGTTAGACCAGTGTAAAATGATCTTCAGTTGCTATGTGACCACATAATAAGTAAGTGTCAATTTATAGTGGTTTCATCAATGACCCATGTTATACAACTACGGAACACTAATTGCCCGAGTCCCGACTCGTACTTGGCCGGTTTAATCTGGTAGGATATCTATTCCGTAGCCGCGCCGCAAACTTGTATGAACCTCTTTCTCAAGATAATCTCGGAAAAAGTGGAACAGGTTGGAGAATTTGTATATTTGGGATGTATGTTTACGAGAGATGGTAAGTGTGATGGAGACATAGAGAGACGAGTGAAAGCGGGAAATAGGATTAATGGAGCGACGCACACATTCATGAAAAGTCATAACGTTCATGAAAAGATGTGGATTGAAAGAGGATATAGTAACAAGGCTTGAAAAGGGAATGCTGAGATGGTTTGGTCATGTGGAAAGAATGAGTGATAGCAGAATGACGAATGAAATATATAAAGCAAGTGTGAATGGGACAGTCGAAAGGGGTCGCCCTAGATGTACGTATACGGACCAAATTGGTAGCGTACTTAAGAAGGGTCAAATCAAATGTACCCGAAAACGAGCGTGTATGAAACGACTTATGAGTGGGGAAGAGGCGAAAGAAGTGTGTCAGGATCGTAGCCGATGGCGATCTATTGTCTCTGCCTACCCCAATGGGACACAGGCGTGAGTATATGTATGTATGTATGTATGTATCTCTGTGGGTTTACTTTGGTCGTAAAACTAGCACAAAAACAACCGCCGTTTTCTTCCATACAAAGGCTCTAATAGCATTATGCATCAAACAAATTTAATGCTGGAACCTCTTTATTTTCTCATTTTACCATCAATATCTCTCTTTGCCCATAATGGGGTCGTTATTGATTTATTACAAGTATTCGCGAGGAATATCGAATAAGCCATTTGTCATCTTTTAACGTCTCGGAAGATATTTCGTTTCCTTTCAAAGGCTGGGATGGGTGGAATATCAGTTTTGGTATGAAATGAATTGTTTGCTTAGTCTGTAACATTAGCCCAGTTATTTTACGGAGTTTTGTTAGGAGGGGTAAGGAGTAATTATAAATTGGACTTTTGAACTGTAACCGGCACCATTTATTGACAAAAAGACTAAATGAAAATATATTACTACCAACAGATTGTACTTCGGTGAGTATGCCCAAGAGCTGCATGACCTAACCCCGCCCTCCCCTTTCTACTATCGGACTTCCAGACGCACCGCGGGATATCACCCCTTTCTGGTTGACATCCCACATATCCGCACCAAGCGCCATTCCGATTCTTTTATTATGTGCACAGCCAAGGAGTGGAATGCCCTGCCTGCGTCAGTGTTTCCGAGCGCTTACAACCCAAATTCCTTTAAAGTACGAGTGAATAGGCTTCTTCTGGTTAAGCTCGCTACATCTTCGACCCCATCTTCGTCCTGAGGACTGGATTGAGGTCAAGAGCAAACCCATTCTTAATAAAAAAAATATATTAAAATAAAATTCGCTACGCAACATAGAAATCGAAATTGTATCTCACAGAAGGCTTTTAAATTAATAACATTAATACCAATGCATTTTAATTAGATTTAATGATATAAATTATTTGCGAGCAATTAATACGCATTGAAATTTTAAAAAATGAGATATTTAATTGCTACTGTATTTTTCAAAGCCTTCTAAAGTAGGTATCTATGTATAATGGTAAAACCTTAAAAACTTGCAAATAAAATTTACCATTCGTTTTTTTAGAACGAGATATAAATGCTAATTTTAAAATTTGGGGCTGTTGCTAACGTGATATTTTTTTAATTTTGGTACATTTGAAGCTCAAATTGGCTCTTAAATACTATACCGAAAAAAAATGACAATAACTAATTAGTCCCGGCTCAAACCGTAAAATGACTGGGCTACATTGTATGATTCGTCTGCCAAATCAATGGCATGCCATGTTGAAGAGATTTTCCAACCACCATTAGGCGGTGTCCGAATTGGCCATCGCTCGCGCGATCATGCGAAATGCGATGCAGCTGGAATGCAATTCACTAAGCGTCACATCGTTGTCAAAAACATCGACGAGCTCACAAATGTCACATCCTTCTTGCATCCCACAGATCGTCGAAGTTTTTATATAAGTTTGACTCATGATTATAACCATTGCGAATACCAAATTGTCAGCAACGACGAACTTAAGGTTGTGACGATGTTTGCGCTAAGTGAATTGCATTGCTGCTCGTGGGCGCGCGAATTGTTCGCATGATACACAGTGTAAGACAGTAATCCATCTTTATACAATGGTACCAAACGCGGCATACGCCTCGTAGCACGCACACACTGACAATATCTCCGCGTCGTCCCGTCTGGCGCTGCCTTGACTGCCTGAGATATCGTCGTACGTACAGGCGAGCGCACATACAAGCTGCGATTTGTAGAATTGTATGAAGATGGATTACTGTCTTATACTGTGGCAAGAGCGTCATATGGACATTAAGGTCCGCCACACAGTATACGGAATTGCAATCCGGAATCCTGAATCAGGATTACGATTCCGTATGGAATTTTCCCCACTCCACAATTGCGTTCGGAATTGCGCAGCTGCCAAATCCTATGCAAAATTACAATCCTGATTCGGAATTCTGGATTGCAATTCCGTATGTGTGTGGCGGACCCAAATTAAGGTCCGTCACACACATACGGAATTGCAATCCGGAATCCTGATTCAGGATTCAGTATTGTCAACTATGGTTACAAAACATACTAGCGTGCTGTTTAAAAAATGCCTAAATAATGTATGAAACGCCAAATAAATGACAATAATTGCATTTTTAGGTATTTATTAAACGAAACAAACTATTTATATACATGATAATTACTATCATGTGATGAGTTCATGACGTTACGAATGTTACGATGATGATTCATTTGATGATCAAATTGTATTCCAATATTAATGAAACTATATCAAAAGACTATCGATAGTTTCAACATTAGACATAATCTGCATACAAAATAGCATGAACCATTATCACACAAGCTATTTTTGAGCTTAGGCGATTTCGCAACTATACCGCAACAACGTCGCAACTGCACCGTCACGATACGGTACCGTTCCATCAATGCCTATGCTCAAAAATATTTTTAATATATGCCACCTAAGACATCAAAAAATCACTAGATCTCGTGAAAAAGTATCAGAAAGCGGTAACACTCTATACGGAACATAATTCCGAATCAGGTTTATTCCGGATGTGTGTGGTGACCCTAATAAATAAGTGATCAGTATGTTTGAACGCATGAGTACTCAGATGATCGCATCGCGCGATCGCGCGAGCGATATCCAAGTTAGGACCCCGCATAGCCTGTACATTGAAGATATTTACAAAAAAAAAATTACGACATGGTTTTTACCTGTCCCTGATTCCAAATCACCAATTTTTGGATTTTTTGTCTGTTTGTTTGTTTGTTTGGGTGTTTGTTTGTTCGAGTATCACGCAAAAACTACTGAACCGATTTTGATGAAACTTTTTTGTTTGATAGCTTATCATCTGACTTAAAATCTGGTATATAATTTATGCGGACGAAGTTGCGGGTAAAAGCTCGTATAATATAATGTTCTAATGCCGCAAGATTATCGTTAGGATACCTATTTGTTGAACCAAATCATAAGCTTGTTGTAGCTTACAAATACTCTGGTTTCAAATAAACAAAGGATTCTTTATTCATTAAATTCAAAGATTTATCCGTACAAAGGCTTTTGTTTTAAAAGCCAGATTTTCGACGTTTTCGTTATTTTGGGCAGACGAAAACAAAAGAATAAACCGTCATTCATCTTTGAAAAACAACAAATTGAATATCTATACTGTAAATAAAAGGATTTTAAATTTTTTCTCATAATTACTTTCAGTTAACGAGGGCCCGGGGCCGGATGGCTTATCCGGTTTTTACTACCAACCGGATAAAATTCACGGTTGAAATCATCAACATTTATCGCGCCTAAAAAACTGCTGAATATTTTATAGTCGGCATGAATTCGGCCTCGCATACTAACTGTTTATTATACAAATATTTTTTATTACGAAAATGGTCAAGGATAATACATGTACTGACCTAAAAAGTGTATTCTCAGGTAAATAAAGTAAACTTATAATTTATTTATTTTTACCCGCGACTTCGTCCGCATAAATTATATACCAGATTTTAAGTCAGATGTTACGCTACCAAACAAAAAAAGTTTAATCAAAATCGGTTCAGTAGTTTTTGCGTGATACTCGAACAAACAAACACCCAAACAAACAAACAAACTAAATTCTTTTTTCAAAAATTTACAGTTTTATAATAGTCAAGAAATAATCAAGAAAAGATTCATGATAAACAATGTAAAATGAAATATAGCATATGCTCACGACTATGTTCTCCGAGGGGGTAGTCAGAGTTATTCTAAATCTTCAGAACAATAAAGTGGCGACTACTACTCGGTACTACTAGTACTACTACTAGTAGTACCGAAACTCTGTCCAGTGTGACGGGGAGTGAGCCCGTGCCACTTGTAATGGACAGTAGGTACAATACATGGCTTGAAATGGAACCATGCAGGTTTCCTCACTATGTTTTCCTTCACCGAAAATCCAGTGGTGTAACAAATCGTACATAAATTCGGAAAAACTCATTGGTACGAGTCGGCCTGGACGGGGATCGAACCATCGCCTCCTGCACGGCAGGCAAGGGTACTCGCCACTGGACCACCACGGCGTGTAAAGTGCAATATGTTGTAATTTATTCATGAAAAATTAATAATGAAGAAGCCTATAGGTACCCAGCAGTTGGGTTTAATGGGCTGTTGGTGATGATAATTGCATCAGATTGCCACAGCAACTTGAAGAGTGGCTCGATTAAAAAGGAGGCCTAAGCCCAGCAGTGGGTTGATGTGGGCTGGTTTAATTGATTGAAATTAATAGTTCTGTAAGATTTTGAATGTTTGCATGCCATTTTATGGTAAAATAATGTAGGACAATACTTACCTATGTTAGATCATAAATGTACCATATTTCAAGAAAATAAATATTATTTTCTATTCTACTGATAATGTCTACGTCTCTAAACATATAAAATGTATATAGGGTTTTTCTTAATGACGTTTTTTTAAGGGTGATGATCGGACCACCAAACTGAATAACTTTTTCTTTGAAACTAACATCGAGATCACGAAAACAAAACAAAACTGTTAGTAGTTTTGTATGGAAGACGTTAAAGGCTTAGAAAGGTAGTATACTCTATGGTAGTATTAACTAAATATAGAACTAAGTAACATTATTGCGATAGCCTCCGGTCCAAAGGAACCTAAAACCAAAATATCCTATTACCATTAGGACAAAATATATTCAACACGTATCGATTCTGAAGTCATACTTAAATTGTTAACATCCTGTATAATCAAGGCAAATTTAACCAGGTTTCTCAAGCATAAGATCATGCTTGTTCTAAAAAAAAAACATTATTTCCTACAACAGAAGAGAGTGAACAAAAAGCTGTTTTTGCTAGCCTGCCATCCTAAGATTTAGAGATGGGATTTACACGAGATTACGGATATGGATACGGACGGATATACAGGGTGTAAGGAAAAGTATCATTAAGCTTTAAACCACATAATCTACCCATCAAACTGAACAACTTTTCCTATGGGAGCAATCCTGTCAGAACAAATAAATATCAGCTGTCCCATACTAAACTGCAATACCTACTCGATTCAAACGTATGGGACAGCGGATTTATTTTTGTTTTGACAGGTTTGCGTCCATAGTAAAAGTTGTTCAGTTTAATGGGTAGAGTATGTAGTTTAAAAGTTAATCATACTTTTCCTTACACCCTGTAGTGTTTCATGACTTTACCAGGCTCGTTAAGTTGTTGGTCTTGAATACTGACGTAATAATATAGCAGTTATCGTGACGAAGCCTTCCCAAGGTTTCTAACAAACAAAAACTCACGGGCACGTACATTGTAATGATTCCTAAACGTTAGCTACGGTTTTTTATGATGCAAACCGTACAACAACGGCATAACAATAAGATCCTTGACCAAACCAGTATTTGAACCCAGGACTTTGGCTTTCCAGTCCAGTATGGTAACTATTGGAAGACTATTAGGTGCACCGACCGGTGAAAATATCGGAGAGCATGATGATCATTAGCTTGCCAAGCTACCTATCCGCCATGGGTATGGAGGAGTATGACCAGCGCTTTCCCACTCTTATTTGTAAGGGGAGGTCCATGATGGATAGTGCATTTTTCTTTGAGCCGATGCCCATCAAGAAAATGAGTTAAAGATTCCATGGGGTGTAATCTTTTTTAGGCTGATGATAATAATGATTCATAATGCCAAACCAGGGTCTTGGGTTCGAATCCCGGTTCGGTCATGGATTTTATATGTTTGTGCCGTTGTTGTATGATTCCCATAACAAAAAGCCTAAGGCTTACTTGGGAACATTACAGTGTATGTGCCTGTGAGCGTTATTTATTATTTATTTATTTATAATTAATGTATTTTGTATAGGTAAGTTGTTAGGTATAACGATGCGATGGATCTGGTTAAATAGGTCTGACCACCAAAATTGTTCGCCACCAGACTCATAAGATGAAAATAACAGAAATTACTGAGATAATAGACGAAACTTTATTATGGAACTACGGGCTAGTTCCATAATATTTAGTCAAGGTTGGTATTTTTTTCGGATATTTGATTGTTCCATAACATCTCTATTTCCGAGTTTAAACTCAAAACTTGTCAGAAACTTCCAAACTCAGAGTTGTTCTACTTTCCACGCCGTTTCATTCATTTTACAACACTTGGCACAACAAATTGTTGTGTTCTTTTGTTTTCATCTTGAAACTTTAATTAGGTCGATTGCTTTCAACTTGGCTCGGTGTGCAAAGAAAAGAAAAAAATACAATTTTATACAATTTTTGCTGTTATCCAAGAACGAGGTAATAAAGATGCTGTTGCTACTCTAGTTAGCAAGAAATTTGTGTAAACGCTAACTTTTTAAATGGAAACTAGCAATTATGAGCTTCATTCTAGGCTAGGCCCAGACCCTCTAGCATGATTTCTCTATTTGCGCGCGACTCGGTTTTTTTCCATACTACAAGTCGCGACACGCGGCACGCCCTTTCCGAAAAGCGCGGGAACAGTTTATTTTGCATGCAGCGAAGGCGCACCGTGCGCGTAGAGAAATCATACTAGACGTGCAGTTTAATGTATCGGTTACAGGTCTACAGGGTGTAAGTGACAGCCTAGCAAATACTGAAACGGTGAATTCAGACCATCAAACTGAAAAACTTTCACTATGGAGTCTACCTACCTCTTATACAGGATGTAAATGACAGCCTAGTAAATACTGAAACAGTGAGCCCAGACTATCAAATTAAACAACTTTCGCTATGGAGCCTAATTCAGGAAACGCGTAAAAAAATCAGCTTTTTAGTCGGGTAGCTACAGCAGTTTTGTATGGGACAGTTGATTTTTTTACGCGTTTCCTGAATTAGGCTCCATAGTGAAAGTTGTTCAATTTGATGGTATGGGCTCACTGTTTCAGTATTTGCTAGGCTGTCACTTACATCCTGTATAAGATAGACATACCTAGAGTATGATAATGCATAGTACATACAGTCCCTGCCCTCACCAATACCTCGTGGAAGACGGGTGAAAGACGACAATAGGGAGTGGTATAGTCTTCTCTCACTTGCACTCACATAGCATCGTCATTTTCATCATCCCCTCGTGGAAGGTCCCACCCGGACGGCAATAGGCAATGGTGGTAGTCCTCTCTCACTTACACTCAGTTAGTATGGCACGTGCTCACCTCTTCTTGTCAATGCGAGCTAATATATATGAAGTGACAGTGAAGTATCCATTTACAACGATCCTGCCTGATCATTTCATTAGTGGCTACTTAATAGATATTACTTATACTTTTGTAATATGCCAATGATTGATCGATATTATTATTATTTTTCCTTATCACGTGATAGAGCTTTATCCTCTATCGACTAATAAAAAGATTTTTTGATATCGATAAAAATATGTATAGCACTGATAAAAATGTTAACAATATTTTTTTATTGTTTCAGGTATATAAATAGCAATGGAAAATAAACAAAATGTGCCGCCAACCAAACTGTGACAGAAAAAACAAAATGGCGTAAAAGCTCATCCGATGAAATTGAAACTAGATACAACGGAGACCGAATAAAGAAATGGGTCCGCAAAGGTGATATTCACAGAAAATGGCTACCGATCGACTGCCACTACACCTTTGTAACTCAATAAAACTGTACTGGCTGAAAATAGAAACGAATTTACAAAAGAAAACTGAACAGAACCTCAACAATTTAAAAAGAAAATATTTAAATTTAGAATTAAAAGAAAAAGTGACATTAGTTTTACTGTTAGTGCTAATAATGAGTCAAAATTCGAACGGTAACAGTTTTACCGGTAACAGAAATTCTATGTTACGAACAAGAGTCATAGGAACAAGATACGGTAAACTTCAAGGTGTGATATTGCCTATGGATCAGCATAAATATTTGAAGCCAGTTGAAGCGTACTTGGGTGTTCCATACGCGACTCCGCCGACAGGTTCGAACAGGTATGTTTTATTCTATTTTATGTTTTCAAGTGTTTTATTTAAGGTTGAAAGCTGGGTCAGGGTTTGGCCTTTTGTGTTGTATTGGCTGGAACGATTGTGCTGGAGCTAGGAGAGCGGCCGATCACCCGTAGCAGTGTTTATGAATGTATGAACACTTTTTCTGGTAGAACGAAACACCTTGGAGACATCTTTTATTTTTCATGTTTCGACTAGATTTATACAATTTACCGAAACAAAAGTAATACCTCAGTATTCTTGGATAGTTTATCTAGTAAAATCATTAATTGAATACACGATTGGAATTAATTCACTTGAAAGAAAATCGTCATAAAGATGACGTATTTTCTTGTATTTTTAAAAAAAATTCTCGTGTTAGAAGAACTTAAAATAGTTTCAGATTTTTTGTATTTATACTCACATATTCACCATTTGTTTATTTAGTGAAATCATTAAAAAAAATCTATAAAAAGTACTTTTGTTAACTCTTTTTAATCGAAAATTCGGCACGCGCATGCACTTTTGCGGCTGGGTAATCGCGTTTCTCATAGAAAATATTCGTCTGAACCTATGGCCCCTTAAGGGCAATTGACGGAGTGTTATTATTGTGCTTCTAAAGCTAATACTTGTGCTTTTTTAGAGTTCCGAAGTCAAAAAGGAACCCTTATAGTTTCGCCATGTCCGTCCGTCTGTCCGTCCGTCTGTCTGTCACTCTGTCCACGGCTTAGCTCAGAGTCGCTTGATACTAGAAAGCTGTAATTTGGCATATGTATACATATTCATCACGCCGACAAAGTGCTAAAATAAATTCTTGAAATTTTTTTTTTTTTTGGGTACCTCCCCTACAGATGAAGTGGGGATGAAATTTTTTTTCTTGGCTATCTCATGTTGTGGAGTATCGTTGGATAGGTCTTTTAAAATATTATGAGTTTGGGAAAACCATTTTTCGATTCAGGGATCCGTTAGCGAAATATTAAGCAAAAATTTTGGTTAGAGTCAAGTGTCCCCCCTCTCCCAGCTAAACGGTTATAGTTGGAGATGTGAAAAAATTCACGGCAATAGCATATAGGTATAACGAATTTAAAAGGAAAACTATCACCGCTAAGGAGGCTTTACAAGTTTACGAGTAATAGTCGATCAACTTATAAAATGTACTTTTTAGACTTTATTAGCCGTTAAACCGTAGCATAAAACAAACAAAAAAGCCTCCTTCTAAGTCCATATTATATTGTAACGGGCAACTACGGAACCCTAACCTGCGCGTGGTCCGACACGCACTTGGCCAGTTATTATCATTATCTAATGCGTGACACAAAATTTTATATGACTGTCATACATTGAAAATACATATAAAAATTCATTCATATTCAAAAGATGATCAAAAAGATGCCAACTCATCTATGGATATTTTCTTTACGAATTATTATAAATGAAAAACTGATTTACTAACGGTTTAAAATAACAGTGGTGCTTGACCTCGCTCGCAAATGTAACGTCACTCAATCACACGAACTTCACTCGAGTCATTCGAATGATTATTTCCTTTACATATAGTTATAGTCTACATTCCTTTATCAACCGAGTGAAGTTATTTACGGCCCCTCAAGGTCATGCACATTGTTATTTTAAACTGATAGTACGTCTGATTTGACATGGATGTACGGGCTCGATCCCTCGGCCTTTAAAAAAAAGGCAGTCACAATCAGTTAGTTTTAAGTACAAAGAAAAATGTAGCTTATGACCATGCTGTAAGGGCTAGTTCCCATTGCATTTCCGAAAGGATAAATTGTATTAAAAAAAAATTGATTTTTATAGGATTTAAAAAAAAAGAAAAGAAAAACGGTAATTGCTGATAAAAAACGGTTATTACAACTCTGCTCTGTGGTACAAATAAATACTACAATGCGAGTATAGTAGAGTTAACAACTAAAATTGGCTGTTTTATACGCACGAGTGAGTCGCTTGCCTTGGAGCAACCAATTATTGTACAGTCGACTCCGAGTCAGTAAATTGTAGAGAAATATTTCTTGACGTTGGTTGTAAGGAAATATTGTGAAGCATTATTATAAGGTCAGGTGGGGTAAGGGGGACACCGGGGGAAGAGGGACTAGGGACCATAACTAGTAAAACAAAGCGTATAGCACTATAGCCGGGTCCACACCTGACGATCCATCGCGCTCCGATCGCGCGCGGCACATCCAAACGCCTGCAATTCGCTCCTGCCGCGCGCGATCGGAGCGCGATGGATCGTCAGGTGTGGACCCGGCTTATGAGCTTTACGTCGATAAAACAGACAAGGCGAATTAGTTTGAACGGTTTTCAATAGACGTCGCTACGTTACTCAGAAGCCGCCAAAAATTAAGAAACGTCCGACAGTTGTAAATTCGACTAGCACAAAGTTGTCACATAATTTTGCAAACCAATAATTTCTTGAAAAAAAGAGTCCTGGAATTAATTTCAATGTAAAAATACACGGAGAAAACTGTAAGTATTAGTTTATATTTGTCATTTTAGATTAAAAACAACTAATAACACAAGTTTCTTTCGCTTGTAAATTCTAACCTCCAAAAACATTAGCTGGGGTAAGAGGCTCACTATTGACGGGGAAAGAGGAACATATTCTTTTCATTTTCTCTTCCCCCGTGTCAGGAGAGACAAACATTTTGAAAATAGTCTATAATTATAGATAGTCAAAATGAAAAGAACTGACTGACACATTCATACATTTTTTAATGTTCTGTATGTATAATATTTTCACATATTTTTATAAAAGCCTTAGTGTTATTTTTGAAGTCTTTTTAGAAGAATTAAAAGACTGATTCGCAATATTGATCTTGTTACATAGTGCCATTGTTATTTTCTGTAAGACAGTTTAATCCTATTATCTAATTATTACTGTTTGTATGGAGATTAAATAAATATATAAACACTTCCCCCACTTTTTTTAGTTTGTCACCCCTGACCGAACCTGTATGTTCCTCTTACCCCAAATTGATTTATTCTTCTTTTTCATTCAAAATTATACCTTATTCCAACGATAGTAAGATCTAATATTGACTGAAGCAGTTCAACCTAGAAATTAACGAACATTTAGCAACGAATATTTGAATTCAAACTCCATTTTTATGAAATACAATGACTGTCCCTCTTACCCCATGTGAGGGGGAAGAGGAACGTTTATGCTATCTGGACATTTACGCAAATATCTTTGTAAGAAATGTTATTAGCGTAATGAAACTTAGCCCTCGGGAAGCTAATACATAAAGGCAAGTTTTGTGTATTTCAAAGATCTTGTAAAACTTTAGCTGCTCTTCCTAGCAATCAAAACATTTTACTAAAAATAAATTATGTTCCTCTTACCCCACCTGACCTTAGCACTAAGGGTCAGCGCACACCCAGCGTAAAACTGTTCGAGCATGCGCGAGCAGGTTTCATTGATTCAATCGATAATGAACTCTATTTCCATTGAAATAAAGTTGAAAATAGCTTGCAAGTGATTAAATCCCTTCAGCGTCTGTTCGAGTATACTCGCGTATGCTCCTCGCGGCGACGGGAGCAGTCGCGAGCATGCGCGCGGATGCTCGCGCATGCTCGAGCATGTTCGAGCATACGCCCGTGTCGATGCTTGCGATCCGTCGTAAGTGTTGCCGCCTCGGCCGGTTTCGGACTAAATCTAGCATATTTTTTAACTACTTTAGCCCGAAAAGGGCAATTTAATACAGAGACGGCCCGGTAGCACAGTCAGTAGTGAACCTGCCTGCTGTGCCGAGGGTCGCGGGTTCGAATCCCGTAAGGGACAAATATTTGTATGATGAATATGAATATTTGTACCCGAGTCATGGATGTTTGTATTTATATATGTATTCTATATCGTTGTCTAGTCATCATAATACAAGTTCAGGCTAGATTCTGGTACTTTAAATGTGACTAGATAATTTGTGTGACATTGTCCAAGATATTTAAAATTTAAAAAATATTATATAATAATCGAACTCTTTTTGAAAATACAAACAAAATCTGAAAGGTCGAAGCAGATTTAGTAGGTTTTCAAATTGTTCATATTCAATTTTATAGTTCCTAGCCATAAAATAACTGTCCCTAGAACTTTAAACCGTAACACAGCACAGGGCGTAGTATTTCCCAAATATAAGTACATCTTTCTTGCCTCTTTTCATCTTATTGATGTGCTCTTCTTGCTCCTCTTCCTTTGCTAGTAACCCAATAATTACCAAATCCCAGTCTACCATACTTTAAAATTGTTGTTATCGCACGTCTTTACTACAAAATATTGTAAACACAACGCAAAATTCACTACGTCAACTGTAGCAACACGGGAGCATCCGCGAGACTGTTCGAACACGCGCGAGCATGCTCCGCCGCTGCCGCCGGCGGATTTTGCCGCTAGGTGTGCGCGACTGCAAAGAACATGCTCGAGCATGCGCGAGCAGATTTCATTGATTCAATTGATAATGAACTCTATTCCCATTGAAATAAAGTTGAAAATAGCTTGCAAGTGATTAAATCCCTTCAGCGTCTGTTCGAGTATGCTCGCGTATGCTCCTCGCGGCGACGGGAGCAGTCGCGAGCATGCTCGCGCATGCTCGCGCATGCTCGCGCATGCTCGCGCATGCTCGAGCATGTTCGAGCATACGCCCGTGTCGATGCTTGCGATCCGTCGTAAGTGTTGCCGCCTCGGCCGGTTTCGGACTAAATCTAGCATATTATTTAACTACTTTAGCCCGAAAAGGGCAATTTACTACAGATAATATTATATAATAATCGAACTCTTTTTGAAAATACAAAGAAAATCTAAAAGGTCGAAACAGATTTAGTAGGTTTTCATATTCCATTTTATAGTACCTAGCCATAAAATAACTGTCCCTAGAACTTTAAACCGTAGCACAGCACAGGGCTTAGTATTTCCCAAATATAAGTACATCTTTCTTGCCTCTTTTCATCTTATTGATGTGCTCTTCTTGCTCCTCTTCCTTTGCTAGTAACCCAATAATTACTAAATCCCAGTCTACCATACTTTAAAATTGTTGTTATCGCAGGTCTTTGCTATAAAATATTGTAAACCCAACGCAAAATTCACTACGTCAACTGTAGCAACACGGGAGCATCCGCGAGACTGTTCGAACACGCGCGAGCATGCTCCGCCGCTGCCGCCGGCGGATTTTGCTGCTAGGTGTGCGCGACTGCAAAGAACATGCTCGAGCATGCGCGAGCAGTTCTACGCTGGGTGTGCACTGACCCTTACCTTAAACAAATAGTCAGTCGTTCTTCAGGAGAAATTGTTGGACGAAAATGAGTACTTTTTTTCTCAATAAAAGGTCGAAGAAGATTTAGTAGGTTTTCAAATTGTTCATATTCCATTTTATAGTAGTCATAAAATAACTGTCCCTTGAACTTTAAACCGTAGCACAGGGTGTGGTATTCTCCAAATGTACATCTTTCTTGCCAGGTTGCTTCAGCCCATATTCTTCTTTCAATTTTGTGTCGTCCTCTTTTCATTTTATTGATGTGCTCTTCTTGCTCCTCTTCCTCTGCTAGTAACCCAATAATTACCAAATCCCAGTCCACCATACTTTAAAATTACTCTTCGCACGTCTTTACTTTAAAATATTGTAAACACAACTGCAAAATTCACTGTCAACTGTAGCAACACGGGAGCATCCGCGAGACTGTTCGAACACGCGCGAGCATGCTCGCGCATGCTCGAGCATCCGCCGCTGCCGCCGGCGGATTTCGCCTCTGCCGCCGGCGGATTTTGCCGCTAGGTGTGCGCGACTGCAAAGAACATGCTCGAGCATGCGCGAGCAGATTTACGCTGGGTGTGCGCTGACCCTAACTTATTACACGTTTGAAACGTACCTACACTGAAAAAAATGCGAGCCTACTAAGACTCTTAATTAGCACCAAAATAATTGAAATGACGTTATTATTGTTTACTAAAAACAAAGGATGGTTAGTTGTAACAACAAGCCGAATTCGTTTAACAAAGTTCTCTTAGTCGGAGAAGTCATGATGTTGACAGGCTCATATGGATTCATGATGTTGGTTAGAGTAAACAATTTTTTTTTCAGTAGATACTTCCTTTTTATGTTATAGAAATGTTACCATTGATATTGAGTCCCTTACTTTTCACTTCATCTTCGTCATTAGTTTAAAATACGTACCACTGCAAGCTACTATTGTTTAGCCTCATACACCCAGACTGATTAATAACAAAATAATTCGATTGAAACAATAATTTCATTATTTCGATAGTTAAAATTTAAAGTTATTCGCATTTTAAGTTTTGAGTCTAAAATGATTTGTTATCATTTCAGCAATGAATGAAAGCGCTAACGTACCTACTCATGGATACATTTTTATTATAATCTTGTTTTGGCAGTAAGTAGGGTGAGTGTGCCCGTGCGGTGGGTTGACCTTGTTGGTTCAGTAAATTTTAAATTTTCAAAAAAAAAAAAATGGAAAAAATGTACTATGTTGAAACCAGGATAATTCGATTCTGCTCTCGATTCTTAACCAACTACTTTCTAGTTTTGCGTTAATTCATTAACACGTTGTATAGTTTGACAAAGCTTGCACGGCGATTTTTTTTCGCGTTTCCTGAGGTAGGCTCAATAGTGAAAGTTGTTCAGTTTGATCGTCTGTGTTCACCGTTTCAGTATTTGCTAGGCTGTCACTTACACCCTGTATAAAACACTACTAGAGATATATCACTGCAAGTTTCAACTGCTGTCCCATTGAATGCGACGATAATGCCGCACCTCTCTCAGTAAATCGCTATCGCTATCTCTCACCCGCGCTCCTCCCGCATGAGGCGCATGACGTTTGTTTGTCGTGTCACCTCTAATACGTAGAACATAATATCTCAATGCTTTTGATACTAAAGTTACAGAAATATTTTATACCAAACCCTATAATGGACTTACCCCACTTTAGGTTATATTATTTCCTTGATTTTTAATCGCCAAACTACCCAAAAAAGGATACAACTTTTCGTTGGTGGTTCGATTACAACTTAAGGCGGTTGCAGAGGGGTCAATTTTATACAAAACTTTGACGCACAATACGCTGTAGCGTATCTACCATACTTACCATCATGATTCGCTCCATAGCATATTTATGCATGCCATGTTTACCCTTATCATTCCTTTCGTGGCATCCTTGTGTCATCGATGTTTACTATCCTCACGTGATCCTCACTCTTTTATAGCATTTTATACCATACGAGCTTTTACCCGCGACTTCGTTCGCATAAATTATATACCAGATTTTAAGTCAGATGATAAGCTATCAAACAAAAAAAGTTTCATCAAAATCGGTTCAGTACTTTTTGCGTGATACTCGAACAAACAAACACCCAAACAAACAAACGAACAAACAAACAAACAAACAAACAAACAGACAGACAAAAAATCCAAAAAATTGGTGATTTGGAATCAGGGACATCAAAAAAACATATCATAATAATTTTTTTGTAAATATCTTCAATGTACAGACACACTTCTGTTACAGTTTTATAATAGTCTAGATATCTTCCAGTTTCATCGTATTTTATCACCTTTTCATCAATTTTATAATCTAATATCTAAACTAATATTATAAAGAGGAAAGATTTGTACCTATTTTTGTATGTTTGTATGTTTGTAATGAATAGGCTCAAAAAGTACTGGACCGATTTAAAAAATTCTTTCACCATTAGAAAGCTGCATTCACCCTGAGTAACATAGGCTATATTTATTGCTAGAAAAGATTAGACGTCCACCCGTGCGAAGCCGGGACGGGCCGCTAGTTTATTTATATAATTGACATTGCCATCTTTCATATTAGTTCTCACTTTTAATTTGCTGACTGTAGTCTTTGATTTGCTGCGTAAAGCATAAATCTACCCGACCATGGAGTTTGGTAGGTACCTGCCTTTTCTCTAACCAGAGAAAAGATGGTATTATATTTCTCTCAACAAGGAGTCCTGGCCGCGTAGTTTTACGCTATTTATTTTTCTAGATGTCAAAAAATTGAAAAAATGGTAAAAAATAATAACTTGATAATAACATGATTGGAATCTGATATCGATAATAATCTAAAATTTATGTGTCTAATTTTGTTCTATTACCTATTATGATAATTAATTTCACAGTAATCTAGAGTAGGAGTGTACTTAACCGATAAATTCAGAAATGGCACCTATACGATAGCCGAAGAGGCCTCGCAAAGATAGATTTCGTTGTGAACAGATAGAAGGCGAAGGATTACACGCACAGATTGAAGGTGTTTTCCCGTACATACCTCTCATGCGTACGAAAACGGAACCCGGTAATCAACCCACTGCTTCGTCTGATGGAACGCCCGGTCTACAGAAATGGAATGCCAGGTCTACAGAAATGGAATGCCTGGTCTACAGGAATGGAATGCCTTACTCCGGACCCCATAATAGTGACATTTATTAGCGGCTTTATTTTAGATTGTCTTTGGACGAAGTATTTTTCTTATATCAATGTTATTATCATCTCTCATCATCATCCTCATCGTGTGACTGTCTAGATTAAAAAACCCTGCGACCCGTAAGCTCTCTTATTTCCTCTCTTAATTCCTAATGGAGTGTACGGGGGTCGGGGCCCCTCTGGGACCCCCCGGCCCCTAACACGACAACGCGTAGACGGTATTAATATAAATAGCTTTGTACTTATACAGGGTGTCCCAGAAATGGTGAATCAAAATGCTATGGGAGGCAGCTTGACTAATGTCCTATCCATAAAAAATATTAAAAAAAATAAAACGCACATGACCATAAAAAAAAAAAGAATATCCAAAAAAACGGGAAAATCATCAAATTTTTCTAAGTTTCCAGCTCTAATTATCGCGTTTTGGGATAATTTGTAATTTTTTTCTGCCAATATTAATTGTTAGAGGTTGCTTCGACTGATTGTTAACATTTTACAAAAAAAAATGTCTGCACTTAGAGCACAGACCACTTGGTTTAATTGTTTTTTCTGAACCGAAAAATTTTCTTGCTATTTTAACCAGCTGTAGTATAAAAAAAATGTATGGGACTTGTGCGGCAAACTACTTCAAAAAGTTGCCTATTTAATGACGATTTTAAAATGATACGAATCACTGAATTTACTTTACAAAATTGGGAGATATTAATTTTCTTGTGTGCTAGGGTGAAATTTGTGCAATTTATTCTTTACTTTTTAATTCATTTTCCACTTCTAATCCGTTGCTTCTAAGGTTAGAATTGGCTAAAAAAGTTGTTTCAATACCCGGTAGTAATGGCACGGTTTTTTAGAATCCCGGTTTTTCAAAATCCCGGTGTTTTAAAAACCCGATTTTTTTTAAATCCCGGTTGTTTAAAATCCCGTTTTTTTAAGAATCCCGGTTTTTTAAATTCCCGGGATTCCCAAAAAACTGGGAATTTAAAAAACCGGGATTTTAAAACACCAGGATTCCCAAAAAACCGGGATTCCCAAAAAACCGGGATTTTAAAACACCGGGATTCCCAAAAAACCGGGAATTTAAAAAAAACCGGGATTCCTAAAAAAACCGGGATTTTAAACAACCGGGATTTTAAAACACCGGGATTTTGAAAAACCGGGATTCTAAAAAACCGTGCCATTACTACCGGGTATTGAAACAACTTTTTTAGCCAATTCTAACCTTAGAAGCAACGGATTAGAAGTGGAAAATGAATTAAAAAGTAAAGAATAAATTGCACAAATTTCACCCTAGCACACAAGAAAATTAATATCTCCCAATTTTGTAAAGTAAATTCAGTGATTCGTATCATTTTAAAATCGTCATTAAATAGGCAACTTTTTGAAGTAGTTTGCCGCACAAGTCCCATACTTTTTTTTTATACTACAGCTGGTTAAAATAGCAAGAAAATTTTTCGGTTCAGAAAAAACAATTAAACTAAGTGGTCTGTGCTCGAAGTGCAGACATTTTTTTTTGTAAAATGTTAACAATCAGTCGAAGCAACCTCTAACAATTAATATTGGCAGAAAAAAATTACAAATTATCCCAAAACGCGATAATTAGAGCTGGAAACTTAGAAAAATTTGATGATTTTCCCGTTTTTTTGGATATTCTTTTTTTTTTATGGTCATGTGCGTTTTATTTTTTTTAATATTTTTTATGGATAGGACATTAGTCAAGCTGCCTCCCATAGCAGTTTGATTCACCATTTCTGGGACACCCTGTATATCGAAAAATAGTTTATAAAATCTAGATGTTGCATATCAAATAACATTTGCAATTTGTAATATAATTACGGAGATAAAAACTTTTGAAATTTTTCATACAAAATCTTCAAAGCTTTATATCTTCGAAATTTTAATATAAATTGCAAATGTTATTTGATACGCGACATCTAGATTTTCTAAACTATTTTTCTTTATATAAAATATTACTTTTATTAATTCCGTCTACGCGTATTGTGCGTCAAACGTTTGTATGGACTTCTTCTTCTTATCGTGTGGTGGTGTATCGTGTTCTGGTGTCAGAATGTATGGACTGAAACCACCTTAATCTAGGGTATCGTAAATGCATTCATATCGAATAAAATTCCATCAACAATACATTAGAGATAAAACGATCGGACAAAAAAAATTTAACTCTACTACCTGTGATATAGCTAATCATTTAAAATCGTACTTCGATTCAAGTAAGGCTAAACGATTCTAAGAAATAGGGTACTATAAAAAAAAAATTACCGCACAGTCAGATCGTCCATTTCATTATGGAGAAGTAGGTTATTTTCGATGTAAGTAATTTTCTTATCAAGTCATTTTCTGATTAGGTCATTTTCTAGGTAGGTCATTTCATTACGCATTTGGTACAGTTGCCATACAGAAGTTCTTCTTCTTCTCTTCCTGTTACCCCTACGTGGGATATAGGGCTCGGCTACAAAAGCCAAACAAAAGCCAAATTCTTTCCAAACCAATATTTCTACCAGATCTAACAAACTTCAAATATTACTGCCATGATTTTAAACATGTTAAAGCCATGTTAAAAAATTATGTCTCGGGCGGGGCTTGAACCCGCAACTCTTCCGAACCGGGGAATCGCGTTATCCAATTTCGCCACCGTGCCAACTAGCCAGACGAAATTTTCAATCTGTTGCGTCTTGAGGGGACGTGAGCGCCATCTACTGGAAGTTATTACAAACTATAGCTAACCCAAGTGCGGGTTCAAGTCCCGCCCGAGACTTAATTTTTCAATCTTTAATTTAATAAGATCTAACAAAGTCTTTCCCCAACAGGTTTGCTCCAACCCGAGCACCAGCACCTTGGGATGACATCAAGACTGTAGACCAAATGGGTCCAGTCTGTCCCCAGCGTCTACCAGACATCTCCAACGAAACACTAGCCTTGGAGAGGATGCCTAAAGGCAGGCTGGAATACTTGAGAAGATTGCTGCCAAGGCTGAAGAATCAGAGCGAGGACTGCCTGTATATGAATATTTATACGCCTGTTCAAGGTAAGGTTTAATTAGAATGATAGAGGTTAATATAAGCTAAGAGGATTAAAGGATTTGACTTATCCAATCGAATAACGAGGAGCTCTTTGGCCTAGTGGACCTTTTTATTTTTTTCGGCATTCCGAACCGTTATGGGTCCTCGAGACGATCAAATGCACTTGACAAGTCTACTTGATTGAACTGAATACTTATCTACATTGACTTGACGTCAAGTGAATGTTGTAAACGATCAATATTCGGTTCAATAAATAATAAATAAATAAAATAAATAAATAACGCTCACAGGCACACACATTGTAATGATCCCAAGAAAGCACTATTGATAGGCTGTTTATTATGGAAACCATACAACAACGGCACAAACATATAAACATCCATGACCGAACCGGTTCAATCACGTAGACTTGTCAAGTGCACTTGATCTTCTCGGGGAAGTCTGCCCATTACAGCATTAGGTACTCCGGGAATAGTTACTGCTTATTATTGCGGACTAAAAGTGACGACAAAGCACCTTAGTAGGTCAACTGAATCAGTGAAAGAACTTAAGCTTTCATGGGCACCCGAAGGGGTACTGACATCGGCATTTGGGCGTTGTTGTGGGGATTGGTGAGAGGTTAGGGCTTCGGCATTGGAAACTTCGCACGAAGAAGTTTGCTTCTTCTTTTATAATGCGCACGGCTAAGGAGTGGAATGCCCCGCCTGTGGACCTGTTCCCTGAGCAATACAACCTGGGCCTCTTCAAGGCGAGAGTGAATAGGCATCTTTCTAGGTAAGTATGCTACATCTTCGGCCTCATCATCACTCAACATCAGGTGAGATTGGGGTCAAATGTTTACCTATCACATAAAAAAAAAAAAAAAACTATCACCGTATTGTAAAGTCACGCCCTGTCAGGTCATTCACTGGATGAGTGACTGTATTAGTGGTATTGATTGCCTCCATGTTTCGTAAGACACTTTAAGTAATAGGTTACGTAAATAAAGTTGGCTTGATAATACTCAGACGGCAAATTGTCCACTAACTTACCTCCACCAATAAATCCGCGTGGTCGAGTAGGTACCTATTGCCTGCATCACTTTATCTATAAGAGAGGACCTGTGCTCTGCAGTAGAACTTACGAAGGCTGATGATGACGATGATGAATTGAACAACATTTGATATAACAATTAACACTTTGTTGTATTTAAGTAAACTGCTTAAAGCTACAAAATATTAATAAGTTTGTTTGATACGCTTTCACGCGAAAACCACTTAACCGATCATCATGAAACTTTGTACACATATTCTTGGAGGTATTTGAAGTAACATAGGATACTTGGGGTTTTCCAAACTCCACGCGGACGAAGTCGCTGGCAAAAGCTAGTATTAAATGAACCTGATGTAACTTTTACGAAAACAAATAATATTTTATCGATTTGACAATACCATTGCTTAGGGATTCGCTACTGCTTATTACTGCAGACTATTAGAGGGACCACGAAGGAACATTCAGGAACCATATTAGGGGTACCCCAGAAACAGGATGGGTACGGAAATCGGAATAGGACGTTGCTGGGGCTTCGCGGCCAGTTGGGTAGCGGGGATTGGTGAGAAGGGACCTTGGATGTGCCTGTATAGTCTGTAGACGACAGAAGGTGTGGGTAAGAGGTCGCCGCTGTCCCCGCCGGGGAGACGTCGATTACGGTGACGACGAATTGTTGTCTGTCATGTGTTTTGTTGAGGGCGTACTTGCCATGGGCAGCGTGGCAGCGCAGGACCGGTCGTTATGGCGATCCTTGGGGGAGGCCTATGTCCAACAGTGGACGTCTATCGGCTGAGATAATGATGATGATGTGCTTTGTGAGTTTGCGATTGTGAGTATGTCTGTTGGAAAAAAAACATGTCCGACGATCTGTTGACGCTATCTTACTATCTATAAATGCTAGCTATATACTTGCAACTTAGCTTATAGTGGTCCGCCACGAGAATCTGTGGTCGAGAACCTAATTATCTCGGCATCGAAACCACTAAGTTATGCATTGACTATAGGCAATTGCAATAAGGTGATATATTGCAATTATATTTGTTGAACGTTGGAATATTTGTGGACACTGAAAAAATGTTCAACCAAACTAGTGTGAAATATAACCAAACTTTAGTGACTTCCATACTGTTTTATAGCACATAATCAAACATTTGGTTATAAATAAATAAAGCCAAACGTGTTGTTATTTATAGCCGAAAGTTTTTTATATGCTACAAAACAGTTTGGAAGTCACTAAAGTTTGATTATATTTAACAATAGTTTGGTTGATAATTTTTTTCAGGGGACATGAAAAGAAGGAAAAATGTATTAATACGGCAATCAATTACATACAATCAGTTACGGCGGAGTCAGATACTCTACAGGGTGTAAGTGAAAGCCTAGCAAATACTGAAATGGTGAACTCAGATCATCAAACTGAACAACTTTCACTATGGAGCCTAGCTCAGGAAATGCGAAAAAAAATCAGCTGTCCCATACATTTTAGTCGGGTAGGTACAGCAGTTTTGAATGGGACAGCTGTTTTTTTTCGCGTTTCCGTAGGCTCCATAGTGAAAGTTGTTCAGTTTGATGGTCTGAGTTCACCCTTTCAGTATTTGCTAGGCTGTCACTTACGAATATACTGTTTTACTACATTATGGTTTTGAATTCTCCGTATTGAATTACTGTTACAGTTACTTAATTTTAGTTTATTTTACTTATTCTAGTTATATAGTTTAAACAGTTTTATTTAAAAGGGGTTTGTTGGACTTTGCTATACACCGAGATATACAGGATGGATTTTTTTGTCGGGCCAGAAGGATATTTTTGTCGGGCATTAGTATAGAGTAAGTTTTGATCAACATATTTGTAAAATTTGTTATGGCTTATAATGTTTATTAAACTTTTATAATCTACGTGTAATTATTAGTACTGTCTATGTTTCCCTGTCCCTAATAAGAATAATAAAATTAAAATATTTTTTTATATTATCACTACATAGTGTAAAACAAAGTCGCTTTCCGTTGTCTGTCTGACCCTTGCTTAGATCTTTAAAACTACGCAACGGATTTGATGCGTTTTTTTTTTAAATAGATAGAGTGATTCAAGAGGAAGTGCGAAGCCGGGGCGGGTCGCTAGTAGAATATAGAAGATAGAAAAAAATGCCTACATTGACATATTTTTACTAAATTCAACGATAGAATGACAGAAAAATGAATAGAAACTCGCTTTTAGATCAACTCCATATCTCAAACGTATTTCCGCTTCGTGCATCTGTAAAGAGCGGTTCAATGAGTTCAAAAGAAAGTCAGTTTTATGACTTCAATGTCGACCTCGTAACAGCAAAATTCGTGTGCAGAGAATAGGGTCTCTGCACACGAATTTTGCTGTTTATCTTTTTTAATCACAGAGTTTTTTGGTTAGTTTTGCGGAAAAATATCATTTTACAATGTCTGAGAAGCTTAGCATGATTGTACATGCTAAGCTTCTTATCAAAGGCTTGATTTGTTTTTGTAAAAAATTGCAACTAATAAATTTTATTTCTTTGTATTTGTACAGAACAATAATATAAGTTAAACAAAGGAGTATATTTTTATTCATACGAAGAGAAAAATCCTTTCGAATCTACTAGAATTTTTAGTCTAAAGGCTATAAAGCTATTCCCACATCAGTTCCTTTTCGTCCCATAAAAGTTGTTCAGTTTTGATGGTCTGAAGCACCCCTTTAAGTATGTAACGCATTTAAGTTTACAACCTGTATAATATAAATAATGATAACTGTTCTGAAAAACCTTGCTAGAGCATTTTTTGGTTAAACATAATTGATGAAATAATTCTAAAGTTACTAAAATCGAATTTCATAAATTATAATACTAATAAAAACCGTGCTTTATAGTTAAATGTTTTATTGTCCGTCTATCTTGCTCAGTTTCTAATGCATAGGAAAATTTCCAAAATTATTTTATTTTACAATTCAACCTGTATCTCTGATCAAGCCTCAACGGCCTGTCCTCACGAATTGCACTAAAATTCAAAATGAAAATGTAATAAAGTTTGTTATTCGAAAGAAAAATATTTCATTTCCCATTCCCATGCAATTTTTGCAATCAAATTCTTTTCTGGAAAATTCAAATACGTTTTGTTTTATAGCGTTTGATTTAATTTCAAATACAAAATTTTTTATTTCATTTTTATTTAGCCTGCTGTAAGTTCTACGAGTAAGATTTATTTTATTGTTTTGTGTTCTTACTCTCTTGAGCGTATAACTGTTACAAGCTTCGATCAAAGAAGTAAAAAAGTTGTAAAATTTTAAAATTTTGAAATCGTATGTATTAATTTTGATTTATTTGACATCTCGAAGGCCTTTGACAGGGTATGGCACGCTAGTTTGCTGAGCAAGCTTCCCGCTTATGGCATCAACGCTGATCTTTGCAGCTGGATATCTGATTTCTTGAGAGAACGGTCGATTAGAGTTGTCATTGACAGCTGCTCTTCTGACCTTATGGCAATTGATGCTGGAGTTCCTCAAGGGTCTGTTCTCTCCGCGACACTTTTCCTGCTGCACATCAATGACCTCCTTGTGTCAGGTATTGTTGGGTATGCAGATGACAGTACTGTCATGGAGAGATATGTATCTGGCGCAGGGGCCAGCGGGGATAAAATACGCTCGCAGAAGGGAGGCCATGGTTGAGTGAACAAACTTGACTTTAAGTCTTGTCTCCCAGTGGGGTGACAATAATTTAGACAACTTCAACGCCACCAAAACACAGGCTTGTCTGTTCACCGCAAAAAGGAGTCCGTTTAATCTGACTCCTACTTTCCGGGGTACATCTGTCCCTGTTTCCGACAGTCTTGGGCTTCTGGGTATAAGCTTGACCACGAAACTCAACTTCGGCGCTGACATCGAGTCTAAGGCTCAAACTGCGGCCAAAAAGCTGGGCATCTTGAACAAGGTGAAGCGGTACTTCACTCCTGGACAGCTCTTAGTATTGTATAAAGCTCAGGTCCGATCATGTATGGAGTACTGCCGCCACCTGTGGGATGGCTCAGCCAAGTATCAACTTGCCGCACTCGACTAGGTTGAACGCAGAGCCAGGAGGCTCATTGGCGATAGTAAGCTGGTGGAGGCCAAGCTTCATAGCCTAGCCCACCGCCGCAGAGTGGCCTGCTTGTCGGTCTTCTACAGATTGTACTTCGGTGAGTGTGCCCAAGAGCTACATGAGCTCATCCCACCTTCCCCTTTCTACTATCGGACTTCCAGACGCACCGCGGGATATCACCCCTTCTTGGTTGACATCCCACATATCCGCACCAAGCGCCTTTCTGAATCTTTTATAATGCGCACAGCCAAGGAGTGGAATGCCTTACCTGCGTCAGTATTTCCGAGTACTTACAACCCGAATTCCTTTGAAGTACGAGTGAATAGGCATCAACTGGGTAAGCTCGCTACATCTACGACCCCATCTTCGTCCTGAGGACTGGATTGAGGTCAAGAGCCTTTAATAATAAAAAAAAACATGTATTAATACCTAAATTCCATTGTAACATGCGTATCTTATTACCACTACTGCACTGTTATGTTCACTGTGTAGTGATATACTTATGTTTTACGATGTACGATTAATATTCTATTTGTATTCTTACAAATTACTTTTTAACTACCTACCAACTAACGAAGTAAATCTTTGTATTGACATAAATAGTACCTACAAAATTGTCCTCTGATTGATGTAACTTTATGTTGCACTTCCGGATAAACCTCCGATGGTTTCTGGAAGTTCAATTTGTCACATAGTTTGTAATTTTTCAAACAATATATCTTAAAAAAAATTCTTAAACTCGACAATCAAAAAGTCATCCCAAGCAATAACTTAAAAAACAATCTTCACCATCTGAGCACAATCTCTCGTAATATCACCAGTGACAAAACACGTACCATTGTTAAGGGGACACAAAGAAAACTACCGCAAAACTATCCACATCGAGAGTTCTCCATTGTTGGCAATGATTAAAATTTTCGTCTCCAAGTAAGGCGAAGCTAAACGCTTGTGGAGGACATCCTATTACTTTTCCCGAACGGACATTATTGACATGAAATATTAAAACTTAAGGTGGACTTCCGATGCCAGCGGCCGATGCGACTAACGCGCGCGTCTGACGCGAGGTTCTGTCAAATATGACAGAACCTCGCGTCAGACGCGCGCGGCCGACGACAGACCTCACTTCCGAGGTCAGCGACTGACGCGTGCCTAATGTGCAGAGTGTTATCACTTTAGGGTATTTTCCCCGAAATTTAGGGTATGTTCTTATGTTTTGGTGTTTTGTTTAAAAACACAAATAAAAAAACAATACATATTTTAATAAATAATATTTGATTGATTGATAGATTGATAGGTTTAGAGAAATATATGAATGCATTTTTTTTTACAGGATTTTTGATAAAATACATTTTTAAGAGTTGTTATAATTAGACAGGGATGCGTTGCGTCCCCTTGGCTTTTTAACCTATACAACGTGTTAATAAATTAACGCAAAACCTCATACACCCCAACAGATTTATAATAAAATAATTAGATTGCAACAATAATTTCATTATTTTTATAATTAAAATTTAAAGTTATTAGCATTTTAAGTTTTGAGACAAAAATTATTTGTTCTCATTTCAGCACTAAAAGAAAGCGCTAACGTACGCATGAATACATTTTTATAATCTTGTTTTGGTAGTTAGTAGGGTGAGTGTGCCCGTGCGGTAGGTAGTCATCGGGTTCAGAAAATTTAAAATTTTTATAAAAAATTATTTAATATTTAGAAAAAAATTACCTATGTTCAAACCATGATAATTCGATTCTGCTCTCGATTCTAAACAAACTACTTTCTAGTTTTGCGTTAATTCATTAACACGTTGTATATGGATCGCTGTCTGGCTAATAATTATGTACGCAAGAGGGATTTTCCGAAAAAAGAAAAATTAGTTTCAAATGAATCGATAGATGGTGTTATCGCAACGTGGATGAGCGACCTTGCAGATAATAAAATACAAATAAAAAATAGTGAAAATTAAGCTTTTCGGTAAAAACATCGTAATATGTCTGGCAAACATTCTTGTTCTGCATGACGTCAGCGCATAGCCGCGCGCGGCCGCGGCCGATGCGATAGACATCGGCCGCGCGCGTCTGACGCACGCGTCAGTCGCTGGCATCGGAAGCGGCGCCATACGTTTTCATAGTAACTAGTATGGCCGCATCGGCCGTCGGCCGCGAGCCGCGCGCGTCAGACGCGTCGGCCGCTAGCATCGGAAGTCCACCTTTAGGCGACCGTTTGAACAGATTGATTTTGAGGTTATTCTTTTTTGGTATTTCTTTTGTTTGCTTTGCAATTTCGATTTGATCTTCTTGCTTTTAAATCGTTTCGTTTGATTGCAGTAAAATCTGGAGAGAAGGTCTTTAACGCGATTTCTTTCATGACAAGTTTAAATATTTTATCGATGATCTCAACTGTGAGATTAAAAGAACATCCGGCACATAATAGCATAAAATGTATAACGGTAGGTAGGTACTTCTATTTTTATTATAGGCTATGGAACACCAGAAACTAATTGCAGGCATTAGTTTATTTTATATTGCTTTATTAGTTTTTAATTTTTTATCTTTTTTATATTTAAAAAAAAACATTGTGCTTGCATCACCTGATATCAAACAACATTGGCAGCCATTTTGGGGTTGCTGCTTTTTTATAATTTATTAGTAATAAATTACTAAATAACTCAATAAATAAAAATAAATTATAAAATCTTAATAATTTTAATAAAATTAAAGATTGCAAAATTCAGTCTCGGGCGGGACTTGAACCCGCACCCTTCCAAACCGGGGAAGTGCTTTATCCAATTTCGCGAGTTCGTTCTCTGGCTTAAGACCTTAGTACAGCAGGCTACACTAGCCACTGAAATATCGGGCCGTCAAGACCGCCATCACCAAGTGATTAGAATTTTCAGAATGGAATACAAATAATCGTACAAATCACAAATAATAAAAAAACATATCATCGTCGAAGCATATTATAGCTAAAAGAAAGGCTAAAGTGTTATAACTTATAAGTTATATTATAACAGAGCAATGTAAAAGCATGTTTCCCAAGAAATCGAACCCTCGCAGAGCATTACGGAATATCGCGTATCACGGTCTAATTGGCACAACATACAACCCGCCCTACATTCTATTCGACGCTTTAACATATCCAGTTTCACAAACAACGTCATTGAGTGTAAATACAAAACAATTCGTTTCTTATTTATACTCCTACCTTCCGATACAAAAGTATGGAGGATATGCTTACAGGATGTAACATACTTAATGAGTTACATACTTTATAAATAAAATAAATAAATAACGCTCACGGGCACATACATTGTAATGATCCCAAGTTAAGCACTATAGGTTTTTTATGCAATGCTTCAGACCGTCGATCTGAATAACTTTTAATATGGCACCAATATTGAACTTACAAAAAAGGAGCTTTTTCATACCTTCTACATTTCGGCTATTAACATCAATCAATTATAATTGATTTTACACTAAAAGCATAGTATACAGAAAGAAAGAAAACATGACATGAACAGAACATTTTTACGATTTCGATGTTAGAGTCGTAGTGAAAGTTATTTAGTTTGATACCCTGTTTGATACAAAACTTTTTTTCGACGTTGTCTGTGAAAGTTGTTCAGTTTGATGGTCTTTAAATATTACTTGGGTATTTTGTTATACCTTGTATAATGGTTTTGTTTAATTTGTTCACTACCGTTAATTTACTGTTAGGCAAAAGCCTCCTGTCTCTGTGTGAGTCCCTGTATTACGTTTTAAATTAATTAAATTCCTTTTAAAGCAAAAACTTTCCTTGTGTTCGTTTTGTTCATAAACTAATGGAAGTATTTCATCCAATAAAACCGCCTTCAAAAAAACTAAAAAGTTAAAAAATAATATTGCAGCCGATGACTTTTTCGGTCGCATCATAAGAACATTAATTTGTTTTATTGAAGTCGCTGTCAAGCCGGTACGATCCGCGACAGGGCTTGCATTTTTTTGCTTGGCTTGACACCGACTTCTATAAAACAAATTAATGTTCTTATGATGCGAACGAAAAAGTCATCGGCTGCAATATTATTTTTTAACTTTTTAGTTTTTTTGAGGGCGGTTTTAATTGTTTGTTAAAATTTTGTTTATTTCACAATTTTCAGTGGTTAATTCATCAGTTCGATTTAATAGTAGTGCTTTAAATTAACAAAAGCACTAGTCGGCACTACGATTTTCGGAGGTTCCTCTCGATTTCTCTGGAATGCCATCATCAGATCCTGGTTTCCTTATCAGTTATCATGGTACCACTCTTGGGATATTTCCTTTCCAACAAAAAAATAATCATGAAAATCGGTTCATAAACGACGAAGTTATCCGCGAACACACATAAAAAATATATATATACGGTCGAATTGAGAAACCTCCTCCTTTTTTGAAGTCGGTTAAAAAGACCTATTATTCCGTCTGTGTTCCAGACTCAAAATTGTAGTTTTAACTTCAAGTTTTATTTGCCCACCCACGTCTTAATTACATCTGGAGATATCCTTCAAGAAGACCTCAATCTTTGTTTATTACAAACAAAGATAACCAGATGCTGATTGCTCTTTTGTTATGACAAAGGGCATCAGAGAAATATCTGTCTGAATTCACTTGCTTTATGTGACTTTCAACTTTATGAGCTAGGTTCTAGTGTTCAAGTTAGGTTCTATACTGTTATGCTTATGAAAACACTTTATCATTTCAGAAGTTGGTTTAGTTTAACGTTGTCTGGGATGTAGAGTTCTGGACTGGTTTTTTATTTCTAGCATTATTCTAATCTTTTCAGTTGTTCGTTCAGTTTATCCAGAAATAATCCAGTTTATCCATTGTAAGTGTGGTTGAATAAACGTTTTTAATTATTATTATTTATTATTAAATATATTCTGTAATTTTAGATTTTGGTTTCTTAGAGTCTTTTCCCACGTAGCGCTTTCAGTGTTGCGTTGGCAACGCGAATTCATTGAGTTTACGAACAAATACAATTAACAACAAGAAAGATACAAATATGCATAAAAAACAGAAGAGAAACATTATATTCTTTGCAATGTGACCGCAAAAACACATTTGTCAGAGTAAATCGTGCAAACTGGTTTTTTAACCCTTTTTTATATTTTTTTATTTTATTTATTACTTACTTATATTAGAGTGAGCTTTATTTCCTAATTTATTAATTCTTCTGAATTCTCTTGTGTGATTTTTTTTTCACTTCTGTAAACATTTTATAAGCGATTTCAAAACAATTTATTGTAATTATCATCAAGTTAAGTCTATACTATGGTTCGTGAAATTATTTTACTGTATGATAATTTATAAGTTTATAACCTACGAGCTTTAACCCGCGACTTCGTCCGCATAAATTATATACCAGATTTTAAGTCAAATGATAAGCTATGAAATAAAAAAAGTTTCATCAAAATCGGTTCAGTAGTTTTTGCGTGATACTCGAACAAACAAACACCCAAACAAACGAACAAACAAACAAACAGACAGACAAAAATCCAAAAATTGGTGATTTGGAATCAGGGACATCTAAAAATCATATCGTCATCTTTTTTTGTAAATATCTTCAATTACAGCACTCAATTACTACACAATTACAACACACTTCTGTTACAGTTTTATAATAGTTTAGATTTATAACGCAATACAATGGTACATAGTAATTTTTATTCAACTTCCTCTTACATTTCAGAATTTCGGTATACTACTAGTGAAACGTGGATGTTCTGAAGATTCAGAATATCTCTGACCCCCCTCGGGGAATATAGTCGTGAGCATATGCTATGCTTCCTCTTACATTAAAACTTATTATAAAATGATATTGCTGAAGCTGAATTAACAAACAATTTATGTCCAACAATGAACTAAGTAATAGGAAATTATAATTGAAAAACTTTACTTCATTTTGTTTGCCTTTAATACATTTCATTCGTACGTTTCGGCTGAAAACAGCCCAAGTAGGATATAAGCTCTATTGTGAGAACAAATATTTATTTAACATGTTTCGACGAACTTAACACAGAAATGTTTTGCATTTCCATTATGAGAGTTTTAGATGAAAACTTGAAATTTTGAAACAGTTACATTCTGTTCTGAACTTGTAGTTAAAAATAGCGTTACGTTCCAGTAAATTGAAAATCAGCAAAGACTAACTTTTTACCAAAGACATATATATTACTAGCGTAAGGACATGGCATATGAGCTTGACTATTGTCCCCAGTTCGTTGGCTCTAAAATGCAAGGCAAAATGTCAATTTAGAGCACTACAAATATATGACGGCTGTGTAATTGTTTAATAAAATAAATAAATAAATAAATAAATAAATAAATGACACAATATAGTTCGTATACGAGTTATGACAGATGGCGCAAATTTTTGTTTCTATGAAGAAGGTTTTTGTAAAATATTCTGACGGGCCTATCCTTACGCTAGTAATATATAAATCTATGCTTTTTACACGAAAAACATAATCATTATACTAACTCGCGACCTTTTCCCTTCTAGTGTAGGTACTAAGTAATTGTATATTTGTAGTATCGGCATCGGTAACTTTTTAACCGACTCCAAAAAAAGAGGATGTTCTCAATTCTACTGTTTTCTTTTTGTTTTTTTTTTTATCTTTGTTACCTTCGTTTTTTCTTTCCGCATCTTCAAGCTCACATCGTAACATCTACGCATTAAAGCGTGTCAACCTGTAATAATGTCTTCACACTCTGTGACTTTAAGGCGTAAACAGCGATAAAGGAATCGATTACTCCATTAGAAGCCAGTGACTCGTGAATACAATAAGGATATGGAGGGAAATCACAACGTAAACCGACATCGAATAATGCGAGGCTTAGAAACATAGAGGTTTTAAATACAGGGTGTAAGTGACAGCCTAGCAAATACTGAAAAGGTGGACTCAGGACATCAAACTGAACAACTTTCACTATGGAGCCTACCTCAGGAAATTATGCGAAAAAAAAGCTGTCCCAGACAAAACCGCGTCAGTGACGTCACTAGCGCCGCGTTAGTGTCGCTGGGCTCGAATGACATTCCCTACAATTTCATACATTTACATAGACCATCTATCTGTCGCTCTGTCGCGGCGTCACAGTCGCGGCGCCACTGACGCTACAGACGCTCGGTTCGAATAGTCACTTTTGTACTTCTTTCGTCTTCTTTCTTCTTCTTCGGGTTCCTCTCCATTACTGGAGGTTGGCAGTCAGCTCTGCATATACACACTTCTTTCGTATGACATCATAATTATTCTCAGGTATTTAATCATCTTTACATGCTTATGCGTGAGTTTATACTCACAATTATAATCCCTTTAGGTCAGAAGATTTGCTACAACTACCAACAAAGTGTTTAATCGTGCAGTTGTAGCAAGGCCACAGAATAAATACTAGTACTACCCGTAGCAAGGCTCACTTTTGGAACATTTAAAGGTTTCAGGACGAAATGACGACCGCGTCAGATGGTGACAGAGTTAAAAATAAATAAATTACTAAAAAGCCAACTATACTAATAAATAAGGTAGTTGTAATATTTTGTATTAAAATGTAAAACGTTATAAAAAGCTACAAAGCATAAAAGCAGCAAACAAACAAAACATAAAAACTACAGCGCCTAGTGAAGGCTTTACCCAAAAAACAATATGAACATTTTCCATCTGTATTCAATGGGAAAAACATATTTCATTTCGGTTGGATTCTATCCAAAGTCTGACTTTATCTAGCGTGCACAACGAATCTGTCATGTGAGACACTGATAACGTAAACAAAGGTATGTTCGCTTAGCCGGCAAAAACGTTTTGTTAGGAAATACAGCCCCAGCCTGTGTTGCCAACTCTACCGGAGCGAAAAATTGCAAATTAACCTTTATAAGCATATTTACCTGTAGCATAAGTTTTCTATCTTTATTTTTGTTTTAGGTTGAGAGTTCGTTTATATGTAATAACACTGTAAATAAACTACACAATAAATAAAATAAAAAATAAAAACCTAGGAAAACAGGTAAATGAATGTAGAAATATTATTTACCCACCTAAAGAGTATTGGATTTTTTTGTACCAATTGATAAAAATAAGTAGGGTGAAATTTTAATGCGTCAAATATTGAACGGGGTATTTCAGACCATCAGACTGAAAGGTTGCTTAAGGTGGTTTCAGTCCATACAAACGTTTGACGCACAATACGCGTAGACGGAATTAATATGAGTAACTTTCTATGTATGGAAAAATAGATTAGAAAATCTAGATGTCGCGTATCAAATAACATTTTAAATTTATGATATAATTACGAAGATATAAAGCATTGAAATTTTTCATACAAAATTTTCAAAGCTTTATATCCTCGTAATCATATTATAAATTGCAAATTTTATTTGATACGCGACATCTAGATTATCTAAACTATTTTTCCATATATACAAAGTTGCTTATATTAATACCGTCTACGCGTATTGTGCGTCAAAGTTTTGTATAAAATTGACCCCTCTGCAACCGCCTTAAGTTCATTCACTGGCTCGGTAAATCCTTCGTGGTCTTCGTGGTCCTCCAATAGTCCGCAATAATAATCAGTAGCTGGTCCCATAGCAGCAGTATGGAGCCAAAATCGAAACTACAAAAAAAAAAACAGCTTTTACCATACATTAGGGTCGAGTTGCCACTACGTTGACGTTTTTTATGAAAATGATGATGAGATGATAATGTTTTTTTTAGTTCGATGGTCTAAGTAAATCACCCTTTTAAATATTACAAGCGTTCACCCGCGACTTCGTCCGCACTAATTATACACCAGATTTTAAGCCAGATCATAAGCTATCAAACAAAAAAAGTTTCATCAAAATCGGTTCAGTAGTTTTTGCGTGATGCTCGAATAAACAAACACACAAACAAACAAACAGACACGCAAAAAATCCAAAAATTTGTGATTTGGAATCAGGGACATCTAAAAACCATATCGTAATATTTTTTTTGTAAATTATCTTCAATGTACAGACACACTTCTGTTACAGTGTTATAATAGTTTAGATAAGGGAGCTTTGTTCCAACTTGTATAAGTAAAATCTGCTGTTAAACACAAGGGTTGGCAACACTGCAGCTAAACATTTGTGTTGGTTGATAAAATTATTTATGTCGCAAATCGTAATGCTTACCACGTTTCGTTGTTTTAGCTTTTATCGATTTGTCGCTTGTTTTGTGTTAAAGCCGCCTTCTTTGTGTTTTTGATAACTTTACAAAACAATATTCGTAAAATTAGATTAGATGGTGTTTCTCATCATAAGAATATTAATGTGGGCTATGTATTGTGTCTACTTGCCATTTTTAAATATTGTTTGAGTATCAAAAATCCTACCTATATAAAAAAATATAAATTCATTTTTAGTGTTACGTACCAAAATTGGAAAAACGGAACACTTATGGAATTAGCTCGGTGTCTGTCCGTCCGTCCGTCCGTCCGTCCGTCTGGCACAGGCATTTTTCTCAGAGACCGTAAGACGTAGGAAGTTGAAACTCGGTACAGATATAGAAATTGCTGGTCCAATATCATAAATGAAGTAAAAAAAGCAAAATTTTTAATTTGGGAGGCAATTTGGGAAGTAAGAAGGGGTAAATAAAAAAAAATTTCTACCCTATGGTGTGGGGTATCAATTAAAAGCTTATAAAAATACGAGTCTAAAAATATACTTTTCAAATTGTTTATAAAAACTTTGTTTAACAAAATTTTCAATTCAATCCGAGAAATTGGTGTCCCCACCTCTATTTCAAAAAAATATCGCCGTATAAGATCTGAAAAAAATTATGGACATCAGAAATAACATGTAGATGGCGGGAAAATTATCAGGGTCGCTCTAACTTGGATAGTTTTTTTTCTATACCCAAAAAACTAACACCAGCGTTTCCAGTGTAAAATGATCTTCAGTTACTATGTGACCACATACTAAGTAAGTGTCAATTTATAGTGGCTATATCAATGACCCATGTTAAACAACTGGTAGTACGGAACACTAATTGCCCGAGTCCCGACTCGTACTTGGCCGGTTTTTTATTGGTAAAAACAATACACACAGATAGATTTTTGACGTCATTCCATAAAAATAATGAATACTCATCAATTTTGTATTGGAGGTCCAACAAAAGATCTCATTTTTCGACCCATGTTCCTGAGGGAAAGTTATTTAGTTTTATTGTCTGATATACCCTTAAAATTTATTTAGTAATTAAAAACTAGAGCGTATAATTATTATTATAGGGTTGTTATAAAACTTAGACAGTTCAGGAATCGAACCACCAACTTATACTTAATTTCTGACGAACTCTCATTCATTTCATCACTGTTTTATTTCTGACATTAGAATAAAACCGGTCAAGTGCGAGTCGGGCTACTCGCGCACCGAGGGTTCCGTACCACACCACCACAGAACACAACATTATTAACTTAGAAAAAAAACTTTTTTTGTCCGGGACTTTTAGCGCGAGACCGACTCACAGTTGGCCGGTTTTTAGTATTTGTTGTTATTCTGTAGAGTTTGCTCTATAATCACACTAAGTTTGACGCTTGTATGTATTACCGTTTTTACGATAGAGCGTGAAGAAAAAACGTTGATAAAAACTAGTTTCTTGTTGAAAACTCCCCTTAATTTTTAACTTTCTGCCATTTTTATTATTTGTTAACAAATCCGCCGCAATAACGCATAAACTGAGCTAACTATCTAGCTATTACGGTTCAAAAGTTACAGCCCTAAATAGGTAGGACAGACGGACGGACGTACGGACGGACAACGTAGGCTTAGTAATAGGGTCCCGTTTTCACCCTTTGGGTACGGAACCCTAAAAAGAACAAAATTAAATCAATCAATAAGCAATAAAGATATGTGATCATTAATAATCATCAACAACATATAACGATGTCTATTGCTCAATGAAATAGCTCTGACTCAGCATAACGGCAGCGTAATGTGTAATTAATTATCTGCGAACAGTTAGATCAATGTTTTGGGTTGTAGTGCTCTAACTTCTAGCTTTAATAGGTACCAATTACTTTACTTGAGACTAAGTTACTACGAGCGAGCGAGTTCGAGAGCATTTGATACTCAATCATAATCATCCACACGGACGAAAAGCCATGTACCAATTAGTTTTTCTAACTTATCTACGTTATACTGAACGGTGAAGGAAAACATTGCAAGAAATTCGAATGGGTATCATATAGGAAGTCTACGTAAGTTAGTCCATAAATTAAAAACCTATTTCATATCCCAACTAAGTTAAATGGAAGGAAACTTTTACCATGTTTCTATTTATATTTATTACAACTGAGCTTTGTATCTAGTTAATGTACTGTTTACTGTTTGATTTGTAAAAACTGCGCAGAATTATTTATGTCACCTAAAAATCTCTTTTGGTTTATGTGATGTATTATTTAAGTCGTGTCAATTCATGTATCTGGTAAATAAATAAATAACAATACAATACCAATCTGCATTGGCCACTGGCACGTGCATAATTCACATACTACTCCTACACACCCTCCCTGAGGATAGGACTGCGTATTAGAGGAACATAAGCATAATATAATTATGGCCTAGAAAAAGTAACCATATCAACAGAATAGTTTATTAAGTTCACCCTTAGACGGTAGCGCAGCGGGGTTAGTGCCATCTGTGGGTAGAACCCGCACAGGGTGGACCGACGACCTGGCGAAGGCGGCGGGAACCCGTTCGATGAGGGCAGCGCAGGACCGGTCGTTATGGCGATCCTTGGGGGAGGCCTATGTCCAGCAGTGGACGTCCATCGGCTGAGATGATGATGATGATGACCCTTTGGACGTAGCCGTAGGTCTATTCTGTTGAATAATTGTTTTTATTTTACGATGTTAGGTAGGCGGCAGGCGTGCTCTTTTTTTTAAAGATCATACATATAAATGAATAAGCTCACGGCCGTAAATCCCTTTAGGAGTTTTTTAAAAGTAGTAAGATTACAAAATAACGGCGACGACTGTCTCACAACCTGACACAATAATCAGAGTTTGTGCACTGCTAGTGATATGTGAATAAATACATACATACATACAGGGTTCTTTTTAAGCTGACACTTTTTGAAGGGGATGATCAGACCGTCAAACTGAAAAACATTATCTATGGCCCCAACATAGAAATCGCGGAAAAAAATCAGCTCGTTCATACAAAACTGCAAACCTACTCGAGCCAAATGAATGCTGGACAGCTGTTCTTTTTTTTTTTTTTTTGAAAAACCCCCTCCATTCTAAAAAGCATATTCCCAAAATTGTAATTTTTTATCCCCTACACTTTTATCTAAATAATAAAAATACGGAATAACTAACGCGTGGCTTGGCATTCTTAAACCCTTTTGCACCTTATGCTACAGCAATATAACTCACAATATCCTTTGTTTCAGTGGGCCCAACGCTTCAAGCCAAGTACCCAGTGGTGATCTTCATTCACGGAGAATCATTTGAGTGGAACTCTGGGAATGTGTACGATGGAGCAGTGCTGGCGAGCTATGCTGGAATAGTCGTTATTACCATCAACTACAGACTAGGGATTTTAGGTAAGTCTCCAGTAGTTTGTAATACCACAGAGTACTATAGGTCTTTCCAGGTTTTGAAAAAAAAAAATTATGATGTTCCATACAAATAAAGGGTGTAACAAAACACCCTAGTAATACTTAAGGGGGTGCTTCAGACCATCAATCTGAACAACTTTCACTACGGAGCCAATGTCGAGAAAAAATAAAAAAAATCTGCTATCCCATTGAGTCGAGACGGTACTGCTGTTTTGTATGAAAGAGCGGATTTTTTTTTGCGATACCTATCTATGTTGGCTCCATAGTGAAAGTTGATCAGTTTGATTGTCTGAAGCACCCCCTTAAGTATTACTAGGGTGTTTTGTTACACCCTTTATTTGTATGGAATATCATAAAAGAAAAATATATTTTTCACCCCGTAAAGGAAAGTCCCATCCCAGCATTAAACATATTTCAACTACCTATTTACCATATTATTTGATTAAGAATCAAACTACGGAATAACTAAGCGTGGCTTGACATTCTTAAATTCGTTTGAACCTTATGCTACAGCAACATAACTCACAATATAATGTATACTTATATTAAAGATTGACTCGAGGCTGTAATGGGGTCCACATATAGAAACCCTAGCGGGTAGGCTGAGCTCGGCAGCTTATGCAGTTCGAAAAATTAGACAGCTAACTGATATAGCTACTGCAAGACTTGTGTACTTCAGCTACTTCCACAGTATCAGGTCTTATGGTATTTTGCTGTGGGGCCGTGCTACAGACGTCGAGGCTGTCTTTATCCTTCAAAAGCGGGCAATTCGAGCCATTTATAATCTGCGTTGTCGAGACTCACTACGAGATCTTTTTAAAGATATCAGTATTTTGACTTTCTACAGTCAATATATTTACGAAAATATTTTATATGTTCGGAAAAATTTGTCTCTCTTTCCCAAAAACAGTGACGTTCATAATTACAATACAAGAAATAAAAATAAATTAGTATTCCCACATTTTCGACTCAGTAAAGTCAAATCTTTCATGGGGCACTGTATACGCTTTTATAATAAGATACCAGAGGATATTCTAAACTTACCAGACAAAAAGTTTAAGTCTCATGTTAAACAAGTCCTCTGTAAAAAAGTTTACTATAAACTCGATGATTATTTGAATGACCAAAATGTCTGGTCTTGACAATTTTACACTATGTAATGCAATATTGTATTTTAATTGTACTTTGTACATTTTGTTTTGTTTAAAAGATGTGTGTTGTAGAGTTTCTGGCCGCATCTTCTCTCAACGGAACACCTTCCGACGCGGTGGTAGAGTCAAAAAATGACGTCAAAAAGCTATCTATATGATATTATTTTGAATAAAAAATTTTGAATTTGAATTTGAATATCCTTGATTTCGGTGAGAAACTGAACTACTAAAACTACCTTTGATAAGACAAGAAGGGGCGTCCGCCCGGTTTTGAGTAACTTTGTAACCATTTTATACATTAACTATGGCACTTTTTAAGCAGAAAACAAAACTGAACAATCTACAGGATATGAGAAGTGATGTGGTTTTTCTCGAAATCTATTTTAATTAATAAAACTGAAGAAAAACATAACCCTCCTTCTGGCGCAGTCGGGTAAAAACGAATCCAAAGTCACCCCTTTTTTCCAGTTGTAACCGTTTCACTCTAACATTGTTGATCAGAAAAATATGAAAATTTACAATATTCTTCACAATACAATATAGAATGTTGTGGTTTTCTTATTTTTTGAAAATTCATAAAAATATCATACAGGTTTTCAAAGAAAACGGAGATTTCTGACCGGAGCCACGCAATTGAAGTGGGATGGCTATAAGAAAGAGAGCCTTGCACTAGGGAGGCCTTAAATGCGTTCCATGAATGAAGTGGGTGCTTCAGAATATAAACAGAACAACATTCAATATGAGACCAATATCGAAAACGCGAAAAAAACTCCTGTCCCATACATACATTCATTCATTAACATACATTCGGATCAAGTAAGTTTTGTATTGGACAGCTGACGTCTTGCGCGATTTCGATGTTGTTCCTGTAGAGAAAGTTGTTCAGTTTGATGATCCGAAGCACCCACTTCATTCATGTAACGCATTTAAGTTTACACACTCTAATGTATTTTGTCTTGCCAAAGGTAGTTCTGTCGTTCAGTTTCTCACTGAAATCCTTTCACGGTTCTGTCTGACCGGTTTGGATTGTTTGTTTTGAAGGAGTTACCGTGAGTTGGTTCCATTTTGATTTGGCTATGATCCGATGTTGCCCTTCGGAAAAAGAAAATACAAATCTTACAAAAATTGCAGTAAATCATCGGCGCGATTGTTGTCAATTGGATGTTTTGTAGGTATACAGAGGTAGCTCTATTAGTATAAGAGATAAGTCTACTTTTTGCAACCATCAGCAGCAAGGCTGATTCATTGTTTATAGGGTGTAGAGCATCTCTGTGATGGGGATGGACCAGGTCTGCCTGCATAACTCCAGTCGGTTTAGGAGTTACTGATTATTAAAGGTATGTAAAAAATTTACGATCAGCTGCACGGCTGATCGTATGATATTGTTGTAGTATGCACTATAGCTATGTGAACAGTACAAAAACTATCAAGCTCTGTCAGTCGGTTTAGGAGATACAGCCAGTCAAAGTTCCGCGACCTTTGAACGGCTGTATCTCCTAAACCGACTGATGAACCATGTCAGTTTTTGTACTGTTCACAAAGCTACAGTGCATACTACAACAATAACATACGATCAGCCTTGCAGCTGATCGTTAATTTTTTACTCCTAAACCGACTGGAGTTATGCAGGCAGACCTGGTCCATCCCCATGACAGAACAGCTCTAAACCCCGAAAACATTGAATCAGCCTTGCTGCTGATGGTTGCAAAAAAGTACACTTATCTCTCGGAATATATTGTAGTCGATTGCAGTAACATGTGCAATTGACTACAATACAGTACCTCTGTATACAAAACTTCCAACTTGAACTATTATATGTCATACCAAACCATTAAATTCCCTCTAACCTATTTACAGCCACATAAATCAACCTTAAAACAATAACAATAAGAGTTAAAATTAACTGCAGTTACGGTTCAGTAATATTCAATTAGGTAGAGTGCTATTACTCTAGATTTGCTTTTCTCAAAATTGAAACTGGTTCTAGACGTGGAAATATGTCTTTGGCAGCTATAAATTTAAGTTTAAAGTTTCACTTTGGCAGTAAATGTCTGGTGCTGTTAGTTTTCTTACTGAATACTAGGTTTGAGAGGCAAATATCTTGATTTATAATGTATCGAATCCATTCTTCTGCTTCAAAATCAAATCAAAATGTTTTAATCAAAATAATATCACATGTATAGCTTTCTGACGTCATTTTTGACTGTACCATTCTAGTCCAAGATTCGACCAAAAAATTATGCACCTTTTTCAAATGAAATGTGATTCTAGTGTATGTTTACATAGTCTCTCAATCTGCAGCAACTCTAGGGTTGCCAGGTTCAGAAATGACTTCGTTGAACCTGGCAACCCTATAGTTGCGGCAGATTGAGAGGTGGCCACTTTAATTTTTCCAGTACTTTAGATCAGTCTCCTTCCGATGGCACCTCATTCACTTCCCTAACAGACACGTGGAAAAAGTAATACCAAAAATCAGAATAGAAAAGGTACTTGCGGCAAGATTTTTTTAGGCAACTTGGCGGCGTTGAATTAACCCCTGTGTAAACATACACTAGAATCACATTTCGTTCGCCTATGAAACAGGTGCATAATTTTACGGTCAGATCTCGGACTATTTGGATCCAGTCGTAATTTCGAGATACCTTCTTAAAACATACACTAGAATCACATTTCGTTTGCCTATGAAATAGGTGCATAATTTTACGGTCAGATCTCGGACTATTTGGATCCAGTCGTAATTTCGAGATAGTTTTTTCTTAGTGCCTCTTTCAGTAGGTTTAATTTTATTATATGAACCAAAACTGCAAATAAATGCTCTGACACAAGATTTATAAGAAGGTCAGTTTGTTCAAGAATAATATTTTGAGTAGAACTACCCCTTTTCATGTTGTAGTGCGTTTGCATGAAGCTTTGTCTCTTTGGGGTATGTATTCATTTGTAGTAACTGACGACATCAAAGCGAACCTGTGTACCTCTAGCATATATTATCATTAATATTCGTAGGTACTAGAAGCCATATAAACTTCGAAATCCGACCCGGTGCGCTCAGTTCAAAATATGCCAGAGAATTTAATTCCATTGTAAATGGAACGACAAAAAGCAACCTTTCAACGTTCTAATTGTGGGGGCCAAATTACTTCGTCGCGTTTCTGAGTTCAATGAACTGGCTACAGAGTTGCTGAGTTGGGGTCTTTTAAGCTTTATTAATACTTCGTAATACACTGGCACCTTCAAATTATTTCAAGCAAGGTCGAGTAAGAATTTTCCAGAATTTCTTCATTGTTCTGAATTGAATTCTGAACGCTGACCAAATAGGATGCGTATCTGAAGAAGGGCCAAATAAAATGTACCCGGAACCGACGAGCTTGTATGAAGAGACTTATGGATGTTGAGGAGGCGATAGATGTGTGTCAGAATCGTAGCATGTGGCGATCTGTTGTCTCTGCCTACCCCAGTAGTGGGACATAGGCTTGAGCATATGTATGTATGTATGTCTTCATTGTTATCGAATAAGTAAATACCAGGGAAATAATTAATTAGTTCTATAAATTTTGTTCAATTTAGTTTGGCTTGAGGAATGGCTCAACGAAGGCAATCAGCATACTCTGAGAATGAAGTTCGGATTCGTATGTTAAGTCTACCAATCTGCACTCCCAATGTGGACAATTTGAGGTCATAACATTAATCCTTATAACGTACTTCCGTGTTAACTTCACTCTAACAAAAACGCTGTTATTGTCTAAATAAAAAAAAACTAATATTTTAGAGTAACAAATAGTCATTAGGTACAAATAACAATGGCTTTATGATATTGAAAGTGCTATTAAAAATTCAAAAATAATATGTTTTGAACATCATTGGCCTTCAAGGCTTTACGACCGATCCATATCTGTAATTTATTATACTATTCTTCAATTTGAAGTACCTATCATTTTGTAAATTACTAGTTCCTATAAAGGCATACTTTTACAAATTATAGTATTTGTCGATTGTTCTACTAAATAATTCCTTATTTCCTTAAAGACTATTGTATTGATAGATGTGGGCTTCTGACGTATTGGCTCCGTAGCTTAATTGGACAAAAGCCCAGCTTTGCTTTGGCAGGTTGCTGGTTCTAATCCTGTTACGAGATGAGACACCAAAATTTTCAATCTTTAATTGGTTCTAGGTACAAAAGTGCGATTTTTGAAAATCATACGAGCGACTTGGCAGTAGAGTCGCGTGGCTAGAGGGCTTTCGAGTGGACGTCTGTCGTTGGCTCGCGATTTAAGTGGCCACGCGGCTCCGCCATTTTATGGTGGTTTCGAGTGTGTGTTTTTGTATAAAAACAGGGCTTTGAGATCGCCATATCCAATTACCGTACAACGTCAAGCACTAATTGCTCTTTTTAAACTAGATACTGGCAAAATCCACCAAGGAAACGCCATTAAACAAAAATAGAATAGAATAGACTTGGCAGTAGAAAATGTCAAAATTACTATAAAGATTATGCATCTTTCTACTGCCAATTCGCTCGAATGATATTAAAAAATCGCACTTCAGAACTTACCTTTATTGCTGTATTCATGTCAGCTCCATCTTACCATAACAAATGAAAACACAAACTAAAAGGAAACCGTTAATTGAAGTTCCAGTTATGATGCAATTAAAGAAAATTTCTTTCAACTCTAAAAATTTCTTCAACAGGATTCCTGAACGCTAATCCAATACCACACATGAAAGCTCGAGTAGCAAACTACGGTCTAATGGACCAGATAGCAGCTCTACATTGGGTTCAGCAGAACATTGCGTTGTTTGGAGGTGATGCTGGCAACGTCACAATGCTTGGTCATGGATCTGGTGCCGCTTGTATTAATTTCCTCATGATTTCTCCTACTGTTATGCCTGGTAAGTATTTGCTACTCGTAAGTTACATGGAAAATAAATTATGATGAGCCTGAAACTTATCTGAAATAAGGAGATTTTGATAGCAAGGCGGATTGAAGATCTTTAAAAACTACACAAAATTATCTTTGTGGAAAACATAGAGCGAGATCCAGCAATGTATTGTGGCTGTTATAATGTTGGTGTTTTGATTATATTTTAATCACGGAAATCTTTGCAGGTCTCTTCCACCGATCAATTCTTCTATCAGGGTCTGCTTTAAGCTCATGGGCATTAGTAGAAGACCCAGTCAACTATTCCGTCCAACTAGCTAAGCAGTCAAACTGTACGCTACCAGAAGACATCGTCAAGGATCATGAGCTAATCGTGGACTGCCTTCGAGAAGTCCCTTTAGAAGAACTCATGTCAGCGGAAATCAATACACCAAGTTATTTGACAGCATTTGGCCCATCTGTTGATGGAGTTGTCGTCAAAACTGACTATGCGAAGGAACTACTAACATACTTCATTCCAAACGATCTTCAAGGCTTGACCAGTGTATCAGGCGTAAATAACTTTAAAGCCGATAAAAGGAGTGGAGATCGAATTTTCGGTATAAGGGGTGGGCAGAATAAATACGATCTCCTTTTTGGCGTGGTGACCAGTGAGGCTCTTTGGAAATTCTCAGCTCAGGACATACAAACCGGTTTCGAGGGTGAAAGGAGGGATAGAATAATAAGGTAAGGTCGATGTTTATTCAGCAAATTGGTGTTTGGCGACCGCAGGGCTTAGTGTGGATGGGGTCGAAGGGATAGCGAATAGCGATTGACTCTCAATTGAGTTGAATGTCAGTGGATATTGATCAATTCCTGATTAGACAAAAGTAGCGTTTTCTACCACTTCTGAGTAATTTTTGAAATATTTGACCCCAAAGTTTAAAATAGCTTTTTTGATTTGAAGGTTATTTTAATTGTCTTATTTTTGTTGCAATCTCCAAGAATTTTAAATATTCTAATGAAATTCGAATTGAATCAATTAGTATTTTTGTTATTAAAAAAACGCTTGTCTCTTTTGGTTTGACTCTTATAACCTCACCAAAGTTTTCATAATAATATTAGGAATGGGGTGGCAATGAAAGTAAAATTGGTATTGGATGATATCGATATTTGCTGATGAAAGCAAGTCATAATAGAATGAAAAATGTTCTTGTTTGTTTCAGAACCTACGTTAGAAACGCTTACACATATCATTTGAGCGAAATATTCTTTACGATAGTCAATGAGTACACTGATTGGGAAAGAACAGTTCAGGTAAGAATATTATTATAAATTTTTAACTCTACTGTATAGCCCTGTGGGGAACTACTACAGATGTCCAGCACCCACAAGTTATAGCAAAGATGCCAACAGATGGCGATACCGTCGCTTTCGGAAATATGCTCCATACAAAGACAACGTTCATCGTAAATACAGAACTCATAACCTACTACACATAAGGTTCACAATCGAATGCGAGACATAAATCGCGCAAGAGAAATAATCACAGAGATTCGATATATATAGAAGGTCCAACTAAGAACTGTTGGACCACGGCCGGTCCCCAGGCTTCACACATAGCCTGGTGGAAGATCTTCCCTTTTCAATGGAGAAACATTCCCAGTAGCACCTCCATAGCCCAAAAGAAGAATATAGTTTCTGACCTGAATGTATGTGTGTATCACAATGTAAATGGAAAATAACCGAGTTTAATTTAGAATAATAGCATCAACCCACACAGGCCTCGTAGGAGACAACTTGTCCCTAGTCAACATAAATTATCGGATGCTCACACAGAGTGTGTAATTGCATTACACTCATTGTCTGATTATTGCGGTTTCCCCATTCCATCAGATTCGGGAGAGAAAGGACAGAAAGTGTATCTGTGTTTATGCTCATAAATATATCCTACGTATGAGTGCTGGACTAGTTTTGTGACTATGTTGTCAGTAGAATAAGAGAATAGAAATCTTAAAAACCATAAAAAACTCGGTAACTACAGTAGGTACCACATTATGAGAAGTAAAAAATACCAACTTCTCTAGATTACTCAGAAGGGGAACGACGAAGGACTTCCTGTGAATGGTTCGAACACCACCTCTGGCACGTATCCAGGGGTGATTTATCCCCCCCCCCCCTAAATCCAAATATTTGTATGGAAAAGTTATTACAGCACTTTCTTTTTCATTGTTTATGTATATCTCACCCTCCAAAACAAAAGTACGTGCTTGCACTACCTCACTATTCATTGCTGCAGTCTCTAGGGTCCAAATAGCCCGTATTATAGCCAAACTGCGATAAGAGATGGCACCACAGGAAAAAGATAAAATCGTCGATAACTTTAAGTTAAATCTTATGATATCTGCTCTTCAGTTTTGTCCCACGAATGGATTAAACTTTTGAGTACATTTCATAATTCTAATTCTTGTTAAAGTGAGGAAACATTTGTTGGAGCTGAAGAAAGAAAGATTTACCTTTAGATTAGACGCCCTCGCGGGAAATCTAAGCCTTCTTGAAATCCGCAGCCTTTGATGAAAGAAAATAAAAAGTAAAAAAAATAAAACAAGAACGAGGTGAATTCGTAAACGGTTGTGTAAAAAGATATTTCCCAAAGCTGTGCAATATCCTTTCTTATGTGCACAATGTTTTAAGGCAGTTCCTAACTAACTAGGAACTTTTTTTTTGTGTGCGCAAGGCTTTCTATCTACCATTCAATGCTCAAAAGTGAATGGAATGAGATTTTATGATTATGAATGACATCAATGAAAAAAAAATTCCGTATAATGCTAGTTAGATTTGAAACTATTTGGTTAGGATTACAATTTCGGAAAAAAAATTTGTAAAATTATGATGTATGTATTTATGGAATATTTTTTATACCAATTTAAAACATCATAAAACAGTAGGCACTTACGTATACTATTCTAGATATTTTTTGATTCGAAAACTGATCCACTTACCGATTATACTTGTATCTATGTTATGCAATATTTTATGTACCTAAGTGCCTAATGTTGGGCTGTTTAAGGCAGGTCCTCACAAACTAGGAAAATTTTTTTTGTGTGCGCAAGGCTTTCTATCTACCATTCAATGCTCAAAAGTGAATGGAATGAGATTTTAAGATTATGAATGACATCAATGAAAAAAATTTCCGTATAATGCTAGTTAGATTTGAAACAATTTTTTACAATTTCGAACAAAAATGTTGTACAATTTTGATGTATGTATTTATGGAATATTTTTTATATCAATTCAAAACATCATAAAACAGTAGGCACTTACGTATACTATTCTAGATATTTTTTTGATTCGAAAACTGATCCACTTACCTATTGTACTTGTATCTATGTCATGCAATATTTTATGTACCTAAGTGCCTAATGTTGGGCTCTTTAGTATCTAATCTTTTAGTAACATTTTATTACAACAAGATGTCTTGTTGTGTTTATCTGTTATTCCGCTACAAACTACAAGTAACATTTACATAACTTTTTGCACTTTATCTCTATTAATAAATACAATACCAATACATGAAACAATTCTATCTATGTTTCTAGTATCTTGTATAACAACTTCAAAGAAGGTAAAAAAAACACCAGCAGAATTTCGTTTCAAGAAAATTCGCAAAGTCCTGTATCTAATATACAATTGGTTCACACAACATACGGTGCCCTGATGACCCGGCCTAGAGATCCTCTGCCAAATGCCTTTTGTTTCCAAGTCGTACAGAACTGTAAAGGCTAAATCTAGTATTATATTCATTGAATAAGTTTTGAATATTGGCTTACTTCGAGACTTTTTGTTTCGGAGTTGTTAAAATACTTTTGCGGTTACTTTTTTACGGGGCCTGGGAGGTCTATTTGTTTGAAGTAAAAATGTTTTTGAGGATCTGTGAAATGTTTGGGATTATGTTTTTTTTAATTTTTTATTTATTCAATACATTATTTTTATAATAATTATATATAAAAGCCTATGCCTAAAAATGGCGCCTTTTTTCTTTTTTTAGCGCGGCCATCAATCAAACTTGAATATTATAGTTCAGAATAAAGTTAAAAACAACACTTGTTATTACAAATATCTAGGAACTCAGTCTGAACTGAAATATAAAGGCTTGAAGTGCACTTAATAGTAATATTTTCAACTTCAAGCCTTTATATCTCCGTCCGGACTGAGTTTAGGGATATACATGTTAATAAGTTTTGTTTGTTACTTCTCTGAAATAAAATATCCAAGTTTGGTTGCTGGCCGCGCCAAAAATAACGGCGACAAATAAGGCGCCAACCTTACATACAAAACCCGCATTATCTTTTCAGGCGAACTTCTGAAACCACAGGGTTTATATGAAGTGCGGTACAATTATCGCTATGGTAAAAGATATTAGAATGCAGATTAACATTCTACTAGCAATGCCCTAAGTCCAGTCACAGTATAAGAAAGAGTATCTAGTACTACATACAGTGCGGACACTCCCTGTCCCCCACCAATTTTAACCTCACCCCTGCTTGGCCCACCAAGCGTGGCTGAAAATGTACTGCTTTATGGCTGTCTTGCTCGCACTCACTCAGAGTCGCATCGCACATGTATGCTTACCTCTTCTTTTCAAGCACTCACTCAGAACAGCACAAGCACCTTTCCCATTTTTATGAAATGACAGCTAGGTGTCCAAAATATGGTCAGGTTTTGGCTATGTGCGAAGTGGGTGTTGGAAACTGTCAAGTCGATCGCAGCGCACGCTGTGGCAGAAATTTGTACTACTGACGGCGAAGCTGTGTCAGATTTGCTTGAATCTATGAAAATCAGCACACTAACTCTCCAAAACTGTCAATACTACAAACTTAAAATTTGGCATGAAAGTTTCTATTGGCATCTAGATGCTCACTCAAAAAAGGCTTGTCGCATTTTAACCCCCCAAAGGTGTTAAAACTGAGGTAAAACTTTGTATGGGAATTCCGATACAAATTAGATTTTGTCCGTGGCTTCGTCCGCATCCGCTCCCGTCATCGTACCGGAATAAAATATAAGCTAGCTTTTAAGACTAATAATAAGCTTTTAAATATAAAAAGTTTTATCAAATTCGGTCCAGTAGTTTTGGCAGAATCCTCGAACAAACACAGACTTTTACAGTACTATAATAGTGTAAATAAGTCACGGCTGCCCGAAAAAGTTGTGTCAGTACGCCGCGCTAGTGTGGCGCTAGTGTCGTGCAATAGTAAGACAGTCAAAACATTTAATTAAATACACATGCTTGCAGCATTCCTGTTGCCTCACAAATCCTACATAAGTAAAAAATCATATTTATTTGACCAGTCAAAAAATTTCAGATGGTATTTTAAAACCCCAAATAGGATTATCGATCTTTGGTAATCAAATGAATGAGAAATGAGATTAAACACAGAAAATAAAAGCATTTCAATTATCGACTCGTCAGGAATGCAATAGCGCCAATTGCCAGTCATTCAATTTACATATTTCATTCGATTTGAACGATTAGCTAAACAATAAAGTCACGTACGCTTCATCGATGCATGAATACGAGAGCGTGTCATTTCCATGTGATGAATACCTTCCAAATAATGCACGATGCATTTAGAATATACAGGGTGAAATTGATATCATAAGCATCCTTTTCAACTAAGACTCTAACCATCAAACTGAACCACTTTTACTATGGGAGCAAAGACATCTGATAAGAAAAAATATCTGCTGTTCCATACATTTGAGTCGAGTAGGCACTGCATTAGTATGGAACAGCTGAGTTTTTTTTTTTGCTCCGATCGGTTTGCCCCCATAGTATAATCCAATCAACCATAAAAGTTGGTTTGTTTGATGGGTAGACTCTTAGTTTAAAAGGATGATATGCTGGAAGGGTGTAAGGAAATGTATAATTAACCTTTAAACCACATACTCTAACCATCAAACTGAACAACTTTTACTATGGGAGCAAAACCTGTCAGAAAAAAAAATCTGCTGTTCCATACGTTTGAATCGAGTAGATATTGCAGTTTAGTATGGGACAGCAGATTTTTTTTTGTTCTGACAGGTTTGCTCCCACAGTAAAAGTTGTTCAATTTAATGGGTAGAGCGATGTGGTTTGAAAGTTAAGTCTTTGACTCCCAAATGACCGACAAACAATGGAAAATCTATTGTTACTGTGACCCGACGGCGTTCAACGTGTTAATGGTACTTTTCCTTACACCCTGTATACCACACCTTGGAAACATGTCAGAACAAAATAAAGTCTGCTGTTCCATACGTTTGAGTCGAGTAAGTATCGCACTTTAGTATGGAACAGTTAAATTCCTCCCATAGTTAAAGTCGTTCAGTTTAATGGGTAGAGTATGTGGTGTAATGGTTTACACCCTGTATTTTGCATGCATAATGCACATTGTTACGTCAAATTCTATCTTTGTTACCTGAATGACCGTTTGACATAATGTCGCGTCGGTTGTGTGCATTTATTACTCGCTCTCGGAAGAAAACAAGACTTGATCCTTGAGACAATATGCATGCAAGGTTTTACATAAACATGCATTCTGTTCTTTGTGAATAATGCATTGGCTTTTTACAATAGCATAATTATTTCCAAACAAATTCTACTTAAAGTATGCTGTTAATCTATTTTGGATATACAGTAAATTAGCGCATAACCTCATACACCCCAACAAAGAATTAGATTGAAACAATAATTTCATTATTTTGATAGTTAAAATTTAAAGTTATTCGCATTTTAAGTTCAGAGGCAAAAATGATTTAATCTAGAATTAAACATTTTAACGGGTTCTTACCGCGTTTTGGTGTTTTTGAGTTCCCGATATTTCGGCAGTGTTACAACTACCATGATCACGGGATGAACAAAACAATGACAAAAATGATTTGTTATCATTTCACCAATGAATGGAAGCGCTAACGTACTTATGGATACATTTTAATCATCTTTTTTTGGTAGTAAGTAGGGTGAGTGTGCCTGTGGGGTGGGTTGACATCGGGTTTAGTAAATTTTAAATTTTATGAAAAAACTATTTAAAATTTTCAAAAATATTACCTATGTTGAAACCATGATAATTCGACTCTGCTCTCGATTCTAAACAAACTACTTTCTAGTTTTGCGTTAATTCATAAACACGTTGTAGAATGAGTACCTATTAGGTATCTAAGGCAGATAAACAGGGTATAACAAAACACCATAGTAATATTTAAAGAGGTCATTTTAACCATCAATATGAACAACTTTTACTATGGAGACAAAGACGAAAATTAAAAAAAAATTGCCTTCCCAACATTAAGAGGGCTATTCGAGTTCAGTGGCGCCCTCGTCACAATAATAAAGATTTCTCAATAAAGAAAGCCTAAATTAAAAAAGTGCCCACTTGATAAACCACAAAAGCCTTCAAGCCATTGTTATACAATACTTTTATAGGTTCTAAACATTCCACTTTCAGATAATTTCGAATAAAAACAAAAGCGGTCGTTTTTTTTTCTTTTTTCAAAATTTGTAATAGCTTGAACGAACGCTTTTGTAGTTTGTCAAGTGGGCACTTTTTTAATTAAGGCTCTCTTTATTGAGAAATCTTTATTATTGTGACGAGGGCGCCACTGAACTCGAATATCCTTCTTAAGTAGAATCGGTACTGCAATTTTGGATAAATCGATTTTTTTTCGTTATTTCGAAGTGGGCTTTATAGTGAATTATTCCGTTGTTCAGTTCACTCTCTTAAAATATTACTAGGGTATTTTGTATACTCTGTATTTAAGTGCTTGGGTACAGACGCATGACGAAGGATGACAGATTGTACTTATATACCGTCCACGTCCTGAAGTTGATGGAATGGGACACCACGACGATAAGAGTTGTATTCAGTGACTTGAATTGGAAATCACACGACGTAGAATCAGATAATGTTGACGACTTAGGTTAATCCGGTCTGGAGACCGAAGGGCTGACGGTTACGTCGGGCAACGCATTGCCATCCAGCGAGGTAAAGCTGCCAGCGTCGAGTCGGTGGCACTCTTCCACAAGACGGCAGCCTCGTGCAAGTCTTCTATTTAGCATGAGCCGAGTAGAAGATTGTGCTCGACGGAGACTCATTTTGCCTTCTGTTTATTTTAATTCTTAAATGATTTTTTTTTACGTTTGATTTGGTTAGGTATTGGTATCGATTCGGACTGTGCTACGACTTAACTTAACTAAATTTATTCCTGTCACTTTCTAAAACAAGATTAAGAAAAGAGACAGAAAACCAACAGCTGATTTTAGTGCTGTCAAAGTGACGTTAAATGCGCAAAATAAGATGCCATCATAATGTACGCCATCTTATTTAAGTCGTTTTTGGGCGTTTAACGTCACTTTGACAGCACTAAAGTCAGCTGTTGGTTTTCTGTCTCTTTTCTTAATCTTATTTTAGAAAGTGACAGGAATAAATTTAGTTTAGTTAAGTCGTGGCACACACCGAATCGAGGCCATTATTTAGATAAATTTTATATTAATGTACCTATATTGTAAATGTTGTAAGCATACGCTCACGACTATATTCCCCAAGGGGGTAGTCAGAGATATTCTGAAACTAAATGTAATGTAAATGTTGTTATTGATAAAAAACCGCCCAAGTGCGTGTCGGGCCATGCGCAGTGTAGGGTTCCGTAGTTGCCCGTCACAAATACGGACTTGAAGGGGTCTTTTTGTTTTATACTACGTTTTAACAGCTAATGACCTCTACAAAGTACATTTTATAAGTTGGTCGACGTTGTACGTTCTTAGGAGACTAAACCCTAACTTTTGGAACACTTTTACTTCTGCATTCACCGATTTTTTTTTTAAATGTAGGTACATACAGTCAGAGAGAAAAACTGAAATTTTCACAAAACATCGAAATTGCAAAAAAAAACAGATGTTCCATACAAATCTACAATCCTACTCGACCCAAATGTTTAGGATAGCAGCGATAGCAGATTATAATTTTTGTTTGCATATTCTTCTTCTTCTTTTCATGTCAATTGTTCTACTATTTCTATATTTTATTGGCCAGATATTCGGCGAGCCTGACAGTCCAGTGTAGCTTTATTGAGGTCCTCTCTCGTGCAGGTGTTTGGGCACAACAGGCATTCTAGCAGGTGCGCCATCGACTGAATCGACATCGGCCAGGGTCCCTGTAACCCCAGCTGCATAAACTTTGTCTGCAACGGCTAACTTGAGTGCGAAGCCGATTTAAAGACTTCCACACAGGCCATTGCAGATTGTGCCCGGGAGGTAGATATTCCTGTAGGGAGATACATTCAGCTGGTGGGGGCACCCTTTCCTTCCACAGAGTGCATCTAGTGACAGATCGGTCGTCATTTATAGCCGACGTACAGCGCTGGAAGCTCCTACGGCTCTAGAGACGGGCTTGTGGGATGTCCAGCATTATTAAGAAACCCTGTATATTTATCAGCTCATGCTGACGATGATAATGATAATGTATACAACACAATAATTAATACTTAATATAGATTTCTGTTTTTAATGGAAATTAAAGTGTTAGTGACACTTTAGGAAAAAAAATTATAATAAATAATAATAATAAATAAATATCTTGGACAATGTCACACAAATTGTCTAGTCACATTTAAAGTACCAGAATCAAGCCAGCACTGGTAGCATGCACACCCGCGATAGCCGTGATACGGCTTTATCACGTCTTATATCTCGTTCGTTCGCGCGCAAAAGAACGAGATAAAAGACGTGATAAAGCCGTATCACAGCTATCGCGGGTGTGCATGCTACCAGTGCTGGACTTGTATTATGATGACTAGACAACGATATAGAATACATATACAGGGTGTACAATAAAATGGGACAGCTACTTAAAGGGGTGCTTCAGACCATCAAACTGAACAACTTTCTCTATGGGACCAATATCGAAATCGCAAAAAAAAAATCCGCTCTCCCATACAAAACTGCAAACATAACTCGACTGAAATGTATGGGACAGCAGATTTTTTTTTCGCGATTTCGATATTGGTCCCATAGAGAAAGTTGTTCAGTTTGATGGTCTGAAGCACCTCTTTAAGTAGCTGTCCTATTTTAATTTACACCCTGTATAGATACAAACATCCATGACTCGGGTACAAATATTCATATTCATCATCATACAAATATTTGTCCCTTACGGGATTCGAATCCGCGACCCTCGGCACGGCAGGCAGGTTCACTACCGACTGTGCTACCGGGCCGTCAATTATAATAAGTATGACATAATAATACCTTTTTTTTCAATGAAACTTAATTTTCAGCATCCAATAAACACGAGAGACGCAGCAGTCCTAGCGATATCGGATGCCCAATACGTAGCTCCCCTCGTCCAAACTGGAGACTTTCTTAGCGTTGCGAAGACTTCACCCGATTCTGGTCCGAACGCGTTCTTCTACGTGTTTGATTATCAGACTAAGGATGGTGATTATCCTCAGGTAAGATTCTTTTGTATCCTAATGTACCTATATTTGAAATTACCAGGGAGAGACTTCAAAGAAAAAGGTATTTTTATTTTAATAGAATAGAACTACTATGTGTAGTTCTATTCTATTAAAATAAAAATACCAACACAACACAAACAAATAAACAACAATAACATTACAACAACAACAAATAATTAATAATTCAATACAACGACAATATAAAACAATGCAGTTTTTATTACAATTTAAGCTGGTTGGCACTAACCACGGAAAACGGAACTTAATAATAACATTTATGGTATGGCATAGCCTTTAAGGTCAAAAACCCCATTGAAATAAAAAAAAAGAAAATTCTAAAAAATTACAATACAGGAGCATCCCCTGTATGTATATTAACGCCATCAACTAAAAAGAAGAAAAATACAACTTTGTTAATATTTTCATTTAGTATTTCATTCTTAAGACTAGGTACAATAACAAGAAGTATTTTTGATTTCGGACCAACATCTAAATTGTTTAATCAAAATCTGCTATTTCTTACATTTTGGATTGAGTAACAATACTATAGCCATAGACCGCGTACTAGAAAGCGCAGCGTGGGAAGGCCCCAAGGTGTACCGACGACCTGATGAAGGTAGCGCGGTCCTTGGGGGGGCCTATCTCCAGCAGTGGACGTTTATCCGCTGAGATGATGATGTTGGGTCTAATCCACCCTTAGACTGCCTGTACATTGACGCGAGCTGGCTGTGCGAGCTGTGTAGCTGTGTAAATATTAACCAATCAGGAGCTCGGCCGATCTCGGTCGGATCTCTGATTGGTTAATATTTACACAGCTCGCACAGCCAGCTCGCGTCAATGGACAGGCAGCCTTAAAGTTTCACCAAGCTTCAAATAAACCCTGCTAAACAAAGTAAATACGATTCAATTACGAGAATAGTATTTATGTTACGGACCGTTTGAAAGCGCAGTGTATTTTGAAACGCCAAAGCGATATTAAACTTTATCAGTACAGTTTACAGTCTAAAATAACAGCCAGATAATGTCTGCTTTAGTCTCCAACGTATACTGAAGTCCTTCCGTGCAATCGGATATAAAATGTACTACTGTAGTGGTAAAGTTTAATGTTGCTTAATGTTAGGAATGTGAACAGCTCTTTTGTGAGCTATTTCGTAAGTGATTTATATAAAAAATCTTATAGACTAAGATCCCACTGCAAGCTTTCTACAGTATATGTTTAGGTAATGATATTTTTTTTATGTAAACCTTCCCAGAAAAGATGGGATTTCAAATGTGAAAGTTTCTTCAAAATCAGTCCAACAGTTATAGAGTAAAACTTCCCCATTTGCACAACCAAAAATAATGCAACAACCGTACGTTGCAACCATGCAACTTCCTCCGTGGTCTAATGGTTAAGAGCATTGGGCTCGTGACATGGAGGTAGTGGGTTCGATTCCCACGGGAGACACCTAGTGATATATCACTTTGTAGGTTTTTCCCCAGTTGGTTAGGTTGAATCACCAGATTGTCTGAAAAAACGATGATTCTGTGCTTCATATGGCACGTTTAGTCGCTGATCCCGGCTACCATCTCAGGTGATAGTAGTCGTTACATAAAAACCACGTCAGAGGCCGTAAGGCGGTCTGGAAAAACTCTGACACCAAGGCTCTGCCCACACAATAAGAAGAAGAACCATAATTATTATGCAGGCATACTTATTTTTCGCGTATCTGATACGTCGTTTAGCTTCAATTTTGAATTAAATTTTTTGTCTAAACAAGTGAGGGCAGGCATCCTGCTGCAAGGGAGGCCTCCCTTGCAGCAGGATGCTTTATGGTGACAACCCTAGTTTTTTTGGATACTTAAAAGATAAACTTTCCACTAGAATATTGTCTCATTCCCTAAACAAATACTGTAGAAAACTTGCAGTGGGATCTTAGAATCGACATAGTTATTGACTATACAAGGTGTAAAATAAAATTATGCGTTATCAAAGGGGGGTATATACCACTTTGATAATTGTACCGAAACTATGAAACACCCTGTTCATTAGTAACAATATAAGAAGATTAGTAACACATTTAATTTTACATCCTGTAATTACTTCTATTTTAGAAAATAGTTCAATTTTTATACATTCATATTTTATTACGATAAAAAACTACATAACTATTATTTAATGTTCCTCTTTCACTAAAAACAACGTTAAAAAAGTAAGAGTCGTAAAAAAACAAAGCCGTTTTAACGGTCGATTTATCGCGTCCATTGAGTGTTTATCTTTTCGGACTTTTCTTTAGCTATGTCCTATCCTATATGTAATGGCGCTTGAGAAAATTATGGGCAACCTGTGTGACCACTCTGTTGAATAAACAAAATAGTTTCGTTAACATTTTTATAGGTCTTTACTTGCGAAAGTCAGACATAGGTTATCGTTTATTTGCATTATTTATTTATGTTAAATAGGCTAAAAAGGAACCATGCTTCGACTGTATTCAGACCAAGGAACATTAAAAGAGGGTTAGAAGTGCAAAGTAGACGTGAAACGCGTGCCACACGGTTATGCGATGATTTGTAGCCCAGTCATTTTACGGAGTTTTGTTAGGAGGGGTGGGGAGTAATTATGAATGGGACTTTTAAACTGTAAGCGGCACCATTTAATGAAAAAACGACTAAGTATCTGAAAACATATTTTAAAAAAATCGTTACACAACAGATCTCAAAATTGTATGTCCCAGAAGGCTTCTAAATTAATAATATTACTATCAATGCACTCATTTTAGTTACATTTAACAAATACATTATTATTGAGCAATAAAATGGGTATTGAAATTTGAAAAATTTGGTATTCATTAGAAAATACTAATATTTTTTTCAAAACTTTCTAAGTAGACATAAATATAAACCATGTTTGAAGTATGCATAACGGTAATGTCTTAAAAATGTGCAAAAAAAAAATGTACTTACTATCAGGCTTTTAGAACGAGATAAATGAAAAACAATTTAATTTGGGGCTGTTGCTGAAGTTATTTTTTTTATTTTGGTTTATTTCTAAGCTCAAATAGGCTCTTAAATACTATACCGAAATAAAATATAAATTATTAATTAGTCCCGGCTCAAACCGTCAAATGACAGGGCTATTGGATAACACCATAAGGCGCGCGGCGTGGTGCGAGCAAGAGGGCATAAGTAGTTGTAAGCGGGAGTGGAAGGCAAGTGGCGATAGTCGTCTACGAAGCCAAAGCGCTACTTTGCATTTCTAACCCCTCTTATAATGTTCTGTGATTCATACGAAGCACTGGTATATAACGGTTATTTTTTTACGTGGTTACATTGTTTTACTACGTGCATAATTATTAATTCCCCATTGTACTTAAAACAATATTTTAAAACCCATTTTCCAAAAATATAACATTCACAAACACAAAAATAAAAACTCGAAAACAGAGACATAATAGTCTATAGGTTGTAAACTTATAATTATAAGCGTGACATACTTAAGTATGTAAAGTATTTTAAGTTGCACCCTGTATAAATGAATTTCCATTCCATGTTTTTCCATACTTCAAACGTTTATTTACAACAGAATATATACATATACAAATATAACCCTAAACCTAAAGAAAAATAAAACGCCATACTTGTATTTTTATTAATTATACATACCCCGATCTTATTTCATAATAAATCATTATACAGGATGTAACATAAATGAATAACAACAACAAATAAATGGGACACTTACCTTAAAGGGGTGCTTCAGACCATCAAACTGAACAACTATCTCTAAGGGACCAATATCAAAATCGCGAAAAAAAAATCTCCCATACATTTCATTCGAGTTATTTTTGCAGTTTTGTATGGGACAGTGGAATTTTTTTGCGATTTCAGTGTTGGTCCCATAGTAAAAGTTGTTCAGTTTGATGATCTGAAGCACCCCTTTAAGTAAGTGTCCCATTTAATTTTACACCTTGTATTATGTATTAAAAATATGTAATTAAATCACTGTGTAAATGCCCGTACCTCACTGAAAAATAAAAATTGTTTACTTCAACCAACATCATGAATCCATATGAGCCTGTCAACATCATGACATCTCCGACTAAGAGAACTTTGCTAAACGAATTCGGCTTGTTCTTACAACTAACCATCTTTTGTTTCTAGTAAACAATAATAACGTCATTTCAATTATTTTGGTGCTAATTAAGAGAAATTATACTTCTTAGTTGGCTCGCATTTTTTTCAGTGTACCTAATACCTAGGTACGTGCATTTACACATTCGCCCATTATACTTAAAACAATACATACTTAAAACAAAAAATCTCTCTCCCCACTCAAATATTGACCGTTTCCTTTGTGTTTTTAGCGAATGGGCTCAGTACATGGAGAGGAACTGCCGTATTTATTCGGCGCACCACTCGTTGACGGCCTCGGGCATTTTCCTAAAAACTATACCAAATCTGAAGTGGCACTGGCAGAGGCTTTCATACTGTACATAGCGAATTTCGTGAGGACAGGGTAAGATTTTTAATGGATTTTTTTACTTTGTAGTTGACGTGTTATTTAGTTTGAGATTTTAAAAGGTTTTTTGTGCGTAGAAGTTTGGAGTATTGTTCAAGCTAGAGTAATTTGTGTGGTTACATTGGAAACTTGTGCTTTGATTTTCAGGCGCGTATTGTGTCAAAATGTATGTGACGCTAATGGATAGAGTTTTGATACTGCTAGTAAAATGTGGAGGGGTAATACCTAGGTCTAATAGAATATATTTTAGGAATATAATCGTGGCATAAATAAAGGGTGTCAAATTAAACGCAAGCCATTAATTAATAGCAATTTTAACAAGCCGTGGTGGTCCAGTGTCGAGTAATCTTGCCTGCCGTGCAGGAGGCGATGGTTCGATCCCCGTCCAGGCCGACTCGTACCGATGAGTTTTTCGGAATTTATGTACGATTTATTATAGCACCACTGGCTTTTCGGTGAAGGAAAACATCGTGAGGAAACCTGGATGCTTCAATTTCGAGGCATGTATCGTACCTACTGTCCATTAAAAGTGGCGACGGGCTCACTCCCCGTCACACTGGACAGAGTTTCGGTACTACTAGTGAAACGTGGATGTTCTGATGTTTCAGAATATCTCTGACTACCTCCTCGGGGAATATAGTCGTGAGCATATGCTAAATTAAATGCGTTACGTATAGAAAAGGGTGTTTCAGACCAAACTGAACAACTTTCACTATGGAACCGACACAGAAACGCGAGAAAAAAATCCGCATTTCCATAGAAAATTTCACTAGCTAATCGACCAAAATGTATGAAACAGGTGTTTTTTTTGCGTTTCCAATGTTGGTCCCTTTGTAAAAATTGTTTAGTTTGACAGTCTGAAGCACCCATAAAGTACTGAAATAACGCTTTTAAGTTTACACTGTGTATAGGGGTGCTTCAGATCATCAATCTGAACAACTTTCACTATGAAGCCAACGTCGAGAAAAAATAAAAATAAATTGCCGTCCCATACATTCGAGTCGAGACGGTACTGCAGTTTTGTATGAAAGAGCGGATTTTTTTTTCGCGATTTCGATGTTGGCTCCATAGTAAAAGTTGTTCAGTTTGATGGTCTGAAGTATTGATGAATATTAAGGGTGTTTTGTTACACCCTGTATTTTTCATACCTGAATTGATTGATATTTGCCAAAAAACATTTTTTTAACTTGGTTTAAAGTATGTTGAAGACAATCTCTGTTATTCGAAACCAATAAGGCTAGGTGTCCCTAGAGCAAGCCTCCCTTTCTAACAAGCAAAAGGGGCATTCCACGGTGACGGTCGGGACATTTTGACTCATTTCTTTGTTATCTTTTAAAAACTACCTGGTAATTAACATATGATTAAGTGAAAAATGTATGAGGTTTGATAGCTCATTAAAGGTTTAATAATAATCTGGAAGAATAAATAGAAATTTTTGTCGTTTTCTGTGTCAAATTAATAACTAAATCAATGTGACGGTTGGGACACGCACAATTCCGGCTACCTTGCACTAGTACATACTGCACTCGATTTCAGTTAAACCAAATGTCTTGAATATTTGTTTTTTCTATATGTGACACCTAAAGAGTGCTGTAACAATTTGTCCTAAGAAATAACTCTCTAAATATTAACTGTTTTTATGAAAAAAATTTTTAAGTCTGTGACGGTCGGGACAAGGACTTGTGACGGTCGGGACAAGTAGGAAATCTATACAACTTAGTGCTCATAAGTATACGGTTTTATTAGACTTTATAGCAACAATTTTTTTACAATACAAACTTATCAATATAGTATGTTATAGATGTATATTAATCATCTTACAGACCATCTGTGAATTCGTAGTATATACGATTACCGCAAGTTTTTACGGAAGGGTTGTTAAGAATTTTTACAACTTTGCTTGTATTTATATGAGAAGTATCATTTTCATTCATGTTCATGACAAAAGTATCCCCTTTGGCTGAAGTTTTGATAGGTATCATGAACATGACTTCAACCTCTGAATCTTCGCCGAATGGTCCTTGGCAAACGGCTATGTATTTGTACTCCTTTACTCGCGTCCTTTTATTGGACACAAATCTCACAAATACATAAGAACCTATACGAATTAGATTTTCTGCCTCATCGCCGGCCTGTCCATCTCGAGCCACCTCTATTTCTCCCTCATCCTCGGTCTTTCCACTTCCAGCCATCTCAAAGTCCCCCTCATCTCCGGATTTCCCACGTCCAGTCATTTCAAATTCTGCATCATCTTTGGCTTTTTCATTTCCAGCCACCTCTAATTCCTCCACATCTCCGTTCTGTCCACTTCCACCCTCCTCAAATTCTGCCTCATCTCCGGTCTTCCCACTTCCAGTTATCTCAAATTCTGCCTCATCTCCTGTTCTTCCACTTCCAGCCATTTCCGTCCAATTCTGTGTCATCTCTGGTCTTTCCACATCCAACCATTTTATATCTGCCTCATCTCCGGTTTTTCCACTTCCATTTATCTTAAATTCTGCCTCATCTTCGGCCTGTAATAGAAGCTAAAAATAGAAGGTAAAGCATAACACCATAAACGACAAGTTTATGTGCCATAGAATGATTAAATTGTGACAGGCGAGTTTGTGACGGTCGGGACTGTGACGGTCGGGACAATCGTCATATCGTAATAAAAATTGATTATATATTTAAAGAGAACAAAAAACTAAATAAAACAGTGAGTCCAATGCAGTGCCTTACTTTGCAATAGTTTTTTGTTTACTGACATGCTCATTTTTAGTTTAGGAAAAACATATATCTGTTTCGCCGTGACGGTCGGGACAAGCTATGCGTGCCACTTCAAAACGCGATAGATTTAACATTCACTTACCTTTTTTTTCCTTTCTTTTCTGCAAGTAATAGCTGATAGTTTGTTTTTATATAATATATCTAGCACCCGGCAAAACGTAAACGTAATTGAGGAAAACAGTGCTGTCAAATTTGAAGAAAAATAACTACCTTAGGATAAGAAAAGTGACTAGTGTTTCACCCTAAAAAATATACTAAATTGGTGGTTTTTAATTTAAAAAAATGCGATAGTTGATAAATATGGAATGTTTATTAGACGTTTAGCTGTAATAAATGTGTTTTTAAGCTAAAAAGTTTTCACATATGCGTTCACGGTTAGCGTGGAATGCCCCAAAAGCAAACTTTTGCAATTAGCCATCAAGCTTCAATTAAAAGCAATATCGCAAAAAAACGCATTTTTCATCAATATCTTTTCTCTTGGATGTTTGGGGTAAAATCCATCGGGTAGAATCACTGCTATAATTAATTACCTTTCAAATGATGGTATATTCAGAAGAAATGGTGTAGGGTGATTCTTGTAAAACTGGTTATAAATCTGAAATTGAACTTACTTTGGACCTCTTTTCTATCGAGAAAATTTTATAGAATCGTGTTTTCAACGGTTAGATTCACTGAAGAAAGAACGTATCTACACTGTTATGTGAACTATACAGGGTGAAATTGATATCATTAGCATCATCAAACTGAACAACTTTTACTATGGGAGCAAACCGATCGGAGCAAAAAAAAAATCAGCTGTTGCATACATTTGTGTCGCGTAGGCATTGCAGTTGTATGGAACAGCTGATTTTTTAGTTGCTCCCATGGTAAAAGTTTTTCAGTTTGATGTGTAGACTGGGTAGACTCTTAGTAAATTTTATCCCCCCCCCCGACATCCGAATATTTATACAATGTTTACAGCTATAATTTTTTGTTTTGCAATGAAAATCCCCCCCCGAAATCAAAGTCTGCTTGGGCCTGTGCCTTCCAGTGGAACGTCTATGAGATGATGATGATGATATTATTACAATCTATCAACGTAACAAAACAAGTCCTTCATGGGAAACAAAATTAGCACAGACCGACTGTTTTGTAAAATTTCAAAATTAATGTTGTAGCTGATTATAATTTACATACATTTGATATTCATAGATTAGGCTCATAACATAACTACGTAGATACTATAATGATTATAACCGAAATTTATACACAAATATACAGGGTGTAAACTTAAATGTGATGTACATACTTTAATGGGTGCTTCAGACCAACAAACTGAACAACTTTTACTTTGGGACCACCAATGAAAAGGCGAAAAAAAATCAGCTGTATCATACATAAAGGCTGTCATCATCATCATCATATCAGCCGACAGACGTCCACTGCTGGACATAAGCCTCCCCCAAAATGGGGGGATTTGCCATAATCGCCATGCTTGGCAGGCGGGTTGGCGATCGCAGTTAGATTGAATGTACTCGGAGGATGCTGCTGCCCATCCTCCGGTAGATCCCTTAGTCGCCTTTTACAACACCCACTGTGTTACTAACAAAATTATAATCTCAGTTGGTCGAAAATAAAGTTTTCTATTCGATTCTATTCTATTGATTTTAAAATTGGTCCCTTAGAAAAAATTGTTCAGTTTGATGGCCTGAAGCACCCCTAAAGTATGTAAAATGAATAACAATTAAAAGACAACAATGCCAGAAACATCACATTTTAATGTCATTAAAATGATAAAGCAATGAAATGGATTATTCGATAAAATGAAGTGCGCAAAATTGAATTTTGCTGTTAATGTGCTTTGTATTAAATTACGGAATTGTAATACTGACAAATTTATTACGGCTCTCAAAAGTGCCGTATAAGTAAAATTGTTTTAAAATTCTGTGAAATTTTAATATTTACTCTTGATTGTACATTCGTGGAATAATAATTTCGACAATTGTACAATAACCATTCCTTAAATTTTAATTATAACTCTTTGTCAGCCGTTGTATGCGTTGCAAATAGTTTTTTCTTTATTTATTTATTATTTCTTTATTTCAGAATCTTAGGTACATCTAAGTTTACAATTTTTGATATCGCCAAACTGCTGAGCAGTTTGTCACCAGCCTGTCACCTTGACGGTCCCTCGCAGAATCACCCATCAAAGTTTCATCGAAATCAGATGAATGGTTTAGGAACGCATAAGGGAGAAAGAGACATAGAGACAAACAAACAAACAATAATTAATATTATTATTAACGAGCTTTTACCCGCGACTTCGTCCGCATAAATTATATACCAGATTTTAAGTCAGATGATAAGCTATCAAACAAAAAAAGTTTCATCAAAATCGGTTCAGTAGTTTTTGCGTGATACTCGAACAAACAAACACCCAAGCAAACAAACAAATAAACAAACAAACAAACAGACAGACAAAAAATCCAAAAATTGGTGATTTGGAATCAGGGACAGGTAAAAACCATGTCGTAATTTTTTTTTTTGTAAATATCTTCAATGTACAGACACATTTCTGTTACAGTTTTATAATAGTTTAGATATATATTTGTAAGCTGTTACCCTAATTTCGTCTTCTCCATGTAAAAATAATACCTATTTCCAGCTTCCTGTTGATTTACCCTTTAAGGTAGTATTTTTATGAACAAAATTATATCGATAAATGAAGTTTACAATCTAGGTCACAACTCACAATCTAACTCTTTCATTTTATAATATTATTATATCTAAACTATTATACAACTGTAACAGAAATGTATCTGTACATTGAAGATCTTTACAAAATTTTTACCTGTCCCTGATTCCAAATCACCAGTTTTTGGATTTTTTGTCTGTCTGTTTGTTTGTTTGTTTGTTTATTTGTTTGTTTGTTTGTATGTTTGGGTGTTTGTTTGTTCGAGTATCACGCAAAAACGACTGAACCGATTTTGATGAAACATTTTTCGTTTGATAGCTATCATCTGACTTAAAATCTGGTATATAATGTATGCGGCCGAAGTCGCGGGTAAAAGCTCGTTATTTATAAAAAGAAAAACAATTTAACAATAAAAAAAAGAATCGTTATTTTTCGCAACCGGGTGAATGCAAAAATAACAGTAACGGGGTCGCGAACGGTCTACTTCCGGTTCCGGTTTGTTTGGTAGCTGGGCAGACTGTGAAATTATTGCGAAACCAACTTTGTTTTGTGCCCCGCATTTTGCTGATGGAAATGTTTTAAAGTAACTTAAAGCACACGCTGGTTGCACCCGAAAAGACATACTGGAGTTAAAGAGCTTGACTAATTTTAGGGAAGTGATTATTTTGTAGCCGCCATTTTGTTTTTAGTGCTCCGTGCCAAAATTGGAAATATATAACTCAGCACTATAGTCGATGTTTTCCACTATAATGGATTCAAGAAAAAATTATAATACCAAACCAAGTCACCTCAGTTGAAGTGAGCAATTCTTGTATACAGGGTGTAACAAAACATGCTAGTAATATTTAAACGGGTGTTTTAGATCATCAAACTAAACAGCTTTAACTCCAGACCCAACATCGTTTTTTTTAGATCGACTGTTTCATACAAAACCTACTCTATTTAACTAAAGTGTACTAACCTATGGGATATATGATTTTCTAAAAAAAATCTACTTTCTCTCCATAGTGAAAGTTGTAAAGTTTGTTGGTCATAAAGTATTGGGAAGTCTAATAATTACCAACATGGTAGAAACTAAACTCAGATTCATAATTCGGTGGACTTTGTATGACTATGACGTAATTATAATAAATATCTACGACAATGTCACACAAATTATCTAGTTACGTTTAAAGTACCAGAATCTAGCCTGGACTTGTATTATGATGACTAGACAACGAACGGCCAAGTGTGGGAAGGTGTAGGGTAGGTGTAGCGAAGGACAAATGGCAGGACAAAACGTCTGCCGGGTCAGCTAGTACATATATAAATACAAACATCCATGACTCGGGTACAAATATTAATATTCATCATACAAATATTTGTCCCTTACGGGATTCGAACCCGCGACCCTCGGCACAGCAGGCAGGTTCACTACTGACTGTGCTACCAGGCCGTCGAATTATGAATGGATATATTCATAAGTTACATCAAAATTAATCGAACTATAAATTTAGTCGTCAAGTATGTTTAAGTTTTGTCAACATTTAAACAAGAGATGAAAAATCTGTTATTCAAGCGCTTGACTACGACCTTACCAGATAGAAAGTATCAATCCAATGTGATTGTAGGTCGACCTGTCTAGTAAAAGCCTATTCACTTAGACTTAACTACCGTTAGGTAGTAACTTTGGAGGTAACACAGACGCTCGTAGGACAGCTTATCACTAAGGTATTCAATACGTAACTCAGATTTCGATCGAAGGCACTTAAGCCAAACTACCTACCGCTGTCTTTACAAGCACTAAATGCTAATAAGATAATCTCAGTCAATCTCCTGAATTTTGATTAAGATTGTCTAGAGATATCAGATACATTCTGAAATAGTATCCTGCTTATAACAGAGGACTTAGTTCAACTTAACCTAACATTACATTATCAAATACCTATTGGGAATACCATGTTTCGAAAGCTGTCAGAAAATTGAATTTCAAAACAAGTAAATGCAAAAAATTCTTGTGGACTACGACAAAAATTGAAAGCCAAACTAATTAATGTAAATTGCTCAAAATCGATCGACATACTCAATACAACTATAATTATCTCAAAACGACTACTGTCAAATGGTTATGAAAAACATTGTGTGAAAATATTAACTGAAGAAGAAATTATGAAGCGTATGTGAAGTTCACCAATCCGTATTGGGTACGCTTGGTGGACTAACCTATACGCTTGAAGAACGCCCATACATCCTCCTCTGGCAGGCCTGTGCCCTGCAGATCATTTACTAGATGATAATGGTGATGACATTGAATACTCCTTAAAAGTCTTACAAGCTTGTTATTCGATAAATATGAACCCTGTTAGGGCACTACAATATTACCTAATACTAATACTAATAGTAAATCTTGTATGATTCTTAAGTTTTGCTTGAATTCCAGTTCTCATCGCGTCGTGTACGCCTAGTGAGAGTTGTTGTAAACGTAGCATGTTCCCAATAATTGCATTTTACTATAATTGCGGTATCAAAACTCTATCTAATTTATGATAGTGAGCCTGTCGCTACTTGTACCTAATGGATAAAACACGCTTTGGAATTGAAGTATTCAGGTTTCCTAACAATGTTGTCCTTTACCAAAAAGTTGCTGGTATTCCTAAAACTCATTGGTACCAGTCTGATTCAGGCTGGAATCAAACCGCCGTCCCTGCACGAAAGGCTAGGCGACTAGTAACGTAGTAACTAAAGCGCCACGGCTTTTTTAAATTATTGCCAGTACTAAACCAAATTCGAAAAACATAAAAGGTGCTTGTGACGAACGTGAATGTGGACTGTATTATGATGAAATGAGAATAATATAACGATGATTAACTGGGTTTATTTAACAAATAAAAAGCAAACTTTAACTCGTACACTGCTCGCTCTGACAATCACAAATTCAGAGAAAAACAAAAGCTTTTAAAAAAATTTCAAAAATATAAAAAGAAAAAGTAAAATAAATAATATAAAACCAAAGAGTTTGCAACAGTGCTCATTAAGAAAATTCACTTGTATTGGTAAATAAGGTATAATTGCTTTAACTTTAACATAAATGTTCGTATGTTGTTCAGGAATCCAAATGAAGCTCAGCGTCAGGAGTCCGTTCTGCCGATATCAAGAGAAAGAAACCGATACAAGAGCATACTGTGGGATGAATATGACACCTTGCATCAGAAGTATTTGGAGATCGGTTAGTATTTACTGCACGTTCCATTCAAACTTAATGTTTGCAATAATTAAGATTCTCTTATTACAATCTTGAGTAAAGTCTACTAAAGGATAATGCGTCTTGTGCAGTACTTTTGTGAGTGAAAGTACAGATACATTATGCCATCCTGAAACCTTCATTATTATAGTTGTTGTTGTTGATAAGTAGTTAGTTATAGCACCGTTTCTGACTATCCCGATAGGGATTATTGTCGTGAGTTTATGTATTGTACTCACAATCACGGAACCCCAAAAAAGATCGCATCGGCAATCCAAATTATCAAAGGCTTTTCAGAAACCTTCCCATAAACAATTCTATTTCACCTCGTCACGCTCCCCCAATATCAATCTAAAGGATAATTACTTCGACCCTTCCTTTTTTACAATGAAAAAATTATATTGCAGGCATGAAACCCCGGATGAAAAATCATTACCGTGCGCACCAGCTCTCGGTCTGGTTGCGGCTGATCCCGGAAATCCACAGAGCCGGGATGAAGGACGTGGTCGCAAAACACAACCTTTTCCGAAACCACAACGACCCGGAACTCTACGATGGCCTTGTAAGACCGGATCCACTTACAAGGGTCAACTACTACGACCCCACTTTAGAACTTTATCGAAAACCTTACAACGTCACTTTGGACATACCTTCGACGACAATGGACACTTACGTAACTACTTGTATCAGCGCTATGTCAGCCAGAGCTGGATCAGCTGTAAAACACAGCCCTCCACCAAATAATACCAGTACAGACGCAGGAAATTTAGAAATAGCTGGTTATACTGCTTATTCGACCGCTCTGAGTGTTACAATTGCTATTGGATGTTCCCTGCTGATCCTGAACGTTTTGATTTTCGCTGGAGTTTACTATCAGAGAGATAAAACACGGTTGCAAGTAAAAGCTTTACAGCAACAGCAGAAAAGGAATCACAATTCGACTTTCGATAGTGTATCTTCGAAACATCCTCACTATTTCGTCGGACACTCCCAAAGCTCGAGCACGATCGTCGATATAGATCATCAAGATAAAAACGCTATAATAGCAATGACGAATAGAGTCCCACATTTCACAAATACGAACTGTCCGAACGTATGCCACACGGGAATACAAATGTCGAATTTGTCACAGAAGGCCAGCCCGCCTGTAAATAGGGGTCAATGTACGACGTTGCCGAGAAAGGTCGGGTTTAGTTACCAGCAAACGAATCAAATATGTAACGCGTCTAATTGTATGACGTTACCGAAAAATGCTACGTTTGTGAGCGGAGGGAGCAACCTGCCTGATGTACAGGCTCAGACTGGGCAGTCTCAAGGGCCTGGTAATGGATCAGTTCTGCCTCCCCCTTCGCCTCCCTCGCAACATTTCTCGCAGAAATCGAGGGTCCCTCAAGCGGCTATGTCAGAAATGAACGTATGAGAAATGGAGGATATTTACAATTATGTGTAAAGTGATACGTGGTGAGTGAAAGTGACACTTATTATCGCTGGACTAAACATGGTTGTAAATATCGGTTTTGAATCTTTTGAGATTGTAAATACAATTGTAATGATATATTTAATGTACGAATACTAATGATATTACAGGTAACAATTTAAGATTAATAGGTGTAATTATTATGATAATCGAAATTTAATAATTGTAACATTTTGTTTATTTGTTGATTACAATCATTTTTAAAGCTGACAGTAATTATTTAAAATCAAAATGGTAGATAGAAAATTCTTCAAACGAAATAAGCGTTTCTAAATTGTTGATAACGTTTGTCCCCCAAAAAAATTATTCTTATTGTTGTTTCTAGTATACTGTCATTTAAAATGACTTAATTATTGTAAATAAATTAGGATCTTAAAGACTGTATAATTGTAACATGAATATAGTTATGTGACAAAGATTTTCTCCCATAACGCTTTTAAAGAATTTTTAAAAATTGTCTATAGAAATTAGAGATTGGAAGAAAGGCATAGAAATAGGATGAAACTTTTGTCTGTTAGTAATAAAACTTATGTGTATTATACTAGCTTGTAGGATCCCACTGCAGGAAAAAGGACCTACCAAAAATGACGATTAGAAGGACTGGGAAATTTTACTCACTTCATCACCGTGATGACTTTCCTATTGTTTGGTTTGAAGTACATTGCTTTTGTATATTATGTATGTACTTCATCCTAACACCGCATGTGGGTCTGTGCTTAGATGGCATGAAAGCAAATTGATAATGTTTTTGTCCAAATAACTACGAACCTCTGGTTTCGTACGCGGCCGAAGGGATAAATTCAAGTTACCCAACTAGGTAACAATATAGACAATATTTAGAAATTTAATATAAAGTGTTAATGTAAGATATATGAATTTGGGAGTAATTGATGTCGCATACAATACTTTAGATAACTTTTAACGATTCTGTTCAATTCTGTATATTTATTGTTTGAACGTCTAAATTTTCACGGTCTTCTGTGAGCTTGTTATTTGAAGTATTATAATTTAAATCTATTTTACTACTTAAGTTTAAAACTTTTATTTATGGTTCTTCATAAAATCACATGTTATAATAAACTTAAAATCTTAAAACCGGTTGTATAAAATCTAATAACTGAACATTATTGACATTTAAAAAAAAGGACTCTTGACCTCTCATAAATAGGATGTCATCTCGTACCTATTGTGCGTCTGCGCATGTTTAAAGTTAAGACAAACATTTTGAATTTGAAGAAAGTTACATGCGTCAATATAATTGTATTTATAAGTAAGTGCAATCCATTTTTAGGTGTTGCATTTCATTTATATATTATGCCGGTTTTTTCACATTATTCTACTAAATGTAGATACAGTTATAAATTCTAGTCATCGTTTTTCTATGTGATAATAAATTTCGTAACTAGTTATTTTTTTAAATTAACTTGCATTTAAAATAAGTTTTTGTATAATTATTACAAATTTTCATATTTATCAAAACTATGTTGAAAATTTATAAGATAACAAGTTATCTAACCGTTAATACGAAATCTTATGACAAGTATCAAAATTAAAAAAATAAGACAGAATAAAATTCGTGAAAAAATTCTAAAATGTTTCAATTCTCGCCTTATCTAAATTCCTCAGATTTTTCCATAAAGTAATTATACCTGGATTTTTCCTAAATTCCTCAAACGACGCTAGAATATATTTGCGGAAAAATCTGAAAGGCAGCAATATTAAAACTCATTATAAAAATGGATACTTTAGATAAAATTGCAGGGAAGAGTCATTTCTAATGTGCATATTATACAGAAACATATAATTTTCAAAAACGTCCACTGCTGGACGTAGGCCTCCCCCAAGGATCGGCACAACGACCGGTCCAGCGCAGCTCTCATCCAACGGGTTCCTGCCGCCTTCACCAGACACTTCAGAAGGTTATTTTATCCTGGCTATGTTCAGCAGTGGACGTCTAGAGGGTGAAATTGATATCATTAGCATCCTTTTAAACTAAGAGTCTGCCCATCAAACTGAAAAACTTTTACTATGGGGGCAAACAGATCGGAGTAAAATAAAAATCAGCTGTTCCATACTAAACTGCAGTGCCGACTCGACTCAAATGTATGCAACAGCAGATATTGTTTTTGCTCCGATTTGTTTGCTCCCATAGCAAAAGTTGTTCAGTTTGATGCGTAGACTCTTAGTTGAAAAGGATGCTAATGATATCAATTTCACCCTGTATATGATGATATTATGATGATGATATAGATTTCATACATTAGCATTAGGGTCAAGTTCAGACCGTAGGTAGGGGTTTTGGGGGTTGTTACTTATTGTCTCTTTGTTTTCTTTCAATTAATTACTTTTTATGCCGAAATCATATCAGACGATAAAAAATTTACAAGGCAACTATAAATAAACTAATTTTTTGAAGGTCACCTATTGATTATTTGTGGTTGCGCTATTGCAAGCAAGGGTCGTAGTAACACGGAAACCAGCGCTGGTCCTTTTGTGTTCACCCCAAGCTCACCCATGTTTACGCATACCTTCGAACTTATGGTACTTTCTTTTCATTCTCGGGAATGCAGGTTTCCTCACGATGTTTTCCTTCACCGCCGAGCTAGTAAATGATAAATACAACCGTACATAAATTCCGAAGAACTTAGTGGTACAGGCCAGGAATCGAACCGCGAACTCAGTATTCAGGCGCTAGCTCACTTCCGTATGGGCTATCAACGCTCTTCAAGCTCACCTAAGACACAAAGGCTTCGAAAATCAAATTCTAAATCGGCTTAACGTATCAAAAACTATTAAGCAGACAAAAGAGCGCCAGCACCAGCTTTTATTAACTCGCAGCTAAATATAAAAGCATCGTAAAAAGTAATACTCAACGAAACTCTGAAAGACATGGCCACTTCCTTTTGAAGGCTCTCCGGAGCTTTTTACCAAAGCTTCTAAGCCCCTGTCTATAGGTGCAACACCTTTGACAAAGTTATCTCGTCCATCTTTTTCATAGACTGCATCAGCCTTTTTTTAGAACTTCACGTTCTCTGGAAAAAAAGTATTTTGCATTGAAAATTTATGTGGATATCACTTTAAAAGCATGTTAGAGTTTATGTATATAATATGGATGAACTATTTTGAATGTACGCTTTTAGAGTGTCGTTGCGTAGGCAACGTCGTTTCGTCATCGTCATCGGCGTCGTTTTCGTTATAGGCTATATCACACAAGCTATTTTTGAGCGTAGGCATTGACGTGATTTATGGCAACATTTAGGTAATTGAAAGATGCGAATGAGGGGTTTCGGAGTCTTTTTGTTTACCATTTGAGACGTCATATCATCCTGAAACGCCTGAAGCCTTTATTGAAACATGCGAATGAGGGGTTTCGGAGTCTTTTTGTTTACCATTTGAGACGTCATATCATCCTGAAAAGCCTGAACCCTTTATTGAAAGATGCGAATGAGGGGTTTCGGAGTCTTTTTGTTTACCATTTGAGAAGTCATATCATCCTGAAACGTCTGAAGCCTTTATTGAAAGATGCGAATGAGGGGTTTCGGAGTCTTTTTGTTTACCATTTGAGACGTCATATCATCCTGAAACGTCTGAAGCCTTTATTGAAAGATGCGAATGAGGGGTTTCGGAGTCTTCTTGTTTACCATTTGAGACGTCATATCATCCTGAAACGCCTGAAGCCTTTATTGAAAGATGCGAATGAGGGGTTTCGGAGTCTTTTTGTTTACCATTTGAGAAGTCATATCATCCTGAAACGTCTGAAGCCTTTATTGAAAGATGCGAATGAGGGGTTTCGGAGTATTTTTGTTTACCATTTGAGACGTCATATCATCCTGAAACGCCTGAAGCCTTTATTATAATTTATAATTGAACTCTTGGAAAGAAGGTAGTTACAGAAAATTTTCTATCCACCCGAAAAGGGAATGTAAACGTGAGGTCCTTCTTAATATGCTGACGATTTTTTAAGAGGATGATCAGACCATCCAACTGAACTCTATGGACATGCACTCAATTCCACACAAAACTGACGTTGCGACGTAATTGACGTCATAATATGACGTCGGGTGGTCCAGAAAAGTACCTCAATTTGTCACAGCCTCAGGACGTCATGTAAGTACAGCCTGAAGACGTCAGAAAGAGACGTCATCTCAGATGTAAGTAAGACGTTATCATGACGTCTTGAGGCTTGTTTTGCACCTGCGGCTGAGCAGCGCTGCAATCGCGTTTTTGGTAACGCGATTACTACTCTGTAACATTTTTGTAGCCATAGAAAGCAGCGCTGCTTTTCCGTAGCAGGCAGATGCATACGATGGCAGCTTCACGAATTGCTCTTGCCACCGATACTTGCAGTAATAATTTTCATTGGAAATTACCAAACATTTAGTCAGTAAGACATTTACGGGTCAATAGGGGCCACGTTCAGTGCCTACGCTCGAGCGCGCTCCAGAAAACTCAGAGGCAAATGAAATAAAATAATTTATTAATTAGTTGAACGTATAGTAAATTGACCAGAGAATGACGTTAGATTGACGTACGTTTTTGACGAAAGAAGTACGACCCAAAATTGTCCCTATAATTACGTTAGATTGACGTACGTTTTTGACGAAAGCAGTACGACCCTACAGTGACCATAGAATGACGTAACATTGACGTACGGGTTTGACGAATGCAGTACTGTCCCTAATTTGACCCTCTAATGACGTTAGATTGACGTATGTTTTTGACGAAAGCAGTACGATCCTAAATTGACAATAGAATGACGTAAGATTGACGTACGGTTTTGAAGAATGCAGTAATGACCCTAATTTGCCCCTATAATGACTTAAGATTGACGTACTTTTTTGACGAATGCAGTACTGACCCTAAATTAACCTAATAATGTCGTACCTACGTTATTCGTCGCCAACGTCAGTTTGCTACCTGGGGGGGTACGTAAAACGTCTTGTACCGAGTAATGGCTTCGATCCTCTAAATGACGGTAATTAGGTGATTTTCCAGAGTAATAAGCGATCATATCATTACATATTTGATATTTCATTATATTATTGTATTAGCAAGTGACACCCTACTGAAATGAAAAACGTTTGGTATAAAACCCAGTAAAAAATTTAACCCAAAAACTTAACGCAGTATTTTTTGCGATCCATTTCCCACTAACTTTCCATTAGTTCCACGTTTTAGTAAGCTCGATGCAGTATATTCAGTATTGATGTCATTTATTATCTGTACCGTCAAATAACGATATATTTATTGTTATTTTTATGCTAAACTGGCTAGTTTATAGTCAGCCAGTGAATATATTGCTGTAGTAAAAATATTTCGTCAATATATTTTAATGGCACTCACTATAAGAGCTTATAATATTAAAACCGGCCAGAGCGACTCGGAAACGTCCATAAGAGGGTTCCATAGCTATTGTGTAATAATTGTTTAACTATTTTACGCCCTATTTTTTGACTCGCAGTGCAATTTTTGAATCTCATTCGCTGAGCTCAGCAGTTGAAAATGTCAAAATTACTATGGAGATATGCATCTTTCTACTGCTGATTTGACATTCAAAAATCATACTCTAGGGGTGCGATTTTTGAAAAGTAAAATCAGCAGTAGAAAGATGCGTATCTCCATACATTTTCAACTGCTGAGTTCAACGTATGAGATGAAACTCATTCGCTGAGCTCAGCAGTTGAAAATGTCATAATTACTATGGAGATATGCATCTTTCTACTGTTGATTTGACTTTCAAAAATCATACTTCAGGAGTGCGATTTTTGAAAGTCAAATCAGCAGTAGAAAGATGCGTATCTCCACTGTAATTTTGACATTTTCATCAGCTGAACTCAGCGAATGAGATTCAAAAATCGCACTCCTGATCAATTATCTTTTCCGAAAAGGACTAGTGCGTAGCACCCTCAATCGACGGAAGTGCATGAAAAGATGACTGTATGAATGAATAAGGCTAAAGAGGGAGTTGTAGCGTGTAGCGGTTTGTGGACTCTGCCTACCTCCATGGGATATTGGTGTGAGCTTATTTATAATTATATGTATGTTTCTTGACTTTATTCTCAGATATCTCGAGAAAGAAGCATTGAAATAACATATCCCATTTTAGAGGTTTGGGGAGGTCCGCCGGAGTACTCAAAACCGACGGGCATGTATGAAGAGTTGTATGGATGTGCACGAGGCAAAAGAGGTATGTAAGGATCGTAGTAAGTGGCGCGCCCTGGTCTCTGCCTACCCCACTGGGAAAGAGGCGTGACGTTATAGATAGATAGAACCCATTTTACAAGATTTTTTCAAACCGTGTTCTGTTGTACAGTCAAAAAATAGTGCGTTTATTATCATAAAAAATCTATTTTCGGGTTATTGCTATCAATTTTCGTGCCAAATTATATTTCAACAGGTATTAAAATGAACAGACAGAATGGACGAAACTGGAAGGGTTCCTTGTTTTAATACGAAACCCCAAAAATAGCGAGACATTATTTTTACATTATTATTGTACAGATGGCTCCATAAAATATACATCGGAGGTAATAAATTTGTTGGTATCTATAGACTTATATGTTGATCTACGATATCTACTTATATCGACATAGACGACTTGTCTTGAAGTAGACTTAAATTATTCATAAATGACCCATAGTACACCGTTTAAATGGACAGTCGATAGTTATAGAAACGTGTCTGACAACCCTAAAAGGGACCAGCGCGTTCCCAAATGTGGATTGGTAGACTTCAAATACGGATCAGAATGTCTTCTTCAGCGCACTCAGGTTTTCTCACGTTGTTTTCCTTCACCGTTTGAGAACAGTCTTATGTTCTGAACATGTCGAATAGCCAACATATAAGTCTCCTTTTAGAGACCTAATTCACTGCCCATACCTACATGATGTCTAATCAAATTATATTTTTGCCTCCCCTGACCCAAATTACAAGGCCCTCCCGCAAACTCGAGGGCTCTTGGCATAGCCACAGCGTATGCAACTACTGGTAGGGCTGCCTCCATACTAATAAAGAAAAAATTGACTTTGATTTAATTACCTACTACCTACAAATAAAAAAGAAAAATCTCTCTCTCTTTAATAAAGTGCATAATCAAGGAGAAGAACTTTTAACTGTACAACCTAGGCGAATTAACTTAGCACCTGGCTCGCACGTGGCTCGGAATAAAAAGCTCGCAAAACTCGGAAAGAATAACTCGAAAATGCTAAAGCGCAGGGACACGTGCAACGATAACTGAAATGCTATGCTACGGCCTCGCACGGTGACGGCGGGGACCCGCGGGGTGTAGCAGGAGGGGTGTCAAATTCCGAGCCACGTGCGAGCCAGGAGCCAAGTTAATTCGCCCGGGTTGTAACTCCTTTTCTAAGAGACATGGCAAAGTTGTAACAATGAATGGGCCAATAACTAGTCCTATGATCAGGTTCCACAATTCCGCACTATAGACCATCAAGTAGAACGCACTGATTGAACACCTTCGTTTTGAGGCATTGTGGTATGGCAGAGGAAACAATGTGACGGAAATCCCGAAAGCAGCCCATTCTAGAAAGTATTAAAGTGGTTGACATAGCTCAGGAAATCAGTAAGCTGAAGTGGTAACATGGTCATATCTGCTGAAGAGCTGACAACCGATGGGGTGTCAGAGGTCTAGAATGGAGACCACGAACTGGCAAGCGTAGTGTGGGACGCCCTGCGGCCCGTTGGACAGACGACCTAAAAAGGTAGCGGGGAGCAACTGGGTGAGGAAAGTCAAGGGAGTTTTGTGGCACACCTTGGGATAGGTCTTTGTTCAGCAGTGGACGATGATAGGCTGATGATGTTGAACATGAATGCACTCAACACAGTTTAATTTCTATTTTGATGTCAGTTTGGTGGGGAGAAGGGGCTAAAAAAAGACTAGTGTAATAAAAACGTTAAAAATTCAATGGTAAGTAATGAAAATTTTGTAGTCGAAAAACAAACACCAATTTGCAATTTTTAGTTAGTGTGGCTTGTTAGCTATAACAAATTCATTCAAATCAGTAATTTCCATCGAAATCACATGAATAACAATTTTATCCACTAGCATTAAATTATTTTACGGTCAATGGTACGTCATTTGATAAATTGGTGGTCTTTTTGAACTATTAGTCGATTTTAAGCATTACATTATACGACAGTATTATAGTAGTTTGACAAGTAAATAGAAAAAAATCATTAAAACCATAGAAATAGAATGATTAAAAAATAGTTTTATTTATAGCAAGAATATAACAATCTAGACCTTTCAAGACATGAAAACTTGCAAAAAGGCAATTAGTTAAATTAAGGCAATGAAAAATTAATGTTTTTTTTCAATAGTGCCAACCCTCCCACTTTATAGTGAGAGGCGGGTTTATAAGAGTCATTCCGGCACTTAACGTGTGTCTAACGTGCACAGCCATGCATTCGTTATGCGAACCAAATTTAGATCGAATATTAGTTAAATTTTTGCTTTTAAAAGATAGTACTTTATCTTAAAATGTTCATTACTTTATCTTAAAATGTTCATTAGTTACATTACAGTTAATTTACTAGAAGACAAGGGAAAAGGAAAGGGAAAGGAAAAGGTAAGGGAAAGGTTTTCTAGAACATCAACGTATCGATATTATCATCAAAATTTTCAGCCAATACCTGACCCTCTAGTATGATTACTCGGCCTTTTTAGGGTTCCGTACCCAAAGGGTCAAAACGGGACCCTATTACTAAGCCTACGTTGTCCATCCGTCCGTCCGTCCGTCCGTTCGTCTGTCCTACCTATTTAGGGCTGGAACTTTTGAACCGTAATAGCTAGATAGTTGAAATTTTCTTAGATTATGCGTTATTACGGCGGATTTGTTAACAAATAATAAAAATGTCAAAAAATTAAGGGGGGTTCTCAACAAGAAACTGGTTTTTATCAACGTTTTTTCTTCACGCTCTATCGTAAAAACGGTAATACATACAAGCGTCAAACTTAGTGTGATTATAGAGCAAACTCTACAAAATAAGAACAAATAATAAAAACCGGCCAAATGTGAGTCCGTCTTACGCTAAAGGTCCCGGACAAAAAAAGTTTTTTTTTTCTAAGTTAATAATGCTGTGTTCTGTGGTTGTGTGGTACGGAACCATCGGTGCGCGAGTAGCCCGACTCGCACTTGACCGCTTTTTTATTTATTTATAATTAATGGACTCTTGCTTGTGCGTCAGCACTGCATTTCTGCCAGTGTCAAGTAGTTTATGGGAATCTATCCCAATCTTAGGGATTGTTTTTGGTCAAGAACAAGAAGAGATCGAGGATTGCGGAGCCTCGTCAAAGAAAATATACACTACGCGAAAAGAAGCGACACTCATGCATGTGTGCTCGTAAAAGCGCTCGCGGCTATGTGTGCGGGTCGGGGGCGAGCGCGGGTAGGAACGCGGGTTGCGAGCGGGTGGGACGTCATGTCAATGACGGCCGAATCTCAAGGATGTTCTCGCTCGCTCGACTCAGTGGACGACGCGAGTAGGTACACGACTTTATTGTCACGTGCGGAAACATGTCATGTCGAGTTTATTGTTGTGTTTCCTACCTGCCTACTCATACTTAACGTCCTTTAAAACAGTTAATTCAAAATGTTGGTATTTTAATTTTGATGATTGATCACGCCCCCTAGGTACTTTTTTCCCGATAATACCCACCTACAACCTCGATTTAAAAAAATACACGACCTTGACCTAGGTACCTGATTTGGATTATAATAATTGATTGTTACATTTGCTACCTACACTTATATTAGGGTATCGAGCATGACGTGAAATGGACACTACAATACTAACTGCAATGATAATACATTATATTTACTTTACGTAAATTAAATATCACCTAGGTAGGTAAATACATATGTATTTTTCGTTTTTGGAAGGTATCGACCCTATCGCATACTCGCGCCGGCCCAAGGTCACCGGAGCGGGATCTTTCACGTACACGCAGTGTCATGGCTGTGGCCTCGTGGCAGGCAAAAACGCGACGCTCGAAACCACGCGAGACAAGTGCTCGAGTCAGTTCCTGCAAGAGGCTATTTGACAACTAGTCAAATCAGCTACTCTTTATTGGACGTCAAAACGTGCGCTTTGTATGAACATTTGTACTAAATAATGAGTTGTGACGTCATAGACAAGACATAAAAACTTGCAAAAAGGCAATGAATAATTAAAGGTTTTTATAGCACTCCGTGACCTAAACCCGCACTTAGGTCACGGTTTTTCGTTACCTAAGTAGTCCATTATTACACGGATTACACCGTTCGAAAATGAATCTACTTTATTGCACAGATACACAATAGGTACTTATAAAGCACTCCGTGACCTAAACCAGCACTTAGGTCACGGTTTTTCGTTACTAAGTAGTCCATTATTACACGGATTACGTTCAAAAATGAATCTACTTTATTGCACAGATGCATAATAAACAAAAGAAGGTACTTTTAAAATGTGCTTTCAATCAATGTGACCAACATTGAAATGGCGAAATCCCCAATTGACTTCAACTTACCCCCTACATTAATGATATATTATTTTACTGTGCCTACCCCCCCTTACCCCTACGTACGCCGGGCTACTTACCCCTACTCACAACTTATAAATATGTTGGTAGTAGGGGGTGTATAGGGGGTAACGGGTGCGTAGGGGGAAATTAGGGGGTGCGCCCCCAAGTGCGTAGGGGAGATTGGGGTGATTAGGGGGTGCACCCCCTAGGATGTTGGGTAATTAGAGGGTGCACCCCCTAGCTCGTGGGGGTGATTAGGGGGTGTACCCCCTAGTTCGTGGGGGTGATTTGGGGGTGTACCCCCTAGCTCGTGGGGCTATTAGGGGGTGCACCCCTTAGCTCGTGGGGGGCGATTAGGGGGTGCACCCCCTACTAACACCTTATTAGTGTGTTGGTACTAGGGTGGAGTAGGGAACCTGTGAGTATGAAGTGCGTAGGGGGTGATCAGAGGTGAGTATTAACTATTGATTGTGATTGCGAAATATTAACGAAGCTTTTGAAGTCGTGGTTGTGTCCTTCGGGGGGCTCCGCCCCTCCACCCCGCCGGGGGCTGCGCCCCCCGGGCCCCCTTTCTCCTCTTTTATTTGGTATACATAAAATTAAAAACCTCCTTTTTTGAAGACGGTTAAAAAGATTTCATTACATTAAAAAGTTGCCGGGTTTAGGTCACACGAGCTATAAAATAGTATACGATACTCGTGACCTAAGTAAGTCCATTATTACACGGCGTTTATAATTTCACGCCGTGCAATAATGGACTACTTAGGTCACACGTATCGTAATGTACTATTTTAATAGTGCCAACCCTACCACTTTATAGAAAGGTGAGAGGCGGGTTTATAAGAGTCATTCCGGCACTTAACGTGTGTCTAACGTGCACAGCCATGCATTCGTTATGCGAACCAAATTTAGGTCGAATATTAGTTAAATTTTTGCTTTTAAAAGATAGTACTTTATCTTAAAATGTTCATTAGTTACAGTAAATTTACTACAAGTCTTCGATCACTGTATGTTGCCAGTGATGACTTATGGAACAGAGACGTGGTCGTTCGCTCAAGGCCTCATAAAAAGGCTGAAAGTCACCCAAAGGGCAATGGAAATGCTCGGAGTTTCCCTGCGAGATCGAATCAGAAATGAAGAGATCCGCAGAAGAACCAGAGTAACTGACATAACCCTAAGAGTTGCTAGACTTAATTGGCAGTGGGCGGGGCACATTGCTCTCAGAACCGATGGCCGATGGGACCGCGTACCGGAAAGCGCAGCGTGGGTAGGCCCCTCACACGGTGGACCTACAACCTGGTGAAGGCGGCGGGAAAACGTTGGATGAGGGCAGCGCAGGACCGGTCGTTATGGCGATCCTTGGGGGAGGCCTATGTCCAGCAGTGGACGTCCATCGGCTGAGATGATGATGATGATGATGATGAATTTACTACAAGACTGTAGGTAAGGTAAAGGTTTTTCTAGAACATCAACGTATCGATATTATCAACATTTTCAGCCTATACCTGACCCTAGTATGATTACTCGGCCTTTTTCCATACTACTCGTCGCGGGAAGCGCGACTAGGGCTACAGTTCATCCCACTGCAGGGCACTGGCCTGTAATCACGAATAAGCGTGAAAGAAAGCAAGTCAAGACAAGCGAGGTCCGGAACAGATTGGTGGGGATAAGCTTGTAGTGAAGTGAACTTATTGATTTAAAGTACTTTCAAGCTCTCTCAATATTTATACATATTAGAGGAGGACTATATAGTCCTAGTATATTTATACATAATATGTAAAATATACTAGGACTATATAGTCCTAGTATATTTATACATAATATGTAAAATATACTAGGACTATATAGTCCACCTCTAATGGTACTCATAAAATGTGTTCGTCGACATCTCTGATGGTTACAGTGACTACATCCGACCCCCTGTAAGCCTACGATGAGTTAACATTGTGGTTTACTACAATAGTATTAGAGGGAGGTTACACGTTCAGTATTTCGTCATTCTGGTCCATCAGTCTGGTCAGAATGATGGGAGAATGATGGGAGAGTGACGGACTGACGGAATGATGGTCCAGACTGAGGAAAATTAATTCAGTCATTCCATTGTGAATGATGAAATACTGATGGGAAACTGATCGTGTAACCCACTCATCATTCTAGCGTCATTCTGGCGTCATTCAACGATTGACCAGACTGATGGACCAGACTGATATACTGACCGTGTAACCTCCCTCTTAAGGTATTACCACCTAGTGGTAACTTTGAGAACAATGAAATACAACATGTGTGTCAAAACAAAGTAAACTAGAAGAGTGGCAATGTAGACCTAAAGTGATTACAACGATTTCTCATCACATTTCTATCTGATTGTCTGATTTAGACAGATTAGAGAAAAACTAGAGAGTTTCCTATGTTTAGTGCACACAGTCGTGTATCAATTTTTTTTTAGTTCTAGTCTCTGATGTAGAAAGTTTTGGATATTTGTCAAAGAAAGTAAGCTTAAAAATGTCTCAGTGAGCACATTTCAAACATTTCTCTCAAAGCAGTAATACAAAGTATATAAATCCACAAATCGCGATATAAAACTAAGTCAGGTATAAAGTACGAAGCGAATTTAAGACGCTATAAAATCTAAAACGGATCTCGTCTTTTATTTTAACACAGAATAAAACATTTTATATGGATGTTAAAGGTTCTAATACCTGTGTTTTATGGTAATGTAACATTATTTATGCTACCGTGTCCCCTTTAAAATTTATCGTTTTTTCCCTTGTTTTCAAATTTGGTGGGATTTAGTTAAAGTTGTGTTCGGCATAAGAATTTCTTAACTGGAAATCATAATTCAATGACAAAGAAAATTGTCAGATTTGAACCTAGCCATTTTTTACGAAAACTAAGAGCCATTCAGGACAGCGGTCATACTTATTATAAACCGGAAGAATTAAGGCGTTTTTTAAAAAAAACTTCCACATCTCCAGAAGTCCGGATTTAAAAGTAGAAATGACTAGGAAAATAGACAAATCGTCCAAAAAGCAGTAGGAAAACGTAACCACGACAGCTATTTTCATCTCTTATTATCACTGAGGTATTTTTGGTCGTTACTTGTCTTGGTTGAACTGATAGTGTGTGTGATTTCATTTTCTTCCATTATCATAATATGGTACGGTTATCATGAATTTTCATTAAAATAAACACAATGAATGCGTAGAAGATTGAGTGGACTATCTTATAAGAAAGATTATGAGTTTCACACACTTGATACAAAATGTATCACAAGGAAAAATACCTTTCCCCCAACTTCTATAGATTACAACAAATTTACATTTTTGTTAGTTTTGTTTCACTCTACACGTATAACTAAGTTTCATTCATGTATGGGACCTCTATGTCTGGGTCTCATATTATATGGCCTTTCGCCAAAGTTCTTTGACATTTTCCTTAACTACCACAATTTCTGGTTTCGGTTATACAGGGTGTAAGGAAAAGTATCATTAACCTTTAAACCACATACTCTACCCATCAAACTGAACAACTTTTACAATGAGAGCAAACCTGTCAGAACATAAAAAAAATTTGCTGTCCTATACTAAACTGCAATACCTACTCGATTCAAACGTATGGGACTCACATTTGTCCGGTTTTTAGGGTTCCGTACCCAAAGTGTAAAAACGGGACCCTATTACTGAGCCTACGTTGTCCGTCCGTCCGTCCGTCCGTCCGTCCGTCCGTCTGTCCGTCTGTCCGTCTGTCCGTCTGTCCGTCCGTCTGTCCGACCTATTTAGGGCTGTAACTTTTGAACCAAAAGAGCTAGATAGTTGAAATTTTCACAGAATGTGCGTTGTTACGGCGGATTTACTAACAAATAATAAAATTGTCATAAAGTTAGAAATTAAGGGGGGTTCTCAACAAGAAACTAGTTTTTATCAACATTTCTTCTTCTCGCTCTATGGTAAAAACGGTAATAAATAAAAGCGTCAAACTTTGTGTGATTATAGAGCAAGCTCTATTGTATAATAACAAATAATAAAAACCGGCCAAGTGTGAGTCGGTCTCGCGATATAGGTCCCGGAGTAAACAAATTTTTTTTTCGTTAATATGTTGTAGGGGTGTGGTACGGAACCCTCGCCTCGGTGCGCGAGTAGCCCGACTCGGACTCGACCGATTTTTATGGAATAATCTCTGTGCCAAAGGATTTACCCCTAATCCGAGTTCAAAGCAAACCAAAAGGTTAACGAGCAGGATTGTTGACTGGACACATAGTTTCAATACACGCTTGAGTGGTCAGTTAAGGACTGACGTTAATGAATAGGTCAGGTCGTCCAATTAGGAGATTTACTTGAAGGTGAGGACGTCGTAAGTTGTTGGTTTAGGCTGTTTAATATTGAAGTTAACCCTTTGGCAAACACGAGCATAATAGGGTCTTGAAATTGTTTGAATAAGATCGTTGATGAATGAAGATTGTCATGCTGTTCGAACAGTGTTGCGCGAATGGATGTGCTTTTGTCATAGTCTAAAAAAAATAAGGTCTTCTATTCCCAGAGTGACACAAGCCTACGCCACAAAAAAATGGCCGCTAAACATGGTAAAAGGGTAAGATGACGTAGGCTTGTGTTAGTCACGTGGTCAGTCACGTGACCGGAAGAGAATACCAGGCGCAGTATATTATTGTACCATGTGCTTTTGTAGTACATTGCTTTCTTATGTTCACAATTTCAATTAAAATAAGACGCTACAGAGAGCGCAATATACAGGTGAAATTGATATCATTAGCATCCTTTTAAACTAAGAGTCTACCCATCAAACTAAACAACTTTTACTATGGGAGAAAACTGATCGGAGCAAAAAAAAAACAGCTGTTCCGTACTAAACTGCACCCGCCGCCGCTGCCTTCTCGACTCAAATGTATGTAACAGCAGTTTTTTTATGTTGCTCCGATTGGTTTGCTAATAGTAAAAGTTGGTCAATCAATCAATCAATCAAATATACTTTATTTTACACCAAAACATAAACAGTAAAATACAGAGAAAAAATACAAGAGGTACAAAATAAGGCGGGCTTATCGCTAAGAAGCGATTTCTTCAAGACAACCGTAGTAGACGGAGATCCGACCGTAAAATTATGCACCTGTTCCTTAGGCGAATGAAATGTAATTCTAGTGTATGTTTATTCAGGGGTCAATTCAACGCCGCCAAGTTGCCTAAAAAAATCTTGCCGCAAGTGCCTTTTCCATTATAATTATTGGTATAACTTTTTCCACGTGTATGTTAGGGAAGTGAATGAGGTGCCATCGGATGGAGACTGGTCTAAAGTACTTTAAAAATTAGGGTTGCCACCTCACAATCTGCCGCAAGAATAGGGTTGCCAGATTCAAAAATGACATATTTGGACCTGGCAACCCTATAGTTGCGGCAGATTGAGAGGTGGCAACCCTAGTTTTTAAAGTACTTTAGACCAGTCTCCTTCCGATGGCACCTCATTCACTTCCCTAACATACACGTGGAAAAAGTTATACCAAAAATTATAATGGAAAAGGCACTTGCGGCAAGATTTTTTTAGGCAACTTGGCGGCGTTGAATTGACCCCTGTATAAATATACACTAGAATTACATTTCGTTCGCCTAAGGAATAGGTGCATAATTTTACGCTCGGATCTCGGACCATAGGGTAGAGGAAACGGTGTACGAAGAAAGGTAGGCGCCGGTGTTTCCAGATAAATGGTCAGAAACATCAGTAAATAAAAAAATAAAACAAGAGTAAACCTATTATAAATACATCTAAATGCAATACATAGAATAATAGAATATATTCCTATATATAAATATATATATTATATATATATACATACACATACATCATATATAAATACGCGTACTAAACACGATAGGAAAACATGAACCATAGACATAGGAAAAGTCAGTTCAAGTTCAGTCAAGTGTTCAGTTTGATGGGTAGACTATTAGTTTAAAAGGATGCCAATGATATCAATTTCACCCTGTATAATGTTTCAGTTCATTGACTCCAAATCAATCAACCTACTCCGATCACTGATGGGACACGGTGACACATCAAGCTATACAAACCAACATAAACTGGCCGCGCGACGCTATTGGCTTCGTGCGAAGTTGGTGTTGGAAACTGTCAAGTCGATCGCAGCGCACGCCGTGGTAGAAATTTGTACTACTGACGGCGAAGCTGCGTCAGATTCGCTTGAATCTATGAAAATCAGCACACTAACTTAACACAAAATCTCCAAAACTGTCAATACTACAAACTTAAAATTTGGCATGGAAGTTTATATTGGCATCTAGATGCTCACTTAAAAAAGGCTTGTCGCGTTTTAACCCCCCAAAGGTGTTAAAACTGAGGTAAAATTTTGTATGGGAATTCCGATACAAATTAGATTTTGTCCGTGGCTTCGTCCACATCCGCTCCCGTCATCGTACCTGGATAAAATATAAGCTAGCTTTTAAGACTAATAATAAGCTTTTAAATATAAAAAGTTTTATCAAAATCGGTCCAGTAGTTTTGGCAGAATCCTCGAACAAACACAGACTTTTACAGTAGGTACTATAATAGTGTAAATAATTCACGGCTGCCCGATAAAGTTCTGTCAGTACGCCGCGCTAGTGTGGCGCTAGTGTCGTGCACATAGCCAATACGTGTACTCGACCTACGCGCGGCCAGCATCGCAATTCACTAAGCGCAAATTATATCAATATCAACCTTAAATTCATCGTTAACACATCGGCGAGCTGACAATTCGGTATTCGTTATGGTTATGTCATGTGTCAAACTCATATAAAAACTTCGACGATCTGTAGGACGCAAGAAGGATGTTACAATTTTGTTAGACCATCAAACTGAACAACTTTCACTATGGGGCCAAAAAAAAGAAAAAAATAAAAAAAATCTGCTGTCCCATACAAAACTGCTGTCCGACTCGACTAAAATGTATGGGACAGCAGTTTTTTTTTATTTTTTCTCGATGAAAGCAGCACCTTAAGTATTACTAGGGTGTTTTGTTACACCCTGTATAGCTTGATGACTGTGTCGCCGTGTGTACCTAATTTGTTGACAGTCTTTGTAAAATAAATACACTTGTTTATATTTCTTCGTTTCGAGCATTTAAAGTGAAACTGAAACTTCTCCCAAAAGGAACGTGTTAATTTGCGTTACGTAGTTCCAAATCTTCGCCTGCAAAAATTCAAAACTTTTTGTTTTTCTTATTAGTGTTGCAGCTCGATAGTCGATATAGTTAAGAAATTTCAATGTGTCGAACATTTTAGAAAAACTATCGATAGTATTGACGATACTGTTAATCGAACTTAGAACACTGTGAATATCGATATTATCGCATCTATTGAACTATCGATACTTAACTATATTTTCTGATTATCAGTTCTAAAATCATTACAATACTCTAAAGTCGGTATAATACTATCAATTCCGATACTAACTATACAGGGTGTTAGGGTCAACAGATGCATTACTTTAACTTTAACCTTACGAATGCCGCAAAAATAACAGACACAATAGAAATTAATTGTTTCGTCATACGGATCCAAAATTCGGCATACGAGAGGTTAAGAGGTGACTGTACCCATGACACTGAACTTTCCTAAGGAAACCTACAGGAGCAAAAAAAAATTCGTCTTTCCATACTAAATGCATACAGATCGAAAGATTGTATGAAAAGTCGTAATTTTTTTGCGAATTACCGATCTTCCTTTGGATTCAGTATCATATGGGTACAATCACCTCTTAAAGTAATGCAACTGTTTACCCTAACACCCTGTAGAATCACGTGCTGTTATCGATAGTACTGTCACTTTAGAACTATCGATAGTATGGATATTTTTGATCATAAACATAACGTAATCATTCTTTATTTGCACACCAATAACACAAAACACATTAATTAAATATATCTAATTCCAAAAAACAAAATACACGAAAAAATTATATACCTATCTAAACAAAATTCAATCAAAATTACCGATAGTACCGTTTTTCATCAGATCTTTTCATCAGATTTTTTCGAGATCGATCGAAGTCAACTATCGATAGTTTTTCTATCGATATTTAGCTAACACTAGTTTCTTTTTGACGAAGAAAAGAAGCCGAATTTACTTAATTTGCTTAAAATCTTCGTCGCCAGACTTGTAGACTTCGAGTAAATTTAATTTGCCCTCATAAATTTTGTCTGGAACATTTTTCGTCATTCGCGATGAAGTTAATCAGCCTTTGAGTTGTCGTACGGTGAGTTATTCAATTATACAACTTTTTATCGATCTATTTTCATCGTATACACTTTTATTAATTGACGACCCGGTTGGTGTAATGGTTACCACGCCGGACTGCCAAACCAGGGTCCTGGGTTCGAATCCCGGTTCGGTCATGGATGTTTATATGTTTGTGCCGTTGTTGTATGGTTTCCATAATAAACAGCCTATTAATAGTGCTTTCTTGGGATCATTACAATGTATGTGCCTGTGAGCGTTATTTATTTATTATTTATTTATTAATTTTACGTCCCTCTAGAGTGTGTTTCACAAGATTTTAGTTATGTTTTATTTATGTTATTATGAACAGGGTGTTGTTAATGCGAAAATGAGTATAAAATTCAGGGTTCAGTTAAATAAAAAAAGTAAAAAAAAAAACCTATGGCCCAAACCTGGCAACACCTGGGCAAAAATTTTCAAGATATCTACTGTCCCATTACATTTGGCTCGATTAGTTTTGCAGTTTAGTATGGAAGAGCTGATTTTTTTCCCGATTTCGATGTTGGTGCCATAGAAAAAGTTGTTCAGTTTGACGGTCTGATCATCCCCTTAAAAAGTCTCAGCATATTAAGAAGGACCCTATATATACAGGGTGAAATTGACATCATTAGCAGAGTCTACCCATCAAACTGAACAACTTTTACTATGGGAGCAAACCGATCGGAGCAAAAAAAAATTTGCTGTTGCATACATTTGAGTCGAGTAGGCGTTGCAGTTTAGTATGGAACAGCTTATAATTTTTTTGCTCCGATCAGTTTGCTCCCATAGTGAAAGTTGTTCAATTGGATGGGTAGACTCTTCGTTTAAAAGGATGCTAATGATATCAATTTCAAGATCGTGGGATGATCTTAAAAGATTTTTTAGATGAAATTTAGCTCACGTATAGAATTATAATTGTGAATTAACACATAATACTTTTTGAAGGTTAATCCATACAAATACCGGCAACAGCTAGCTATATTTAGACACAAAATGCTCTTTGACGCAAATATATGTACCTTCTCGTATATTGTAAAAGCTTTCAGAGATATGCCTGTCCATTAGCCAGTGAAAAGAAAACGAAAACACTAAAAGGGAAATAGGAAAAAAGTTATAAAGCGCTTCCACGCTCAACTTGAGTGAGATCGATTTTTGTGTAGTCACTCAAAATTAATTTTAGGGTGTTGGTTTTTGAATGATGATTTGGTGCTTGCTTTGATGCTTAGTTGCCTTTGATTAAATTAAAATAGCAAGATAGGTGATTAGTCTATAGCGCATGGACCGCATAAATTAGGCCCCGTCGAGAGCGATGATAGCCCATACAGAAGAGAGCTAGCGCCTCAATCATGAGGACGCGGTTCGATTCCAGGCCCGTACCACTAAGTTCTTCGGTTCTATTTTCTTATGTACTTATTATTTACTAGCTTGGCGGTGAAGGAAAACATCGTGAGGAAACCTGCATTCCCGAGAATGAAAAGAAAATACCGTATGTTCGGAGGTATGTGTAAAATATGGGTGAGCTTGGGGCGAACACAAAAGATCAACGATGGTCGCAGTGTTACATAACGACCCTTGCTTGCAATAGCCCAACCACCAATATTAACTGAATAGGCCCCATCGCCTAATTTACTAAGAACAGCATTGCATGATTGAGATACTTTATTTTTATTTTAGGCAGGATAAAGTTACCACAATGCCTTCGCGTGCTTAAAACTCGTTTTACAAGTCATTCAAAAAGAAAAAACAAATCATACTGCATTACTTTTCACTCGTAAGTATATTAAAAGCCGAAGTGCGATTTTTGAAAATCATACGAGCGACTTGGCAGTAGAAAATGTCAAAATTACTATGGAGATTATGCATCTTTCTACGGCCAAGTCGCTCGTATGATTTTCAAAAATCGCACTTCAGGTCAATTTTTCGAGTGCGCAATGCAAGAACGTCACCTATCTTCCGCTATTTGAATTTAATCAAAGTTAGTTGCACATTTATTTGCCAGTTGGGTAATGTAGTTAAAATTATTTTCCTCCTATGCGTCCTCTGCTAATCAGAGGGACACGTGGAGAAATGCCCCCTCCCCCACATGTCAGGTTATGGAACAAAGAGAAGTTACTGACAAACGCCCAGGATGCACAAGGCCGTAGCCACTGCTGTTCCTTCTGAACTCATCTAATGGGGACTAGAAGCAAGTCAGCGCCCGTGGAGCATGCTACGTTATCTTAGTACAAACTAAGTGGAACGCTGATTTTCCATAGACAGCTTCCGACATCTACCGGTGATGTACAGGGTGTAACAAAACACCCTAGTAATACTTAAGGGGGTGCTTCAGACCATCAAACTGAACAACTTTCACTATGGAGCCAAAGTCGAGGAAAAAAAAAACAGCTGTCCCATACAAAAGTGCGGTACCGACTCGACTAAAATGTATGGGACAGCTGACGTTTTTTATTTTTTTTCGACGTTGGCTCCATAGTGAAAGTTGTTCAGTTTGATGGTCTGAAGCACCCCCTTAAGTATTACTAGGGTGTTTTGTTACATCGTGTATAGAAGCACTATGTGTTGAATTTGGGTTCGTATCTAAACTGGTGCGTTAACGCGCTACACTTCACCGCTGTAGTTTAGTGACAGATTTCGCTCATATCAATCACTGTCTTGTTGGTCTAGTGCTCTAGAGTCTAGACAACCAACTCACGTTGGGTGGTTATGGTTCGATCTTCATGTCTTTTTCAATTTATTTCACAACGAGCATTTACCCGCGACTTCGTCCGCATAAATTATATACCAGATTTTAAGTCAGATCATAAGATATCAAACAAAAAAAGTTTCATCAAAATCGGTTCAGTAGTTTTTGCGTGATGCTCGAACAAACAAACACATAAACAAACAAACAGACAGACAAAAAATCCAAAAATTGGTGATTTGGAATCAGGGACATCTAAAAACCATATCGTAATCTTTTTTTTGTAAATATCTTCAATGTACGAAGTTTGTAAGAAGTAAGAGTAAAGTCTCCAGGGTGTCCATAGAATTTCAACATCATACCAACCCTACAAAAGTACAGGATGAAAAGTTTTGTTTTGTAAAGTAACTAATCAGAAATCGTAATGGAAAAGTTTCATAGGGATTTCCGCCATTCAGAAACTTGCAAAGTGTTAATGGATGAACAACTTTTCTGTAAACATGTCATTTGTGTTTGCATCATTACTTTGTTTTTAGAACGTTTTTAGAAAGTATTTTAAGGCGCCTAAACAGGATCGTTTCTTTCTTTTTTGCGATTTCACTTGCGTATTATATTTTGTTTGTTTTGTTTTTGCCAAAGGGCAATGGAGAGGGCTATGCTCGGAGTTTCCCTGCGAGATCGAATGAAGAGAAATGAAGAGATCCGCAGAAGAACCAGAGTAACTGACATAGCCCAAAGAATTGCTAAACTTAAGTCGCAGTGGGCGGGGCACATTGCTCGCAGAACCGATGGCCGGTGGGGCCGAAAAATTCTCGAATGGCGACCGCGTACCGGAAAGCGCAGCGCGGGTAGGCCCCTCACACGGTGGACCGACGACCTGGTGAACGCGGCGGGAAAACGTTGGATGAGGGCAGCGCAGGACCGGTCGTTATGGCGATCTTTGGGCCTATGTCCAGCAGTGGACGTCCATCGGCTGAGATGATGATGATGATTATATTTTGTGCGAACGGATTTTTAAGTTCCCTACAAGCGTTCAATAGATCAATGGATACTCATAGCTAAAGGTATTTGTGATCGTCGAATAGTGGAGTAACTAAATATTCGTTAAGCCGAGTAAATCCGTATTGGGTCCGTATAGTGCAGTATAACCCATTCCGTTCCTTCCTCTCAGCGTATGCCTTTTGCCGTGCAGTGGGATCCTACATGCTATAACTTCCTTTTTTATCGACTTCTACACTATTATAAAACTGTAACAAAAGCACCGTGCATGATGCATCGAAGATATTTACAAAAAAAAAGTTAACGATTTAACCCAGACTCAATTTTTTTTATATTTTGTGCTAAGAGCAAGAATCTCCTTTATTCTAAAGGCATAGCAACCAATAGAATTGCAAGAATACCCACTTTTTTGACGGTGTGTGGTGTCAAGTAGTATGGACAAAAGGCACCAATTAGACTAATCTAGTACAAAAGTGACAAGTGAAAAGTGGACAACCGCATAAACAAAGATCCATAGATATAGTAACTAGATGAAACCATACCGTGGCCGCACATGAAACAGCAATAGTGTGACTTTTGCATACAAAAAAACGGTTTGTTTGGCAAGATGTCATCAACATTCCATAGGTTTGACAATGGTTTGACATCTTGCCAAACAAAAAAACCGGCCACGGTGACCGAAACAAAAAATAATATTTCTGTCTTTTTTGTTTACATAAGTTTTCATAACTGGCTATCTCGCTCTCTCATTTCTTGGCTCCATCTTTCAGCGTAAGCGAAATGTTTTTAATCTAAGCAAAGATCTATAGTTCCGTCTCCTTCTGCTATTTAAGGTACGTCATAAGACACAAAAGAGACTTAACTTAGACTTAACTACAATCGTAAATTGATGCGGTCTCTGTGCTTTAGAATAAAGAAGACTCTTGCTCTCTGCTTGCTCTTATATTTTGTGTGTCCGTTTGCCTGTTCATTTGTTTGTTCGATCATCAGCATCACGCAAGAACTACTGGACTTTTATGAAACTTGTTCTGTTTAGAAGTTTATGATTAAATTTAAAAAAATCGGGTATAATTATTTATTATCTTTCTGCGATGACGTGGGACGGAGATATAACAACAATAAAGGAAGTTGTAATACCTACCTACTAGTTGTACAGTAATATAAACCAAAATGAGATAAATAGCACAGCAACCGCCGATTAGTAACTGTCTGAACATTGTTGTAATTCTGCTCCTTTCCCACGCACTTGTACTCGATCTATCTATCTTCCTTTTGCTTCGTGGAAAATATAGATTGACGAATATTGTAGGATAATAATTTAGTTTATCGCCGCCCTTCAAAGTAGCTGTCTTCGCTTATTCATCAGTAAATTCTAAGAACGATATTTGGATATAATGTATTTGATTGGTACTAAAAATACGAAAAATCGACGCCGTACTTAAGTATAAGATATCGGTAAGAGAATCCTGGAGCTCTAATAAAAATAGGCACGACACATGGCAAGACGAGGTGAGAGTAGATAGAGCAAAGCATTGTCCGCGTGGTAGAACTCTTATACAACGTGTTAATGAATTAACGCAAAACTAGAAAGTAGTTTGTTTAGAATTGAGAGCAGAATCGAATTATCATGGTTTCAAATAGGTCATTTTTTTTCATAATATTAAATAATTTTTTTGCTAAATTTAAAATTTACTGAACCCGATGACAACCCACCGCACGGGCACACTCACCCTACTTACTACCAAAACAAGATTATAAAAATGTATCCATGAGTACGTTAGCGCTTTCTTTCAGTGCTGAAATGATAACAAATGATTTTTGCCTCAAAACTTAAAATGCGAATAACTTAAAAATTTACCTATCAAAGTAATGAAATTATTGTTGCAATCTAATTATTTTGTTATAAATCAGTTGGGGTGTATCAGGTTTTGCGTTAATTCATTAACACGTTGTATACAGGGTGTACAATAAAATGGGACAGCTGCTTAAAGGGGTGCTTCAGACCATCAAACTGAAAAACTTTCTCTATGGGACCAATATCGAAACCGCGAAAAAAAAATCCGCTCTCCCATACAAAACTGCAAACATAACTCGACTGAAATGTATGGGACAGCAGATTTTTTTTTCGCGATTTCGATATTGGTCCCATAGAGAAAGTTGTTCAGTTTGATGGTCTGAAGCACCCCTTTAAGTAGCTGTCCCATTTTAATGTACACCCTGTATATTCCGTGGTGGTAGCCTAAAGGGAAGCGAAGTGTGGGTTGAAAGTTGGACTTTCGTTTCTTAGACAACCCTTCACATTTATACAAAATACTTCAAAGAACTAACTGGGTGAATCAACTTTTTGTTGTCAGCTCGGGTCAATTTTGTGAACCAAAAAAATAATTAAATTACTATTTTTTTTTTTCATATTATTCAGAAATAATTACAGACAAACTTCAGTATACATAAATACAAAAATATTGTGAGAAACAGTAAAAAGTCATCACTAAGGTAAGCCAGTGGACAGGGACATTTAAAGGTAAAATGAACTTTTACCATGTTTTTTTCGACAAATCTCTAAAATAAATGTTACTACAACATATAAGACTACAGTTGCTATGTTTCATTCTTCATAATAGGTATTAAAAGTCAAAATGCTATCGAAAAACGGAGTCACCCAGCAGACATGTAATAAACACTCTTTGCCACTCTTTGAGCCGCAAACGAAATGACCGCCTAAAATGAAGTTCCCTGGATAGGCGGACTCGATCATGTGAGACACAGAACGCTTCCTTATTGGTAAGATGAACTGTAGTGAGATCCCGCTTCAACCAAGTGAAATTATGCTAGATTAGTCAGTGGACTTCAATATTACTCCTCTACCAAAAACACAAAATTACAAGACAATTGTATAAAATCCAGTTAATTTCATAATATGTTTGAACGTTCTTTAAAAATTATAGACTTTATTCTTACTGCCAATGGCATAAAACTTCACGAGATCGTATAATTTTTTATACAGCAGGGTGACATTCAAAGTCAACTCGCTCTGGGGACAGTGAATATTTGTAGGGAAGCGCAAAATTGTCTGCTGGGTCACCAATAAAAAATCGAATAAACGAGAGATAATATTTGTAATTGAACACTGAAGTTTACTGTTTAATCATCTAATGTATCGTTAGTGTTGTTAAAAGTTATTCATATTCTCTAGTTTTAATATAATAATGTATGAAACATTGGGGACGCTCATTTACAACAAAAGTTTGATTCACCCAAGTACACTATGTAGCAGATTATAATGAGAACATAGTGAGGAAACCTGCAAAGTCAGAGGAAGTAGATGCGTACGATTGTAGGTACATGTGAAATCCTCCAATCCGCCTTGGGCAGGTGGTGGCCTAACGCCCATTCAATCTGTCTTGGGAAGACCTGTACCCAAGTAGTCGGAAAGATGTATGGCTGACAAAGATAATTATGGAGGCGTATTGCATGCGACCTTCGAAAATGAGACATCGATAAAAGACATTACATCGGTTCATTATTTAAGTAAGTGTTTTTAGAAATCAGTCAAACAAACATAATCTGATGTTGAAATCGGAAAGTTTCAAAGGAACCGTTAACTTCCTAGATTCTCGCCTCGCCCGTCAAATTAAAACTTGAAAATTGAACCTTTTCCCCTCTTTCGTCGAAAGTATTTGCGTCGAGACTTATTGATAAAGGTCTGATTCAAATCCGCTGGTTATTAAACATTTAACCTGCTTTCCTGTAAATTGCTCCAGAGTTAATCCCAGATTGATGTTGACAGAAGTGCCTTGTAAAAGTTGGTATCAGAAGTTAAATTGAGGGGAGAGATTGCCATCACAGAGGTTTTAATTTAAAATTGTTTATTTGCAATTAAAAACAAGATAAAACTTGTGTTGTACGTATACTCTCCGATGTTCCAAGTTGGTGTTTTTAAGGGCTCCCACAGAACACAGAATCATCATCATCATTCTCTTGCCCATTTCCCATTATGATCCCCAGAATACAGAATATCTACTACATATCTATTAGATATTTTGTAGATATCTATTAGACATCTTGTATTGTGCTGTTGGGGCTAAGACCACATGAATAAATGAAGAAAATATGGGGTCATGCTCACAGTCTATATAGGAAGGGTGATGATTTATTATAAGAAAGTTGACGAACTGGGAAAAGGATATTAGTATGCGGAGTAGACTGCTTATGACAGATCATTTATGACTTAAGGTATAAAAAAGTTACTAAGGAACTGATGAAATGAGCTTAAAAAACAATCAAGTAGTTACGCAGGAAGAATACAGGGTGTAAGTGACAGCCTAGCTAATACTAAAACGGTGAACTCAGACCATCAAACTGAACAACTTTCACTATGGAGCCTACCTCAGGAAACGCGCAAAATAATCTGCTGTCCCATACAAAAATGCTGTACATACCCGACTAAAATGTATGGGACGGCTGATTTTATTTCGCGTTTCCTGAGGTTGGCTCCATAGTGAAAGTTGGTCAGTTTGATGGTCTGAATTCACCGTTACAGTATTTTCTAGGTTGTCACTTACACCCTGTATATTAATTACCCTGTGAACTGCCGAAATATAGATCTTCGCGAACACAAATTTATTTTTGCATACATGGGTTCATGGCGTGCATGGCATGCATGGCATTACGGCATGCATATCATAGGCATGAATACGTGACGTGTATAAAGTGTTTAGGTATGCAAGCTAACACATCATCATCATCATCATATCAGCCGATATACGTCCACTACTGGGCATAGGCCTCCCTCAAAACGGGGGGATTTGCCATTATCGCCATGCTTGGCAGGCGGGTTGGCGATCGCAGTTGGATTGAATGTGTGTACTCAGAGGATGCTGCTGCCCATCCTCCGGTAGATCCCTTAGTCGCCTTTTCCGACACCCATATGTGAGGAAATGGGGTGGTGCTATTCTTAGCCGGCACCACACGGAAAGTTAACACAAATATACATTATTTCTGAATCTGTTGGAACACAAACAGCAAAGATCAAAGAGAAAAAAAATGTCTCTACCAATACCAATAACGATACACTCTTTGAACAGGAAACCAATTCAAATTTACTGTTTCATCATGTACAGTAGTATTTCGTTTATTAACTACGAGGGTCAGATCGACACATCCAACATTGGGAGTATTACATTCCTATCCTCTAACCCAATCGATTTTCAATACAGCGTACAGTAAAACAGTTGACCCGTGAAATATTTGACTGGACAAATGCCAGGACTATACCGAAATATCCGGGAAAGGCCGCAATCATATCAAATCGTCGACCAATACGTCAGTAGTGTTGGGATGCGGGTATGTGAAGCTGGAATTTCCTTGTGGTAAAGATAAGACAGCATGAAGAAGCGATATTGTTTATAGACGGTTACAATAAACTAAATGATTATTTGAATGACCAAAATGTCTGGTCTTGACAATTGGCTACTTGACAACTAGTCAAATCAGGTACTCTTTATCGGACGTCAAAACATGCGCTTTGTATGAAGATTTGTACTAAATATTGAGTTGTGACGTCATCAACATTTTCATTACTTTTTATAGTTTATCTTGTTATTAAAAATAGTATTCAAGTTAAAAACTCAATGAAAATGGGAATTTAGCGTTATTTTCTAACCCTTTTTTTATTGAGTAGATAAAAATAAAATATATTGAATGTAGTCAAATACCCAATTTTACACTATGTAATGCAATATTGTATTTTAATTGTACTTTGTACATTTTGTTTGGTTTAAAAGATGTGTGTTGTAGAGTTTCTGGCCGCATCTTCTCTCAACGGAACACCTTCCGACGCGGTGGTAGAGTCAAAAAATGACGTCAAAAAGCTATATGATATTATTTTGAATAAAAAATTTTGAATTTGAATTACATGATTATTATGTTATTGGTCATATTTCTCAGTTTAAGCCTAATCAAAAACTGGGACGGCCCCTTCGGGTGGTCGGTCGATCTACACTATCTGGGACTACCAACGTCATTTTGAAATCTTTCCTTTAAAAGCGACAAAGGCTACGTGTTGAGAACAAAGCCACAGACATATAAGACAGTAATCTATCTTCATACAATGGTACCCAACGCGGCTTGTATTTATGTACTCGCCAGTACGTACGCCTCGCAGCACGCACACACTGAAAATATGTCAGACTGACAAGAATGCACCAGACGGGGCTACGCGGAGATATTGTCAGTGTGTGCGTGCGTGCTACGAGGCGTATGCCATGTTTGACACCATTGTAATGTATGAAGATAGATTAGGTCTTGTATTGTGACAAAGCTTTCTTATTAAAAACTCTTCAAATGTTTAATTTGATCCCGTTTCAAAAACGGAGATCTTGAAGCTGCAAAATTTTGACTTGCATTTTGCGGGCGTAAAATACCGGTATATAATTACGAACTTTAACTTCTGTGAACACGGCACAAATTGGCATAACGTTTAGATATTTCAGAAGCTGCTGCTCTTGGTAATTTTACATTAGCAACTAGTTTTAACTATTTATAATCCTAGTTATGATCGCTTTTTATAGCGAATGAATGATATTTCATGCCTCTTAATACCGAAGTAGCAGAATAGTTTGGGATATCCGTTTTTTCTTACTTAATCTTTGTATTTTGAATATTTATACAATATTATACTACTACTAATATTATACGGGGTGTAAAATAAAATGGGACAATTACTCGACCAATATCGAAAACGCAAAAAAAAACTGCTGTCCCATACATTTCAGTCGAGTTATGTTTGCAGTTTTGTATGGGAAAGTGTTTTCTTTTTTCTTGGTTTCGATATTGGTCCCATAGAGAAAGTTGTTCAGTTTGATGGTCTGAAGCACCCCTTTAAGTAACTGTCCCATTTTATTGTACACCCTGTATAACAGTATTATACAAGACGGAAATATAGAATTTATATCTTTAGATGGCATAAAGTTGGTTCATTCGTACAAAACTAAGCATTATTTTCTTTTTTGGAATGCGATGAAATTTGCTGCTAACTACGACAAACTTTTTAAAAAGGCCTATCTCATTTTATGTACTTATCTCAATCGTCAATTCCACGTATCCGCGAAACAAGCAACTTGCGCACTTATAACATACAGAATAAGAGTTTTTAAAGAAGACATTGTAGTCGATTCTCCGGTTGGATTAACATTCCTTTGTTATCCCTTGCATAATTGGATGGAATAATTAACTATAAACGTCTATTGACTCAAGCGATTGTGTTTGTTTAATTCTAAACTATCTGACAAAGATAGCGAAGTAAGCAGTAACGCTTATTGGAAACAGTGAAACCAAGCTGAAGAAAAATTTCTGATGCGTTCGTGATTACAGAAAGGTAGACCATTCCTGTATTTGGTACAAGATATGGTCTTCTTCTTCAGTCGAGACACTGGCATTTAATTTGATTTATGCTTTCCAACTCTCTGTCTCTCTCTCTCACTTCCTAGCTTTTAATCCCATATGGTGGTGGGGTCAACCTTCCGTGTCTTTTCTCTCCACCTTGTCCTATTTTTGACGTCGTCTTCGGAGACATTGCACTAGGTCATTTCACAACGAACTGTGTTCATCCATCTAGTCTTCGGACGTCCTCTTGGTCTCTGTCCTGGAATCGACAGTTGCAGTGCCATATTTCCTACGTATTCGGGTGGCTTTCTTTTCACGTGTCCAAACCACCTAAGCCTATGCTCCTGAAGCTTATCTGCAATGTCACGAACACCCAGGCTACCTCGCACATTCTCGTTGCGGATTCTTTCGCACCTCGTGATACCGCACATCCACCTCAGCATCTTCATTTCGGCTGTTTGTACAGTTCGGACATGGCTTTTTGTTGTGGCCCAAGTCTCACTAACGTACATGAGGACTGGTCTTATTATGGACTTATAGACCAGGCCCTTCATTCGGACCGACATTTTCCTGTCACACGTTACATCAGTGACTTACCGCCACTTCAACACCAAACCGCCTTTCTTCAACTGGTGTTTCCAGCACAGGAGTGCCTCTTGAATGCTATGCTTTCCAACGTGGTCGAGATATTAGCCAACAAGCATTAGATAAAACCACGGCACCTCACACGGTGGACCGACGACCTGGTGAAGGCGGCGGGAAAACGTTGGATGAGGTCAGCGCAGGACCGGTCGTTATGGCGATCCTTGGGAGAGGCCTATGTCCAGCAGTGGACGTCCATCGGCTGAGATGATGATGATGAAGCATTAGATACTTATTGTCCAGGATACGGGTGCTGGCTGACCTGTGGTTAGGTACATGCACCCATGCTGGGTGCTCGAAACAACAAAGGATTTACGGATATCATCAATCAATCATCTGGCTTCTTTCCAATTTGTGGTCAGCCCTCCTGATACTATTTCACCACTCTTGGCCATTTTGCGTCATTTCTGTTGTTAACCTCATCGTCAACATTATCTTATCAAGGTGGTCGTTGGAGTCCTCTACCACTTATAAGATGTTCCGCCACATATTGTGTTTCGAGCTCAACGCTCATAAGCTCTCACCAACAGGGTAGCCTAGGCCCCAATAGAGACAGAAGCTGATGATGAAGCAAAAACGACAAAACTTCTCATAACAATTTGGACTCTTGGCAGTCCAAATTATTTCCAATCTGTGATTTTGTCTTCGAATTCACCAGGTTGTCAGCAACGTCCTTAACTAAGGTTCTTACTTGCTAGATGATAGGATGGTTGCTAAGCTTACCCTGATCCAGTAGACTTTTCCGTACGCTTCGTTGTCTATGAATGATTTATGTTCCTCCGATAAATCACCAAACGTTTAGGCATTCTGCTTTTTAGAGCTCTTACAGACGAGCAACACTTTGCGATCGCCGTGTATGGCAGAGTCGCGCTCATAGACTTTACGGTCGCCGTGGGTCGCGCAACAGTCGCGTGACTCTCTGTGACCGCAAAGTGTCGCTCGTCCGTAAGAGCGCTAAGTCATTGAGTCAGAATACATTGTAGACAATCTGCTTCTTTATACTTCTTGCAATAGTGGCATCTTTCATTTTAGGTACTGTGCTTGTAATCGATAAATTGTGAGTGTTGGATATAAAATTATACGACTTGCAGTTTGGGCCTATAGAGTAAAAAAATTCTTAATCACGTTGGTCTTACTGTCGGTAGTGCTTGATGAGTATGTTGTGGTATCTGTTTGCTAAACTTAGATGTGTCTTTTGAGATAAGACGAACGGTAAATGAACCTTCAGTTTGTTTGTTGATACGTGAAATGTTTTGATCTAGTATCTCGTTAAGGAACGAGAATGTGAAGCGAGCAATCGAACATTTGATATAGGAAGCTCTATAGGGAAGCATAACAAAGCTCGTATCCTTACTTCTGTTTAATGATCTAATTTGAAATCTATAGAGTTCATGACGCATTTTGAGTGAATAATATATTTGAAATAATTATGAGAAAGGAGGCCTATGCCCAGCAGTGAGTTGATGTGGGCTGATTTGTTGATGATAATGATTAGTGATCGGTAACTATTGTGCATCTCGCGGCAAACTCTAGGGGTGACAATTGTAACACATATCATTGGTTAAGAATTACAATGTTTCATCTCGTTTTCTTTTAGTTTTTTCTAATACGGCCCCAAATTAGATTTATTTTCATGTTTCTTGTTGTTTTAACTTTTCCTGTTTGTGAAAGGCAAAGGGAACTAACCCATACAGCCATGGGCAGTCAAGATTGGGATTTAAAGTGCGATATTGTTTTTTATACGAATGGCATAAGAACAGTACGAAGATCAAGGTGTCGAAATTGACGTGTTCTCGACTGTATCTATGTATCATATTAGTAATTTCATAATATAGTTAAAATGGCACTCCGATTAGAACATGACTTGTAACAATTATAATAAAAACTCAAGGCCACAAAAAACTCGCTTATTACCAACCCTGAAAATGCCGCGAATCGCACAATAGTTACCGATCTATAATAATGATACGAAAGGAGTGAATACTGAAATAACAGTGAATGAAATAAGATTACATTTTGCATCGACCCCTAATAATAGGGTAATTGAAATTAAAGTAATGGAAAAAACGATAAACGTAAACGATGCAATATTTGATGTATTTACTGAGAACATACTTCCCTTACTTTTATTTAATATGTTCAATAATATTGCTTTTACTCTTTATTTAATAGATTTAAACATACAAAGTTTTTCATATTGACAATTTTATCAGTTTTTCCGAGGCCTGCAACCTCAGAGGAAGTATCTCTTTATTCTAAAGCATAGAGTCCGCATCAATTTACGATTGTAGCTAGTCTCTTTTGTCTTATGACGTACCTTTATTAGTAGAAGGAGACGAAACTATAGATATTTGTTTACGCGCCTGTCTACTTTTTTTTGTGCTAGTGTGTGTGAAAAGTGACCGTAAACATTAGGGCAAATGTCACTTGGTCATCTTTTGTCCATACTATTTGACATCACACACTCAAACACAAACGTCAAAAAAAGTGGACAGCCTTGCAATGGCATACCATGTTTATACAAAAAGCTTAAGGCTGCTATGCCTTTAGGTATAATCTCTTTGCCTACAACTGATGTACTCAACAGTATTGTATAATAATTTGTACATACTCGTCAACCAGCCTGTGTAACATGACAGAGGCACAGCCCGGACACTGCGTACAAAAAAATGAAATTGACAAGATGACGTCAGCACATGCTAAACGGGTTTAGGGATGCCACAACTTAAGTTGCGTGCGGTACAACTTGTGACGGGCAGATGGCGCGCGTGACATAGTCGATGAACGAATGGGAAAAATTGAAGAGATTATATTTAGGTACCGTAAAATAAAGAGATCCTTCCTCTGAGGGAAAAATATAATATGAATGATAATTATATAAACTTCTTGCATGAGAAATTTTTCATCTCGCAATGCGGTCGGGAACTTCATATGCGGCAACATGAGATAAGCTTGTCACGGCGGCATATCGATTACTTTAAAATTAAAAAAAAAACATTTAAAAGGTTTAAAAAAATTCGGGCTCCTATTAATTTTGTCAGGCTCCTATTATTTGAGATAATTATGTGAGTATTAAAATGTTTGTACCTATTACTTTTTACCCACGACGGAACGAAGAACGTGTATGTGTTTAGGGTGAGAGGTTGTTTGTTTGTTTGTATGTGCAAAACTAATGTTCCCTTTTATCTCCAAAACGGCTAGACCGATTTAGATACGGTTTTCTGTTATATTGTTGTCTGTATAGGGTTTGTGATTAATCAGTGATGATTCTTAGATAGGTGTTAGGGTGTTGACTCGCCAGGGGGCGCTGCAGTAAATGTTTTTCTAACGTCAAAATGAGTTTTTGCGCATTTACGGCGGCTTAAACGGCTTGACCCATTTGGAAGCGGTTTTTTTAAAGAGCTTGAGGTTCATATGCAATGATTTTTAGATAGGTTTTAAATTCTCTGCTATTTGTTTGCCTAGAACTAGACCCAGACAGTTCATTTTATTTTCATTTTTTCTTTTTTCGTAAATAAAACGCATTGACACCCGTCTATTCAAAAAAGAGATTTTATCCTTCACCTATGCTCTTTGTTTCGAAAACATAAATTCTAGATGGTGACAACCTAGGCTACAGGTAACTCCCGAGGGCGACAGAGGGGTGAGGTAAAAAGTTGGCGGGAGGAAGGGAGTGTCCATACTGTATCTAGTAATAGATACTCTTTCTTATACTGTGACAGAGGTGATAGCGACTTAGGTCACTTCTAAACGTCAAATTGGCGGTTATCTCCATAGTATCTCACTCAAATTTCTAGGCCTACGCTCGACAACGGGCATCCCAACAATAAAATTACCTGCATTCAGACTGAACTGTAAACTGAAATATCATTATTATAAGTAAATACTTTTGTTGCAATGTAGGTAACTAATTACTAATTAATCAATTAAGTGCATGTATAGTTGAAATTTGGTTGAAATTGATATTAAAGAAATTTGTATAGTAGGTAATCCAAGGTTAAATGTAATTTAAAAATCAATTATAAGTTAATTTACCTATATCTACTGCATGTAATTGTTCTGGGAATAAATGGCTATATTATTATATTATATTATATTATATTATTATTTTCTCACTCAAATTTGACGTTTAGAAGTGACGTGTTTCGCTCTCACCTCTGTCATGTTACGCAGGCAGGTTTAAAGTAACGAATATAAGACCTGGAATAACTCCAAAGAAATGTCCAAACCAGCCTGTAGTTCGAACAAGCTCTAACATTATGATAATGTGAAACTTTTGAAAGGATTCACGCTTTTAGTTTCCCGAGTAACTCCGTTTTGTCTCCCCTTTGTTAAAACTTCGCAATTGCTGGGACCGTAACTTCTGTTCAGCTATCACGACTTTGTGTATCGTTTGAGGGATGGTATTCTCTTCCGTTGCCAATTTCATTGAGTTAAATGCTCTGTGGTATTTGGTGAAAAATAGGTTTCGGATCCGAGTTGAAAATGGAAACCGTTGTTACCTACGTAAATAGGGGAATATTCAGAGTGTTTGAACGCCCAAAGGTCACTGGGCACCTTAGTATGAAATCTGTACTCACGACCTACAGAAAAAAAAAGTATAGGATATTTAGATAAATGTCTCTAGTTCATGAATATACAACGTGTTAATGAATTAGCGCAAAACCTCATACACCCCAACTGATTTATAACAAAATAATTAGATTGCAACAATAATTTCATTATTTTGATAGTAAAAATTTAAAGTTATACGAATTTTAAGTTTTGAGGCAAAAATAATTTGTTATCATTTCAGCACTGAAAGAAAGCGCTAACGTACTCATGGATACATTTTTATAATCTTGTTTTGGTAGTAAGTAGGGTGAGTGTGCCAACGGTGGGTTGACATCGGGTTCAGAAAATTTCAAATTTTGCAAAAGAATTATTTAATATTTTGAAAAAAATTACCTATGTTGAAACCATGATAATTCGGATTCTGATCGAATTTATTGATTTTACATGTATGCCATGTTAGCTTAATCAAAGCATGCATGCTTGCATTTCGTGGGTTCGAATCCCGCTCGCCGCCCGACTTTTTCTATCTTTAATTCGATTCTGCTCTCGATTCTAAACAAACTACTTTCTAGTTTTGCGTTTATTCATTAACACGTTGTATATGTCGCATTAATGTAGACCATGGGATTCAGGCCAAAAACTAATAAAGAAAAATGTAATATTTTGGTAAATTTTTTTACATTTTCGTACATTTAATACATTTTCTTACATTTTGTACAGTTTAGTACAATAATTAGTACATTTTAGTAAATTTTAGTACAATTAGTACATTTTAGTACATTTTAGTACATTTTCTTAATTTTGAACATTTTTGTACATTTTGTACATTTTTGGACATTTAGTACATTTTAGTATTATAGTAAATTTAGTACATTTTCCCATGGTTTAAAAAATAAATAACTACATAAAATTGAATGTGGGTTAAGACTAAACATTTTAAAACCAATTTGGTTTTTGTAGGAAAAATTTAGTTAGCTGGGTCAGATTTCGCCCAATGATTTTCATCTTGTTCATAAGATGGGTTCAATTTTATAGCGCTGTTGTAAATGTCCAGGTAATTTAAAATATTATGACTTTTCTTATAAATAAGATGAAAATGTCCAGCCAGATCAATTAGGGCGTTCAAACGCTCTTATACAAATATGCAGATAGTTCGGGCCTAGAATGGACCAACAAAAAATAACAAAAGATTGACTTGAATCCGCGCTTGAATCCTAGTCTATTCTCTATTATACAGTGTAAACTTAAATGGGTTACATAATTAAGGGGGTGTTTCAAACCATCAAACTGAACAACTTTTTCTATGGGACCATGGGAAAGGTTGATCAATAGGATATAATGTCAATGGCTACTCAATCCGAATGAATAGAATAGCTGAATTTTGGTCCCATAGAGAAAGTTGTTCAGTTTGATGGTCTGATTATCTTTTTAAAAAACCGTCAGCATATTACCTAAATTGAACCCTGTATACAAACACTTTTTCAGATGAGATGAGATTTCTTCTATCAAAAAATTATCAAAAGGAGTTCAGAAGTATTCGAGTAATTCGAGAACATACAAACAAACATACACTCATTGTCGTCGTCAAACACTAAATGTTTTTTTAGGTTGGTTAAAAACCTTATAAAGGATTCACGATAAAAAATGAGGTTGTTGGCAGCAACTCTTGATTAAGCAAAACTAGAAAATTAATAATTACTTAGTTTCATTGGATACCAAAATTAAGCATAAGCATAAGCATACGCTCACGACTATACTCCCCGAGGTAGTCAGAGATATTCTGAAACTTCAGAACATCCACATTTCACTAGTAGTACTGAAACTCTTTCCAGTGTGACGGGGAGTGAGCCCGTCGCCACTTGTAATGGACAGTAGGTACAATACATGCCTCGAAATTGAAGCATACAGGTTTCCTCACGATGTTTTCCTTCACCAAAAAGCCAGTGGTGTTACAAATCGTACATAAATTCCGAAAAACTCATTGGTACGAGTCTGTCTGGACGGGGATCGAACCATCGCCTCCTGTACGGCAGGCAAGGTTACTCGCCACTGGACCACCACAGCTTATTTAGCTTAATTATTCACAAAATATCTCGATATCCATATCTGAAACAAGAAAGATTTTTGAAAAATAAACAATTTTTTTACGATATTCCTCTATAAATCAGTCGTCCTTTGACAACATTTCGTATAGTGGAAACAGAAATATCGGAAAACATCATTCCAATTTAAAATTCATATTCAAATGATTCATTTCGTCTTCATATTTGGAGTACAGATGTGATATTCAAATTTATTTTTTGCAGTTTTTTTAGTGCATCGCATTGAAATTGGATTTACTTTATATTTGGTATTTGAATTCATATATCCTACACATGCAATAGCTCAGAATTCAAATACAACTTGCTTCTGCAATCCAAATTATAATAGCCTCCTCTTCCCTTCAGTCTAGTCGATGGCAAGTTTTATTGTTTTTTTTTGCGATTTCGAAATTTTATCCATAGTGAGAGTTGTTCAGTTTGATGGTCTGAAGCACCCCATAAGTATTGTTACGAGCTACGGGTTCCGGGATTGGAGTGAAACGCTAAGTCCAATTTTACAGAGTTTATTTGGGATACACTTACAAACGGTCCACTTCGCAGAGGTTCCCCTAAACGGTTCACTTCACCGGGTCCTCCTCGCAGGGATTCCCCGTGCACCACTTACTGTCACTGTTCACAGTCCACTACGTCACTACTGTGACGACACGACACGCGTCACGCTATGACGTCACGACGTACGACACTATGACGTCAAGACGTACGACACTATGACGTCACGCACTACACTGACACTATGACGTCACGTACTACACCGACACTATGACGTCACGCACTACACTGACACTAGTCTACTCACTGTTCCACTCTTAGCACTTTTCTCTTCACTAGTACTTTTCCACTTTTACTTTTCTTCCTTTTGTTTCGCAATGTTCACTGTAAAACCAAATACTGATCCACTGACGGAATTCGCCGCTTTTTATAGTCCGCAGAATATTCCAGGTCTACGAATTTCGTTATTATTTTCTTTACTCGTTTGTTTTCCTCCAGATATTTCCAACCCCGCCTTCTTTTCTCGAAACCGATCGAAGACACGCCCACTTTTCTGGTTCTTTTCTAATATTCGTAATTTCGCCTCCTTTCTCGAAGTTCCTAGACACGTTCACCTTTTTAAATATTCCTTCTCTCTCTTCCTTCTAGAACATTTCTAAAAACACAAAAATCTAGAAATATTTTTGGCGCGGATCGGATTCGAACCGTCACCCCCCAGCATGGGAGGCGGAACCTTAGACCGTAAGACCACGGCGGTTGTTAATGAGCCGGCCGAATTTTCGAATGCCTTCTTTACGTTTGACATTTGACAGCGGCCGTGACAGTATTAATACTTATGACCTTATGACCGTAATGACCTTAATGACCATAAAACACCGTATTAATACGGTGTTTTGTCACACCCTGTATATGTCTCACTGCAGGGCACATAGGCACAGTATAAGACAGTAATCTATCTTCATATACAATGGTGCCAAACGCGGCGTAAGCCTCGTAGCACGTACACACTGACAATATCTCCGCGTAGCCCCATCTGGCGCATTCTTGTCAGTCTGACATATTTTCTGTGTGTGCGTGCTACGAGGCGTACGTACTGGCGAGCACACATACAAGCCGCGTTTGGTACCATTGCATGAAGATAGATTACTGTCTTATACTGTGACATTTTTTTTTTAATTATTCAATTTAGGAAAACTTACGGACTAATTACAGGATAGTAGGGTATCAACATTTTTTTTAAAACAACATTGCCAACTAAAAGTTTCACATAGGCCTGTATGGACGTTAGTCGTCCACAAGTGCCCAATGCGAATTGCTAGACTTCACATACACACCAGAATTTTCTTCTTTTGCATAATTATGCAAGTTTCCTTACGATGTTTTTATTCACTTATTGAGAGAACACAATCGGAAATCGATAAACGTGCAATCCCTTTGACATATTAAAAGTGCTACCAAAATTCCGGACTCTGATTATTATAATTATTATTTATTCATAAATAAAACCGGTCAAGTGCGAGTCGGGCTACTCGCGCACTAAGGGTTCCATACCACACCACCACAGAACACGACATTAACTTAGAAAAAATTTTTTTTTGTCCGGTACCTTTAGCGCAAGACCGACTCACACTTGGCCGGTTTTTTGTATTTGTTGTTATTCTGTAGAGTTTGCTCTATAATCACACTAAGTTTGACGCTTGTATGTATTACCGTTTTTACTATAGAGCGTGAAGAAAAAACGTTGATAAAAACTAGTTTCTTGTTGAAAACCCCCCTTAATTTTTAACTTTCTGCCATTTTTATTATTTGTTAACGAATCCGCCGCAATAACGCATAACCTGAGAAAATTTCAACTATCTAGCTATTACGGTTCAAAAGTTACAGCCCTTAATAGGTAGGACAGACGGACGGACGGACGGACGGACGTACAGACGGACAGACGGACAGACGGACGGACGGACGGACGGACGGACAACGTAGGCTTAGTAATAGGGTCCCGTTTTCACCCTTTGGGTACGGAACCCTAAGAAAAATTACTGTATTCTCTTTTATTTGGTAAGAGACATAATAAAGAGTATCACAAGGTTTATAATGAGTATATCTAAGGTTTTCTAAATAATATAATTAAATTAAAAGACAGTTTCGCCTTTGGTCTCGGTTAACATACGAGTCCATTAACCCGGCTCCAGGGAAGATAGAGACACCTTTTCTATCCTCCACTGGAGCAACTCCTGTCTGGCGCGTCCATGTTGCGGGGGTGGGCGCCGCTCACTTCAGTAGGCCGGTGTGAGTTGGTGGCAAGTTCAGATAGGGACCCAGACCTGCGGGGTATAACGCGGAACCCATGCCCAGGGATACGGGTGAAGACCCCAACGGCTGCGAAGGCGGAAATGGAGTCCATTGGAACGGTGGAGCAGGCGGAAGGGGCACACGCCCTACATTGAGCTGACCCCACATATGGGGGTGTCTAGGTCATGTTGGAGATGCACTGTCAGGCACGGTGGTGTAATTAGAGTTGGTGGCGGAAGAGACCCATGTGGTCCAACGGCAGCACTCATAGTCCTGAGATGGATTAGTGCCTTGGCGTCAGGTGGCAACCGGCCGTAAAATACATAGCCATTTTTTATTCCTTGTCCAAATGAAAGTACACAAAAAGAGAATGAGCGTAAATACTAGGGCGTCCCCCTCAAGCGACGGTCGATGCAACATAAACTCTAGGGCGTACCCCGTAAGCGACGGTCGAACCAACACGAGCACATCATTACGATTAGCAACCTGGAACGTAGGTTCCATGACGGGCAGAAGTGCCGAACTTGGCGACGTCCTGAAAAGGAGGCAATTAGATGCATGCTGTGTGCAAGAGACCAAGTGGAAGGGTGCAAAATCAAGGCATATAGGCAATGGGTTCAAGCTCATCTATAATGGAACTACCACCGGTAAGAACGGCGTTGGTATTGTGCTATCTGAAGACTTAACTCAAAGATTAATAAATGTTGAAAGGGTAAGTGACAGACTCATGGCGGTAAAGATAGCCCTGGAAAAACAGCCCTGTTTCAATATCATTTCCGCATATGCACCACAGACGGGCTGTGCTGAATGTGAGAAGGATGCGTTTTGGGATGATCTACGTAGGCTTATTCAAAGTATACCACCAGAAGAAACGCTACACCTGGGTGGAGACCTAAATGGCCATGTTGGTACCAATAACACAAACTCGGAGAGATGGCAAGGAGAATTTGGCTACGGCACGCGTAACAGTGATGGGGAGACTATCGTAGAATTCGCATCCAGCTACGACCTAGCCATCATCAACACCTTCTTTAAAAAGAAAGAATCCCACCAAATCACATACAAAAGTGGAGGACATGCTACTCAAATCGACTATGTGCTAGCTAGGCGCAAACATTTAGGTAACTTTAGAGACTGCAAGGTCATACCGGGAGAGCCGCTTACAACTCAGCATAGAATATTGGTCACCGTGTACAAACTTCCGAAACCAATCAAAACAAATCGGAAATTAACACCAAAAATTAAATGGAGATCTTTGGGGAAACCAGCGGGTAAACTATTCACGAAGGAACTTTCAGAAAACTTAAGTTCAATGGATACCACAAATATGTCACCGAATGAAATGTGGGATAACTTTGAAAAGGTCTGTATAAGCAAGGCAGAAGAACACCTAGGCCGAACAAGAAGCAAAAAGGGACCAAACAAAGAAACTGAATGGTGGAACGCTGAAGTAAAAGTGGCGGTTACAGCTAAGAAAGATGCTTTCAAGCTGTGGCAGTCTACAAGGGACGAAACTGATTTTAAAAATTATAAGGAAAATAAGAGGCAAACAAAGAGACAGGTAGCAATATCGATAGCAGAAACAAATCACGAATTTTACAACAAATTGGAGTCAGCTAAGTCGGAGTTAGATATACATAAGATAGCTAAAACGCGCCATAACAACACTAAAGATATAAGAACCGTAAAATACATAAATGATAAAAATTGCAATCTACTAACACAAGATAAAGACATTAACAACAGATGGACAGAATACTATAAACACCTACTTAATGTGTCTCATCCCAGAAAACAGGATTACTGCAGGCCTGAGCCGGTACAGGGACCACCCCTAAACATAGCTCCGGAAGAAATTGAAAGAGCGATACAGCAAATGAAAAATAATAAATCGCCAGGTCCAGACGAAATACCTACAGAAGTCTGGAAACATCTCGGCAACCAGGGAGTACTTTGGCTGTATAAATTGTTTAACAAGCTGATTCAGGGCAGCCCCATCCCAAACTCATGGCGAAACAGTTTCCTAATACCATTCTACAAGGGGAAAGGAGATGTTAGAGATTGCAGTAACTATAGAGCTATAAAACTGATGTCACACACTCTCAAAATTTGGGAGAGAACGCTAAATAATAGGTTGAAACATATTATAACCCTAACTCAGAACCAATGTGGCTTTGTGGCCGGAAAGGGCACATCAGACGCCATTCAAACGATTCGAATACTCCTGGAAAAGGCAAAAACTAACAAGAAAAATCTTCACATGGTTTTTATAGACTTGGAAAAGGCCTTTGACCACGTCCCTCGAAACATCATTTGGGAAGCACTAAGGCAACAACTGGTGCCTGAATACTATATTAACCTTATACAAGACATGTACGAATCCGTTACTACTCAAGTCATAAGCCCTGCAGGGAGAGGCGAAATGTTTGAAATCGAGGTTGGTGTGCATCAAGGCTCCACACTTAGCCCATTGTTATTTAATGCTACCATGGATCATCTCACAAAGCACTGTCAAATGTCACTGCCTTGGAACATACTTTATGCCGATGATGTTGTTCTGATCTCGGACAACGTAGACGAGCTTCAGCAGAACTTTAACTCGTGGATTGAGGCACTCGAAACAAATGGCCTTAAGATCAGTAGAAAGAAGACGGAACATATGTCGTGCGTTTTCGATGACGTCACTGACCCTAATAACATCCAGATCTCTATAGGAAATATACCCCTACCCACGGTGACACAATTTAAGTACTTGGGCTCAATACTTAGCAACGATGGTAAAATTGACAAAGATGTTACTCATAGAACTACGACAGGATGGATGAAGTGGAGACAACTCACAGGCGTCATGTGTGATAGGAAAATGCCTCTTAAGGTCAAGGGGCAAATGTATAAAACAGCTATTAGACCTGCTGTACTGTATGGGTCCGAATGTTGGGCATCCAACAAGCAACACCTTGACAAACTACACACAACAGAAATGCGCATGCTACGCTGGTCAGCGGGTGTCACAATGCTAGACAAAATCCGAAATGAGTACATAAGAGGGAGCTTTAAAGTCGCCTCAATAGTCGATAAAGTCAAAGAAAAACGCTTACGGTGGTACGGTCACATCCAGCGTCGTCCAGATGATCATATGGTGAAGCTTGCCCTAGACTTGCCAACGACGAAACGTTCTCGTGGAAGACCACCCGCCACCTGGTGGACTACGGTCCAAAAAGACCTTAAAGAAGCTCATCTCGACACCGACACAGCACAAAACCGTGCTCAGTGGAGAAGAAGGACAAGGAAGGCCGACCCCAAGTAAATGGGACATGGTCTAGGAGGAAGAAGAAGATAAATTAAAAGACAGTATACTGTACTTTGTCTAGACCACTACCATTGTTCTTTACTTCACCAGCTAGTATCGTAAAAGTTTCATAATAAAGTTAATTACTTGAACAACGTTGCGTCCAAGATATACGACATTTATTATTGTACTAGCTGTTGCCCGCGACTTCGTCTGCGTGGACATGTGATTTTGTCTCATGTCTCGTCTTAGGTCATGAAGGTCATGGTCAAAACCAAGTCTAGGAATCCTGGCATTTAACATTAGAATGGCCATTAAGGAATGGGCTGATAAAAGCTGAAGGCAGATGGTCTGGCCTCTCAGGTCTACAACACTGCAGGAAATTCATCAGCAATGTAACACCACGCATGCCATAGTTCATTATTGAACATCAGCAGGAGCAAAGCTCGTGCCGTCGTTGGAGCTCTCACCGGGTACTACGCCACAGGTACTATAAAGCTCACTCTAGATCCCAGTTGTCGATCGTGCGGAGATGAGGAGGAAACCAAGGAACATCTACAGGGTGTAACAAAACACCCTAGTAATACTTAAGGGGGTAGTTCAGACCATCAAACTGAACAACTTTCACTATGGAGCCAACGTCGAGAAAAAATTAAAAAAAACAGCTGTCCCATACATTTCAGTCGAAACGGTACAAAGTTTTGTATGGGACAGCTAATTTTTTTTATTATTTCTCGATGTTGGCTCCATAGTGAAAGTTGTTCAGTTTGATGGTTCGAATCACCCCCTTAAGTATTACTAGGGTGTTTTGTTACACCCTGTAATATTGTTTTGGTTTATTTTTCTGTTAACTTAAAATAATGAAATGAAAATTCTAGTGGCAAACTTTCGTCACCACAGACAGGTCACTTGAGTGAACATAGTTTGACAGCTTATCACAACATCCAACTCAACTTATAAGACCAAAGATCCTTTATTGTAATTGCATAGAGGGAGCCATAGCAATGCAAGAATGTCGTTTGACGTTTGTGTTTAAAGTGTGTGGTGTCAAGTAGTATGCCCGCCGGACCAGAAGTACAATCGGGAAGTACCATCAATGGTACAGTTGGCACTAGGTGGTGCCAGTAGTACCATTAATGGTACAATTTGGACAAAGGAGACCCATTAGACCAATCTAGTACAAAAGTGACAAGTGAAAAGTGGACAACCGCATAAGACGACCCGGTTGGTGTAATGGTTACCACGCCGGGCTGTCAAACCAGGGTCCTGGGTTCGAATCCCGGTTCGGCCATGGATGCGTTATATGTTCGTGCCGTTGTTGTATGGTTTCCATATTAAAAAGCCTATAGTGCTTAACTTGGAATCATTACAATGTATGTGCCTGTGAGCGTTATTAATTTATTATTTACATTAATAACGCTCACAGGCACATACATTATATTAATCTAATCTATAAACAAAGATCTATAGTTCCGTCTCCTTCTGCTATATAAGGTACGTCATAAGACAAAAGAGACTTAACTACAATCGTAAATTGATACGGTCTCTATGGTTTAGAAAAAAGGAGATCCTTGCTCTTAGACTAGAGCAAACCTTTGAGTTTTCCAGATTGCCTGTCAATTCTCAAACATAGAGTCACCAGTTTCAGATCTAAGTCTATCCCAGAGAGATCCAAACGTAACACGTCCAATAGAACGGAATATGCAAATAATTCTCGACTGCAACACAATAGGAACCCCCTTTGTAGGACTCAAATCACGCGTATAATGCCTCTCAGCGTGGAAATCAGTTTAGGATGTGATCAGAATTGAATATCGTGCTTTCTATTGTTTTTTTTTTCTATTTACTTTCAGTTTGCCGACGTGGCACAAATATGCGAATTCGATTTGGTATTGAGTGTTTGGCGTGTTAAGTGTTTTCTGTCGTTCTATTCTTTTGTATCGAACTTTTGAATATTCTATGTGCATAGTTGTGGCTTTGTCGTAGAGATATCATTAATTGTGTTCTATGAACGGTAAACAATGTATATTGATGTTCGGTTATTTGAAATTGAAAGATTATGCAGGCATACATGGATCCCTTTCACGTAGGTCCGAAACATATGAACAATTAAGCATGTAGTAATGGCGGTAAGGCTATTGTTTTAGTAATGTTATAGACTATAAATTTTAAAATTAAAAGACGTATCAAATAACGCCCACGTTTAAACCACCAAATACACAAAATGCGAACAGAAATGCATCAGAAATTGGATCCCGGTGTAATAATTATATGATTACACATACAACTGAAAGAAATTAGGTGGACAATATGGGGTAGTCGTGGGTTCGAATCCCGCTCGCTGCCCGACTTTTTCAATCTTTAATTTGATTAAGCTAAGATGGCATACATGTAAAATCAATAAATTCGATCGGAATAAGGTGTGAAATCTAATATCGCATGAATTCTAATTGTAACATTAGACTTGTGAGTCAGTAGTTTGAATGAACTCTGGTAGATGGCACTGACGTCCCTTAAAGATGATAATATAGATTGAAAATTTCGTCGTGGCCTGCGGGGCGCCGACAGCTCTGTTGGAGAGGAGCATGCCCCGGAAAGGCAAGTCGTGGGTTCGAATCCCGTTCGCCGCCCGACTTTTTCAATCTTTAATTTAATATGGGTAGTTTACAAGATATTTTGTTGTTATAACAAATTATCTATTTCTGGGTACCCGAAATAGCCTAGTAAATGTAAACATTTTACCTTGCAAAAGGTCCGGTATCCACGGTTTTTTTATATGTTATACGGGTATAGGTCCGTTTTAAAAATCCAAGTTTTCGACCTTGAGGTGCTGCCGCGGGCTCTGCCATGTCCATAAAAGAACGAAAATTTCGAAGATTTTTCAGTTTTCATTATTTAAAATCTAAAGCTTAGGTTTTAGAGTCAAATTATGTTTTAGAGGAATTAAGAGCACTAAATGCGCTACAGTTTGGTTTTTGAATCATCTTTTTATACTGTATAATTACCGAGATACAGCACTTCAAAATAAGGGCAGTTAGGGCTAATTCCTAACTGCCCTATGCCTGTGCGTGCAGAAAAGCTGGGCTCAAGAGGGTTTTTTGTATGTAGGTAATCTCTGGAAGTACCAAACCGATTCGTAAAATTCTTTCACTGATAGAAAGCTACACTTTTTTTTTGAAAAAAAAAAAATTCTGTTCGATATCTAAGTATTTGTTTACCAATTGACATTTGCTGAAAATTTACAAGTGTCGCATCTTCTGGTTCAAAAAACATATTGTAGCGCATTATTTATACTTCTTCTGAATACCTTCACAGTGAAACCTAAAGTTAATAACATATTTAATTTAAAAAAAACAACGAAATTTTAAGGAATTAGTCATACCTCTCCATACTTTGAGGTGTTGTATCTTGGGAACTATTCAGTATATAAAGATGATTCAACTATCAAATTGTAGCGGATTTGGTCTTCTTTAAAGCTTTAGTAAACAAGTTTGCTCTAAAACCCAACGTTTAAGTTTTACTGAAAAAGTCTCAAAATTTTCGTTGTTTTATGGTCACACCAGAGCCCGCGGCAGGACCCCAAGGTCGAAAACATTTTTTTTTATTAAGGACCTGTACCTGTATAACATATCAAAAAATCCCGGATACCCGACCTTTTGTAAGGTAGGGTATCATTTTCCAAACAGATTTACTGAACTAAAAAGGGAATATGGTTATTACATAATTATATTGAGGAAATTCTAATCCCACGGTATATTTCCTACAGTGGCAGGACAGGACATGTTACACGTATGGATACTGAGCGTTGGACCAGAGCACTGGGGTGGAGGCCCAGAAAAACCACGCGGGGTAGAGACCAGAGAGAGGGTAGAGACCACAAAACACGCGGGTCCCATCTGGATGCAGAGGGCGAGGACAAAACATCATTTAGAAATATGGAGGAGGCCTATGTCCGATGATGGACTGATCAAGGGCTATAATGTATGGATGGTATATTTCTATGAACTTGCGAAAGCAACATACTAATAGACAGCAGTTCTGCATAACTTAAAGAAAATACCGACGAAATATAAAACGTAACATTCAGCAATATAGTGCAACATAACATTAAAATCGTAGTTTCTGTGTGAATGATTTATTCAGTGAAGGGCGAAGCACGTTTCGTATGTAAATATAAACCGTGACTACCGTTTGACTCTACATTTCAAAGAGTATTTTTGACGTGCGAAAGTAAGCTAGTACGTGTGTGAGGAACTAATCTGTTTCTTTGTTCTGTTGCCTAGATCTTTAAGAATTTTGTTGGCTTTAGAATAGGCTTTCGGCTTAGATGTCAGTCGGCTTTGGGACAGGTTAAAGGAATTTGAATTTAGAAAGGCCTTAGATTACGTAAAGCCTATGAGAGTGGCGAATAATCTTCATATTCCGAGAGATAAGTGTACTTTTTGCAACCATCAGCAGCTAGGCTGATTCAGTGTTTATGGGTTGTAGAGCTTTTCTGTGATGGGGATGGACCAGGTCTGCCTGCATGACTCCAGTCGGTTTAGGAGTTACTGATGATTAAAGGTCTGTAAAAAATTCATGATCAGCTGCAAGGCTGATCGTATGTTATTGTTGTAGTATGCACTGTAGCTATGTGAACAGTATAAAAACTGGCATGGTTCATCAGTCGGTTTAGGAGATACAGCCGTTCAAAGGTCGGAACTTTGACTGGCTTTATCTCCTAAACCGACTGACAGAACTTGACAGTTTTTGTACTGTTCACATAGCTACAGTGAATACTACAACAATATCATACGATCAGCCTTGCAGCTGATCGTATATTTTTTTACAGACCTTTAATCATCAGTAACTCCTAAACCGACTGGAGTTATGCAGGCAGATCTGGTCCATCCACATTACAGAGATGCTCTACACCCCATAAACACTGAATCAGCCTTGCTGCTGATGGTTGCAAAAAGTACACTTATCTCTTATACTATTAAAAGCTGAAAGAAATCTTCAAGCAAATTAGGTCATATTATCAGTATTTTGTTGGAAGATCCTTGTTACTTTTACAGCAGGGTCTTTGACATAATCTAAATTTATAGGTCACAGCTTGATTATTACCTATCTTCGGAATCTTGTTACCTATTTGCAATGTAGGGAAAATTTATAATTCCTATGCTCTTGATAAATTCGTGGTTTCAAAGAGTGACTAGTAATTTCCCAAGATCGGTGGACCTAAATTATGTAGAACAATATACTATTACCTATTCTGTGCCCAAATTAAAAACATTTGACATTTTGTATTCACCGAAAATAACAATCGAAATAAAATTAGCGCGTGTACTCGAAAACAACTATACCATACCGCAAGAGATGTGTATGTTATATTACCACAGGGTACGTACTAAAATATCACAAACATACGCTTTCGACTATCCTTCCTACTAATATTATAAACGCGAAAGTTTGTAAGTATGGATGGATGGATGGATGTTTGTTCCGCTTTCATGCAAAAACTGCTGAACGGATTTTGATGAAATTTGGCATACAGATAGGCCATAGCCTGGATTAACACATAGGGTACTTTTTATTCTGGTAACGCAGACGAAGTCGCGGGCAACAGCTAGTATTCTATATTTGTAATCAGAGATATTCTGAAAACTCGGAAAACAACTAATTATAATAGAAAACCATCAATATAAAATTGTCTGTGAAAATGACACTTTTTCGCTATCTCCTGTAATAACATCGATAATCATTATTAATAGTACATTACTGCAGCGGCCAGCAACAGAGGCATTGATGGACGAACGTGTAAATGTGGGCCGAGGCGAAGCCGAGGCACACATACGTAAGTCCATCAATGCCTAGTTGTGGCCAAGGCTTGTATAGTACTTTTCTCAAACAATGCGCGGAAATTAAAACAGTAAATTTTCTCAAATAATTCGCGGAAATCAACTGTTTTCAAAATCAATGACGAACAACGAACAACAATTTGTTTTTTTTTTCAATAAACAGCTTTCTATTTCTAAGCCGGTTCGAAATTTAAATAAAACCTTTAATGAGTTACCTCCTTGGTCGCCATGTTTCGGAGAAAAACATCGTTCCTTTTTTAAATTACACGACAGATATGAGTTTACTATGTAATTTATTTGGCCGCTAAACACGACAGATATGGATTTTCATACAACATTGCCGGCCGCTGCGCGCATGTATTTGGCCAGTACTGCAATTTCGATTTATCTCGAAGAAGGTTGTCAAAATAATGCTCACATTTCCAAGCATGTTTGAGAAATATTAATTTAGTTTCCAAAACGAATCAAGAGGCCCGCGCTTCAGTGCCTACTTGATCCAGAGGATATCTCTGGCCATTCAGAGAGGCAATTCGGCCAGCATCTTAAGGACCTTTAAGCCGGGGTTGCACAAGACAGGACCGTTAGTTTAGTTAGTTATAGTTTGACTAAGCTTATATGCGGATTATATCTTGTGTGTATTATCGAAGCTTGTAGTGGATATACAGGATGAATTTGGTTTGACCAAGCCTATATTGCTAATTCATATTTGATGTCACACAACACACCCACATGCACACACACACACACACACACACACAATCACTTTTATTATTTTTGTTAATTTATTTATTTATTCAACGCTTTTTTTTTTGTTTTGTTTGTTTTATAGTTTATAGTTAAAAAAAAAGTATAGAGATAATTAACTGCATTTTAACTATATTCCCTTGTTTTCTTTTCTTTTCCTTTGTTACATTAATACTAAACTGTTACGCTCGCAGTGGGTGGGCGCCTGGTGATTCGAAAATATTCAGGTTTACCCTTGGTTTACCTATTTCGGACACCAGTCTCCCACAATTCTATCTGTATACCTATTTATTGTAAGTTCCTGTAAAAATCTGCTTGTGGAGAAAATAAATGGTTTGTATTGTATTGTATTGTATTGTATTGATGTGCATAAAAGATACCAATACTACGTTGGTAACAAGAAAACGCAAAATTATACCTCGAAATCAGATTAAATCACAAATATGCGTGGGCAAAGCTACACACTCTGTCTTCGTTATTACCTCCAAATTTCTTTCAGCAAGACCATTAAATAAACCGAAAACGAAAAAAAATCTTGATAAAATTTGGGTCTTTTACAAGAACAAAAAGGATGTTAAAAAAATATGTAAATGTAAGCATCTATGTTTTACATGAAGGGATCGGTTGCTCCCTTAAAATGTTTCATATGCAAATCTGTGAAGGAGAAACAAAATTACGTGGAAATGTTACCGATTTTGGAAGTGGCATGGCATTAATAACATTTGAAGTGAGAAAATTGAAAGTTTTATTTAGAACTCCGCGACCTGTGTTCGAGTAAACGAGGGGCCTATGTTATGGTGACGTTTATTAAATTATATACTATATATACTATTTTGCCGATACTTTATAAAATGATGTAATAACTGGGCCTCTACCCGCACATTCGAACTTCGCAATTGGATGAACTTTTTCGTCCCAATGTCAACTCTATTACAATGAAATGCGGACCGAAACAGTAGCGATATATCGAACATCGAACGCCCGGGTCCAGTATTCATAAAGCCTTTTGTACGAAGAAGGAAGAACTAAAATTGCTTGGGATGATTTTTAAAGCAAAAATTACAATATTTGGTACTGTAATAACGAATATCCTTTTGATCTGTTTTGTTTCCCGGTGGACCGACCAATGACCTGATAGCGAATGGGAGAGAGGACAAGGAGATTAAAAATTTTGTGGCATGCGTTGGAAGACGAAGATAATATAACGTTTACAGCTGTAGACTCACTGCTTAAATAAAACATTAAAAACCTACAAAAATAACGTACCTACCTACGTTGCGCTTGCGCCTTTGTCCGTCGCTGTCTACCTACTACATAACTAAGATATTAATAGTGTTAGATGTTATTGTTTAGTAAGTATTTTAGAACGAACATTGTATAACGATCGATTTTTTTCTTATTATCTTAAAACTGTTCTCATGTAAGTGACTGTATGTTTTTAATGAGAATAAAAAATTCTTTAAACCTAGACAAAGACAAAGTTTACTAGCACTACAATGAGCGTTTTTCTTTTAGTTTTCTAGTGGATCGATAGATGGCGTTACGGTCTGTGCGAATAAATGTCAACATTTTAAAAAGTGTTTCTTTAAAATAATAAAGAGGGAGAAGATGATCAAAAAGATGCCAACGCATCTTTTGATTGAATATTTCATTATTTACGAATCAATTTAAACGAAAATATGAAACTGTTTACGTCTAACAGGGTTGTATGGGCTCGATCCCTTGGCCTTTAAAAAAAAGTCAGGCACAGTCTTGACATGATTTTGACAGGATCTCGCCTACGTCTCTATGGAGCGATAAGCATGTCATCTGTCGAGTTTTTTGAAACTAAATTTAAAAAAGAAAAGAAAAACGCTCATTGTAAAAATGTTAAGGGAAATTGCAAGCCTCATCCATGTACAACTAAATCTGTGGAGTAATAATATTCAATTTCTAGACCGCGACGTGCTTTGCAAGGGGGAAATTATAATCCTTTTTTTGAAAAGGCCAGACTTCGATTTTCGAGTGGCATTAATATGACGTGTATTGAATACGTAATGGATAAACGCCCGCCGTTCGGTTCAGATAAAATATATATTTGAAAAGATTCTTTTCACATTTTGCTGATCTGCTTAAAATTTAACAGGTGAAATTATTTTAAAAGAGTTCGAATATAGTGTTGAAGATATATAAAAAGTATCGAATGAGTCGATTCTTAAAATAAGTACAATGTGCGAATCAAGCAATGCCGTTCAACGCAATGTAAATCAAGTAACACAGTCATGTTTTTTCATTTAATTAAGCATTGTTATGCTCTCATCATCATCATCATCATCATCTCAGCCGATGGACGTCCACTGCTGGACATAGGCCTCCCCCAAGGATCGCCATAATGACCGGTCCTGCGCTGCCCTCATTCAACGATTTCCCGCCGCCTTCACCAAGGTCGTCGGTCCAACGTGTGAGGGGCCTACCCACGCTGCGCTTTCCGGTACGCGGTCGCCACTCGAGAACTAGCAGGCCCCACTGGCCATCGGTTCTGCGAGCAATGTGCCCCGCCCACTGCCACTTAAGTTTAGCAACTCTTTGGGCTATGTCAGTTACTCTTTTTTATGCTCTAGAACAATATATTTAAAAAAGAAAGACACAAAAGCAAAAGTGAACTCTTTGAAGTGTAAAGTTGGTTGCATAAATGTTTACGATTACAGACTGGAATGAAATGTCAAGTGGTGATAGAAGCCGGCCTTGTGAATGTAGATACACTAATGGCTTTCTGATATTTATACGGGCCAGTTCGATTCGCTTGGATAACTGAAATATCTCGACAAAAAAAAAACTATTATATTAACTAAAAAGAGAAAAACAAGCTCTTATATGTTCACTAATCAGCTATAACAACTTGGTTCGATCAAATAAATTTGAATGTTATTAGGTAGGTATCGCAAACGGGGACAAAGAAGAATTATAAAATAGCGTGCCTAGGTTTGTCCCCGCCTGCAATACCTACCTAATAATATTCAAATAATATTTGCTCGAACCAAGTTGTTATAGCTGATTAGTGAACATAAGAGCTTGTTTTTCTCTTTTTAGTTAATATAATAGTTTTTTTATGCAGTCGGGTTTTTGTTTTTCTTAATAATTTAGTTTATTTCTTACTCTTGAGTCTTGTGTCGAAATGGTAGTATAAAAGTACTATAATATATATATTTTTGGAATCGTCTGTTCACAAGCTTTCATTTGATACCCATATTGTAATTTTTATTTAAAAAAAAATTGTTTATTCCCCCCTTTTTTTAATTCGCAGCCCCCTTATTAAAATAATATGGCCTATGTCACTCTCACGATTTTTAAAAATCTAACAACACCTCATACGTTAAAATCCATCAAGCCGTTTAGGCTGTAGGCCGTGCCAAAGAAATAGACATACAAACATACATACATACATACATACATACATATATACATACATACACACATACATACATACGCTCGAAAAACATAACCCTCCTTCTGACGCAGTCGGGTAAAAAGTCTTAATAATTCGGCAATCAAACAAGTAAACTACCGATGACCGAACTCGTTGCAAAAAATAAGACAGAAATGTTCCAGATAAGAAATGTAAAGGCATTAATTTTAGTAAATTACACTGCCACTTGAAATTACGTAACCTATCATAGATAGCCTAGATACCCCAAGGGGTACAGATAAATCGAATGACACCCCATTTATCAAAATCCGTCGGACACTCGAGAAGACTCGCTGCTACGAGAGAATAAAAATAAGTAGAACATTATATTTGAGTAAGATACATAATCCGCCTTGGGAGTGTTTATTCGAAGAAGAAATGTAGCACTCGTTTCATTTAGTAAAAAATCGGTCAAGTGCGAGTCGGGCTACTCGCGCACCGAGGGTTCCGTACCACACCACCACAGAACCCAACATTATTAACTTAGAAAAAAAACTTTTTTTGTCCGGGACCTTTAGCGCCAGACCGACTCACACTTAGCCGGTTTTTAGTATTTGTTGTTATTCTGTAGAGTTTGCTCTATAATCACACTAAGTTTGACGCTTGTATGTATTACCGTTTTTACGATAGAGCGTGAAGAAAAAACGTTGATCTAAACTAGTTTCTTTTGAGAACCCCCCTTAATTTTTAACTTTTGACATTTTTATTATTTGTTAATAAATCCGCCGCAATAACGCATAATCTGAGAAAATTTCAACTATCTAGTTATTACGGTTCAAAAGTTACAGCCCTAAATAGGTAGGACAGACGGACGGACGGACAGACGGACGGACGGACAACGTAGGCTTAGTAATAGGGTCCCGTTTTCACCCTTTGGGTACGGAACCCTAAAAACATATAAATCACGTCCATGAGGTACATAAGCAAAGACTTTCATAGAATAACAGGAGCGTAGTTTAAAATATTATTTTGAGAACTTTGTTCATACCACAGAGTAATATAATTACAACCGTAAGTCACACGAAGAAGAAACTTAGCCTGTTAAAGTATAGCATGCATATCAAGAAGAACTAATACCAGATGGAAGATAAAGGTCCTTGAATGGCGACCTTGAACCCGACTACGCTCAGTTTAAATTATCGACTGTAGACTGACTTTGTGAAGATCGCGAAAAGCCAATGGATTCAATATAATACATTGTGGAAATTGGAAACTATTAAATAAGACCTACGAGTATGTCTAGTAAAATACGTCTTTCGGCCATAAAGTTATTATACCTGTCGGAATAAAGTAACTGACATGAGTTGTCAAATGAAACCGTTTTTTGTGCATTTGTCGGCACTTATCGGCACCCTAAAACTTCGAGTTCTGTGTATAATTGTGAATCTAACGTGAAATCGTAGGTAATTTAATGAAATAGTGTTAGTATATTTCACAAAATAATCTACGACTTCACTTTAGATTCACTAATTATTCACAGAGCACAAATATTTACCCAGTCGATTGTGCCGACAAGTTCCCAAAAACGGTTCTATTGCCTCGCGTCACGTATCTTTTTCTATTACACAGTGGCGCCGCTAGGTACATCTCGCTCTCTCAGCTGTCAGTTCCTCTATATGATACCTTTATGCTTTCGGCCGTAATGACGTTGACGAAAGTTTGTTAGAGCCACCTGCACAAAAAAGTATATCTCTTCCCTCTCCTAGTTCATATGCTAGCCCTTAGTTCCTTTCTATCCTAGTTGATCCTCTTACTGCTAAAATATTAAGACTACAGACTTCGAAGAAATATTTGAAATATATTTTTTTTATATATTTTTTTATATTTTTTTTATATCTTTTTTTACAGCGGGTAACGAAACACCCTAGTAATACTTAAGGGGGTGCTTCAGACCATCAATCTGAACAGCTTTCACTATGGAGCCAACGTCGATAAAAAATTAAATTAAAAATGCCGTCCCATACATTTGAGTCGAGACGGTACTGCAGTTTTGTATGAAAGAGCGGATTTTTTTTCGCGATTTCGATGTTGGCTCCATAGGAAAGTTGTTCAGTTTGATGGTCTGAAGCACCCCCTTAAGTATTACTAGGGTGTTTTGTTACACCCTGTATAACGGTATTATTCATAGAAACATTGCTTCAAAGTCTTTACTCTTACTATCTTCTTCTTCTTCAGGTTCCTCTCCTTTACTGGAGGTTGGCAGTCAGCTCTGCATATCCCTGTCTATCTCTCGCCAAACGAAACAGCTCTTCGACGCTGGCGATGTCTGTCCACTCTTTCAGGTTCGCGAGCCATGACATTCGTGGCCTACCGACGCTTCTTTTGCCCTCCACTTTGCCCATTATTATAGTCTGGAGCAGTTGGTATCGCTCATTCCTCAAAATATGACCAAGGTAGGCGACTTTCCTCCTTTTAATGGTTTGCAACATCTCCCGGGACTTCCTGACACGTCGTAGAACTTCCACATTGGTGACTCGTTGAACCCAACTAATTCGCAGCATTCTTCGGTAGAACCACATAGGTCTTACTATCTAAACTATTATAAAACAGTAACAGAAGTGTGTCTGTACCCATGTGAATTCTCTATGGTCTGTACATTGAAGATATTTACAAAAAAAAAGTTACGATGTGGTTTTTAGGTGTCCTACTGGATTCCAAATCACCAATTTTTGGATTTTTTGTCTGTCTGTTTGTTTGTTTGTTTGTTTGTTTGTTTGTTTGGGTGTTTGTTTGTTCGAGTATCACGCAAAAACTACTGAACCGATTTTGATGAAACTTTTTTTGTTTGATAGCTTATCATCTGACTTAAAATCTGTTATATAATTTATGCGGAAAAAGTCGCGGGTTAAAGCTCGTTTTCTATATTACTACTACTGACTCTTATTATTGTCCATACTTTATTTATTACTAATCTCGTAGCTAATCTCCACTTCATAGTCCTACCATTGATCACCTTGCTGTCATTTTTAAGCCACTAACACGCGTCTGACTTCATCGCTCGTATTATTCTTTTCCTCAGTAATTTTTTTACTGTGAATCTCACTTAGTTTATTCTGACAATACATGGTAATTTTAATAGTCAATTTTGTACACAGTAACTATTTGCATTTTAAATAGCTTTAAAAAAAAAAAAAAACAGTACAATAAGTAGATAACTAGAGTCACGTTGCAGGTTCTGATATGAGCACTTGTCACGCGTGGTGTTCGCGCGTCGCGTTTTTGCCTGCCACGAGGCTCCGCAATCTTCAATCTCTTCTCGATCTTGATCAAAAACAATCCTTGAGATTTGGAGAGATACTCCCACAAACTACTTGACACTGACGGAAATGCAGTGCTTACGCACAAGCAAGAGTCCATTAATTATAAATAAATAAAAAATGCTATCCCCACTTCAAGTATAGGGGAGGTACCCTAAAAAAAATATTTTTCTAAATTTTATTTTACCACTTTGTCGGTTACTAATGATCTGCTTATAGTGTCAGCACTGATTGCAGATAGTTAATAAATAACAAAAAAAAACTGTCGGTGTGATTAATATGTATATCCATGCCAAATTACAGCTTTCTAAGCGTCTCTGAGCTAAGCCGCGGACAGACGGACAGACGGACGGACGGACATGGCGAAACTATAAGGGTTCCTTGTTGACTTGGGAACGCTAAAAAAGTAGATAACTGACAGCATTATTGATCCCAAAAATGATCCATGAACCTAATCCTCAATCAAATGCTTAGACCAACAGCACCTAAGCAATCAGATCACGCATGACCTAATGCAGGCAGAGTATGCGGTAGGAATTACAAACAGCAAAGCCTTGTGCACTCGGTACATCCGCAATTTGCAAGCCGATGCACAGGCTTCCCTATTCAGTGGCCAAGCATTTACATAACATAGTGAAGCAGTGAGCTGTTGTTCTGTTGAGCTTAGTTTGGGGATGTTTTGCGATTGTCTCAATGTTTGCGCGTTAGGAATTCTGGTTTCTTGGTGGTGTTGAAGATTTGGTTTTTTAAATAGCAACGATACTAAAGACGTAGAAGTTATGGTAGTGGTGTTGTGTAACTTGCCAAAAAAGGTATATAAGGTCAGGTGGGGTAAGGGGGACACCGGGGGAAGAAGGACTAGGGACCATAACTAGTAAAACAAAGCGTATAGCACTATGAGCTTTCCGTCGATAAAAAAGACAAGGCGAATTAGTTTGAACGGTTTTCAATAGACGTCGCTACGTTACTCAGAAGCCGCCAAAAATTAAGAAACGTCTGACAGTTGTGAATTCGACTAGCACAAAGTGGTCACGTAATTTTGCAAACCAATAATTTCTTGAAAAAAAGAGTGCTGGTATTAATTTCAATGTAAAAATACACGGAGAAAACTGTAAGTATTAGTTTATATTTGTCATTTTAGATTAAAAACAACTAATAACACAAGTTTCTTTCGCTTGTAAATTCTAACCTCCAAAAACATTAGCTGGGGTAAGAGGCTCACTATTGACGGGGAAAGAGGAACATATGCTTCTCTTCCCCCGTGTCAGGAGAGACAAACATTTTGAAAATAGTCTATAATTATAGATAGTCAAAATGAAAAGAACTGACTGACACATTCATACATTTTTTAATGTTCTGTATGTATAATATTTTCAGATATTTTTATAAAAGCCTTAGTGTTATTTTTGAAGTCTTTTTAGAAGAATTAAAAGACTGATTCGCAATATTGATCTTGTTACATAGTGCCATTGTTATTTTCTGTACGACATTTTAATCCTATTATCGAATTATTACTGTTTGTATGGAGATTAAATAAATATATAAACACTTCCCCCACTTTTTTTAGTTTGTCACCCCTGACCGAACCTGTATGTTCCTCTTACCCCAAATTGATTTATTCTTCTTTTTCATTCAAAATTATACCTTATTCCAACGATAGTAAGATCTAATATTGACTGAAGCAGTTCAACCTAGAAATTAACGAACATTTAGCAACGAATATTTGAATTCAAACTCCATTTTAATGAAATACAATGACTGTCCCTCTTACCCCATGTGAGGGGGAAGAGGAACGTTTATGCTATCTGCACATTTACGCAAATATCTTTGTAAGAAATGTTATTAGCGTAATGAAACTTAGCCCTCGGGATGCTAATACATAAAGGCAAGTTTTGTGTATTTCAAAGATCTTGTAAAACTTTAGCTGCTCTTCCTAGCAATCAAAATTTTACTAAAAATAAAGTATGTTCCTCTTACCCCACCTGACCTTACAACGTGTTAATGAATTAACGCAAAACTAGAAAGTAGTTTGTTTAAAATCGATAGCAGAATCGAATTATCATGTTTTTTTTTTCAAAATGTTAAATATTTCGTTAAATTTAAAATATACTATTCCCGATGTCAACCCACCCCATGGGCACACTCATCCTACTTACTACCAAAACAAGATTATAAAAATGTATCCATTAGTACGTTAGCGCTTTCTTTCAGTGCTGAAATGATAACAAATCATTTTTGCCTCTGAACTTAAAATGCGAATAACTTTAAATTTTGACTATCAAAATAATGAAATTATTGTTTCAATCTAATTATTTTGTTATAAATCAGTTGGGGTGTATGAGGTTTTGCGCTAATTTATTAACACGTTGTATGATGAATCGTATTTCATGCTTAATCGTGAGGGGAACTAAATGCCCTATAGTGGGACGATACAGGGTGTTAATTTAAATGCGTTACATACATACCAACAAACTGAACAATTTTCACTACGGGACCAATATTGAAATCACAAAAAAAAATCGGCTGTGGTTCATAGAAAACTTTAAACTCTAAAGCATGCCCTGAGTTATGTTACGCATTTAATTTTACACCCTGTATAGGAAGGATTATAGGCTAATAATGCGAGGATTGAAATTATAATTCTCATTATTTTATCGTTAATATACCAAGATGATCCTAAACTCGAGGTTGTGCGGCATTGTGCGCGATATCAAGCTGTGCGTCTATTTAATGAACTGCCCGTTGTATATAGGGAAGAAATGAGCCTCAATCATTTCAAACACAGGTTGAAAGCGCTTCTTTTGAAAAGGTGTTTATATTCCGTAGATGAGTTTTTTGTGGTTTAATTGTTACAATTTGGTAATTGAGTTGAATCATTAATGTATTTTTTATTAAATTTGTATTATGACATTTATGACATTCAGTTCAATTCAATTCTGACATTATTATGAAAGGATATCAGTCACCAAGTTATGAGCCGTTCGGCCAAATTGTGATATGCATTTAATAGCTTTTATATATGCATTTTAATATAGATGAAAATGATAGAAGTACAAACCAATTGCAAAAATAGCTATAAATAAAGTCGTTTCGTGTTACAAAATATTTAAAGTAATATTTTGACAGTTCGAAGTAATTACAAATAGCGCAGTTAGCAATATAAAAAAACGATCTTTTACACAGAAGAAATAGGATTTCTTTGGAGTATTACCTATATTCTTTACAGTACGTCAATGTCATAGAGTAATGTAAACAAGTCAATGTTTTCGTTCGATTCGGCTACGCTTTAGTTTTTCAATGAAAGTGTGATACAGTCGCGGGAAGATAGCATTTGTGGTTATTATTGTAGCTGTGTTAGTGGTAAAGGAACTGCATGTTTAGATGTTACGTAGGTAACCCGTTGTGCACATAATATAATGACGATAATCTGGTACATGGGTCGTGCACGATACCAGACAAATATTGAGCCTCCTGCTGCATTTGTGGATGATATAATTGTTTGAGAAGATGTGGAAAATGAATAATACTTATGTTTAATAACCAAATACTGTTTTATTTCACCCTTTTCAACAAACACGTAGGTACACATAATGTAGGCTTTGTAGGTGTATTTATAATCACACAATATCATCCATCACGTCATGCACACAATAGCCATGATAATACTGCAGCTGGAAACGTGAAAGAAGTTAAGGTATATTCACTCTCAGTTTCATAGAAAAAATCTCAGTTTGCAGACGGTCATATTGGGCTCCTCCACACAGGTGCGATTTTATCGAGCGATAATATCGCGGCGATTTAGTGACTGCGTCGCGTATCCTTCCACATAGGTGCGATTTTGCGATCCGCGACACGCTTAGACTACTTATTATAAGGACCGGCCTTGCGGTAGCATTTCCCCTCTGCCACGATATTAGATCAATTAATCTTGCGCATTTACATTCAATTTTATAACTTATCACTAAACTAGACAGCCTATTATTGCGAAACAATAATTTCGAACTTAGACCGTTTGGGGTTTACACGAGACTACTTTTCATGATTTTGAACATTCAAAATTAGAATCTAAAGTCATAGGGAATAAAATCCAAAGTTGCGGATAACATGTTACTTCGCCCCCCGCAAAAAGTGGCAGAAAGTTTGTTAGTAGAATGACACGTGGTTACGCGTCCCGATATAAGTAGTCTAAGGCGACACGCGTCCGCCCCCACCAATTAATATAGTCTAAGAGGTAGACATACTTTTGGTAACTATCGCTAGAAAGGCTTTCCGAAGAAGAAAGAGTTCTATCATATGGCCAAACAATGGCTGGCCAAGCCAGGGTCCTGGGTTCGAATCCCGGTTCGGTCATGGATGTTTTATGTGTGTGCCGTTGTTGTATATGGTTCCCATAACAAAAAGCCTAAGGCTTAATTTGGGATCATTACAATGTATGTGCCTGTGAGCGTTATTTATTTATTTATTTATTTTATATGGAGACATTCCTGGCTTCAGCACCAGATCTTGGTTAAAATGTTAGTTTTGCTATTAAACGCGATCGTGTACAAAAAATGACAAGCCAATGTGTTAACCGTCAAGGAGTTCCCTCGTACGGACATATTCTTGGCTTCAGCACCAGATCTTGGTTAGATGTGTTTTGCTATCAAAACTGAACTGTAAACAAGCCGATTCTGGCAGCAGCACCAGGTCACTTTCACCATATTATTCCACACACGTAAGTCGCGAGAAATAAAGAAACTATGTACCATTTATAATACGATTCCTGACCACCCCGCAAGGAATTATGGTCATGAGTTTATATGTATAAAGTCGATAAGAAATGTAATGTAGTCTCTAATACTATTTCTTACGCCAGGTCGCGGCACGCGAACGCGACGTCGTCGGCGTCGCAGCGATAAAACCGCGGCAGTCTGTAGGACCGCGCTCAAAAAGTTCAGAAAATAAGTATTGCAAAATCGCAGCGATATTAACGCTCGATAATTATTGCACCTGTGTGGGGGAAAGTCGACTTAAAAAAATGCTTTTATGTCCATGTCAAATGTCAAGTTGTCAATCAATTTATTGTCAAGGCCTTCTTTTTTCGAAAAGTTTGTGATTACTTTTTCAGTGTTTTTTTCGCCATTTTTTCACATTTCGTAAATAAAATATCCAAATTCAATTCAAGATATCTCGTTTGTACCATAAAATATAACGTTGAAATAATTAGTTTTAGTAATATGAGTATGCGAACTATTATTCCCATATTTTTATAACGCCGTAGAAAAAGTTGGTAGTACAAAAATGGCCCGATTTGGAGGATGTCTTTTGTATTATGACATTCAATTCAATTCAATTCTGTCATTACTTGACATTATGATTAATTTAAAATTGAATACTTGTTTAATATTGAATATTTATGTTATACGGAAAAAATATATAAATTATGAATTTTATATTGACTTGTTGTAAATTTATACTAAATATTATTCTGTGTTTTATATGTAACTTATTAGGTTTTTCTTTAGCTTTTATTTCAAACACAATGTAATTTGTATATGAATAAATAAATATGATGATATGAGATGTTATCGCAACTTCCGTTTCCAAATATCTAGTAGAAAAATTTGTATCACAGTATGCAAAAGATTAACATCTTTAATAATTACATTATTTAAAGCTCTTTTGGTTAGAAACGTAGGCACAATTATTTCAATCCATTATCTTTATAAAACAATCAAAAACAATGTCGATTCAATGTCACAAAGTAGGTACTTGTGGATAATAGGAGGAAGAGGTTCTTAAGAGTTCAAAATGAAAGTCAATGCCATCTTGAAAGTCGGATTCTTGTTTGAGCTACATTTCATTGAAAGTTGTTTTTCAAGATCAAAGGCTCGAAAAAGTGTTTTTTGCCGAAAGCACGGAGGAAAACCCAAATACTTAGTTCACAGAAAACGTGGGTATAGGATAGGACTTGATTCTATTTTCCTGAGTGAATTACTAAGTATAAGTAGGTAAAAGACATCTAGGTTAAAGTATTCCCGTATGCTAAGTCCCTAAGAAACAATAAAAGCGGTCAAGTGCGAGTCGGGCTACTCGCGCTCCGAGGGTTCCGTACCACACAACCACAGAACACAACATTTTTTTTTTTTTTTTTTTTTTTTTATCTTGGACAATGTCACACAAATTATCCAGTTACATTTAAAGTACCAGAATCTAGCCTGGACTTGTATTATGATGACTAGACAACGATATAGAATACATATATAAATACAAACATCCATGACTCGGGTACAAATATTCATATTCATCATACAAATATTTGTCCCTTACGGGATTCGAACCCGCGACTCTCGGCACAGCAGGCAGGTTCACTACCGACTGTGCTACCGAGCCGCCAATTATTAACTTAGAAAAAAAATCTTTTTTTGTCCGGGACCTTTAGCGCAAGACCGACTCGCACTTGACCGGTTTTTAGTATTTGTTGTTATTCTGTAGAGCTTGTTCTATAATCACACTAAGTTTGACGCTTGTATGTATTACCGTTTTTACAATAGAGCGTGAAGAAAAAACGTTGATCAAAACTAGTTTCTTGTTGAGAACCCCCCTTAATTTTTAACTTTTTGACATTTTTATTAAATAAGCCGTAATAACGCACATTCTGTAAAAATTTCAACTATCTAGCTCTTTCGGTTCAAAAGTTACAGCCCTAAATAGGTCGGACAGACGGACGGACGGACGGACGGACGGACGGACGGACGGACAACGTAGGCTTAGTAATAGGGTCCCGTTTTTACCCTTTGGGTACAGAACCCTAAAAAAAGGCTTTTACATTCCGTAGGGTAAGTGACTTGTCAAGAATAACTTGAGAACTCAATCCATCTTGAAACCCTAATTATGTTCAAAGTTAACCTTGTACTATTTTAGTGACTGGTGGGCCGAAGGATTGTCGGTATAGAGGCAGACAACCACGTCGGACGACATTGTGAGGGTAATGAGCTACGTGATGAGTCTGCAATAAATTGGGCAGGCCACATTGGACTATGATAAGTGACACAATAAAGAAATTATAACAAAACTGACTGAACCGAAAAGAAATATGATGATAAATTTACACTTAGGTGTAAAAGAATAACTAAATACACAGAATTATAAAAATTCATAACCGGAAGGGTCATTCATGACAGGGGTTGAATGTCCCTTCCTTCCAGGTGTTGGGGAACAGCACAAATGTCTACAAGATGTCTAATAGATATCTACAAAATATCTTAGTGTCTACAAAATATCTAATAGATATCTAGTAGATATTCTGTGCTGTGTGGAACCATTATTCTATACCAACCATCTTTTTGAAGCGTGCTGTTTTCTTCTTTCGTTTCAGCAGAGTCAGTAGACTAGACCCTCTAGCATGATTTCTCTACTTGCGCGCGACTCGGCTTTCGCTCTCCGAAAAGCGCGTTTCTATGCAGCGAAGGCGCGTCGCGCGCGTGTAGAGAAATCATACTAGACCTACTGGTGACTTGAAGTACAGGTATGTGCACACAAGCGCACGTACTTACCAAGCACCAGTCTCCACCCACTAATTCTTGTACTTCACTATCATCACTACATAGTACAAAACAAAGTCGCTTCCCTCCGTCTATTCCTATGTATGCTTAGATCTTTAAAACTACGCAACGGATTTTGATGCGGGCTTTTTTAAATAGATAGAGTGATTCAAGAGGAAGGTTTATACTAGCATTGCACTCGTGCGAAGCCGGGGCGGGTCGCTAGTATTTTAACATTTTTAATCTGTTTTTATTAAAATTGTGTTTGTGTTTCTCTTTGTTAAAAAAATAAAGAATTTTGTGTTTGTTTGTTGCTATTGTGTATCGTATCGTATGGCAATCACTCATGCTGTAGTATAAAGATTAGCCAGGCAGCAATGGTCATATCGAAGCTGACTACCCAGGGCGCGCCAGATGGTTTCGTCACTCGGGGAGACTCTTTCCTTACACCCCGTAGCGTGCAGTTAGCTTGGCTTACAATCATAGCGTTATTGAAGGTTTCAGCGCCCCTGGACAAAGTGCACATGCTTTCTATTCTACAAACGCTAACGCCGCAGCGTTATCGACGATAGAAAAACGACAGAATGCTAGACAATGTCACTAATTATTGACAAACGCTTATTAGAGAAAAAAAGCCGAATCTGCACTTTGGTTAGCGTTTAGTTCACTCAATCATTCACTCTTTTTTCTTTTTTATACAGGGTGTAAATTAAAATAGGACAGCTACTTAAAGAGGTGCTTCAGACCATCAAACTGAACAACTTTCTCTATGGGACCAATATCGAAATCGCGAAAAAAAAATCTGTTGTCCCATACATTTCAGTCGAGTTATCTTTGCAGTTTTGTATGGGAGAGCGGAATTTTTTTTCGCGATTTCGATATTGGTCCCATAGAGAAAGTTGTTCAGTTTGATGGTCTGAAGCACCCCTTTAAGTAGCTGTCCCATTTTATTGTACACCCTGTATATATGCTAAATCGTGTTCGATAAAAAAAAAAAAATTAATTTGAGATTTCTGTCAAATTTCGACGCCCGCTATTTTCTAGCGTTATCGACAAGGTCTGCACTGGTAGCATGCACACCCGCGTTAGCCGTGATACGGCTTTATCACGTCTTTTATCTCGTTCGTTTGCGCGCAAAAGAGCGAGATAAAAGACGTGATAAAGCCGTATCACGGCTATCGCGGGTTGGAATGCTACCAGTGCTGGTCGATCGCCAGGGAGCGTTCAAAACGAAACGCTCACTGTCGACATCAACTGTCAAAAACTGCATGTTGTCTAGGCCTTTTCTATTCGTTTTCGTTCTTTTCTACAGTCCCATACATTTTTTATCGTTTCTACTTTCGTTAACGCTAAATGAAAGACACTTCGTCTAGGCCCGCAGAATAGAGATAGAATGATGTGTAAGTGGTGATAATAAATAGTAAGTGGATAGCATTTTGCTCACCAAAATACTGCACAAGAAAATAAATAACTAGAAAAGAAATAAGTGAATGAAAATTATAATTCAATGGGTACTAAAAAGGTATAAAGAGAAAACTTATAAAACAGCTTCCGTCGTTATAAAGTTTCACAAACAAATATAACTTAGTGCGTCCCGGGAGAAATAAACGTCCCGATCGTCATACCCGCAACTTCTTAGGGCTTCTTACAAAAACTTTTGTATGGAGACCTATTTTTCTGAAGAGGAAACAAACGTTTGAAAGTTGGTGATAAAAGTGATGATATTAAATTTTTGTTTAGCATAATAGCAATAAAATGAGGTAGTTTTATGGATTTTTAACGACTTTTTATTTTAATTTGCGAATGCGGTGACGTCTTTTAGATTAAATTCCATAAGTACACTAGTGCTTCAAACCATGAAACTGAACATATTTTACGATGGGACAAACTTTGAAAAAGAGAAAAGAAAGATATATGCTGTTTCAAATACAGGGTGTAACAAAACAATAGTAATACTTAAGGAGGTGCTTCAGACCATCAAACTGAACAACTTTCACTATACAGGGTGTACAATAAAATGGGACAGCTACTCAAAGGGGTGCTTCAGACCATCAAACTGAACAACTTTCTCTACGGGACCAATATCGAAATCGCGAAAAAAAAATCTGCTGTCCCATACATTTCAGTCGAGTTATGTTTGCAGTTTTGTATGGGAGAGCGGATTTTTTTTCGCGATTTCGATATTGGTCCTATAGAGAAAGTTGTTCAGTTTGATGGTCTAAAGCACCCCTTTGAGTAGCTGTCCCATTTTATTGTACACCCTGTAGAGCCAACATCGAAATCGCGAAAAAAAAAATCCGCTCTTTCATGATACAAAACTGTAGTACCGTTTCGACTCAAATGTATGGGATGGCAGATTTTTTCTCGACGTTGGCTCCATAGTGAAAGATGTTCAGTTTGATGGTCTGAAGCACCCCCTTAAGTATTACTAGGGTGTTTTGTTACACCCTGTAGAGCTAAGTACTACATCATTTATATGTAAAACAAATCTGTACAAATCGTTGACCGTTGACTTCATAAACTCGAATTAACAAACAAATCTCAACGTACTGCCAAGAAATAAGTATCAAAGCCTAACAACCATTACTGAGCTATAACAAAGTAATTACTTTCAGATAAAGTTATAACGAGTAACTAACAAACTATGAACCTCCCCGGTGGAGTTATAACGTCGATTTAAGTTGCCTTTCAACAGCTGGAGCGAACGTACTTCGAGCGTGGAAACTTTACAAGCTCGTATTTTGATAAATGTACCAATACAACTTGTAGTGCATGTGCAGTAGGTATAATAGACATCCTCGTCATCAGTCATTACCTTTATTGACAACTTTAATCTTAGCAAAGTTTTTATTTAAGAGGGCTATTACAAGCGCAGAGGCGCCCTCGTCACAATAAAAAAAGATTTCTCAACAAAGAAAGCCTAAATTAAAAAAGTGCTCAACAGATAAACTACAAAAGCCTTCAGGCCATTGTTATACAATAATTTTATAGGTTCTAAACACAGAACATTATAAGAGGGGCTAGAAATGCAAAGTAGCGCTTTTGCTTCGGAGACGGCTGTCGCCACATGTCTTCCCGCTCACGCTGCTACAATTACTCATGCTCTCTCGCTCGCACCACGCCGCGCGCCTTGTGGGGTTATGCAAATCATTGCATAACCTGTGGCGACACGTTCCACACCTACTTGGCACTTCTAACCCCTCTTAATGTTCTGTGGTTCTAAGCATTCCACTTTTAGATAATTTCGAAAAATAAAAACAAAAGCGGCCGTTTTTTTTCTTTTTTCAAAGTATTTTTAAACCTTTAAAAAACCTATAACAGTATTCTATGAAAATAGCTTGAAGGCTTTTGTAGTTTATTTGTTGAGCACTTTTTTAATTTAGGCTTTCTTTATTGAGAAATCTTTTTTATTGTGACGAGGGCGCCACTGAGCTTGTAATAGCCCTCTTAAGGTTGTTTGGCTCAACGCGCTATGGACTGAAGAACTTAACCAATCAAGGGGCTCATTTCGCGCTACGCAGGCCATTGATTGGTTAATACCGTGCATAGCTAATTTGACTACCAATTTTGCCTATACTCGTATCATACGCACTGCAGGGTCTGCATAAATCCCTACAGATCAGAAGCATACCAGCGGCTGCTGTCGGTGCACTCACACATAGCGCGCGTTGCAAGAAGTTCGAATAGGTGCACACACACAAACTTAGCCGGGGTATGTGTGTACCTGTTTGTATACAGGGTGTAACAAAACACCCTAGTAATACTTAAGGGGGTGCTTCAGACCATCAAACTGAACAACTTTCACTATGGAGCCAACATCGAGAAATAATAAAAAATCAAGCTCAATACGTCAAGTCCCATACAAAATGTTCGACGACTCGATTAAAATTGTATGGGACAGCAGATTTTTTTTATTTTTTCTCGACGTTGGCTCCATAGTGAAAGTTGTTCAGTTTGATGGTCTGAACTACCCCCTTAAGTATTACTAGGGTGTTTTGTTACACCCTGTATACCTTAGTAAAGGCCCCGCGAGCGCTCGCATGTGTGAGTGCACCCACAGCGGCTGCTTGTATGAAAGTTCCAATCTGTAGGGATTTTAATCATGTGATCGTGTGTGTGTGTGTGTGTGTGTATGACCCATCCCTCTTGTTCTTTTTGGTAAAAGAAGACCTTTGCCCTGCAGTGGGATCCTACAAACTATTACTGAACAACAAAACCAACTCACACCCAAATCATAACGTCATACAATCCACCGACAACCATGAATCTTACCAGTAATAGTGTGTCCATAATTTAAGTTCGGCGAACTGCAGCGGGAATGTCTGCGTGCCATTTGCAAGGACTATCCTTGATTTATGAGAGCGCGTGGCCAATCGAGCGTGAGCTGGCTAGATTTGATATTACCTATTTGAGAATTTGGTGGAAATAACGCGTGTAAGTGTTAGTTCTAGGCGATTAGGTTTTGTTTTTGATTTGCGATTGTTTTTGCTCAGTCTCTTGTGTAAATCAATGTTATCTGTACAATTATTACCATCGCTAAAGGGTTATTACACTGAAAAAAAATGCTTTTTTTTAAATGTAACAAAACTTTAGGGACTTCTTAACTGTTTTGTAGCATATATACAAACATTCGGTTATAAATAACAACACGTTTTGCTATTTATAACCAAATGTTTGATTATGTGCCACAAAACAGTTTGGAAGTCCCTAAAAAAACATTTTTTCAGAGTATACTCACAACTTTTACTATATTCTAAGCCCAAAATAGTGGCTGCTATTGATCCTGGTTATACAGGGTGTAAGGAAAAGTATCATTAACTTTTAAACCGCATACTCTCCCCATCAAACTGAACAACTTTTACTATGGGAGCAAACCTGTCAGAACAAAAAAAAAATCTTCTGTCACTGCAACATTCAATTCAAACGAATGGGACAGCTGAATCTTTTTGTGTTAAAGTTGTTCAGTTTGATGGGTAGAGTATGTGGTTTAAAGGTTTAATGATACTTTTCCTTACACCCTGTATAGTAATACCACACCTTGGATACATCATACAAATGGGCTCGCACTAGCAAGAAAAGGTAAGCACGTCTGACACTGAGTATGTGCGAATGAGAGATTACTACACTACTGCCTTTAACTGTCGTCCACCTCCCGGTAGGGGGCAGGGAGGCCAGGGAGTATCCGTAACATACTGAACATATCTAGACACGCGGTAGTGCGTCAAGCCCGCGAGGTAGTATAAAGGGTCCTTCTTAATATGCTGACACTTTTTTAAGGGGATGATCAGACCATCAAATTGAACAACTTTCTCTATGGCACCAACATCGAAATCGCGAAAAAAACAACTCTTCCATACAGAACTGCAAACCAACTCGAACCAATTGTATGGGACAGCTGATTTTTTTTCGCGATATCGATGTTGGTCCCATAGAGAAAGTTGTCCAGTTTTATGGTCTGATCATCCCCTTAAAAAGTGCAGCATATTAAGAAGGACTTGTATTCTAAGCCCAAAATAGTGGCTGCCATTGATCCTGGTTATACAGGGTATAGGAAAACTATCATTAACTTTTAAACCGCATACTCTGCATAAACAACTTTTACGATGGGAGCAAACCTGTCGGAACAAAAAAAAAATGCAGCTGTCCCATACTAAACTGCAATACCTACTCAATTCAAACGAATGGGACAGCTGATTCTTTTTTTTGTCAGAACAAAAAGGGTTGGCTCACGTAGTAAAAGTTGTTCAGTTTGATGGTTTAAAGGTTAATGATACTGTTCCTTACACCCCGTATACGGGGTTAGGGTAAACAGTTGCATTACTTTTTGTACCCATGATACTGAACAACTCTCCCAAAGAAACAAAGGGAAATTATAATATCCAAAATATTATAATCCAAATATAAAAACAAAATATTTAAACCAGCATCAAAATTAAAGTTAGTTGAAAATAATGCATTTGTTATGTCGATTAAAATATTTAATAAGCTACCTGATTATTACAAGGAACTAGAGATGAAAGAATTTAAAAAAGTTGTGAAGTCATGGCTTGTGGAAAGGTGTTTCTATAGCGTGAGAGAATTTCTAGAGCATGAATAGCAAATGATATAACTTTGTGTCTTTGTGTCGTTTTCATTTATTTAAATCTAATATGTTATTATTAAAATTACTGTAAATTAGTCAATTCAATTCAATTTATTTATATTGTTATTGTTTGATTGTTTTTATTATTTTTATTGTTTCAATGGACGTCATGTATTGAATTGAATTTATTATTATAACTTTTGACATGATTGATTTAGATTTTAAGATTTTGTGTAAACGCCTGCAAAGGTAGGCTTCAGTGAGACTAATCACTGTAAAACATCGGCTAAAGCTTGTATACCTGAATCCATACACAATAAATTTAAAAAAAAAAAAAAAAAAAAAAAAATCGCAAAAAAAAAATCTAAATAGGTAGGTAGGTAGGGAGTGTATCCATAACATACTGTATCTAGACACGTGGTAGCGCGTCAAGCCAAGTTCGAGCCAACATACTGTGGGTCTACCCGCACATTCGAACTTCGCAATTGCGTTAATGTTTTCGTTCCAATGTCAACTGTATTACAATGAAGTGCGGACCGAAACAGGGGCGATCATCGAAACTCCGAGTACAGGGCCTGTTTTAATAGCAACATCTCCTCTTGTACAATTTCTCAACATGCGCGCGTCCCGCCTTCTTTTCCGCAAACAAAATGACCTTTTCACGCTTTTAGGAAAGCGGTAGCCGCGCTTACCGCGAGGTACTCGTAGTACATAGAAAAACCGGGAAGAAATCATATTAGACCGGCTGGTTAAAAAGTAGCTTATACTGATAGATATCCTTAGCCATCAAACCATTGACTTACAAACCAATGGACGCCGGGTCTTATACAGAATTCTCGAAAAAAGTGTCCCAGACTAACTTACGTAAACGTAGATTAATACCTACGCTTCAGTAATATAAACAAACTAAAAACAGAGTCGCGTGGCTAGAGGACTCTCGGTGGACGTCTGTCGTTGGCTCGCGATTTAGGTAGCCACGCGGCTCCGCCATTTTATGGCGGTTTCGAGTGTGTGTTTTTGTATAAAAACAGGGCTTTGAGATCGCCATATCCAATTACCGTACAACGTCAAGCACTAATTGCTCTTTTTAAACTAGATATTGGCAAAATCCACGAAGGAAACGCCATTAAACAAAAATAGAAAAAAATAGAAACTAAAAACAATGAAACTGGCCCTGTACCCGGACTTTCGATGTTCAATATATCGCCACTGTTTCAGTCTGCACTTCATTGTAATAGAGTTGACATTGGAACGAAAACGTTCACGCAATTGTGAAGTTCGAATGTGCGGGTAGAGGTCCTGTTGATTTTCTTCGTTCGTTCTTTCTTCTTCGTTTTTACAACAGCGGCACGGACCTATAGACGTGCGCGAGTCGGTCGATCAAACAAGACTGGCGCGTAATTGTTACTCTTTATTCGTTTTGTTACTCGTTTGGTTCGGACACTTTTCTGCCCGACGTCCATGTAGTTAGTAAGTCAATGCATGAAACCTAAAGGCGAATTCACAAAAAGTTAACAACAACAAACACTGAAGTAATTACTAATTAAAATTAATGCTCTCACAAATTCTCAGTAGAACGGTCTTAGGCAACTCAAGCGTTCGCTGTTAAGCCTACGAATAGAATAGGGGATTTCCTCGTCTATAAACCTAGTCGTAAACCCGCGGACAAGCAATTATCTTCCTTTGTTTATTGCTACATTCGTTTACTGGATGCCTCAGTTTGGGTCAAGGTATAGGTGATTGGATGAATCAATCCGATATTTTCATTGCTGCCAGAATTGACTATCGAAAAGCAGAACAGATCGTCTAGCATGATTTCTCTACACGCGCGCGACTCTGCTTTTTTCCATACTACAAGTCGCGGCAAGCGCGGCTTGCGCTCTCCGAAATGCGCGGGAACAGGTTATTTTGTATGCAGAGAAGGCGAGTCGCGCGCGTGTAGAGAAATCATACTAGACCTGCAGGGATTGTTGAAGAGAACGGAGGGAGGCCGTTGCCGCAGTATAAGACAGTGATCTATCTTCATACAATGGTGCCAAACGCGGCATACGTGTAGCACGCACACACTGACAATATCTCCGCGTAGCCCTGTCTGGCGCATTCTTGTCAATCTGACATATTTTCAGTGTGTGCGTGGTACGGGGCGTACGTACTGGCGAGCACACATATAAGCCGCGTTTGGTACCATTGTATAAAGATAGATTACTGTCTTATACTGTGCCGTTGTGCTGTTGTAGGACACTTTGTTTATTGCTCCATTTGGTCATGCTTTTGTTTGGGTCAAAAGATAGGTGATAGACCAATCTGATATTTTCATGCAGCAAGGCCTAAATCAACGCAATAGAAGGTTTCCAGAGCTGAACAATCGTAACGCAGAACAGTGACAGTTGGAGAGAACTGAAGAAGGTAAAGACCTTCTTCAGCGCACTGCGCAAAGACGCACAAAGGTGCAGTCGTGGGATAGCAGCGGCTGAAGTAATAATGATGATGATGATGTCCACCACGACGTATCCGTTGAAGGCGACTCTCATTGGTTCCTGGCGTGATCTCGGATATGACAACAATAAGGCCTTAAGGTGGTTTCAGTTCATACAAACGTCTGACGCACAATACGCGTAGACGAAATTAATAAAGTTATCTTTTATATATGGAATAATTGTTAATTGAAAATCTAGATGTCGCGTATCAAATAACATTTGTAATTTATAATATAATTACGAAAAAGAAAAGGAATAATAATAAGAATAAATAATAGGAAATAAAAGGAATAAAAATAATAGGAATAATAGGAATAATAATATATTTATAATTAAGATATAAAGCTTTGAAAATTTTGAATGAAAAATTTCAAAGCTTTAGCTTTAGCTTTTTAAAGCTGACATTTGGGCACAAGTCTATCCAAATAACAAAATGACTGATGCCCTTATTGCGTAGATTTCCACTCAAACACAAATAAGTACACAAACGTACTTATTTATGTTTGACAAAGACAATTAGACAAATCTAATGCAACTTGGCCGGATCTACGCCCTAATTCTTTTGAGAGGCAAAATAGGTATACCAACGAAATTATTTAAATGCATTCCCTTTGGATGAGGGCAGCGCAAGACCGGTCGTTGTGGGGATCCTTGGGGAGGCCTAGTGGACGACTATCAGCTGAATGAGACACAGGAAAATTAAGCATTTCCCTTAAACGCCTGATAAGACTCCCGTGGAAAGAAATTGCAAAAATGACAAATGACATCATGAGAAAAAAATTGATTTTTTCTATGGGAGATACATTTTTCTCGTTTTTCGACCTATTTTCGTTTCGGGAAAATTGTTTAATTTCATTAAATTGAAAACACCGTTAAAATTGTTTTGTTTCTAATTAAAAAAATTCAATAAACTCTGAAAATCTTAGCTCTTTTACAGAACAAACAAGAATTGGGACTAGGTACGACACTGGCCCTGAGGGAACGTGTCCCCTTGACGTACCTAAAGCTCGGACCAAAATAAACAATAATCAGTCCGATCTCCACAGTCCCTTCTTGGGTCAGATTAGGTTTGCAAATATTTTCCTATGTCTCCTTTACACAACGGTATCATATAATAACAAAGAACTCTTCGGTTTGTTTGTTGATCATAAATAAGAGAGTCAAACGTGGCAAAAAATTACGTCTCAAAAGAAATGCTGATTTGATATTCTTCCCGCATTATTGAAATCAACTAGTCAATTTCAGAAAAAGGAACATTGAAATGATACAAAGTCCAATAGATGGTCGCAGATGCTTTAATATATGCATATAATACACAATCTACTTCATCATATCAGCCGATAGACGTCCACAGCTGGACATAAGCGTCCCCCAAAATAGGGGGATTTGCCATAATCGCCATGCTTGGCAGGCGGGTTGGCGATCGCATTTGGATTGAATGTGTGTACTCAGAGGATGCTGCTGCCCATCCTCCGGTAGATTCCTTAGTCGCCTTTTACGACACCCACGGGAGGAAATGGGATGGTGCTATTCTTAGCCGACACCACACGGACAGTCTACTTGATACAACATAATAAACATTATCACTCTTTATAAGGTGTGAGGATAGAGTACCTAATGATTCAGCTGGTGTAACATAGTTATAATTTGTAGGTCTCTAAATTCGAATCAGGATGCACAAAGACGACGCACGGATGCACACACATCCGCTCGGTTCGGTGATCAGAAGGCGAGTAATCTACGGTATTGAGCGACGGTAACTACAGGTAACTACGATAAAATGGCGCTGCTCAATCGTCAGCCAGCATGATTTATTGGTATCCATTACACATATTATAAACAAAAAAATCTCTCTTATTTGTACCCTGAATATTTAAAGGCATAAGCATATTATGCTCTCGACTATATTCCCCGAGGGGGTAGTCAGAGATATTCTGAAACTTCAGAACATCCACGTTTCACTGGTAGTACTGAAACTCTGTCCAGGGTGACGGGAAGTGAGCCCGTCGCCACTTGTAATGGACTGTAGGTACGATACATGCCTCGAAATTGAAGCATGAAGGTTTTCTCACGATTTTTTCCTTCACCGAAAAGCCAGTGGTGTTACAAATCGTACATAAATTCCGAAAAAGTCATTGGTACGAGTCGGCTTGGACGGGGATCGAACCATCGCCTCCTGCACGGCTGGCAAGGTTACTCGCCACTGGACCACCACGGCTATTTAAAGGTACTTCAAAATTACTATCACCGAATAATAACTGCAATTCTTGCATCAATGCAGAGATGCTTTCAGTCCTCAAGATCCCACGGTGGATCCCTAGCCGCTAGGCCAGTTCCTCAGTGTGTAGGATCATAATTTAATAGAAGGACACGATGATCACCGTACAAAGCCTATAGCTTGTCCCATACTTTTAAACGCCTCGTTGGAACGGAAAGCGTATTATTTATGGATCGTAGGATTCTCTGTTTTTTAAAGTAGCTAGGTATGACTGTAATAAAAAGTTTATGGACTGTACTGTTATTGGTTTGGAAATTATGAGCAGTTGAGATAATTTAAAAACAAAAACAATTTGGGAAAATTACGAGCCCTAAACGTGCCTATTGTCAGTCTCTTGTTATTTTCAGTACGGATTCAAGAATAACGTTCAAACAGCATTATTTTTGGTATCCACGCCTGACTATTCAAGGAATACTGCACGTCATTTCTGGTTTGCCACCGCTAGAGTGGAATACCATCTGTCATAATAGAAACTGTTTCCGGATTCAAACAACGTCCTCATTCTGCGAGTTCCACCTTCAGCTTTGTCGTCGCTTACTATCAGAAGGTGCTGTTTATACAGAAGAGACGTGTGGCGGTGGCGGATAATCAAAGTAACACCAATATAAACCTTATATTACGCAGCATAGCGTCGTTTTTGTCGCAAAGGAAAATCGCGCCCGCGCCACTAGGCGGCGTCGGCTGGAGGCGCGGGCGTATTTCTCCAAACGAGCCTATGCTACGTAATATAAGGTTTATATTGCCGCACTCCGCCCGCGCCACATCCGCGCCACGTCACTTCTGTTCTTCTTCTTCTTATCGTGTGGGCAGAGCCCTGGTGTCAGAGTTTTTTCAGACCGCCTTACGGCCTCTGACGTGGTTTTTCTGTAACGACTACAGCCAATAGAGATAGTAGCCGGGACCAACGGCTTAACGTGCCATCCGAAGCTCGGAATCATCTTTCTTTTCAGATAATCAGGTGATTCAACCTGCAATGTCCTAACCAACTGGGGAAAAATGCACAAAGTGACATATCACTAGGGTCCCCCGTGGGAATCGAACCCACGACCTCCGTGTCGAGAGTCGATGCTCTTAACCATTAGACCACGGAGGCACTTCTGTTTAAACAGCACCTAAAGCCTAAGGCAAGTCCATATAGATAATTAAATATGCCAAAAGCGTTTGCCCATCCAGAGATACGTGTAACTAGACATTATTCAAACAACTATAGGAACACCAGTGTATTATTAGTCATTATACTATGGGCTAGATGCGTCTCGTTTCATAAGTTTTTAACCGACTTCAAAAAAAGGAGTAGGTTCTCAGTTCGACCGTATATATATTTTTTTTTTTTTTAATGTGTGTTCGCGGATAACTTCGTCGTTTATGAACCGATTTTGATGATTCTTTTTTTGTTGGAAAGGAGATACTCCAACGGAGGTCCCATGATAAGGAAACCAGGATCTGATGATGGATCCCAGAGAAATCGAGGGGAACCTTCGAAAATCGTAGTGCCGACTAGTGCGTTTGTTATTTGAAGCACTACTGTTAAATCGAACTAATGAATTCACCACTGAAAATTGTAAAATAAACAAAATTTTAACAAAAAATTTAAACCGCCTTCAAAAAAACTAAAAAGTAAAAAAATAAGATTGCAGCCGATGACTTTTTCGTTCGCATCATAAGAACATTAATTTGTTTTATTTTATAGAAGTCGGTGTCGAGCCAAGCCAAAAAACGAATGCAAGCCCTGTCGCGAATCGGCTTGACAGCGACTTCGATAAAACAAATTAATGTTCTTATGATGCGAACGAAAAAGTCATCGGCTTCAATATTATTTTTTTACTTTTTAGTTTTTTTATATTTTCACTAAAACGATAAAGAACGATAGCTTGTAACTTAATTTAAGGAATCAAGGAGCAAATTCAGAACGACCTTTTCTTAATGTTGCATTCCTTTTCCAATTCGAAAAACCTCATAAATTCAAGACTGTTCAATAAACATTTCCAATAACTAACATTTCACAACCGCCGTACAACCGTATTACATCTAACCAAATATGACAAAACTACAAAATTTCATCTTACATTCGAATTGCAACTCGGAAACGAGGATCGTCCTAGCGAAAACGTCCCAAGACAGAACTTTTATGCGATACGACATAAGTATTAATATAACTTGATTTGCTAGACTTCGTATGTAGAATGCTAGAATTTATTCCGCGAAGCCGTCTGTCTCGGCTTGTACCAGCTATTCCAATAAACCTTGCAAAGCATATTGCTGTTTCCTTTACTCTATGTTAAACCACAAAGTATTCTAGGAATAGCAATTTGGAGTCTTTAACGCTTTCAACTGTTTGTTGGCGTTTTAAAAACTAAACACTGCGGTACTGGTTTCGATCTGATTTGCTTAAATCAGAATCAGAATCAGAAAAACTTTATTGTTAGAACTGGTACATAAAGGTCTTACATTTAAGTTACATGAACAAGCAGCTCTTACCCATTTCAGGCATACAATACAAATGTTTAGAACATATTATCTTACATGCAAATATGGACGCAAAATTAAAACTTGAATGACATTTAATTTAAGTCATCTTTGGCTTTAAGGCTATTCTACCGTTGTTGGCGCGCTCCATACAAACGTAGTATGGTGATATTTTTAATACTATCCAATTAAAGTCAATGAAATTTTTCAAAAACAATCTAGTAACTAATTTCTATGTCGGTATGAAGTCAGATTTTCGATAAAATTTATAGTTTTAATGTTACAGTGCCACAAATATTTCCATACAAATCTTAAATTAATCCTAGCATTGAAACTGTATATTTTAACGAAAATCTGACTTCATACCGACATAGAGATTAGTTACTTGATTGTTTTTGAAAAATTTCATTGACTTTAATTTGATAGTATTGAAAATATCACCATACTACGTTTTTATGGAGCGCGCCAAAACGGTAGAATAGCCTTAAATTTTATTTTTTACTTGCGAAAGGCTTCGTTCTGTTTGGGTAATGATAGATTTGTGAATAAATTGATGTATTATAAGTTTAGTGCGTAACGATATTATTAGTTCGTTAAACGTTCTCATCTCAATAAAAGCACAATTTAAAAAGTTAAGAAACTTAATTATATAAAATATAACTTACCTAAAATTCATAACTAAATGTCAATGAAACATACCTATGTAAAAGTATAATAGGTACCTATTTTTGGTCCGCGAACGTGAACGCCCCTTCTCCAGATAAACCCATTTAGGTTTTTGTGGGACGGATTTTTGTCGTTGTTGTGTTATGTAAATTTCTTTATTCAATAAAATATAGAAAAATATATATTAAAAAAAACTTAGTAGATTTCTATAATTTCATGCAATCTGAAAGTCTGCCCATCTGCCTTATTACTACTTTGTCACTCTCTTTAATTTATGACCAAATACTACCGAACCTAATTTAACTAAACTTTGCCTCTGCCAAAGGGTCCTATAGGGTCCTTCTTAGTATGCTGACTTGTTTTTAAGGGGACGGTCAGACCATCAAACTGAACTACTTTTACAATAGGACCAACACGTCAAAATCGAGAAAAAAATTCTGCTGTTCCATACATAATTCCGCAATTCGAATACTCGACCAAAATGTATGGGACTGTAGGCCTACCATAAGTTTTCATTTAGTTGCGGCGTTAATTTTGTATGAAAGAATTAGTTCTCAACGTAACCACTAAGAGCGCTGTACAAAATTCAATACAAAAACTGTAGTTTACTACAGTAGTTTTATTGTAATTTACAATAGTGTAAACTCATGGTACCAGTTGATTTTTTTTCACGATTTCAATGTTTACCGCATAAAAAAACAGTTTGACGGTCTGTAAACTGTCAGCACAGGGCCTGCATAATATGAGATAGAAATATATTTTATCTTGAAAATTCAAATAATCTGCGCAAATAAGTGAACTAAAAAGTATTTAACAGTTCTTAAAGACAAAGACAGACTGCACTATTGCAGCGTCGTCGGTTACAAACTGTTACTTTGATTGTCCAATTCAAATCGCGACAGTCGCTAGTCGGTTTGAGCTCGATAATTCTTCAAAGCTTCAAACTTCAGCGACCTCGGCTCACGAGGATAAAGGCGAAAATCCTAAATTCTTAGAGTACGACCGCGGAATAACACTTTAGTTGATCCAAGGAAAACTATTTTACCTTGTTCCAGAATATACTTACAAAAGTTTTCACTATTACTCGACGTGGGGGTGCAAGGGTCCGGTTGCAGAGGTGTGAAGTGGTTGCCACTTATTGGAGCAGGCTTTTCTGGAGCCGAAATAAAGTGTTTTCTGTCTGTACCAGTCTTCTAAAACACGGGCGAATTAACTTGGCTCCCGGCTCGCATGTGGCTCGGAATTTGACACCCCTCCTGCTACCCCCCGCGGGATCCCGCCGTCGCTGTGCGAGGCCGTAGCATAGCATCTCAGTTACCGTTGCACGTGTCCCTGCGCTTTAGCATTTTTGAGTTATTCTTGTCGAGTTTTCAGAGTTTTTTATTCTGAGCCACGTGCGAGCCAGGTGTCAAGTTAATTCGCCCAGGTTGTAGTTGGAGAGGCTATAAAGAAAAAGTTCATATAAAATATATGCACTTTACAATCATAATTTACACGTCTCTCTTTTATTTTGTAAAATATTCTTCTCAGACTCACCCATCAGTTCTGTCCAACAATTCATGTCGATTTTGAGTGGATATCTTTTTTTTTTCGTGAGTTCGTGAGATCTAAAAATTTTTGTTTGAATAAAATATTAAGGTCGCGGGGAACCAATGAATGAAGGTTGCACAATACCTATAAGTAGTTGCTTGTTGTGGGGATCATTGGAAGAGTCTATTGTGTAATATGGTAACATAGCAAAAGGCTATTTTTAGAGTTAAGCAGTAACACTTTGGTTTACGCTACATAAACGCATATTGCTTGGATCAGCGATACCTACTTGTTATAAATATTGATGTAATACATTAATAAATCTCTTTTTACCACCATCTACGAGCCTCTCAATTACCTCCTGCTCTCATCATATTTCATGGCGACCTTGCTAACGAGCTAAGGACTTCTGAAGAATGAAGATCAAGTCCAAACAGAAAAATGAAGACGAAAATTAGAAGAGAAATTCTGAAGAAAGAATAACCATCACAGAAAGAAGAAAGATTATTTAAGAAGACCAGCATAAATGAAGACCAATAAATTTAATATGGAAGAAAAATTTATAGAAGATCATCGGGATAAATAATACATATATATAGAAGAAAGAAAATACTTATAGAAGACCATCGTGAAAAGAAGAAAGAAGCGTAGGGGAGCAAGGATGTGTCCAGGGTATAGCCCGGCACGAGTAGCAGCAGTATTGGAGAACGAGGAGTCCAGGGTTATCCCGGCCCAGCCATCAAGCAGCATGCAGCCTCGAGCGTCACGTCCGCGCCGAGTCAGCACAAAGCCAACGTCAATGCCCTGCCTGACCCGCTGACAATAGGGCTATTGTATACACAACAGCGAACGTCATTTGGCCGAAAATTTAAAAATATTGCTGGCGATTAAAGTGGCCCGTATACTTTAGCTCTTACTTGCACCATGTTGGGGTAACTGGCAAAATATGTCCATTGTATTTCATTTAAGGCTTTCTCTAAAGCCGAAAGAAGCCTTAAGTTTTCGGGCAAAATTTTTAGTCTCAACCAGAAGTTTGTTGAAAACTTAGTGAAGTGGATTATGGATTTCGTTCGTGTTCCATCCGGTCACGACCTTTACCCCACCGTTATCTTCGGCACCAGTAATGGAAAATGACTTAAAGTTTTGAAATAGTAAGTTTTTAAGAGTGAAAAGTTGTTATCGGCGAAAAGGATGAAGAGAAATGTTGGAAGTTGAGTTTTGTAAAAATACGACTTAGTAACTTATTTCCTTCCGAAATATAAGGAATAATGATTTGAAGTTGCAGAAGAGCTTGAAAAGGCTTTTCAAGTTTCATTTAATAGTTGGTAAAAGAGTAATTTTGACAAAAGCTAGTACCTTATAATGCGGAATGCTAAATAGAAATAAAACCGGTCATCCGGAGGGTTCCGTACCACACCACCACAGAACACAACATTATTAACTTAGAAAAAAAACTTTTTTTGTCCGGAACTTTTAGCACGAGACCGACTCACACTTGGCCGGTTTTTAGTATTTGTTATTATTCTGTAGAGTTTGCTCTATAATCACATTAAGTTTGACGCTTGTATGTATTACCGTTTTTACGATAGAGCGTGAAGAAAAAACGTTGATAAAAAATAGTTACTTGTTGAGAACCCCCCTTAATTTTAAATTTTTTGACATTTTTATTATTTGTTAACAAATCCGCCGTAATAACACATAATCTGAGAAAACTTCAACTATCTAGCTATTACGGTTCAAGAGTTACAGCCCTAAATAGGTAGGACAGACGGACGGACAGACGGACAGACGGACAGATGGATAGACGGACAGACGGACGGACGGACGGACGGACAACGTAGGCTTAGTAATAGGGTCCCGTTTTCACCCTTTGGGTACGGAACCCTAAAAAAAACAACAGGGGAACTGATAACGTCCTCATTATATTACGAAAGAGTGTTATTTCTATGACGTACGAGCATTTACCCGTGACTTTGTCCACATAAATTATATACTTACCAGATTTTAAGTCAGATCATAAGCTATCAAAAAAAAAAACATCAGAATCGGTTGAGTAGTTTTTGCATGATGCTCGATCAAATAAATAAATAAACACACAAACAAACAAATAAACAGACAGAAAAAAAATCCAAAAATTGGTGATTTGGAATGAGGGACATCTAAAAACCATATCATAATTTTTTTTTTGTGTATATATCTTCAATGTACAGACGCACTTCTGTTACAGTTTTTAGGGTTCCGAAGTCAAAAAGCAACCCTTATAGTTTCGCCATGTCCGTCCGTCTGTCCGTCCGTCTGTCCGTCCGTCTGTCCGTCCGTCTGTCCGTCCGTCTGTCTGTCCGTCTTTCCGCGGCTTAGCTCAGAGACGCTTAATACTAGAAAGCTGTAATTTGGCATATGTATACATATTCATTACGCCGACAAAGTGGTAAAATAAAATCTTGAAAAATATTTTTTTAGTGTACCTCCGCTACACGTGAAGTGGGGAGGAAATTTTTTTGCTCGTCTATCCCATGTTGTGGGGTATTGTTGGATAAGTCTTTTAAAAATATTGTGGGTTTGGGAAACCTATTTTTCGATTTAGGGATCCGTTAGCGAAATATTAATCTTTAAAGCGAGTAGTTTGTTCTAAAATGCTTTGAAATTTCACGGCTTCTTCTTTTGAATCTCAGACGTAAAAAAATCAATTCAGTATGGAGAAAAAAGCAGAAGTAAGACTGTAAAATTTTTTTTATTTGTTTGATACTATAATTAAACATTAACACAAACTAAAAAATCATAAATCACTCCCGTGACTTCGTAACTCACAAATAACTATAATAACATTTATTATAAAAGATGACATCACAAAAACTGAATGACCAACAAATTCCAAGAAATATTCATTTCGAAACACTTAGCCAACCCAAAGCTTTATTACTTCGAAAGTAGTTGACCGTCAAATAAAAAAAAGAATTCGACCTATATGTTTACATTGCACTGGAAAAGGCTTTTTGTGGGCGGGTAATATAATTTTACTACTTTCCGGTGAGAGTAAAAGTCCGCACGCACGTGAGATCGTTTCAATAAATTCTTTAAGTGAAAACGTGTAATAGTTAAGGTCTTAGATACTTTGGTAATATGGGAATGAAGATTTCCCTTAGCTGATTACGAGATTAAATCTCATTGAAATTTTAAACGCAAACGCGAAAAAAAATCTGCTGTCCCATACAAAACTGCTATACCTACCCGACTAAAATGTATGGGAAGCTGATTTTTTTTCGCGTTTCCTGTGGTATAGTCCATTGTGACAGTTGTTCAGTCTGAGTTCACCGTTTCAGTATTTGCTAGACTGTCACTTACACCCTGTAGAGTCTTTCCACAGCCTGAATTCACCCACTGCTGGTGTTTACGCCATAATCAATGGCTTTTTAGAATAAGTTAGTGCCTACCAAATGTGCAATAGCAACGCGAACGCGCGAGACGCATCGCAATTATTTGTAAGGAGGTTTGACACTTCCACTTCCACTCTTTTGTTCACACAGTTAAGAACTATTATATTCGCTCTTCAAGTTAATTTTGGATTTTCATTTATATTACCTGGACTCCTCAAAACATGGTCCTAGACCGAAGCCGGATTTAAAGTACAGAAGAATCAGCTGATACTTTACTAGAAATCAGAGTTTAAAGTGGAAATAAGCAAATTAACAATTTCCATTGTTCGACGGCCACGAGGTTTATGAAATATTTTGCTGAGAAGTGAGTTTAAGTGGTCGAAGACAATCAGGATATACATGGAAATCTGTGTTAAGCTATTAAATATTAATTAATTTGCACCCAACACTCTATTCAGGTAATATATCTTATCTAAATTAGCGAGCGCTCAGAGGTTAGTACCACCATTGTTAGATTTTTATCGTAAATTCTCACCTATTTGTACTGTGTTAACGTATTATTGTTAAATAATCAAAGTTTAAGTTTTGTTTATTAATTATTTGTACTTTTACGTAGGTACAGTAAGTCTTTGGACTACATGAAATAATTATTTATTTGCTTAGCTTTGTATTAGACGTTAACACATATTTATTAATTGCAGTAGGTTTATTAATTGAGAACTCATTACTTTATAGGTAGGTACTATCCATAAGTAACCAGTAGTGTTACATTTATGTTAAAATAAAAGATTTGTAACTTGTTCTTGCTGTGAACCTTAATTATTGTAACTAGGTACTTATACATAACGTATAGTAAATAGTAGGTATCATTCTCAATTTGTTTTGTATCAAATTCCAGGGTTTGACACCAGTCTACCGAGATGAGCGAGGAAAAGGAATTAATTAAAAAACGCGGAAGCTATAAAGGACGTTTAACGTCATTCACCAACTACCTGAAGGGGTTGGACTCCTCTTCGCTGACCAGCACTGATGTCAAAGAGTTGCAAATGCGTATAGGTAAAATGGAATCGGTGTTTCAACAATATGATGAGGTACAACTTAGTTTAGAGTGTTTGAGTGAGAATATCAGTTTACAAACTGCCGAGAGAGAGGAATTCGAGTCTATGTACTACAAGTTAGTATCTCAAGCTCAAAATATGATCGAGTTATTTGAAAAATCTCATGAAGATAGCCATAGTGACAAATTTTCAAGTGTTTGTGGGAAATCTCAGCCTGTTAAGTTGCCCACTATCGAATTACCTAAGTTTAGTGGCTCATATGCCAATTGGATGGAGTTTCGCGACACCTTTACCAGTCTGATTCATTCAAATAGTGACATTGATGATATTAATAAGTTCCATTACCTTAGGTCGTCATTGTCTGGATCGGCTGCTGTTGTGATTCAATCCATTGACTTCTCTGCCAGTAGTTATTCTACGGCATGGCATCTACTTTGCGAAAGGTATAATAATAAACGTCTGTTAGTACAGAATCACGTCACTGCTTTATTTCAAATCGAACCGATCACAAAGGAGTCATCACTTAATTTAAAACGTATGATTGACCAGTTAAATAAAAACTTAAGAGCTTTAGATTCACTTGGCGAAAAAACACAATATTGGGATACGTTGTTAATCCACATTCTCACTCACAAATTAAACTCTAATGTTTACCGCGGTTGGGAAGAGTACAAAGGTCGTTTGGACAAGGACGATTTGGTAACTTTGTTATCGTTCATTGATTTTATAAACAAACATGCTGATTTGCTTGAAAGTTTAGAATTGTCACGTAACCCGAAAAACTGTAATGACGGACAAACAAATCAGTCTAACCAAGGTAAACATAGGGCATTGTTCGCTTCACGGACAGAACAAAACTCTAATTCATCGAAGTTGTGTCCTAAATGTAATGAAAAACATAACTTGCAAACCTGTTCTCAGTTTTTATCTTTAAGCAATGAGGCTAGGTTGGAATTATTACCGACTTTTAAGATTTGTTTCAATTGTTTCCGTAACGGTCATTATGCGAACAATTGTAAACAAAACGGTTGCAAGATATGTAAACGTAGGCACAACACCCTAGTTCACATCACTCCTGTCGTTCCTCCACCGCCACCGCATTCCGAAAATAACAATAATAATCCTCCTCATCCAGACGGACCTCTGCAACTCACACTGTCCGCTAGCGTCGCAGGCGTTACCGATCAGCACGAGGTGCTGTTATCGACTGCGCTCGTTAAAGTTTATGATAAACAACACCGGGAGCACGTCGCACGCGCAGTTCTGGACAGCGGCAGTACGTCTTGTCTAATGACGGAAGACATGTATAATCGGTTAGGTTTACCTGTTAGCCATATAGATAAATCTATTATAGGCATCAATAACGTGCCGTCACGCGTAGGCAAAATGTGTGACGTGCAATTAAAGTCGTTAAATGAGAATTATTCGATACCAATTCAATGTTTTATTTTGCCTTCAATTACAGGTAACGTGCCCTGTCATAATGTTAATATTTTCAATTTAAATATCCCAACTAACATTTGTTTGGCCGATCCCAACTTCCACACACCGTCTAGTGTGGACTTAATTTTAGGTGCTGATGTCTTTTGGGATCTTTTAGGTCAGCAAAAAATTAGTTTAGGTGATGGGAAGCCGGTACTTCAAGAAACCAGACTAGGTTGGTTGGTTTCGGGACCGATTAATAGCAACTTTTTAACAAAAACTTCAAAAAGTTTAAGTTCTATAAAATGTAATTTTGTTCAGACTAATTCACTCGACACAGAACTTTTAAATGATGATATACAAAACCAACTCACGCGTTTTTGGCAGCTCGATGAGATTAGCCCTTTATATCAATATTCTGGTGAAGAGAAAGTTTGCGAGGAACATTTTAAGCAGAATACCACTCGTCTGGAAGACGGTCGGTTTTGCGTTAGGCTACCGTTAAAGAAAAGCCCTGATTTATTAGGAGACTCATATAAACGAGCTTATCAGTGTCTATTATCATTAGAACGTAGGCTCAAAGGTCAATCGACCCTTAGTAAAATGTATAGTGACTTTATGTCAGAATATGAGTCACTAGGTCATATGTCCGAAATAACTCATAATAAATCTAATAAAAAATCATATTTTATTCCGCATCATGGTGTCATGCGTGAACAAAGTTCAACCACCAAGTTAAGAGTAGTCTTCAACGCAAGTAGTCCTACAACCACGGGTGTTTCCCTTAATGATCTTCAGTTGGTAGGGCCTACTGTGCAAGATGATCTTCTGTCTATTTTGATTCGATTTCGAACACATAAGTACGTTATAGCTGCGGACGTTGAGAAAATGTTCCGTCAGCTGATTGTACATTCTGAGGATCGTCATCTCCAGCAGATTCTGTGGCGCGAAAGTGCAGATCAGCCCATTAAGGTGTATCAGCTAAATACGGTCACCTATGGCACTTCCAGCGCTCCTTTTCTTGCTACTAGGTCTCTGAAGCAAGTAGGACTGAATCTAGTAGGCACGAAAACCCCAGAATGCGAGGCTGATGATGATAAAATAGCAGAAATCATTACTCACGATTTTTATGTTGATGATCTCCTCACTGGAGGGGATGATCTAGACGAAGTTAAGCGGATTCGTCAACAGGTGTCAGCTGCACTCTCTTCGGCATGTTTACCTCTGCGTAAATGGAAGTCCAATGAACCTCAGCTTATATCGGATGAGACTGAATCATCAGTCAACCTTAATATAGGTGCTGATGAACCGAATAAGACTCTGGGACTCGGTTGGTTGCCCCAAAGTGATGAGCTCCACTTTCCCATAAGTTCTTTTGCTTCAACTGGTAGTACCAAACGTGATATGCTATCTGTGATTGCACAAATTTTCGATCCCTTAGGGTTATTAGCTCCTTGTGTGATCACAATGAAAATGTTGATGCAGAAACTTTGGCTCCATAAGTTGTCTTGGGATGAACAGCTGCCTGATGACATTTTAAATATTTGGATTGAAACGGTTAGAAATCTTCCCATCATAAATAAATTACGTATTCCTCGGTGGGTAGTTTGTGACTCGTGTTTATTTCTAGACTTTCATATATTTACTGACGCTTCGGAACGTGCCTATGGTGCATGTTTATATGTTCGGAGCGTAAGTATGAACGGTGAAGTGGTGACGCGCTTATTTTTAGCTAAAAGTCGAGTTGCTCCACTGAAGCCTACCACCATTCCTAGGCTTGAACTGTGTGGTGCTTTAGTCGGTGCACGTTTATACGAAAAAGCGATGAACTCGATCAGAAAGTCTGTTAGGTCTGTTACGTTTTGGACGGATTCGACCATCGTTCTAGGATGGCTTAAAATGTTGCCAAGTAAATTAAATACTTTTGTTCGCAACCGCGTGGCAACCATCCTAGAAAAAACTGGCAATCATAGTTAGAGACATGTCATGCTGGCCGTCGAATCCAAATACGGCACATTTACAAACGTTGCCGGAATTTAGACCTAAAATTACGTTGCACACCACTCACGTTCAACATTCTATTGATTCTGAAGCGAATCAATTTATCGACTTCGATCGATTTTCAAATTTTGAGCGATTAAAACGCTCTGTAGCTTATATGTTACGTTTTATTAAATTATGTAAAAGGGAGGCTACTTTGAAGTACCTCAGTAAAAACGAATTACGGGAGTCTTTGCATGTACTTATTAGGACGTCTCAGAGGGAATCGTTCCCCGAGTACACGTTACTTTTAAATAAACAGATGCTTCCTAAAAAGAGTACCCTCATCAAGTTTAATGTTTTTTTAGATGAGAATCATATAATGCGTGTTGGAGGACGTCTCGGAAATTCATCATTCCCTTATGATAAAAAATACCCAATTTTAATACAGTACACACATCGATTTACTAAATTATTATTTTATCATGAACACCTTAAGTCAATGCACGCTGGTCCACAACTGTTGTTGGCCAATATACGGGACATGTACTGGCCAATTGGAGGTCGCAATTTGGCCAGGTTTTGTTATCGACAATGCGTACGATGCACTCGTATGAAGGGTCAAGTTACTACTCCTTTAATGGGTAATTTGCCGCAAAATCGAGTGAATCCTGGGGGCTACATCTTTGATAGCGTAGGGGTCGATTACGCTGGCCCTCTGTTGTGCGCTAGTCGTCAAGGTCGCGGGTGCAGAATGGTAAAGGTGTACGTTGCTGTTTTTATTTGCTTCACAACTAAAGCCATACATTTGGAACTGGTGGGCAATTTAACCAGCAATAATTATTTAATGGCGTTGCGCCGATTCATATCCCGTCGAGGGAAACCGAATAATATTTATTCGGACAATGGTGTTTCATTTGTAGGTGCATTTAATGACCTTTCTAAATTTCTTAGGGACAATTGTAACTCTTTGTCAGCGAGTGCGGCCAGTGAAGAAATTAATTTTCATTTTATCCCGCCTTATTCACCTCATTTCGGTGGTCTTTGGGAGGCTGGTGTTAAGTCTGTTAAATTTCATTTATATAGAGTGCTGGGCAATTGTAGACTTACATACGAGGAGCTTAACACTACTTTAATTCAGATCGAGGCCATACTAAATTCTCGACCACTTACTCCTCTTTCGTCCAACCCAGAAGACTTGATGCCATTGACTCCAGGACACTTTCTCATCGGGCGACCACTTCTTTCTATCCCTGATCGTGACTACCAGGATCACTCCATTCACTCCTTGAACCGGTACCAACGGATTGAGCAGTTGCGCCAACATTTCTGGACTCGTTGGAGTAAGGAGTACATCTCGGAGCTCCAGCAGAGAGTTAAATGGCGAACTTGCAAGGATGACTTGAAACCGGGATCCTTGGTAGTCATTAAGGAGGAGAACCTGCCTCCAATGAAGTGGAGATTGGGACGAGTTGTGGCGGTCTTCCCGGGAAAAGATGGGATCAGCAGGGTCGCTGACATCAAGACGTCAACTGCAGTGACCAGGCGATCATTTAGCAAGATTTGTCCGCTTCCTGTGTCTTGTTGAAAGACGAGCTTTCAACGGCCGGGGGCAATGTTTACGCCATAATCAATGGCTTTTTAGAATAAGTTAGTGCCTACCAAATGTGCAATAGCAACGCGAACGCGCGAGACGCATCGCAATTATTTGTAAGGAGGTTTGACACTTCCACTTCCACTCTTTTGTTCACACAGTTAAGAACTATTATATTCGCTCTTCAAGTTAATTTTGGATTTTCATTTATATTACCTGGACTCCTCAAAACAGCTGGTTAAAGGCCTCCAAAGGGAGGCCAATGGCAATGGGCAAAAACAAATGTGTTTGCCACCTTCTTCTGTCTTGAGCATCTTACATCCACGTAGCACTCTCTTTATATCGTCAACATATCGTGTCTTTGATGACTCACACTTCACGTCCCTTCCCTCGGTGACTCACTACTAAGACAAAGACTTGCCGAATCTGCCGTCACCGCGCCGTGCCATGTCTTGCTTTTTAGGTTTCCGTAAGGGTGAAAACCGGACCCTTATAGGGTCCAGTTCCTAAGTCCTAAGTTCCTAAGTCTATATTGTCAGTCCGTCCGTTTATTCGTCTTTCCGTCCTACTTATTTAGGGCTGTAACTTTTGAACCGTAATAGCTAGATAGTTGAAATTTTCTCAGATTATGCGTTAATATGGCGGATTTGTTAAAAAATACTAAAAATTTCAAAAAGTTAAAAAATAAGGGGGGTTCTCAACAAGAAACTAGTTTTTATCAACGTTTTTTCTTCACGCTCTATCAATGACTTTCTATACTTGCGCTCTATGGTAAAAACGGTAATACATACAAGCGTCAAACTTAGTATGATTATAGAGCAAACTCTACAGAATAACAACAAATACTAAAAACTGGCCAAGTGTGAGTCAGTCTCGCGCTAAAGGTCCCGGACAACAAAGTTTTTTTTTCTAATTTAATAATGTTGTGTTCTGGGGTGGCGTGGTACGGAACCCTCGGTGCGCGAGTAGCCCGACTCGTACTTGACCGGTTTTATTTAATAATTATGCTGTCGGTTTTTAAAGAGACGATCAGACCGTTAAACTGAACAACTGTGGGTCGAGTATGATAGTATGATAGTACTTTCGTACAGAATGGTCCGTACCACACACCTGAAGAGAGATTTGAGTGGCATCAAGCACACAGGCAGGCGCTTGTACGTAGAAAGCAAGTGTACATTATGCAATCTTATGTTTATGTAGTAGTAATAATGCAAATATCATCAGATCGTTCTATGGTATGCCTACTACGAACAAAAAACTATGTTATTGAGAATTTGCACATAACAGGTGTAAGGAAAAAGTATCATTAACCTTTAAATCACATACTCTACCCATCCAACTGAAAAACTTTTACTATCTTAAATATTCTGTGCTATGGAAGCAAACCGGACAAGCAAAAAAAAAAAAAATCTGCTGCTCATACTAAACTGCAATACCTACACGATTCAAATGTATGTGACAGCAGATTTTTTTTGTTCTGACAGGTTTGCTCCTATAGTAAAAGTTGTTCAGTTTGATGGGTAGAGTACGTGTTTTAAAGGTTATCAGGTAGGCAATTTTACATCCCAAAAATAAAATGTCTGCTACTGCGAAAAAGCCGCGGAATCATTCTAGTTTGTAGATAAACGTGTGTTCAATTTAATACTACAGATATAACAGAGTAATTCCAAATATATATCATATATTTTTTCGCCCATCAATTTTACGATGTAGGCATAAACGCATGTGAGTTTCGTTTTACGATACGCGATATCGCGATAGCTTTACGCGATCGTAAATGGATGCAGAAAGGAAATAGGTGAAACAATCAATATCGCCTGGAAACGGTTGATTACGTAAATAAACACAAAACGTGAACGTGCGCGTTGACGTTAGTGACGTCATTATGACGTGACGACGTTTAACTTGTGTCTGCTTTTTGTGGGCCTATTGGAAATTTCTGTACAAAGAACTGGGTAAGTGTCAATCGGGTTTGCGTTATAGTGTTTTGTTTGAAATCGTGAAATTGTTTGTTCTTGTTGCATATTAATAAACACTGAAAAATTACAGATAGCTCAGTCGGTAGTGAACGTGCCTGATGTGCCGAGGGCTACAGGTTCGAATCCTGCAAGGGGCAAATATTTGTAATTTGAATATGAATATTATTTTGTTCTCGACTCATGGATGTTTATGACTATATCGTTGTCTATGCAGTTATAAAAGTCTGTCATGATGATTCTGGTACTTTGACTAGAAAATTGGATTGATAATGGTACCGATTCGGACCGTGCTACGACTTAACTTAACTAAATTTATTCCTGTCACTTTCTAAAATAAGATTAAGAAAAGAGACAGAAAACCAACAACTGACTTTAGTGCTGTCAAAGTGACGTTACACGCCCAAAATAAGATGCCATCATAATGTACGCCATCTTATTTAAAGCGTTTTTGGGCGTGTAACGTCACTTTGACAGCACTAAAGTCAGCTGTTGGTTTTCTGTCTCTTTTCTTAATCTTATTTTAGAAAGTGACGGGAATAAATGTAGTTAAGTTAAGTCGTGGCTCAGTCCGAATCGAGGCCATTGAACACATATGAAAAGCTTTTACAGATAATTCTACTTGCTTAGGTTCAGCAGTAGACAATAGTAGGTGGTGGATAATTAATGGAGGAATAATCTACGATGAAATCTATATCACTATACATATAATAAAATTAGAAACTTGTCGATGATGTACATTGAAGATATTTGCAATAAAATTAATTGGGGGTGTTCAGGATACGTAATGGAATCTTTGATCCAAGACAGATTAGAGTCATCCCTCTGGCTCGCTAGACTTCATTGTCCAGTGTTGTGAATAGTCGCCGCTGTTGATCCTGGTTTACAGGAGTTACAGCGGTGGGAATGTGTGGTGGGCCTATGCCCGAAAAAACAGTAGGTACTTATACTTATCAAGCAATTTAGATGATGTTTTGAAAAATGTAGAGAGATTCTACTTTATGTCTTTATTTGATGGCAATAATATAAATTATTGCAGTGAATTCTTTTTTCTTTATTTCCTTCTTTTTTCATTTTTCATTTCTATTTTTTTTATATTATTTCAGTGGTCTGCGCGTACTAAGTCGCGGGCACAGCTAGTCAACAATATATTTTACAAACGTACATTTTACTTCTTACAAATTCTTAACTTACTACAAAAATCAATACCGAAATAACGTACCGTACCGTACCTTACCGTTTAGTAAGTAACGTCACCACGCATCGCATGAATGAATTGTGATCAGTGATCACCGAACGAAGATATAAAAATATATATATATCGACATATATCTCGTAATAAAAAAATATATCGACACTTTAGTCGCAGACGCGTTATATTAAAAAGGATTCTTTCGTCTCCTTTGACGCCAAATATTGAGGTCGAGAGAGGTTTTCTGTCGAACTTTTTTTGTCAGACACATTTCTTATGCTAAGTAAGAAAAAATAACGTATATTTCTAGCTTTTAGGTAGTTTGTATCGAAATAGGAATTATCTCGACCTTGTCAGTTTGAGGTTACGGTAGTATATATTAAATAATCTGAGGTTTAGCTACATGCGTTCGTACATGCACATGCACATTAATTATTATTATGTTCACGCTATTTTCACACGGTACGTAAACAATACTAAACTTTGAAATGGAATTCAAGATCAAAAATGTAAACAGAAGAGTTATATCACTATTTAAAAAAAAACTGGCCAAGTGCGTGTCGGACCACGCGCAGGGTAGGGTTCCGTAGTTGCCCGTTAGAATATAATATTATGGACTTAGAAGGAGGCTTTTTGTTTTATACTACGGTTTAACGGCTAATAAAGTCTAAAAAGTACATTTTATTATTTGGTCGACTATTACTCGTTAACTTGTAAAGCCTACTTAGCGATGATAGTTTTCCTTTTAAATTCGTTATACAGGGTGAAATTGATATCATTGGCATCCTTTTAAACTAAGAGTCTACCCATCAAACGCAACAACTTTTACTATGGGAGCAAACCGATCGGAGCAATTAAAAAATCAACTGTCCCATACTAAACTGCAATGCCTACTCGACTCAAACGTATGCAACAGCACATTTTTTTTTTGCTCTGATCGGCTTGCTCCCATAATAAAAGTTGTTCAGTTTGATGGGTAGACTCTTAGTCTATTAAATAATCTGTGTCTTAGTTTAAAAGGATGCCAATGATATCAATTTCACCCTGTATATGCTATTGCCGTGAATTTTTTCACATCTCCAACTACAACCGTTTAGCCAGGAGAGGGGGGACACTTGACTGTAACCAAAATTTTCACTTTAAAGCTTAATATTTCGCTAACGGATCCCTAAATCGAAAAATAGTTTTCCAAACCCACAATATTTTTTAAAAGACCTATCCAACTATACCCCACAACATGGGATAGACGAGAAAAAAAATCATCCCCACTTCACGTGTACCCTAAAAAAAAATATTTTTCAAGATTTTATTTTACCACTTTGTTGGCGTGATAAATATGTATACATATGCCAAATTACAAGTTTCTAGTATTAAGCGTCTCTGAGCTAAGCTGCGGACAGACGGACAGACAGACGGACGAACAGACGGACGGACATGGCGAAACTATAAAGGTTCCTTGTTGACTTCGGAACCCTAAAAATCAGCAAAACTTTGACTCTTCATGAAAATGTTCTATACCTGGTTGTCACTTTGACTATGACATTAAAATTTGTTTGTTTGCATTTTTGATCTCGGATTCCGTTTTGATACGCTTTTTCCACCTCATGCAGATTCATACAAATAGTACTACTGCTATTTTTGACAAAGTTTCATGCACTTGTCTCGATTAAGGGTACTAAGCTATTAGAGAAGATCATTCTTTGATCATAGTTTCATATTCGTCAACGACAGAAAGAATACAATATTGCACATTCATACATGCTCAAGCTCATAATTTCAAATGGAGAAAGGACAGACCATGATGTCACTTTCGTCAAAAATGAAACACTTATAGCAACTTATCATGGATGTGACCTATAATTTGAAACAACCATTCCATTGCAACACAATAGCTGGTTTTTTCCAAATTCTTCTTTCACTAAAAGAGAACAAATAAATGAAACTTAGAATGATAGAATACAACGGTCAAATAATAACCATCATCATCATCAGCCTATAAACGTCCCACTGCAGGGCACAGGCCTACCCTGAGGGAGGGTGTATGGGCATTAGTCCACCACACGTGCCCAATGCGGATTGATAGACTTCACATACACATCAGAATTTCCTCTTCGGTGTATGCAGCTTTCCTCGCGATGTTTTCCTACACCATTTGAGAGCAGTCGGTGTTACGTACATAAGTTAGAAAACTCATTGGTATAATGGCATGTTGTCCGTGCGGATTCGAACCTAGACCCCCATAATTAGGTGTCCATACCTCTCCGCAACGCGTCACCGACCGAGACGCTCAATAATACAATACCTTTATTCGTAAGTAGTATAAATATAATTATCTTCACCTCTAAATAAAAGTTTATTTTTTGTTCTAAATCAACTACGTAAATATCTTTGTTCTAGTAACATTAATTAAAAGAAAAAACATACCTAAAGAAAAGAAAATCAAACAGAACAGAAAACTAAATGCACAAGAGAGTTAAACAAGAAAAATAAGTCCACTTAATTAATTAAGTCAACTCAGATGGATCGTAGATTCAAAACCTTTTCTTTTTGTGTTCTCAATATAGCTCTAAAAGATAAAATATAGGGGTAGATAAATAATATAAAGCAAGACATAGAAACGCTACTTGACATCCATTCATACTTATGACAACTGCCCTTTCAATAGTAAATAGATACCGTCTTGAACCATAATGTCACCAGACCTCCAGAAGACTCCGCTATTTCTTTACGTTAAGAATTAATTTTGCTTGAATTTGCTTAAAAAGTGGTGACATTTGTTTAATAGACGTAACAGATTTACGTCTAATCTAGCTCTGTCACTCTTATGGCAATCTGTATACGACTGTAAGGAATGACTATACATGTTTTTGTACAGTTTGATATTGGGTAGACCTGAGCTCTACTATCTGTAACGTATAATACAGTAATGTAACAAAACACCCAAGTAATACTTAAAGGGGTGCTTCAGACTATCAAACTGAACAACTTTCACTATGAAGCCAACTTCAAAGAAACTGAACCGGTGTTGGCCTCCAAGTTTTCCCCGTTGACGGGGTTACGCAGCGTAGATACACGTTTTTAGGGTTCCGTACCCAAAGGGTGAAAACGGGACCCTATTACTAAGCCTACATTGTCCGTCTTCCGTCGTCCGTCTGTCCGTCTATCCGTCCGTCCGTCCCGTCCGTCTGTCCTACCTATTTAGGGCTGTAACTTTTGAACCGTAATAGCTAGATAGTTGAAATTTTCTCAAATTAGTATTATTACGGCGGATTTGTTAACACATAATAAAAATGTCAAAAAGTTAAAAATTAAGGGGGGTTCTCAACAAGAAACTAGTTTTTATCAACGTTTTTTCTTCACGCTCTATAGTAAAAACGGTAACACACACAAGCTTCAAACTTAGTGTGATTATAGAACATACTCTACAGAATAACAACAAATACCAAGTTTGAGTCGGTCTCGCGCTAAAGGTCCCGGACAGAAAAAGTTTTTTTTCTAAGTTAATAATGTTGTGTTCTGTGGTGGTGTGGTACGGAACCCTCGGTGCGCGAGTAGCCCGACTCGCACTTGACCGGTTTTTATTATACCTTTAGTACGAGGTGCCTAACAAATGATGAAACAAAGAATATAGGCCCACCTATAGCCTTAACCCTAAGAGCAAGAATCTCCTTTATTCTAAAGGCATAGGGCCATAGCATTGCAAGAATGTCAGTTTTTTTGACTTTTGTGTTTAAAGTGTATGGTGTCATGTAGTATGGACAAAAGGGACCAATTAGACCAATCTAGTACAAAAGTAACAAGTGGAAAGTAGATAACCGCATAAACAAAGATCTATAGTTCCGTCTCCTTCTGCTATTTAAGGTACGTCATAAGACAAAAGAGACTTAACTACAATCGTAAATTGATGCGGTCTTTACGCTTTTGCTCTTAGCCTCAACCCCAAAGATAAAGTATATAGGGTAGATAAAAAATATAAAGCAGACATAAAAACGCTACTTGACATCCATTCACACTTATGATTATGACAGTCGTCCATTAGAATAAGTGAAATGTCAATAGTAAACAGATACCGAATTGAACCATTTTGTCGTCAGACCTCCAGCTGGAAGACTCCGCTATTTCCTTACGTTAAAAATGTTCCTTGCTTGAATGTGAGTAAAAAGTGGTGACATTTGTTTAACAGACGTAACAGATTTATGTCTAATCTAGCTCTGTCACTCTTATGGCAGTCTGTGTGCGACTGTAAGGAATAACTATACATGTTTTTGTACAGTTTTATATTGGGTAGACCTGCTCAACCCCTGTCTGTTTCTAGAACCGCTTCTGATGTACCCTCTGATTCTCTTAAAATTTTTGTAATCTGCATCGTCAGTCTATAGTATACGTTCCACTGCAGGGCACAGGCCTACCCTCAAGGAGGGTAAGTCCACCACGCGTGCCCAATGCGGATTGGTAGACTTCACATACGCATCAGAATTTATTCATCAGCGTATGAAGGTTTCCTCGCGAAGTTTTCCTTCACCGTTTGTGCTTATTTAATTTGCAGTGGCCTGTGAGTGTATGTTATGAGATACAAACTATCCCGATCAAGAATCTACTGCGATTTCTGGCCGCAGTGGGGATTGGTAAGGAACTTTAAAAAGGGCGATCACAAAGGACCAGCGATGGTCTACGTGGCACAGGCTCAGCAAGCCTGTCAAGGCCCAAAAACCCCAAATAATAATAATAATAATTCCGTTTGAGAGCAGTCGGTATTACGTACTTGAGTAAGAAAAACTCATTCCGTCCGTGCGGATTCGAACCCGGACCCACATGATCAAAGAGTCAATACCTCTACGCAACCGACATTCTCAATTTTTGTAAAGAATATACAAAAATCGCTGCGATGTTAGACAAAAAGTTTAATTTAGTTTTTGTTGAAAAAGTTAATTAAACTGTTGAAATTCAAATAGCAATTGTAGCGATAGCAAAAAATCGTATATACTCAATTTGTATTCAAATAACGAAATTTTAAATACAAAAAACGGTTGAAAAACTATTGTTTGGTGGAAGATAAGGCACGTTTTCAGTGAACAATCGTCGACGGTACATTTTAAGCGTAACAAAACGTAAAATATGGGAGGCATTTATCAAGAGATAGCAAATGAATGAACGTCCTGCGAAACGGATGGACAAGTGAACAAACTCACTAACTGTGGAAGTTTTTACACCGTGGTGTATGCGATATTAATTATTTGTATACTTGACCTACTTTTTAATTAGGGTTCCGAACCCAAAGGGTGAAAACGGGACCCTATTACTAAGCCTACGTTGTCCGTCCGTCCGTCCGTCCGTCCGTCCATCTGTCCGTCTGTCCGTCTGTCCGTCCGTCCGTCCGTCTGTCCTACCTATTTAGGGCTGTAACTTTTGAACCGTAATGGCTAGATAGTTGAAATTTTCTCCGATTATGCGTTATTACGGCGGATTTGTTAACAAATAATAAAAATTTCAAAAATATATAAAACTAAGGGGGGGTTCTAATTTTTATCAACGTTTTTTCTTCACGCTCTATCGTAAAAACGGTAATACATACGCAAGTGTCAAACTTAGTGCGATTATAGAACAAACTCTACAAAATAACAACAAATACTAAAAACCGGCCAAGTGTGAGTCGGTCTTGCGCAGGTCCCGGACAAAAAAAGTTTTTTTTTCTATGTTAATAATGTTGTGTTCTGTGGTGGTGTGGTACGGAACCCTCGGTGCGCGAGTAGCCTGACTCGCACTTGACCCACTTGACCGCTTTTTAATAATATGAGAAATACTTTGACTACGTTTGTATGTTTTCTTTTTATTATTGTTTATATTCGTCAAAGCTTGCTAATGTCTGAACCCAGCGGTAAAATTTAACAATTTATCGTAATTTTTGGCTCCTAGTTCTGTTACAGCCCTAAATAGGTAGGACAGACGGACGGACGGACGGACGGACGGACAGACGGACAGACGGACAGACGGACAGACGGACAGAAGGACAGACGGACAAACGGACGGACGGACGGACGGACGGACAACGTAGGCTTAGTAATAGGGTTCCGTTTTCACCATTTGGGTACGGAACCCTAATAAAAGGAAAACATTAGACGTAGTCAAAGTATTTCTCAAATTATTCTTGAAAAAATTATTGAAATCAGTTGAGGAGGAAACAGAGGAATACGAAAACGTTATTTTGGTTCATTTTATATAGGTAACCGAGCTGCAGTTGTCATTTTTGCTTTCGCACTGTTAGCTCAGTTGCTCGGGAACAGCGTGGCAGTAATAGATCTATTCAAAACATAGTCTTCAAATTTCTTGCAGACCGTCTTTCAAAATGTCACATAAAAAACCAACAATTGCCGACTAGGTCCCGCTTCACTCAGCTCCACTATCGGTTCGCCCATCTTTCGCTAAGACCTTTGTTTCATTTCATCCCTTAGTCGTCTCAAGAAAGGAACAAAGGCAAAAAGTGGGGTCTGACGCAGACGACAGTCCAGAACTGAATTTTTTGTCAGTTGGAAAGTAGACTGCATGAAACTCTTTCACAATGAGTTCCATAAGGTTCTCTCGAATACTTAACCGCAACTGAATTTTTTTGCCTCTTCCACGGTCGTCGCTACGCTTCGTATGTCGTTTCATAAACGCTTGTCTTTTTCGGGTACATTTGATCTGGCGCTTCTATTAAATGTGCTGCCAATTTGATCTGTATGCGTACTTTTAGGGCGGCCCCTTTTGACTGTTCTACTCACACTCGCTTTGTAGATGTGGAAGTGGATTAGACCTGGGTATGAATACTACCCTGTCCGAATAAATCCGAAGCTTAAACCATTACATCACGTTGCAAACACGGAGCGAGTGACGTGCGAACGCATAAAGGTACTCGAGATACCTACCAGCGCAGGCTTTCAGAGGCATTTAGAGTGGCGAAATGTTTGATTCTAACCGTTGATGTTTTGTTAAATATACGGGTCAGCATTTTGGAGAACAACTTTTATGTAATTTCGGCTTAGAATTGACCACCCCATTTCTTCCCGTTGTTGTCATATGAAACTAATATTGTAACGTACCTATAACGTATAGGTACGCAGAAGCAATGCAGTATGTTTTGAAAAGCTAGTCTTTTTTATCACCACTGGACATTTGTATCCCATTCTGAAAACTTTAACATGCTTAAAGTGATCTTTGCTCCAATAATTGTTCACGTTAGCAGTCGAGAAAAATTACATGTATCATTCATCATAACCATAAATCATCTTCTATCTTTCAACGCGCTGTTTTCTTCTTCGCATGGGCCAGTTCATGGCACTGTCTCGGATAGGGTTCGGAATTTTGCACGCTGTTATTCTTTTTTGTGGGATTGGACTTGAACCTCACTGCGTATTTTGATGTGATGTCAGCTAGTGGCTGGCTAATGATTCACTTAGAAACTCGTTGTCGAGGAGTATGTAGCGAAGCTAAGGGAGAGCTGTCGATCGCGTCGATAAACAACAGATCTAAGTCAGCGCATACAACAAATCACGTCACTCGAATGGCAGTCAATCAGACGATGAATCTGTCCAGCACGTCATAGTGCAGTTCAAGTATAATAAGTCAATCAGATAGCGAAGACAAGACAACACGCTACGAATATAAACCAAGAATTATGTCGAGTCGAAAATTGCACTTCCAAAGTTAGAGACTTCGCATAAATACAATATCCATCTAAAAACAGTTGGACCGCGGTCTCGGGCATTCCAACAGCTCGTGTAAGAATCTTGTAAGAACTTACCTTTTCCTCCACGGGTATAAAAGTTCTTTTAATAAGTTTGCTCGACAATTTTCGTGTTCGTGTGTACATCGGCCAGCGCCATGTGAACCGTAAAGCAACAATAATGAATTACTCTCCATTTTAAATGATTATTTGTGCTTTTGAGCTTAGTAGCGTTTGATCTCTAGCTGTTTGATGTTATAAAAACGTTTTGTTAATTGAATTTTCTCATTAATTAGTTGGCGTTTTGAAATTACCTAATTATTTCGTTTGAGAGGCGTTGATAAACGAAGTATTTGTCCAGGTATCTGAAGAATATTTGATATGAAAATGAAGAGTGAGTGAATGCACATATCGTTTCAGTCTCTATCTTAGAGGGCCCGTGACTTTTTATTATTATTATTAGCCTTATTCAGACATCCATTTTTTTTCTTTTATTCTAGTAGTTGTGCATTGTTTGTTTTTTGTAGGTCTGTTTGCCAGTCGGCAAAGGCCTCCAACCTTCTCCATGCCCGTCTGTCGCCTGCCACTCTGTGCCATGTGCTTCCGGCAACCTGACTTATATCGTCAACCCATCGTCTCGGTGGTCTGCCTCTCTTTCGCTGCCCTTCTCTTGGGTACCATTGGGTGATTATTTTGCTCCACTTCTCTTTGCCTCTCACTGTGTGACCTGCCCATCGCCATTTAAATCTTTTAATCTTTCGTTTTATGTCATGGACTTTTGTCTTGTTTCTGATGGTGTAATTACTTAGTCTGTCAAGGGCCCGTGACTTATTAGTAATAAATAGATACGTGTAGAGTGAAATAAACCTTTTAAAAAAAAGGTTCATTGGTTGTACCCGTAGAAGTATAACGAAAGTGTTTCTCCTTGTGGTACCGTTTGAATAAATAATAAATAAATAACGCTAACAGGCACATACATTGTAATGATCCCACGTAAGCTCTGACGGGCTTTTTATTGTGGAAACCATACAACAACGGCACAAACATATAACATCCATGACCGAACCGGGATTCGAGCCCAGGACCCATAGTCCGGCGTGGTAACCATCAGACCAACTGGATCGTCAAGATGTCTGAACCTCAGAATCTATCTTATTAGATAGTCTACTCAATCTTCGATACATTCATGGAGTCTACGATCTACATACGTACGACGGTCATCGAAATAGTGAAACAAAAATCGATTGTTTCATACAAATCTGCAGTACCAACCGATTCGACTCAAATGTGACAACTGCGGATATTTTTTTTTGTGATTTCAACGTTGACTCCATTGTAAAAGTTGTTCAGTTTGATGGTCTGAAACACCCGCTTGAGTATTCCTAGTGTGTTTTGTTACTCCCTGTAATTTTCGTTTATTTAAAATTATTCCACTAAAAATGTTCCTGATACATGACTCAAATAACCCATCTGGATTTTTAAATGAAACAAATTCCAAAACACAACACATTGCCTATTAAATTATCTGAAGGATACCTAACATCCTATTTCGCACTGTCTCCTATTTCCTCTCAAATCGATTCACATTGTCCAGGACACCTACACATCCCATCAATTAGTCAGTAAGGGGAAACACCGGTCCTAAATTACGCAAAATGGCACACAAACGTTTAGCACATCCTAAACAGAGCTATCGAAACCTAACGTATCTTGACACCATTGACTACCCACCGTATAGACTTCTAAAGAATTGGCGTTGAAATGATTATGTTAGTCAAAAGGAAAAACATTGTTCCAAAATTTCCTCGCCTGGGTCCATGCGTTACTATTTGAGGTGTTCATTAAGGGCGAGGAATTAAATAATGTAAAATTTCAGCAAGAAAGAGTGGAAAATGAACCGATTTGAATTATGACTCATCAAGATATTAATTTTTGTTGAGTTCTATCGATCTCCTTGAATGACCAAAATTTCAAAGAACAAGAAAATATTTGATACCTAAAATCTACAATGAGATTCCTTTAGAACTTAGACAAGATAAAATTACAAAATTTACTTTCAAATCAAAATTATATAAGATACTCTTAGAAAACTGTAGCACATTGGACTAGTACTATTAAATAGACAAAAAGTAAAACGTATAATAAATAAAATTGCATATGGTACCTATAAATAAGTGCTTGTGTATGTGTGTTTGTGTATGTATATATATATATATATGTATATTTATATATATATAGATAAGTATATTAGTTTAGTATTGTATTGGTTGGCATTAGTATTATGTTTGAATAAAACTGTAAAAAATGAGAGCTTACATCTGCCAACAAACTGTCATGCAGTTTGGCAGATTTAATGTAAAGAAACCTTTTTTGTAACGTCTTTTGGATAAATAAATGAATTGAATTGAATTGAATCTTGTCACTTTTTCGATAAACGTGATTGTCACCAAAGAAATCAGGGTTGGGTTGGGTTGGGTTGGTTGGGTTGAAATCGTGGTTGTCATTCAGTGGAAAGACGTTCACTGTGTCCTGCGTCCACAAAGAGCTCCTATCACTACAATTATTTCAACAATGGCAAACGACGGCGTCCTTAGACCAATAAATTTGATAGGAATTAGATATGTTCTTCTATTACGATTCTATTTTGAGTAACACACGTCTATATAATAAGCAGTCTATGTTCTAACACGATAGCTACAATTCTTTTAAGCTTAGGACATTTGTTTTTTTTTGTTCAGAACAAATAGCATCAGGCAATCAGGATAATGTCGACATTAGTGGGCATGAGCTCGCGTGTATCCAAACCAAATGTTCGCATTGACCCAATTCGTGGCTCTTGAAAAAATAATCGGTTTTTAGCTGGTACTGGGTTGTAATCTAGACTAATATTGTGTTATACAGAAAAATTGCCTATTGTGGTTTTTTCGAAATCGTTTTTGTTATTGAAAGGAGTTTTTTCTTCTTTCATAACATCGACTGACATTATAAATATCATTCATAGCAGATTGACAAGATGCACAAATTCTACTGACAGCAGTCTCCCACCAAGCAGTTACTGTCCGCATCTTCTCTAAAACGGAATACCTTCTGAAGCCGTGGCCCGTAGTAAAGTCAAAAAAATTACGTCAGAAAGCTATTTATGTGATATTGTTTTGAATAAATTTTTTGAGTTTGAGTTTGAAAATGAGCTGCCTTAGAGCCCTTTCACACGAGCGATTTTATTGGGCAATTTCTCGGTGGAGCGAGATCGCAGCGAGCACGCGGCGGCTCGCGGCGTGCACGCAACGATATCGCAGCGTGTTATTAACCGCCGCGATAACGCCGCTTGCTCGCTGCGAGTACGCGGCGAACTCGCGGTTGGTATTCGGTATAACGGCTTTCGTCATTAACAAAAGGGACTCGGACTCGGAGCTACTTCTAGCTATCTTACTCAAAAGACTGTGCAGAAGACTACAAAACGGTGTCAGAATGAGAGTAGATTGCTACTAACAAATAATTGTGCGAAGTCTGACGGTACTCGCGGCGGTTAATAACTCGCGGCGATATCGTTGCGTGCACGCCGCGAGCCGCGCCGCGTGCTCGCTGCGATCTCGCTCCGCCGAGAATTCGCCGAATAAAATCACTCGTGTGAAAGGGCTCATAGACGTAGGTATCAGGGGTTCAATACCTAACGTCACTCGGGGTGTCAGTAGAGCTGAAGTGGGGGCGATTCAAGAAAGTGATTCAAAGAAGTGACAGTCTTTCGGCACAAGTGAAAACACGGAAAGTCACTAAGCATCATACTTACTTTCAGAGGAAGTCACCTCAACAGGATCTTACACATTGTTTTACGAAAAGGTACGCCAGCTAAGAGACCTATGGTTTGAATACACCCTTACAAGAGATTTTAAGCGTAGGCGGATGTTGCAACTGAATTAAAGCTATTTTTAAGCAAAGCGTTATCACTGACTGACACATCGTCGCCATTCCGCTACGACACTGATTGATCTTCGGTATATCGGAGCGATATTATGGCAGCGATATCACGGCGATATCTTGCCATCAATGCCTACGCTCTGAAATCGTTAGTGTGATATGGCTCTAACATCATTCAAGACCAAAGTGCCAATCGTCTCTACCAAGTAGTCTAAGGATAAAACAAACTAAAACCAATTATCCAATAGCTATCCAATTTCACAAAATACAAAACAAACAACAAGGTACACATAAAACCGTGTAGTCGAGGTTGTAAAACGCAATCCGCTTTACTGGATTTAATTCGTCGGCTAAAGCACGCCATCACATAGAATTAGGGCAATCCGTACATTGTGCACGCGGGTCTTGCTAATCTCTTAAAATCTATAGTACGAAGGTACTTGTGGAAGGAATTTGAAAGCTGGGGACAAGGAGAAAAGAGAGTATAGATGGTTCATTTCGGATCGTAGTTGTTTGCCTGGCTCAAGATCGACCACTCCATCTCTTAAAATGGGTGTCGTATTAGGAAACTAAATTAAATTGTTACTTTCGCAGTGTTTTGGTGGGTGGAAGTATAACAAATTTTCACTTGATACGTCTCCCACCCAATGGTCGATGATGCCGTGGATGATGTTAACCTAGAAAAAGCTCTTAAATTATCTTTCTAAAAATATCCTGAGAGAGTTCCAAACTTAAGACTTACATGTGAATCTTCAGAACGTTTAAACGCCCTGAGCTTTGGCGCTTTAAAATTATACCTATTTTATTTTTTATTTTATTTTTATTTTATTTAATTTATTGATTTACCAACAGTTGTTACAATAATACATACACATGATATATCATAGATTAAAGGGCTTAATGTCTAATTGCACAACCAATTACAGGTAAATACCACATGCACATAATAAGTAGCATCAAGTGACGACATGAAGTAAAAAACATGATAAGAAAACTTAAAATAGTTACAAAATGCGTTTTAGAATTAAGTACCAGCTTACTGCAGCCAAACATTATCTAGATTCATATTTTATTTTTATTTTGATCTGTAGGTACTGTTAACATTAAAATTATTTACTATGTGTGTTGCGAAATAATAAATTGGTTGAAATACTACGTTTCATGTACTACTATCCGGAATTTGTAGAGTGAATCGATATGCTACTGATACCTATGCTTTTTCTCGAGATCCATCGGCCGAGATGGGCCGAGAACACAGCTCGCCCAGCCAGCTCGCGTCAATGGACAGGCAGAACGCTTTGGAGATTCATCCTTAGAGCTTTGCAATATTAAAGGAGATTTTCTTTTTAGGGTTCCGTACCCAAAGGGTGAAAACGGGACCCTATTACTAAGCCTACGTTGTCCGTCTGTCCGTCTGTCCGTCTGTTTGTCCGTCCGTCCGTCCGTCCGTCTGTCCGTCCGTCCGTCCTACCTATTTAGGGCTGTAACTTTTGAACCGTAATAGCTAGATTGTTGAAATTTTCTCAGATTATGAGTTATTACGGCGGGTTTGTTAACAAATAATAAAAATGTCAAAAAGTAAAAAATTAAGGGGTGTTCTCAACAAGAAATTAGTTTTTATCTACGTTTTTTCTTCACGCTCTATCGTAAAAACGGTATTACATACAAGCGTCAAACTTAGTATGATTAAGGAGCAAACTCTACAAAATAACAACAAATACTAAAAACCGGCCAAGTGTGAGTCGGTCTTGCGCTAAAGGTCCCGGATAAAAAATAAATTTTCTTCTAAGTTAATAATATTGTGTTCTGTGGTGGTGTGATACGGAACCCTCGGTGCGCGAGTAGCCCGACTCACACTTGACCGGTTTTTATTTAGTCGTATAAATACGGTGCAAAAGAAGACACATCCTAAAGAAAACTAGGTATATGCAAAAACCTAGACGAAACAGAATGAACGACTGTATCGTAACTATTGACTTCTTATAAACATAATAAATATCAAAAACTAAGCATTACGAAATGAGTTCTTCCTTCTGACTTGTCACAGTCATTAGGATTTAAAATTATCCGATCAGGTTGTCCAAGTTGACACTGGAATTTCGAATTATTTCGTTCAAAAGCTGAAAATGGGACTTCTTTGCCTTAAGGCTGTATTGTAGTTAACCGTTGTCTAGTCTAGAACAAGATAATGAATTGTAAAGAATTTTACTGCTTGGATAATTTCAATCTATTTTTCTTTTAATCCGTTTTAGCTTGAACAAGGTTCTGGGGTAACAACATTTTAACCTTGAGAATATTTTCTCAAATAGATTACGGTCGTGAGTTTATGTGTGTATGTATGTGTGTGTTACGAACTACTGTATTTTATTAAATTACCCTACATAATTATTTTCTATTGCCGTCTTGAATGTTTTAAAACAGATTGTTCATAATTTTATTCTGAATCTCAAATGATAATAAAATAATAATAATATGTTTGTTGATATGATACAAGTAGTGTAGAATTGGGTTCTCTGGATCAACGTAGTGAAAACAAGAGTTCTCATTATAGTTTTCAATCTATTCAAAAACTTATGTTTTCAGTTTTCTTTATTCAGTTTTTCCTATTCGATTGAAAAGAAAGAACTTTTCAAATAAGAAAAACTGAGAAAAGAAAACTAGAAACATGAGTTTTTTTGAATAGATTGATAACATAAATGAGAACTATTGTTTTCACTACGTTTATCCAGAGAACCCAATTCTACAATAATTTCTAAAACAAATACATCACGTTTTCAGTATTTTTTATTCAGTTCTTAATTTTCTTTAATATAAAGCATGTATAGATCCAGATACTCCATTTCTACAACTTATCAGTTTGTATGCAACTGCTATCCGAATTCTTACTTTTACGTGATAGAGACGAGACTAAGATTGAAATCTCTTTTTCTTGCAAGATCTCTATCAAATATTTTTTGAAAATTCAATACTCTCATTTTGAAACGAACGGAGTCTAACACCCATGTTCCAAACCGATCCTCATCATGACCAGGAATTATAAAATATTGAATATTATCGTTAAATTTTACTCTTCGTCCTTCATTCGACATTTTAATGATTTATTTGAGAAATCTTATAAATAAATGTTCTCAGAGTAGTGACGTTTGATCAAGGAAATTATTCCTTATTCTAACCGTCTGGCTTGGAGCACTGATCTCTTTGCAATAATAATAAATATTATTTATTTATTTATTTATATTTTCACTACCTATGTTAATTAATTCAGATAACTTAATTCGATACTGATTACTTAGACAAAAAAAAAAAGGTTTTATTCAATTTACGTATTCATTATTCAGTTCTTAGTTTTCTCTCGAATATGTTTCTATAATACTTCTTCATGTAAAAGCTATGTGTAGATTAAGATACCCCTTACAACAAGAAGCACGAAGTGTTAGAAAATTAAACAACAATTTATTTATTCATAAAAATGTATTTTCAACACACCATTTACTTAAACTAATTACATTTTTTAATGCACATATTGAAGAGTGATTTATACATGACATAATATCTAATGAGTACTTATCTGCTAATGTTAACAAACTAGGACATCCATTATTTTCTAAATTATAAATGTTTAATACCTCATCTCTGAATATTTCTCTTAACCAAATAATCTTTTCGGAGCCTTTCAATAAAATACGTTTTCCTCTTATGTAAGGCTTAATGTAATCTTTGATACAATAGTAAGGTATATAGCCCTCGTTCCATAAAATTTTTCTATTTCTTTCAATCCAACTAACGTGAATTCTTTCTGTCTTGGTTAAATTATAAAACGGAAAAGGAGGTTTGATAAGAAAAACTTGCATTTGTTTGCCACTCAATAAAGCAATTTCTTTCAATATAAACTTATTGCTATCGGTTTTAAAACCTTGTAGATCTACAAAAATATTCATGTTATCTTTCGTACAATATTACTAAGTGGTCGGTATTCAATAATACGATCGTTGATTATGAGGCAATATGCTGCGGTGTTATCAGGAATGTCTTCAGAACATTCAATCTCTAGGCGAACATCAACTGGGCCAGATTTCAACTTCTCACATTGATGCGAACAATCAATAACAAATAGTGGAGCTTTTTCTTTAAAATTTGTGAGGCTAAGCAGCGGATCAGAACCGATGTTATAATAAGACTGACGGAATGCGGTATATATGTTGTATAATATACTGAACTTATCGTCTTTAAATTTGAGGTTGAGTGAATCATACGGATAACATTGTGAATTCAAATAGAGTGTTACATTACTCAAATTACAATGATCAAATAAAGAACTGTCCTTCTTTTTATTATTTTTTCTTCCAGTTTGTAATCCGAATATAACGTATCTAGGTTTTTCAAGTTGAGAAGAGGTTTTTACAGACCAGCTATGTTTAGAAGTTTTAGGTAATAACGGGTATTCATATAGATCCCAATTGCGGAAAGGTACTTGTATAATGCGATCCTTTTCGAGAATTTTAAGTAAACGAAGTTTCTCTCGATCAGAAACTTTTATGTGTGGAACGCGCCACTGCACCCTGGATATATTAATTTCTATAGTATTATCTTCTTCGCTCTTAATACTATTTAAATTACTAGCATTTCTGTTAAGAATAAGTTCATGTTTACAATTAATAATGATTTTTTTGTAGTCTTCAGCGAATCCAAAAATTCTATTCAATGGTATAACTGCACTGAAAAACCCATCTTTCGGTTTCCATCCGCTTAAATTCCATCCCCAGACTTGAGCCGCCTTGCTTTCCCCTTCATTCATTGATACATATGACTTCATTGTAGTTGTAGTACCAGCATTTTTTATACGATCAATTTCTACACCATTCATTTCATACCTTATATCTTGAAAAAGATGTAATATAGGGTTGTTTGTAAATGTGCATTCCACGCTTTTCTGTTTTCCAGCTGCATCTTTTTGATAAGCTTTAACATAACCTTCAATGTAAACGGAACTAGCTGATGGCAAGATATATACATCTTGTTGTTGAATAGGTATTCGTATTTCATCATTTTCACAAAAACTGTTACTATATGGATTGTAAGTATGAATTTCAAAGCTCTCTATTGAATCATCGAAATCCGGGGAATCCGAAATATGTAATATACTCATTTTACAACTGTTAATCCCAGTGATCTTAAAAACTCTTTATTGTTTTTATTTAATTTTTTAAGCTTTCGGTTTCGTCTACGCTCTTTCAATGTACGATTACCAATAAGAGTTTTTGTATTGTTCCATAGCTTTTTATTACAAGTATTTTTAATTTTATTAAATGCAATCATTTTACTTTACGTAAATGAAGGCGAAGTTTGATGTTTTCTCCTCTAAAGTCAAGAAAATTACCGTTTATGTCTACAGTACTTATTGAAAGAGATGATATTATGTTTGTTTTATTTACAGGTAAGTAAATTATATTATGTGGTACTTCTACGAAAGGAAAGCCATGAGGAACACTTGGGACAAATTCGTAGACTGTATGTGATGGTATCCCGTTTGTATATGAGCCTTGCACAAAATCACATTCGATCCGTATGAGAGACACTCTAGGAATGTTCACTGTTTGCGAAGATTCATGCCATTTATTTGGCTCTAATTTAATTTTTGAAAATCCAAGTAATTGGCCAATGCTATTTTCCTTGCAGAAATTGATGGATTTCGTGCAGAATATTGAGCACTTCAGTGTATTATTATTTGGAAGTATTGTGATTTCACAAGCTTGCAAGTGACTATTTAAATAAGTTGTCAAGTCATACAGATCATATCTGCCAGTAGGAATTTTTATTTCTTTTTCGTCACTATCGTAAATAAACTTATTATTTTCACATGTAACATTCGCTATGGAGTTCAGCACGGAGAAGTAAATTAATCCACATTCATAGTTACCATGTAAATTTAATGGAGGATATAAATCTGTTTCTATTAAGGACTCGTTTCCTGTAATAGTTATCGTAGCAGACATATTTAACAACTAAATGTGGAAATAGAATTCTCTACTATTTATTTAACTTTATTCTTCCAAAAACAATTCAAAAACTGTATACAAAGGTGGCCGCAGTTGTATGTGTTATCTTTTTGAATGTTTTCATAATTATATTGTATTTTTAAGTTTCCTATATATTTAACAAGTTCCTTTGGTGGTTTCAAGTTTCCATAGCTATCAAAGTATTCAACATACCCATAATTTTTTGCGTAGGCTACCCAATGAGTACCGGGGTTTTTTATACTGTCTAAATTCAAGATTCCACATTCTTGAGAAAAAGGATATTTTGGTAAAGTATCTCTCATAAAAACACCGCGGAAATGTGGAATTTCTTGACAGTATTTGATTATATCAATGTTTGTTAGAGCTCGATGAGGTAGCCGCCTATTCAGTTTTTTGTATTTTTCAGTTTTTTGTTTTGTTTATGTTCTGAAACATAAATACCCAACCCTTTTTTATAAGGCTTAATATGTAATCCTTTACCAATACAAACAGCTTCCATTTTTTGATTATGTCTTTCTAATTCAGTTAATCGTTTAATAGCCATTTTATAATCATTAACGGCCTTGGCGATTCCCGCAGCTCCACCTGCAATGCTGCCTGCCGCTGATAAACCAGCAAACAGAGGTATCAGTGGAAGAAAACCACCAGTTTTAGGAACTGGTATTACTCTGGGGAGTTTTATCGTTGGATCAGTTGCTAATTGTTTGACTGCTGCATATGCTAGCTTTATAGCTGTCTTTTTTGTCACTGGTTTCATTCTTTTTATATGGTTTCTAGCATGAGACACAATATTCTTGAACTTTCGTTTCAGTCCCGCTCCAGTTTTTAGTTTAGCTTTCATAATATTCTTAACCAATTTAGCAGACAATTTTTCTCCTAACGATGATTTTGATGATTTCGCTAACTTCCCTGCCATCTTCATTAAAATATAATCAGCCTTATGTCGTTCAATTATATCACTTGATTTGGAATATGAAATATCGTGTTGTCTACAGTATTCGTCTAATTGATTTATTCCCTTATCTCCACGAGCAAGTCGTTTCCGTAATCTTGTTCCAGGTCCACAGTACTTGTAACCCGGTAGATGTAATTCGAAGGGTAATTTATTTATTAAATTGTTTAACAATCCACCTTTCTCTGTCATGACTTTTAAAGAATGAGCAATAATGATGATACTCAGCTTTTAAATATTGCATTAATAAATACACTCATAATTTATTAGACTTATCTATCCAACTGTTTTCTTCACTCGAAAGACCTAGCCATTTCACAAATACTTTATTTCCTTTCCTTTTTAACACTTTTTCAACAAGATATACATCTGGTTGTGCAGTTTTTTGCAGTTCTTCTGTATAAAAAGCTCCTAAGATTGGTTTATTTTTGGCGTCTTTTAAGAGGTATGTCGTGGGATTTGTGTCTTGAACTCTAATTACTTGAAATATTTCGGTTGACCAATTAGGAGTATATCCTTTCTCAAAAGCACCTTTGTATTTGCTTATTCTCACAAAATCTCCTTTTTTAAATATGGTCCGTTTATGTGATACTCTAGCCTCCCTATATTTTTTGTATCGTGCAAGTAATGAATCTTTATTATTTTCGTTTACTTCAGATGGTAAAATACCGATAGTTCTATGAGTTGTATTATTATAAATATTCATAATTTTCTCTAATTCACTGTACCACTTATAGTTTCCATTAAGACTAAACATTTTGTAAAGCTTGCTTTTTATAGTTTTAATTAACCTTTCTACAATCGATGCTTTTTTAGATGAGTAAGTAGAATAATGATTAATGTTATACTTCTTCATCACATTTTTAAAATTTTTGTTATAAAATTCGGTGCCTAAATCAGTTTGCAAATTTTTGGGAACTCTTCCATTTTGTATTAAATTTTCAAAAGCATTAGCAATCCACTCTTTAGTTTTTTGTTTTAGAGGATACGCCCAAGAGTACTTAGAAAATGTATCGATTATAATTAATATATATCTATAGCCACAATTTTGCTTTGAAACTGACTGCATATCAATAAGATCAGCTTGCCAAAGATCATCGATACCTTTCATAATAACGCATCTTCTTATAAAATTTCGTCTAGCGCTGCGATGTATTTCGTTTACAACTTTTACTTTGCTCATTTTTACATAGATTTATTCTTTGCTCGTTAGCGTGCTTTATATTTTCAGTAATAAATTTTATTTTATCATTTAAAACATTAATTTGTTTATTGATTTCGAGTAATAATTCAGTTTTGATATGATTTGTTTTGAAATCTACATATTTCTTTGTAGCACTATCTTGAGGATCGATAGGATCAACCACATTTTTGATAATTTTTGATTGAGCGCTAAGATTTTCATCATTAGTAAGTTTTATGGCACAATCATATGATGTGGGTATGCTTACTTTTTGTCTTTTATACAAATGATGCCCGAAGTTGTCAACCATCATGTTTAGTGACCAGTGAATAACTACATAAAAATAATTAATCAGAGTGTTTTTATTCTTTTACTATACCAGCTTCTTTTAATTCCTCAATTATCGAAATGATTTCGTTATTATGGTTACTGTTTCCTGCCTCTCTAGATGCAATCAATAGTTTTAACCTATCGACTAATTCATTTGGATCATCCCAATAGACTAAATCGATATTTTTTCTGTAGGTTTTCATTGACGGCAAATTGCCACCAGTTTTCTTGATATCTGATTTTATAATTGGTTCATCACTAAATAAAGGTTTGATTATTTGACAATATTTCACACTTCTACTTCCATTAATCTGAGCCTGAGGATTAAAATCACGTTTGTGTGCATTTGTATAACATAAAATATCTTTATAAACTATTAAATCTTTGTCAGAAACCAAACTAAAATTCGGTTTCTTATTCATTAGCAACTCCCTCAATCCGATTGACATTTCATAAGCCTTGTCATCAATTTTTAGCAGTGTACTTTTGACAGAACCTAATGCATCTTTGATTGTCGAAAATTGAACAGAAGCATTGCCTAACATGTACCTTCCTTTATCGCTTCGTACCCCGTATGGTATATTTATGTCATCGGTATAATCATCAACTTGTTTGAAATCTTTTTTCGTGACGTTACTATTGTTTTCACCTTGAGCTACTAATGCATTTATGTTCATGGGAATATTTTGTAAATCCTTTTCTTGTGTTATGTCATCTTCGCCAATAGCTTCTTCGAAATCTTCATAAACGCTAGAGTTATTTGACAAAATATTTTTATCAGTATTCAGTCGGTGTGAAACGTGGCATCCATTTTGTGTTGTGATTTTTTTTAAGGGTTCTGTTATAGGCTTGAATACTTTACTAAGCTGAAGCTCCATATCAACTTCGTTGTTACGCATGGTTCTAATTTTTCTTTTAATAGAATTTGCAGATTTTAATATTTGTTCCTTTAAAGAATTCTTCATTTTTCAAAATGTTTAAATTACTTCACTTACGATATGAATGAAAGATAAAGCTTAAATGAACAAAGTATCAAAATGACTTGATATTTATTTATTCAACGTTGATAAAAGTATCAAATGCAATTCGATATCTTCCATTGTTCATGGAAGAATCCTTATTAATTATCATAAAAGCGTGAGGTCTTTTCCACACCTCCGAGCACATTAATTTAAATTTTGACCAGATTATATCAGAATTCACATGCTCATTATAAATGTGTTTTAAATTGACATCGTCTTGCTTAAATATGATTAAAAAATTTGCATTGTCTCGAACTAACTGCTTAGGTATTTTTGAATAAGTTTGAGATAGATAAAAACAATCGATATCTCTATGCCTCCCCATCGAAAAGAAATTGCAAATATTGGATTGATTCTCACACATAACATCATCAAAAATAAAAATGGAATTAGACAAAGCTTCATTCGGATGAATCACATCTTTGTTGTCAGTAAATATAGAGAACTGAATGCCAGGTACTAGAGAAAGAACCTTATTTAGAAAACAATATTTAGGCTGATACGCTGTTTTAGAGTAGAGATAAAGGTTTCGGAATTTGAGACCGTTTTCATGCAGTAATAAACTTAACACAACATTTGTTTTTCCACAATTAGATGGACCACAAATCAAACAACGAATAGTATTGGGTAATAGAACACTGTGTCTAGAAAGACCTGATTGTATAGATGTCCCAAAATCTACATCTTCTATCTCTAGTGAAAGTGGTTGCTTGATCAACTTCATAGTGATATGTGAGGAATTTGAATATATTTTTCAGTTTATAAGGAAACTGTAAAACAAAATAAATCTTTTCTCTCTCTCTCTTTCTCTCTCCCTCTCTATGTATCTTAGTGTGGCTGTTATTTTATAGTAATTTTAAAAGATGCTAGTATAATATTATATCATCATTATAAATCAATGTCTATGCTAGTACTGTATTTTATGTGCAACAATAAGCATTGAAAATTGCTTCGTTTGTGCCTGGAACCTAACTTTAGCAATTTGTTTGACGAGTATAAACTTTAAAACAGGCGCTTAAATCCAAATCTTTATTCCAACTGTTCATTCTTGAGTTATTCGCTCAAGCGGTCTTAGCAAAAACATTACTATATAAAATGTACCATTTAGTTCTATCAAAGGTTCGTCTGTTATTTCACTAACAGGTAAGATAAATCACTTTATTTTGCAACCCTGCAATTAATGACTGTCAAACTTATCGATCGCTATAGGTACTGGTGACTTATGACGTATCTGGTTCTATATGGGTAAAATAAATGAATCAGGTTTATTTTCTACACAATATACTTTTATTCAATCGTATACACACACTTTTAGAATATACATTATTTCTATATCATTACTTAATTACATTTTTGAAAGAAAAAACTAGAAGCGACCGACATACAAATGCTAAAAAATATGTAAAAATTAGAATATGCTGTCGCAATGACCCCACGGCAGTGTATAAATCTGATCACGCAAAATTTGTCTTTTATCATCTTTTCTATCTAAGACCAGTTTTTCAAGCTGTTGAGAATATAATACATGTTTTATTGATTTAATCAAATGCATTTTGCGGGAAAGAGTTTTGTTAAATAAAAGAGCTTGGGTGTAATTATATAAATCTAATTGTTTAGTAATAGGTTTAGTTATTCCTTTAGCTTTAGTTATTTTTGTCTTAACACTTTCAATACAGTAAAGTTTAGCTCGAAGTCCAACAAACTCTTGCACAATATCACCCCCTAGCTCATCTTTGAATAAGCCTGGTATTTTAGTATTAACTCTAGGCATGTTGAACTGATTATCGATACTAAAATTGCTTGTATCAAAAACTTCAATATTAGCTTTCATATCTTTATAAAAATCATGGGTCTCTACTAAATAAAGCAAGCTGTCAGTATCTGTGTAACATAACCTTGCTTTATTCGCATACCTTTGTTTTATGAAATCATAATGAAATTTATATAAATGACTTTTCGCCAGTTCCAAAACGGTAAAACCTATGTAAATAGGGCGATCTAACACTATTTTTTCATGTTTCAACTGAATAGCAGCGAAATTTTCTGAAAACACCGAGACACTACTAAGATTTGGTTTTGCGATTAGCTGTTGTGCACCAATACGCTTGTTTGTGTTGTTGTTTTTGTCACTCCAGCTTGTAACCAACTTAACATTCACTTGCTTACGCCTGTTTTCGATGGTTTTACCGAAAATTGCGTTGTTTAATAGTTTGAAAAAGTCTTTTTGAAAAGTGGATGTTGCTGCCTGCCGCAATTTAGTATTTAAATCAATGTATTTTTTTAAAAACTCATGTTGACGAAAACGTAGAACCCGATGAATCTTTCGTAAAATGAGACCATTTCTCAAACACTCCTTAAGATGAATGTAATGAGTAATATAATTATATTTATCGTACAAGCTTGCTATTAGTTTTGTGGTCTTTCCTCCTGGTGGTATGAATTTTTCTGGAGCGAAAGGTAAATCTGCATGTGAGTCATGCAAGTTGTCCGGATAACTTAAGTCCACTTCTAGTATATAACCATAATCGCAATCATCTTTAATATTTAAAATATCAAGATTATTTATTTCGTCTTGTTTCAAAAAACTGAACTCTGAAGTGGGCATTTTTTGCGTCATGGCGTAACCATATAAATTATTACAATCTAAATATACTAAATAGCTAGATGGTACAGAATTATCATAGTTTTTCATGTATTTATTATTGGCTTTGGCATGACGCAACGAACACTGAGCAAGACCACCACGAATACCTTTCTCCAACATTTGATAGATTTCTAGGTTATCAATCAAATCTAACTGCACATTTGTGCACAACAGCATCGCATCCCAGCTGAGTCCAGGAGAAGTAACATAGTATGCGGGGTCGAGATTATAGTAATGCAAACTCATATTTCTAAAATTTTCGAATACATCACAGAGCAATAGAACGTCACATTTCAAATAAAGATCTGTGTACTCCCCAAGAGAATCAATTTCGAATGTTTCCCATATTTGAAGCGCTCGTGCATACTCATCATCACTAATATGTTCCGATGTTAAGGAATTGAAAAAACATTTCTTATCTGGCAGTTTTTTCTCTGAATATTTGGCCCAAGAATCCATGTAATCATAGGGGTAGATACCTTTACCTCGAACCAGATTACATTTATTAATGTCGCTAAATGCGTTTGATAAGTGAACAAAATCTGTATGGTCTAAATTTCTACTTAATTCATCTAAGCTCGAACTCAAAAACTGGAAAGAATCAATAAATTTAATTTGAATAGGATGTGTTCTAAGATCAGTCTTGATAAATTTTGTAAATGATAAATACCTTTCCTTTGATTTAGGTATAATTCTGATGTCACCTTCGTATTTAGTAAGTTCCTCGATAAAAAGGTGAGCATCGTACCCGGACAAGTTGTGTAACACTACGGGCACAAATGGGCATACTCTGTACATCAGATTACAGTGAGAATGCGCTGCTCCTCTATATTGAGACGTGATATGATCATGGTCTGCTACTTTATCACCAAATAATAAGTTTTTACAAATGTGACAGGTCTGAGAATTACGAAATTCATTCTCTTGTTCAGAAGTTAACGGTACCATCGGTTTCTTCTTGTCTAAAATACAATAAATCTCCCCAATATCTCTTATTAAGTATTTTACAAACACTTCTACACAATCTGTTCCTCTGTATGTAACATATTTATTAAAACTAGCGTCATGCGAACAACATATATAATAAGCAAAAGTACTCGGCTGATGTAGTTTATAAGTTTGTGTTTTCTGAGAATTGTTCTTCTCGTACTGAAGCAATAGACTCTCAAAATCAGCATAAATTACAAAATTAATTTTTTGCTGTCTTTCAAAGTGTTTAAACAATAATTTGCTATTCTTTTCGGGCACAATAGTAAGAACCTTTGAACAATTGTGAGAGTTATATTTGTTTTGACTCGCGAAAAATTGTAAACAGTTTTCACAAAAATAAACCTTTCCTTTATGATTAGTTATCTGACGTTTGACTAACTTTACTAAGTCTTTAATCAGACAGTAGTGACCTTTATCATTTCTCTCAACATACAACAAGTTTACATGATGTAATTTTTTAGTATTCGTCATATATAAAGGACCTGTAATTGAACATTTTTTATCCATGCCATAAATATTGATGCTTATGTCAGGATTAAATTTCTCAAACATTTTTACATCGCTAAAAGTTGGTGGGAATGACATATTTTGTGTATTGAGCACTTGAGAGAAATGTGGATATGAACCGGTTCTGCAAACATTTTTATTTGCGGGAAATAATGAAGCCACAATACTCCATAACAAGCAATGATTATCTGTATTATGAATATTAAGAACACTTTTTGTTCTTGATATAACTGACGGTAGAGGTAAATATGTCCCCCCTCTCATAGGACTGTACTTATTCATGTTTATCTCTAAATGATTAATTGATAAAAAGGACCAACCAGACTTACTGTGATCAAATTCACAAAACTTCTCCTTTAAAATATTTACTATATTCGAATAGACCTCATCTAAATCTGTACTTTTCATAATGATCTGATATTTAGTATTGAAAGATTTCAATTGTTGTTCGCCTGATGGTAGAGAAAAATATGCAAATAATTCGAAATTAACTTTTAAACTATCATGATTACATAAACACATATTTATAAGTTTGGCAACATCATTTGAATTAGCAAGTAAGAATGACTCGGGTGTGATATACAACATTTCTTGTGCTGGGTTTAACTTATATGTTAAAATTCTATTTTTGAACGCTGTTGCTATTATTTCAATGTTCTTGAATGTAGTACTTAATAAACAATTCGATTTGTGGATATTTGTTCTCAAATGATATTGCCATTTACTATTCTGTACAACGATTTTACATTTATTACACTGAATTGTATTGTTTTCATGGAGTGTGTTTGAAGAATTCTTGTTGAAAACTGAAATAAAAGAAAATAAGGCCAGGATTATAATTTGTTTATTTATTTTACGTAAGTACTAACATAATTTTTACTAACATTATAGTGTAAAAACAAGAGCACAAATTTAATAATATGTGTTTTTCAATGCATTTATCGATTATACTTTTATAAAATATACTTCGTACATAGGTATATATTGTAGAAGTACATATTTTTATTACATACACTAAAAACATATCAAAATACTTATTCTCTAGTTATATGAATTATAGGAAGAAATGAATGTTGGAGGACAGTTTGCGAATTCCTTGCGCACTGCAACCACATACTTTGAAAGAAGGTCCCAAGCTTCAGTATCGTTATTGCTTCTGTTTTTTACCGATACTATAGCTTGACGCCACCTATTCATCGGCGACACGTTCCGAATTTCATCGTAATTATAAATCTTTAGCTCGATGAAATGAGCACCTTCTTTATCATCATCAGTTTGTTTCGATATACCGTTTGATAATCTGCGACTATAAATAGAGGGAATTTTTGATGGCTTTTTACCGTTTTCTTCTTCCAATTTCTCATCAGCCCCACCGAATAAATCACATGCAGTTGTTCGTAATTCCTTGCTAGACTTCTTTTCTCCAGTGCTCGTGCTAGGTATCGATTCGGAAGTTACGCTCGACGTAGTAAGCACTTTCATCGATTTATCGGACCGAGTTTTCTTCATAGAATGATGTGATTCTATGGAGCTATCCCGAGAACGCTTCTTGCTCTTCTTAGAACGCGTGCGTGAAGAATCGCGGTGGCTTCTCTTCCGACGGAAGTCGGACTCAGTAGACCTGCTTCGAGTACGTTTACGTCCTCTTTTTTCCGATCGCAGCGACTGTTCTAATGAAGGCGTACGTTCACGTCTACGATGAGTCCTATGGAAAAGTAACAGAATATTAAAACTAAATTTTTATTAAAACGTACTTATCCAATAATTGTTTCTAAGAGAGAAGTATCCGAGCCCTTGCACTAATCTGATGACTCCTGCTAACACGATTTGTACAATTTGTACTTAATTTAATGTAAACTAGCTGTTGCTGCAATTTCACCTCCATTGTTTTTGAGATATTTCCTCCACCTTAGAATAAAATAGTTTAGGTCCTTCTCTATCCTTTCAGCTATCCTCATGCAGAAAAGTCTATTCGTTCTATAGCTCCGATACAATGTGAACGAAAAACAAACAACAACTCATGTTCACTAATTATTAAAGGTGTATAATATTGTTTAGGAAGTTATGTATCTAAACTACCTGCCTACACAAATAAATAATAGCTATAACTAAAATCTAAGTAATCTTCAAATCTTGCTTAATTTAAAATTATAAATGCTGTCATTTAAAAGGTATTATAATTATAAGACAACTATTTTACGTAGTCGAAGATAAATACTTACATCTTTTTTGGGGTAGAATCAGACTCCTGAGAAATGCTCCGGGAACGTTTGCTACTCTTCTTCTTCTCCGTTTTGAAGGGGATTACTCCCTCGTCTGAAGAACAGGAGTGCTCTTTGCGGTTAGCGCTGTAAACAAACATAAATTTCATAAGTAATTAAGGAGGTATATTATTATATTTACTATGCATTTAAAATACATGTAATTAATGAAATCAACGTAGGCTAGAACATTCTTGAATATAAAATTACATAATATATCTGACATAATATACTAGATCGTGCCGCAGTTTCACCCCTTTATTTAAGCTCCATTGGGAAAGGGTTTCTCTTCCAGATAAAAGAACCTTATTGTGTTACTTCAAACATTACTCTATCTCTATACAAATTTCATTGCAACTATATCTAGTTATTGCATGAAGCAGAAACAAACAGACAGACACACATTCAGTATTACAGGGACTATTGTCTTATCTCTTATGTTCATACCACGGGAATCGAACCCAAGGTCTTTCATATTAAAGATAAGTTTCTTATCACACAACAAAATAAAATTCACAATTTATAAACGATGTTAAGGTTTCTGGCCACTCGAAAGGGATAAAGGTCGTGATTTTAGGTATGTATGTAATTATGTTAAGCAGAAATAAATAAAAATACTTACATTTCAAACATCTTGATTAGGTACGTATATTATCTTTGATCACACAAAAAGAAAAATTTTCACCACCACTGGGGGAGAGTACGAAATAAGGAATGAGGGCGCTGCAACGACTTCCTTGAAAAACCTCTTGTTCATGAGTGTGAGCACCATGTAATAATTACACGATTATTTGAAAGTAGTTGTAAATAATAGTACCTTGTCATCAATAAGCCTCATGTGCCAGGGTCGTACTCGGGTAAATGTTTAATCTTTCTTGAGACGTAAGCTTATTCGAGCCCAATGCCCGTCTACTGAATCCTACACTGTCATCATGTCACGTGGTGCATACTGGCGCCGATCTGTCGCGGATATTAGAGCTCTCCTCCGAATTAGGTAATCCTGCGCATAACTTAGCTCGACCTATGTACCTAGATTTAACTTATCATAAAATAATATTTTCGTATTTCAAATTAATTATATATTTCTCTCATTCCTTTGCCTATATTCGATTCATACAGACATTTATAAAGTTATTAGTAGGTACTTAACAACAATTTTTCGTAAATATAAATAATTTTCAAATTGACTCGCGCAACAATGTCGGTGAGTACCCCTATAATATAATCATTTTGATATTATTAAAATAAAGCATAGTTTCTGACCACCCAAAAGGTATTATTGTCGTGAGTTTATGTATGTATGTAATATGTTTCTATGTGTTTGTGATATTATTAAGTATTTTATAACTAAAACGTTTACTTTTCAGCTACATTGGGTAACACTACATAATTTCATTACTGTTATCTTTTTTTCAGCTGGATTCTGAAGAGTTCTTCAATTTCATACCAAGAGAATCATCAAACAATCAAAACAGAAAAAGGATAAAAGGAGGAATGCCCATACCCTCATATATAAAAAAATCCTGTCGCCCTGGCTCGAAAGTAATACGCATTGAAATCTATGATAGTGGAAAACTGGAAGAGAATAACTGTAAATGCGAGGCGGAAGTATGTGTGCAGTACGTCGTCGGGAATTTGTTTATGGACGATAATAATATCTATCAATCCACCAAAGATCTTATTTCTAAGATTAGTAAATCTTTAGAAATAGACTAGTTTTTAGATTAAAGTTTCTTGTAGTATAAAAATGTAGTAGAGTAAGATTTATTAAGGACATAAATGTGTATAAAATAATGTCCTCAAACATAAAAAATGTAATTAGGTTAAGTAAATGAAGTTCTAATAAATTGTTACAGCTTTCTTAAATAATTGTTTCATTGTTTAATACTTTTTGCTTGAGTCAATCAGATCGAAGACAATTTTTCTGAAATGTTCTAAAGGTAACAAAAAACGTAGAGTTAACAATATAAGTAGGTACCTAAAATTCATTGAATACTTAAACACTTAAAACTTGTATTGAATGTGGAACTGTACTATTTAAATGTGGTTGCATACGCTTACCTTTAGCAGCATAGTAGATTCGAGAGAAAATTAATAACTGAATAAAGAATAAGTACTAGAATCAAAATACCTACCTAATCAATATAGAATTGGTTTCTCTGGATCAACGTAGTGAAAACAGTAGTTTTCATTTTAGTTATCAATCTATTTTAAAAACTCTTGTTTTTAGTTTTCTTGTTCAGTTTTTCTAATTTGAAAAGTTCTTTCTTTTCAATCGAATAGGAAAAACTGAATAAAGAAAACTGAAAACATGAGTTTTTGAATAGATTGAAAACTAACATGAAAACTCCTGTTTTCACTACGTTGATCCAGAGAACCCAATTCTATACTACTGATACATTTGTTAACTTCGAAATGTTGCTACTATTTTTAAGTACCTAAATACTAGCATATTAAGAATATTAATAAATCATGTATCTACCTAATTATTTAGTTGGTTTATACTTATTGTAACAGGGGAATAAACTGTCTCCCAATACACGGTTCTCCGACTTTGGGAGTCAAGGACTCAATCATTTGTATACCACTAAATTGTGCTCAAATAAAGTTTTTTTTTTATGATTTTTTTTTTTACTGTGCGTAGTAAGAAGCAAAAAATACAAAATTCTCCAGATTATCTTGCAAGGAAAAGGGGAGAAACAAATGCCTGGTGAACAAATGCTGTGCTGTGATTGGTTCGGTCTGAACACGACCACTTCAGGGTTGCAGTCTCCAGGGTCAGAATAGTCTTAATGATAGCCAATTTCCTGGGGTACTAGAAATAAGGTACAATACGACTAGGAAAATAATTCCGCTGGTCAATTTTTGTTTGCGCAGAGCAGAGAGTTCCCGTCAAAACCCGAAGTCATGCAAAGTCGGATAGCAGCAAAAAGGGGGCGATATCAATAAGCCAATAAGCGGCAAGAGATTGAAGGTGGCACATCCTGAATGTTCAATATAATTTCTTTACTCGGTAAGACTTTTAAACCTGGGCCTCAATCGCCCTAAGTTTGAACGATACTACCAAAACAAAACCACAACCAAAAACGTTACGTTATGCACAAGTCGTATCGCACAAATTATATTAACGGTAACGATTTAGCTTTATTTCGGAAGATACGTTGGCGTAAGGTTTGATGTTCGTTCGATCGAATTTTCTGTATTGTGCGATTTAACCGTTCAGAAAAAATATCACGATAGCTTTTTTACTTCAGCTAAACCAAATCTAAACCAAAACTAAACCAAAACTAAAACCAAACCAAAACCGTATAAAATTTTGCAATTGTGGCCCTGGTACTACTGTACTACTAATCGATTTTATGTTTTTTTTTTACTATAAGAAGCTGTTGCGGCATCTCAAAGAAGTTTCTGCACGATGTTGAGGTCCAAGTGTTTTTGACAATCCTTCAGTTGAATTAAGATCGTTGAGTTGGAAAATTTTAGTATCGTATCGTAGTTGGATTTCATTTTACGGATAGGAATGTGGAAATAATCAAATTCCGGAATAAATAATTCAATTTTTTCTTAGTTTTTTCATTGTGAACGTTTATATAAACTAATTGAACAAGCAAAGACTAAACGTCTACTAATTTACAACTTTACTCTCATGCGAAAACAACCCCTACCTCGTATATCATAATTTAAACACAACAACACCACTCAATATAATATACCAAAGCAGTAGCGATAACATCAATCTACCCATTCGGATCACTTTAAATGCACACGATCGCGCTTTTTACCCGACTACGCGACGCAAAGGAAGGTGTTTTTTATAAATTTATTTATTCTGAAAATTAATATCTTAGAAAGTTTATCAACTCCTGCGACCGACTACTTGATCGCTGATCAACTCGGTTGGTGTATGGTACACCAAAGGTCGGTTGGTGTATGTTTGTGTCATTGTTGTCTAGTTTAATTATAATTAAATGCTTTGTTGTTTTAGTTTAGAATAATTTAGGTGCATGTGAGAGTCATTTATTTATTTTTAGTTTACACAACTTTTAAATAAAACCGGTCAAGTGCGAGTCGGGCTTCTCGCGCACTGAGTGTTCCATACCACACCAACACAGAACACAACGTAATTAACTTAGAAAAAAAAAACTTTTTTTGTCCGGGACCTTTAGCGCAAGACCGACTCACACTTGGCCGGTTTTTAGTATTTGTTGTTATTTTGTAGAGTTTGCTCTATAATCACACTAAGTTTGACGCTTTCATGTATTACCGTTTTTACGATAGAGCGTGAAGAAAAAACGTTGATAAAAACTAGTTTCATGTTGAGAACCCCCCTTAATTTTTAACTTTTTGACATTTTTATTATTTGTTAACAAATCCGCCGTAATAACACATAATCTGAGAAAATTTCAACTATTTTATTTTATTTTATTTTATTCATTTTAGGAAAACTTACGGACTAATTACAGGATAGTAGGGTATAAACATTTTTTAAAACAACATTGCCAACTAAAAGCTAACTATCTAGCTATTACGGTTCAAAAGTTACAGCCCTAAATAGGTAGGGCAGACGGACGGACGGACGGACAGACGGACAGACGGACAGACGGACAGACGGACAGACGGACAGACGGACAGACGGACAGACGGACAGACGGACAGACGGACAGACGGACAGACGGACGGACGGACGGACGGACGGATGGACGGACGGACGGACGGACGGACGGACAGACGGACGGAGGGACGGACGGACAACGTAGGCTTAGTAATAGGGTTTATTATTTGTTAACAAATCCGCCGTAATAACACATAATCTGAGAAAATTTCAACTATCTAGCTATTCCGGTTCAAAAGTTACAGCCCTAAATAGGTAGGACAGACGGACGGACGGACAGACGGACAGACGGACAGACGGACGGACGGACGGACGGACGGACGGACGGACGGACGGACGGACGGACAACGTAGGCTTAGTAATAGGGTCCCGTTTTCACCCTTTGGGTACGGAACCCTAAAAATACGTTGGTGTTCACTTGCGATATGGAGCATCAAAGGGAAATCACAATACACTTTCCGAATGGTGTTGCTCCTGCTACCTTTAATAATTGTTGTTCGTTTTTTCAAGTATGAAAGCTCTGGGTTCGGTACGCGTATCTGTTTACTTGTTACAACCTATAATAAAACAAATAATTACTTTAATCCGTGATTTCGATTTGGTTGGCTTTTTGATGTGCGTCTGTGGCAAAACCTTAATTATTACCTATATCTGCACTGAATCCCAGACTGTAGATTAAGCATGGTTTTCATGTCAAAAATAGATCGATGCAGCAAGCTTATGAAGTGTCGCTATTGCTTGATTAATGTGTTGGTCATCTTTGATAAATGTTAGTGCAACGCAACAATTTAGGTAATGGCACAGCATCGAGGTATCGGGAACCAAATTAGAGTGATTTGTCTACCAATACCGTAGGTTTAGTAGAGTTTCTATCATAGTTTTGCGTAGAGCTATAGTTTTTACTCGAATGGGGTTTATGTCTACGTTTTTAGGGTTCCGTACCCAAAGGGTGAAAACGGAAACCTATTACTAAGCCTACGTTGTCCGTCCGTCCGTCCGTCCGTCCGTCCGTCCGTCCGTCCGTCCGTCCGTCCGTCCGTCTGTCCGTCTGTCCGTCTGTCCATCCGTCCGTCTGTCCTACCTATTTAAGGCTATAACTTTTAAACCGTAATAGCTAGATATTTGAAATTTTCTCAGATTATGCGTTATTACTGCGGATTTGTTAACAAATAATAAAAATGACAAAAAGTTAAAAATTAAGGGGGGTTCTCAACAAGAAACTAGTTTTTATCAACGTTTTTTCTTCACGCTCTATCGTAAAAACGGTAATACATACAAGCGTCAAACTTAGTGTGATTATTGAGCAAACTCTACAGAATAACGACAAATACTAAAAACCGGCCAAGTGTGAGTCGGTCTCGCGCTAAAAGTCACGGAAAAAATTTTTTTTTTCTATGTTAATAATGTTGTGTTCTGTGGTGGTGTGGTACGGAACCCTCGGTGCGCGAGCAGCCCGACTCACACTCGACCGGTTTTATTATTCTTCTTCAGATTTAGAAAGCTATTATTTACTTTCTAAAATATATCACAGCAAATATACATAGACAAATTTTGTTGTCTTAATACAGAGTGTAACAAAACATCCTAGTAATATTTAAAGGGATGGCTAAGAGCGTGAAACTAAACAATTTTCACTTTCGGGCCAAAATTAAGAAAACATAAAAATCTACTGTTTCACACAGAACTGCAGTTTACCTACCTACTCTACTCAATTATGGAAAAGTTGTTTTTATTCTGCCACCTATGTGTCGATGAAAACAGAATAAATACCAACGTAAAGAATAGCTTCAATACTAGGTAAATTCCACGAACAGTAAATTATATTATTTTGTATCATTATTCAACTATTGAGGGCAAAAACAACATTGTGGGATCCACCGCCAATCAATATAATTGCCTGGTTTGTCCAAATTATCTCAATTTGTTACCAATAGACATAATCGATAACCTTATTCCGGAGTTTTATCACGACTATTGTTGTGGCAGTAAATTGTTGTCGATGAAAATGATGTTCATTTTGTTTGGGAAATGTAATAGCTTGCATGCTTTTAACATGCTTTTATGCTTGCATAACTAGGTACTATATTTTATTTCGAAGTGATATATTTTATTTTTATTTACCTACGATATTTCACCCGCGACTTCGTCCGCATAAATTATATACCAGATTTTAAGTCAGATGTTACGCTACCAAACAAAAAAAGTTTCATCAAAATCGGTTCAGTAGTTTTTGCGTGATAATCGAACAAACAAACACCCAAACAAACAAACAAACAAACTAAATTCTTTTTTCAAATTTACAGTTTTATAATAGTCAAGATTGTAGGCTTATTGTAGGTATGCGTTACTTATTTCCATAAAATTTATAGAGGGTAAAAACTTAAATTCATATTACATATTTTAGGGAGTGCTTTAGATTATCAATAATATAATTATTTATCAATAATAATATAATATAATAATATAATTTGGGGTGGTTGGGGATCTACCTCCTAGTGGTCCACCCTGGGCAACGCCGCCACAGACTACAACAAGTTCGTGGTGTCGGCTGAACGATCCCCCACAGCGGTGGTAGGCTCCGCAAGGAGCCGCCTGGCTCGCGACCACCCTCCTGCCGGAGTCCGGCGCCAAGCAGCTTGCTGCGTTCCGTCGGTGTGCAGGAGTCCCAGCGCCATTGGGGAATGGGAAAAAGTCAGTTGCGCTACTCAGAACCGGTCTTGACCTCTGAGCAACACTGTACCGGGAAACTCATTTTGGAGGGTAGCGGGATCCGAAGCACGGTGACAGTCGTTGGCCGACCGCAGTTAGTAGGGGGCCCAAGTAGTGCGCTAGCCACGTGTGAAAGGCTGCCCCACACAACTTGCGAAAAATCCCGCAATGCTCCACCGTGCCAGTTGGCGACTGGAAGGGAGGACCCGGTGGCCATTGCGGGGGGGTTCGGGCGTCCCCGCAGTCTCCAAATGAGTTTCCCACCAGTCAGTCGAGCTCATGAGGTCTTCTAGGGTACCTAAGTGGCATCTCGACTTTTTTTCCACCTCTCCACCACTCGACAAACTATGAAAAACAAAGTCACAAAAAAGAAAATGGTTAGACAACGGCTGCACTTCCTCCCACTCAAAGTGCACCTCAGTAACATACGAGGTCTGCACTCAAATCTCGATCCGGTCCACCACCACCTCGAGACCGAGAAGCCACACCTATTCTTTTTAACGGAGACGCAGATAGCAACCCCGTCTGATACGGCGTACCTCAACTACCCAGGATACTCGTTGGAACATAAGTTCAAGAGGCGAGCTGGGGTCTGTGTGTATGTTCGCGACGACATTTGCTGTCGGCGTCTCCGTTGCTTTGAGGTTTCCGGGTTCTCCGTATTATGGCTTTTTGTAGACACCGGAATGGAGAAATCTCTCTACGTCGGTGTCTATCGATCGCACGACGGTGACCAGGAGACAACCAGGCTCATGGAGTATCTCACTGAGACGGCAGAGACAGCCCAACGAAGGTATCCAACGGCGGAGCTTGTTTTTCTGGGGGACTTCAATGCCCACCATAGCGAGTGGCTGTTCCCGTTCCAGTTAACTGACCATGCTGGGAGAGAGGCGCGCAAGTTTGCATTATCGCTAGATCTCACCCAGCTGGTGAATCAAGCAACGCGGGTACCGGATGTTGATGGTCATACGCCCAATTGTTTGGACCTTCTGCTGACTTCAGATCCAGACAGGCACTCAGTATCGGTCTCTGCCCCGCTGGGAACGTCCGATCACTGTCTGGTGAAATCCGTGTCGATCTGCTCTCCTCCCGATGACAGCCCTAAGGGCACGAGGCGAGTCTGGCGATACGGGTCGGCAGATTGGGATGAGATGCGGCATTTCTTTGCGTCTTACCCGTGGCGGCAAGTGTGTTTTTCTTCGAGTGACCCTGCTAGTTCGGCTGATGCGGTTGCGGACGTGATACGACAGGGAATGGAATATTATATTCCTTTCTCCGACATCTCACTCGGTCACAAAGCCCAACCTTGGTACAATGCGGATTGTGCTCGCGCTGAGGCTAAAAAAGAAGCCGCCTACCAAGCATGGGTCCAGGCTCGCGACCGCAAAGTTAGAGCTCGTAGGGTTCGCGCGAAGAAGAGGGCCTTTAATTCTGCCGCCAAGTCCTGCAAACGGGTGATCCGGAGGGCTCGATTCGACCATGTCAGCCGCATTGGAGCCAAACTGGCATCCTACCCTTCTGGTAGTAAACAGTTCTGGTCCCTTTCAAAATCGGTCGAATCCAACTTCTGCCGTCCCACTTTGCCTCCCATGCAGAAGCCTGATGGGTCGCTGGCTCACTCCGCAACTGAGAAAGCTAATTTATTTGCTTCTCTGTTTGCGAGCAATTCACGTCTGGACGCTGGTGCCAAACAGCCGCCAACCATCCCTCGTTGTGATTCTTCGATGCCGGAGGTCACAATACATACAAAAGAGGTCCGCAGAGCATTGCGTAGTCTGGATGTGAATAAGGCCAGTGGTCCTGATGGTATACCTGCAAGAGTGTTGAGATATTGTGCGCCTGAGTTGTCTCCTGTTCTAACACGCCTGTATCGCCTCTCTCTCAGAACAAGAACGGTGCCTAAATCCTGGAAGCTTGCGAATGTGCAACCGGTACCCAAGAAGGGCAGTCGTGCCGACCCCTGCAACTACCGCCCTATCGCCATTACTTCCATTCTCTGTAAAGTCATGGAAAGAGTACTTAACAGTAAGTTGCTGTCATACCTAGAAGACAATGATCTACTCAGTGATCGCCAATATGGCTTCCGCCGGGGGCGATCGACTGGGGATCTTCTTGTGTTTGTGACGCACTGCTGGGGCGAGGCCATCGAGAAGCACGGTGAAGCACTGGCTGTATCACTTGACATCTCGAAGGCCTTTGACAGGGTATGGCACGCTAGTTTGCTGAGCAAGCTTCCCGCTTATGGCATCCCCGCTGATCTTTGCAGCTGGATATCTGATTTCTTGAGAGAACGGTCGATTAGAGTTGTCATTGACAGCTGCTCTTCTGACCTTATGGCAATTGATGCTGGAGTTCCTCAAGGGTCTGTTCTCTCCGCGACACTTTTCCTGCTGCACATCAATGACCTCCTTGTGTCAGGTATTGTTGGGTATGCAGATGACAGTACTGTCATGGAGAGATATGTATCTGGCGCAGGGGCCAGCGGGGATAAAATACGCTCGCAGAGGGAGGCCATGGTTGAGCGGACAAACTTGACTTTAAGTGTTGTCTCCCAGTGGGGTGACAATAATTTAGTCAACTTCAACGCCACCAAAACACAGGCTTGTCTGTTCACCGCAAAAAGGAGTCCGTTTAATCTGACTCCTACTTTCCGGGGTACATCTGTCCCTGTTTCCGACAGTCTTGGGCTTCTGGGTATAAGCTTGACCACAAAACTCAACTTCGGCGCTGACATCGAGTCTAAGGCTCAAACTGCGGCCAAAAAGCTGGGCATCTTAAACAAGGTGAAGCGGTACTTCACTCCTGGACAGCTCTTAGTATTGTATAAAGCTCAGGTCCGATCATGTATGGAGTACTGCTGCCACCTGTGGGATGGCTCAGCCAAGTATCAACTTGCCGCACTCGACTCGGTTGAACGCAGAGCCAGGAGGCTCATTGGCGATAGTAAGCTGGTGGAGGCCAAGCTTCATAGCCTAGCCCACCGCCGCAGAGTGGCCTGCTTGTCGGTCTTCTACAGATTGTACTTCGGTGAGTGTGCCCTAGAGCTGCATGAGCTCATCCCACCTTCCCCTTTCTACTATCGGACTTCCAGACGCACCGCGGGATATCACCCCTTCTTGGTTGACATCCCACATATCCGCACCAAGCGCCTTTCTGAATCTTTTATAATGCGCACAGCCAAGGAGTGGAATGCCTTACCTGCGTCAGTATTTCCGAGTACTTACAACCCGAATTCCTTTAAAGTACGAGTGAATAGGCATCTTCTGGGTAAGCTCGCTACATCTACGACCCCATCTTCGTCCTGAGGACTGGATTGAGGTCAAGAGCAAACCCATAGTTAATAAAAAAAAAAAAAAAAAAAAAATCAAACTGAACAACTTTCACTCTGGAACCAACATTAGAACTTTAATATTTTAAACAACTTTTTATACAGGGTGTAACAAAACACCCTAGTAATACTTAAGGGGGTGCCTCAGACCATCAATCTGAACAACTTTCACTATGGAGCCAACGACGAGAAAAAATAAAAAAAATCTGCCGTCCCATACATTTAAGTCGACACGGGACTGCAGTTTTGTATGAAACAGCAGATTTTTTTTTCGCGATTTCGATATTGGCTCCATTGCGAAAGTTGTTCTGTTTTGATGGTCAGAAGCACCCCTTTAAGTATTACTAGGGTGTTTTGTTACACCCTGTATTTCAACAAACAATTAATTGAACAAATTTCACTAATTGCATTCACTTATTTTATTTTTACGATTTCTTTCTTTTGGTCCCTTAGGGACCAAGTCAAAATCGTGCCGACTTGCTGCTAGAGCAGCAATTGTATTTAATTATTATTTTGTATTATTTTTTTTTTAAACCGCCTTCGTGGTCTAATGGTTAAGAGCTTTGGCTCTCGACACGGAGGTCGTGGGTTCGATTCCCACGGGGGACACCTAGTGATATGTCACTTTGTGCATTTTCCCCCAGTTGGTTAGGACATTGCAGGCTGAATCACCTGATTGGCTCTCGACACAGAGGTCGTGGGTTCGATTCCCACGGGGGACACCTAGTGATATGTCACTTTGTGCGTTTTTCCCAGTTGGTTAGGACATTGCAAGCCGAATCACCTGATTGTCTGAAAAGAAAAATGATTCCGTGCTTCGGATGGCACGTTAAACCGTTGGTCCCGGCTACTATCACTGGTGGTAGTAGTCGTTACATAAAAACCACGTCAGAGGCCGTAAGGCGGTCTGAAAAAACTCTGACACCAGGGCTCTGCCCACACGATAAGAAAGAAGATTTTTTTTGCACTTGTTTTATTTGTATTGTATTTTATTTTATTTTTTGTTTTTTTATTGTATTTTGTATTAGAATACAAATCTACATAATATTTAGATTTGTATATTATATTATAATCTAACGCAGCCAAATTTTTGTCTCAGAGAATGTTGTTCAGTTTGATGGTCTTATCATACTTAAAAACCTTCAGCATATTAAGTTGAACCCTGTATATGACCAAAAAATTTTTACTTCCAAATTTTTTCCATCTTCATCTAGTAGGTATATTGAGTCAATGGGCTGAATTGTCCATGCTACCTGACTTTATTTATATATTGGATATCAGATTATTATAATTATTGTAGGTATGTGTGTGTATGTGATAGCTGCTATAGTAATATTATTATTTCATGTAATTATACATTTAATTATTATCGTACGGCGTGGCGCACATTTCATTAATATTATTAATGGAAAATATCCCTAACTTAAGGTACTATAGGCGGTGACACAGGATTTTCTCATTTCGATATAAGGAAACTCGAAAATGTCTTCGTTTGAAATATAAATATATTTTTTCTATTATAGTTTTTGGGCCAAGAACTGTTTTCTTGTATCAAAATTCAAATGCTTCCTTTAATAAAAGAAACTCTTTCATTCATAATGCAAGAAACAAATCTTACGCCATTAACCGTAGACATAAAAATCGCGTTAGGTCGCAATAAATTGCACGGAGCTGATTTTTTGGGATGTTGTTAGGGTACATGTACCAGTACTATAACACGAATTTTTCACTTTCGAAAGACTTGTCTCGAACCCAATTCTCGTCACAAAAAATACAATCTTGAATTTTGAGAATTAAACATTCTTCAAACGTTAGTGGGATTATCTTAGTCCGAGACATGATTAAGAAATATCAAGTTGAAACATACCTATAATTTGGTTCTTGTTTCTGGAACGTATTTTTTTCTGTGTAACCTTTGCAAGCACTAACACAATTAACTTAATTTTAAAATACCTAACATTAGCGAATAAGTAACTGATCTATTCTATGTTCATAGTAAGTACGTAAACATTCTTTTTTTAATTTGACATTTGTTTTTTTTTTTCAATTTAGTTATTTATTAAAACCACAAAAATATTGATGATAATTAAAAATAATAATATCACTAATGTAAGCACCTTAAAACGAACATTACATTAATTGCAGCAGTTATTCAGCCAAATGCAAACCATCATTATTGCTAAAGCTTAATCCATCAAGAGATGAAGTTTGCATATCATAACATGAAACGGAAATTAAGCCATCCGTCTGTATTCCAACTGAACTGCATCATTATTATGTATAGGTACAGACAGGTCAGCTTATAAGTGTTAGTACATATTTTTGAGTGTATGTAGTGCCTATACAGTATGTAATTAATAAAACGCACGATTTTGATGTTTGTCCAATAAAGTTGTTCAGTTTGATAGTCTGATCATCCCCTTAAAATTGTTTTAGCGATTTTTTTAGACCTTATACAGGGTGTAACAAAACACCCTAGTAATACTTACGGGGGTGCTTCAGATGAAACTGAACAACTTTCACTGTGGGGCCAACATCGAGAAAAAATTTAAAAAATCTGCTGTCCCATACATTTTAGTCGAGTCGGTACTGCAGTTTTGTATGGGATAGCGGATTTTTTTTCTCAATGTTGGCCCCATAGTAAAAGTTGTTCAGTTTGATGGTCTGAAGCACCCCCTTAGGTATTACTAGGGTGTTTTGTTACACCCTGTATAAAGTCAACATGCAAAATGGTAAAAAACTTACAAAGGCAGGCAGGTACACCCTATTTTTTCTTCAACTTTGAGTGCAGATATCTCGAGCATTATTAAAAATACCTTTCCAACAACACGACACCTCACTTATTTTATAAAAAAATAAAAAAAAAATTCTATCCCCCTTTTCGTTGCATGGCAAAGGTAGCAAAAATTTGTTTCTTCATAATTACCTCATTTCTGTTTTTGGGTTACTGTTATCTGTTTTCATGCCTTTCGATCTTAGACAATTTAATAGTATGGACGCGTAACGCGTGTCATTCTCCTATCAAAATTTTCTGCCACTTTTTGCGGGGGGCGAGGTAACATGAAATCTGCAACTTTGGATTTTATTCCCTATAACTTTAGATTCTGATTTTGAATGTTAAAAATCATGAAAAGATGTCTCGTGGTACCCCAAACGTTCTAAGTTCAAAATTACTGTTTCGCAATTATAGGCTGTCTCGTTTAGTGATAAGGTATAAAATTGAGTGTAAATGCGCAAGATTAATTGATCTAATACCGTGGCAGAGGGGAAATGCTACTGCAAGGCCAGTCCTTACTATTAAATTGTCTAAGCTTTCGATACAATAGGTGCAATAATGACCGACTAAATGAAGTGGTTCATATGTAGGTACTTGTTTGCCCACGAAACCCTAAAAAAGACTTTCAGCACCGAATTTTCTAGAAAGATCTACCAAAATCCTGCAAACGAAAAAAGCCTACCATTTCTATAAAATTATCAGTCAAGATTTTGCCAGCCAAATGGGCAATTAATGATAAATTCATCCATTTGGCACAGTTACAAATACATGAACGTTTATTTAACAATAATCGTGATTGGAAAGTGTTCAACAATGTGGAATGCTGATAATTGGCTTCTAATTATTGTGAACTTGTTTTAATGTGTAATACTAGCAAAGATGGGTAAAGCTGACTTGTTTTCGATAGATGTTTGGCGGACCGGCATGTAATTTGAGACCCAGACTTAGAGGTCCCATACATGAATGAAACTTAGTAATACGTGTAGAGTTAATTTTTTTTTACAAAAAAGTGAATTGGTTGTAACCTGTAGAAGCTGGAGGAAAGGTATTTCTCCTTATGATACCTTTTGTATCAAGTGTGTGAAACTCATGCATGCATGCATATGCTCACGACTATATTCTCCGAGAGGGTAGTCAGAGAAATTCTGAAACTTCAGAACATCCACGTTTCACTAGTAGTACCGAAACTCTGTCCAGTGTGATGGGGAGTGAGCCCGTCGCCACTTCTACCAAAATGGTGTGTCCTTCATAAACTCATAATTCTTCTTATTAGATAGTCTAATAAAATTAATCTTCTACGCATTCCTTGTGTTTATTTTAATGAAAATTCATGATATGATAACCGTACAATATTACGATAATGGAAAAAAACTAAATCACAAACACTATCTGTTCAACCAAGCCAAATACGTTCCATAACGACCAAAAAATACCTCAGTGCAAATATTAGATAAAAAATAGTTGCTGTGGTTGCGTTTTGCTACTGCTTTTTGGATGATTTCTCTATTTTACTAGCAATTTCTACTTTTGAATCCGGACTTCTGGAGATGTGGAAGTTTTTTAAAAAATGCCTTAATTTTTTCTGTTTTTAATAATTATGACCGCCGTCCTGAATGGCTTTTAGTTTTCGTAAAAATGGCTGGGTCCAAATCTGCCGTGCTTCTTTGATTAACTACCTTGTTATTATGTTTACTCTACATCCTATCGATGTCTTCAGGACTAGTTCTCACCGACCCCCGCTACCCAATCCGCCGCGTAGCCCCAGCAACGTCCTATGCCGAGGTCCGTACCCCTCTGGGTGCCCCTAGGTCGGTTGCTTAAGTTCATTCATTTTGGCCCGGTAGATCCTTCGTGGTCCCTCCAATAGTCCGCAGTAAAAAGCAGTAATTGCTCCCAGAGCAGAGCTGTAATGGTCATTTCTAAAAAAAAAAATCAAGACTAGATAGAAAAGACATTTATTGTGCTAACGAATTTCATAATTATTGATGTCGGTTTAGCAATTCTTTGGGCTAGTTCAGTTACTCTGGTTCTTCTGCGGATCTCTTCATTTCTGATTCGATCTCGCAGGGAAACTCCGAGCATAGCCCTCTCCATAGTGGCAGTGGGCGGGGCACATTGCTTGCAGAACCGATGGCCGATGGGGCCGAAAAGTTCTAGAGTGGCGACCGCGTACCGGAAAGCGCAGCGTGGGTAGGCCCCTCACATGGTGGACCGACGACCTGGTGAAGGCGGCGGGAACCCGATGGATGAGGGCAGCGCAGGACCGGTCGGTATGGCGATCCTTGGGGGAGGCCTATTTCCAGCAGTGGACGTCCATCGGCTGAGATGATGATGATGATGATGATAATCTCGGTTTCGGTTACCATCAAATGAGATTGATAAAATTACAATTACAATTGTTTGTTTATGTCACATAACCTTAATTTGTAGAGTGTCTCGGTGGCACGTTACAGATAGGTATGACTCAAGCATAAGGTTGCGGGTTTGAATACGCACGGACAATGTGCCATATTATACGAATAAAATTTTCTAATAACTAATGTACGTAGTTCCGACCGCTCTCAAATTCAAAGTAAAAGAAAAACACCGTGAGGAAACCTGCAAACGCTGAAGAATAAATTCGGATGTGTATGTGTTGTCTACCAATCCGCATCGGGCATGCAAGGTGGACTAACGCCCTTACACCCTTCCTGGAGGTAGGCCTGTGCAGTGGGACGTATATAGGCTGATGATGATGGTAAATTTTATGTATGTATGTTATGTAATAAAACCTGAAGCTCCAATAATAGAAATATTTTTAAGGAAGTGTTCGAGATTTTAAGATCAAAGCTAGAAATAAGCTGCCCGGTAAAATAAATCAAATGCTAATGTATATACCTACTCAAAATTAAAGAAACCTTCTGGAGTAACAGGCTAAAAAAAAAAATCATAATGAACTTACAACAACCCACGTATAATGCGAACATATTATGTTGTAAAATATGACATTTAATGTGCCACATTAAGCTGTGCGGTCCCAACCAATAAATCAAACAGTATCGACACTATCACTGTGCTCGTAATAATTATCAACAAACTGGTAAGTGATGACACGAGCAGCCATATTGTAGCACATGCATGCGTCTGTGTGCGCCATAATTATGTGCGTGCAAATACTTGAAGAGCAAGCCAAATTTAATCAGTGTGATTTGGTTGAGGTACCTAACACTGAAAAAAGAAAATTGTTTACTTCAACCAACATCATGAATCCATATGAGCCTGTCAACATCATGACATCTCCGACTAAGAGAACTTTGTTAAACGAATTCGGCTTGTTTTTACAACTAACCATCTTTTGTTTTTAGTTAACAACGAGCTTTTACCCGCGACTTCGTCCGCATAAATTATATACCAGATTTTAAGTCAGATGATAAGCTATCAAACAAAAAAAGTTTCATCAAAATCGGTTCAGTAGTTTTTGCGTGATACTCGAACAAACAAACACCCAAACAAACAAACAAACAAACAAACAAACAAACAAACAAACAAACGAACAAACAAACAAACAAACAGACAGACAAAAAGACCAAAAATTTTTGATTTGGAATCAGGGAAGCCTAAAAACCATATCGTAATCTTTTTTTTGTAAATATCTTCAATGTACAGACACACTTCTGTTACAGTTTTATAATAGTTTAGATAATAACGTCATTTCAATTATTTTTGTGCTAATTAAGAGTCTTAGTAGGCTCGCATTTTTTTCAGTGAAGTTGATTGGTTAATTTCTGTGAGATTTTTTAACTAACACGTTTGATACACCAACTACTACCACAGATTATTTAATAGTTACTACGAAACAGATAACGCACTAAAATGCACGACAGCCTGTAAGGGATACAAGGCGCTGTAGGTACTTATCACAGCTGTTAAACACGAGTGACCGAGCAATGCCTACTATATCAAAATATCACGGATCCAGACGGTTGTTCTGAAAGGCTGTCTCTGGTCATAAAGAGGTTTTCCATTCTATACACTTCAGGACGACTTGCATCTATGTTGAAAGCACATATTTAAAAAATATCCTGCTTACCACCTGCCTCAGCATACTGCCTCTGCTAATAAATATACAGTTGCTGTAGTCAGCTGCAGCCCTGGAGCGAGTGGCAGAATTCATACAAGCGCTTCGCTTACGATACGCCATTGTATAGGTAATCTACTGCGTAATGTCACAGTCCGGACACTGCATACAAAAAATTGAAATTGGAAATTGAACCTTAAGTCTTCTTCGTAAGTAACGAGTTACCAGTGCGAGGTAACCAGAGGGCGATAGAGGGGGTGAGGTAAAAAGTTGGTGGGAGAAAGGGAGTGTCCGTACTGTATCTAGTAATAGATACTCTTTCTTATATACTGTGGTAATGTTATCTCAGTTACTACGGCCGAGTGACGGAAGCCTGGCGCTGTACCCGGACTTTCGATGTTCGATATATCGCCACTGCTTCGGTCCGCACTTCATTGTAATAGAGTTGACATTGGAACGAAAACGTTCACGCAATTGCGAAGTTCGAATGTGCGGGTAGAGGCCCTGATATTACTACGGTAAACGTCTCTGTGCTCGGTTCGAGCTTCCACTACTGTTTGATCAATGTACAGGACTGCGGTGCCGCCGCCATGTTTCGCCGTTTGTCATTTATTTTAGGTTGGTGCGTGGTTGTCTGCGTCATTTGTTTTTCGGTAACCGACACTCTGCGGAGAGGGAATCAATTATAGTGTGACATGATTTATTTTATAATTTGACTAGATTTGTAGTTGGTGTTGGGTGTCTTGGCTTTAATTTATGTACGAATGGGCTCGGGTTTAATGGTTGGTTGGTGAAGGAAAGTGTGTAGTGTAAGTGTTGAAAATTCTGGAATTGTAGTTGATTATAATGGATGTAATTTGTGAAAAAAAAACTAAAAAAAAACACAACAAAAAACTTTGTGCTCGAAGAAATAATGAACTTTAAAGATAACAACAAGCTCTACAGGGTGTAACAAAACACCCTAGTAATACTAAAGGGGGAGCTTCAGACCATCAATCTGAACAACTTAACATAAGTAATTTACTTATAGAATTATAAACTTAACTTGAATGTTATTAAGGTATCGCAGGCGATATTCGTTTTGAAGTATGATAAAAAATTTTTTACTTCAATTATTAACCACATAGCTCTTATAGACTGTTTCAAAAACATTTATGTACACTCACAACCATAACTACGTATCAACCGTTAGCTAAACCGTAACTATTAACACATGTCAGCTAAAGTCTAGGTGTTCCGAGCTTCAGCACCAAGCGTATGTTACATACGCAGCTTAATTCGTAGAGCTTTGACAAATTAATGTAACCGCCATACAAGTACATATCTACACTCACAGCTACTACGACGTATCAGCAATTAACTAAACCATAACTATTAACACACGTCAGCTAAGGTCTAGGTGTTACGAGCTTCAGCACCAAGCGTATGTTACATACGCAGCTTAATTCGTAGAGCTTTGACAAGTTAATGTAACCGCCATACAAGTACATATCTACACTCACAACTACTACGATGTGTCAGCAATTACCTAAACCGTAACTATTAACACAAGTCAGGTAAGGTCTAGGTGTTACGAGCTTCAGCACCAAGCGTATGTTACATACGCAGCTTAATTCGTAGAGCTTTGACAAGTTAATGTAACCGCCATACAAGTACATTATCTACACTCACAGCTACTACGACATATCAGCAATTAACTAAACCATAACTATTAACACACGTCAGCTAAAGTCTAGGTGTTACGAGCTTCAGCACCAAGCGTATGTTACATACGCAGCTTAATTCGTAGAGCTTTGACAAGTTAATGTAACCCACATACAAGTACATATCTACACTCACAGCTACTACGACGTATCAGCAATTAACTAAACCATAACTATTAACACAAGTTAGGTAAGGTCTAGGTGTAACGAGCTTCAGCACAAAGCGTATGTTAGATACGCAGCTCAATTCGTAGAGCTTTGATAAATTAAAAAAAAAACCTACAGTACGCCACTAGTTTTTAATTTCTAATAAAAATTGTAGAGTGTATTCAGACAATGAAACTATCTTATCTTATCTTGTTGTGGGGCTGGCAAGACCAGCCAGACGACCGAGCCGAGCCTCGACCCAGTGGGATCTTTTGTGTTAGCCCCAGTTTTTTTTTGCTTTCTTCACCCTTCAAATACATGGTTAATGAAGGAGGCAATACCATTGAGGGGAAGAAGCCTAAGATCTCCCGGTTTTGGATATCCATCACAATTATGCTCCATGGTCTCCTCATCCTCTCCGCACGCTCGGCAGCTGGGATCCAGGGTGAGTTACATCTTGTGCATCATCGTGCCTGTGGCGTAGTGACCAGTGAGGGCTCCAACGATGGCAAGAGCCTTGCTCCTGCTGTTGTTCATTATAACAATGAAACTAAATAACTTTCCCTAATGAACATGGGTCGAAAAATAAAAAAATAATTCTGAACCTCGCATAGACAATCTATCGGCTGATCAGCAATTCTGTATGGGAGGTCCAAAAAGTTTTCCGACCCATGTTCCTTAGAAAATGTTGTTTAGTTTCATTGTCTGAATATACCCTTAATTTTTTTTTGTAATTCAGAACTAGAGGTGTATCTACTTGTATAATCATATGCTCACGACTATATTCTCCAAAAGGCAAACACGTATCCACTAGGCCTCGCATGACACACCCGAAAAAAACGATAAAAATCGAGTGACTCCATCTTTGTTATTTTGGTATGCCAAAAAGAGCGCTTATGACATTTTTCTCGTTTAGTCGCTTTGTTGTGGGTATGGCATGCTAGCCGTGCAGACTGTTCAATGTGAATTGAGTAAGCTCGTCACGTCACTACGGTTAATGGACACTTCTGCTTGACACATTAATTAAAGCCTCATAATTGAAGTTTCTGAGTTTGCTTCGTAGGTTTTTCTTGATCGAAAAGTCAGTTTGTTTATTTGTAAAATATCTCTATTGATATCAAAAATTGACTTATAGTCTAATGTACATTAGAGCCTAGGTATACGTATCATAATTATTAAACAGGGTGTTAGGGTTAACAGTTGCATTACTTCATGGGGTGATTGTACTCATGATACTGGACAACTTTCCCAAAGAAACATTATTATAGGAAATACGCAAAAAAAATGTTACTTTCCATACTAAATGCAATCAGGTGACCTAACGTTAGTATGAAAAGTCGAAAAAAAACTGCGAATTTCCTATAGGTTTCTTAGGGAAAGTTGTTCAGTATCATGGGTACAATCACCCCTTAAAGTAATGCAACTGTTTACCCTAACACCCTGTAGTGACTAACAGTTTAGCAGGCTCTCTAGCCCATAAAGTTATTATACCTGTCGGAATAGAGTAACTGACATGAGTTATCAAATGAAACCGTTTTTTGTGCATTTGTCGGCACTTATCGGCACCCTAAAACTTCGAGTTCTGTGTATAATTGTGAATCTAACGTGAAATCGTAGGTAATTTAATGAAATAGTGTTAGTATATTTCACAAAATAATCTACGACTTCACTTTAGATTCACTAATTATTCACAGAGCACGAATATTTACCCAGTCGATTGTGCTGACACGTTCTCAAAAACGGTTCTATTGCCTCGCGTCACGTATCTCTTTCTATTATACAGTGGCGCCGCTACGTACATCTCGCTCTCTCAGCTCAGTTCCTCTATATGATACCTTTATGTTCTAGCCTATTCAAATCTTTTGTGCAATGGTTCTTAAGAAAATGATTATAGTAAAGGTTAACAAAATATTGCAGGTTAATACTAGCAAATGCTGCTATTATGCTCGCTTTAACGAGCATTTATGGCATTTCGACTTAAAACTAACTACAAATATGACAATATAACAATCGAAAAGCCACTGGTATTACAAATACGTACGGTCCAACTTGATTATGCTGTCGGTATCCAACAGATAAATTTTCTCCATTGGACGAATATTGAATACAAGAAAAAAAGCAGATAATTGCAGTTCTATATGAAACATCTGATTTAGATGGTAGTGCTAGTGCTAGTGATACTGCCTCCGTGGTCTAATGGTTAAGAGCATTGGCTCTCGATACGGAGGTCGTGGGTTCGATTCCCACGGGGGACACCTAGTGATATGTCACTTTGTGCATTTTTCCCCAGTTGATTAGGACATTGCAGGCTGAATCACCTGATTGTCTGAAAAGAAAAGTGATTCCGTGCTTCGGATGGCACGTTAAGCCGTTGGTCCCGGCTACTATCTCTAGTGGTAGTAGTCGTTACATAAAAACCACGTCAGAGGCCGAAAGGCGGTCTGAAAAAACTCTGTCACCAGGGCTCTGCCCACACGATAAGAAGAAGAAGAAGAAGAAGATGGTAGTCCCATGGAGAAAGTTGTTTCGTATAATGGTCTGATCATCCTTTAAAAAATCAGTCAGAATATTATAAAGAAGGACCCTATATAATCCTTAAAACTTATTGGTAAGAGGATTTAATATTCGTGAAAGGAGCAATTTTGAAAAAAAAAAACATCTTAACAAATTACGTAAAATTATTTTTAATCGTATCGCGACTGGCATCTAGAACGAGACTGGACTGAGTGCTCCCACAAATAACTGCGAATTCGCGATTTATTACTATTTATAATCGTAATTATGTATGATTTAGAATTTTTTTATCGTAGCTCTCGCAGATACTTGCGATGCGATGCGAATTCTCAGTTATATGTGGGAGCCCCAAGTCTCGCTGCTCTTCAATAAAATGACAATCTAAATCTAGTTATAGTGTAGACCAAGACAAACTCCGATCGTCATTGCTCAAAGATTCTCGTTATTCCTCGAAGATCTTGTTATCTTTCTGTCTCAAAAACTCATTTTACTTTTTGCTAAACAATCTCAAAGACAGAAATAAATCAAATAAGTAAGCCAATTCATATTTTAAAACCTAATATTCTAACATTTCTAGAAGTAAGCTCTATGCATTTCCCTCCCCTATATCGTCGTACACGGAAGATGCTATCGAAGTTCCAGACGCAGTTGACTTGTTAACTTGGCTAACTCGATAAATAACTGCATTACAGTTAGCGAAACTGTTCCACGGCAGTTTACTGTCGGTCAGAGCACCAATTTATTGGCAAGTGCAGTTTGGTGGAAAGGTATTTTGTAGTCTACCCTCTAATATATTTTGAGGTCGTACCAGGCCTACATCACTTGGCCATAGGCACAGTATAAGAAAGAGTATCTATTACTAGATACAGTACGGACACTCCCTTCCTCCCACCAACTTTTTACCTCACCTCAATCTCCTCTATCGCCCTCTGGTTACCGCGCACTGGTTCCTCGTTACCTACGAAGAAGACTTAAGGTTCAATTTCGTTGGTTTTGTATGTGCTGACGTCATCTTGTCAATTTCAAATTTGAGTATGCAGTGTCCGGGCTGTGCCATAGGTACCGAGATAATCACATAAACTTTGGCACCTCGTAAAGAATGTGCTCGCCAGACGGTTGCTTCTTGCGCAAACGCAACGTCGGCGTTGTCGTGTCATTCGTATCGTATTTATTACCAACGGTATTTTACCCTCTAAACCAGGTCGTCGATCCACAAGGTGGTCCAACGATCTGGTGAAGAAGACGAGAACGCGTTGGATGAGGGCAGTGCAGGTCCGGTCGTTGTGGCGATCCTTGGGGGAGGCCTATCTCCAGCAGTGGACGTCTTTGACTGAGATGAATAAAAGTTGATCAGTTTATTTTAATTAAATTCCTCCTTAAGTATGTAACACATTTAGGTTTTCACGCTACACAAATAGCGTGCAAACCATAAAGATAGTATACCTTACAGTAGTAGAGGAACTGACACGAGTTGTCAAATGAAACCGTTTTTGGACGTTTTCAGGAGATTATCGGCAGGGTAAAAAATCGCTTTCTGTGTATAATTCTCAATCTAATGTGCAATCGTGGATAATTTAATGAAACAGTGTTAGTATATTACACAAAATTATCTACGATTTCACTTTAGGTTCACGATTATTCACAGAAACCTAATTTTTACCCGGAGACTAAAGGAGACGAAATCCCCAAAAACGGTTCTATTGCCTCGCGTCACGTATCTCTTTCTATTATACAGTGATGCTGCTAGGTACATCTCGCTCTCTTAGCTGTCAATGCCTCTACAATAACTTTATGGTGCAAACTTAAATATGTATGCATATAAACATACACGCGAGGATGAGGGACAGAATGTCACGGAAATAATAATATAGAGGAGGCCTATGTCCGTAGACGGAGCGATCAAGGGCTGTGATGTATGAATGGATCTACAGGGTGAAAAATGATATCATTGGCATTCTTTTAAACTAAGAATCTATCCATCAAACTGAACAAATTTTACTATTGGAGCAAACCGATCAGAGCAAAAAAAATCAGCTGTTGCATACATTTGGGTCGAGTAGGCATTGCAGTTTAGTATTCTCATACTGAGCTGATTTTTGAGTTGCTCCTATCGGTCTGCTCCCATAGTAAAAGTTGTTCAGTTTGATGGGTAGACTCTTAGTTTAAAGGGATGCTAATGATATCAATTTCATCCTGTATATAAACATAACTCACCGCATATTCAATTTTCAAACTCCCGTTCCGTATTCAATCAATATCTTCAGCTTCACCTTAAACAAACACGTATCTCTCAAACCATATGCACTTGAGTACAAGACACCACATAGTCCTGTTCGAAACATAGTCGGCACGTATGTACTTATCGTAGCAGGACAGACTTAGAATTCTAATACCAACCCACCTGGCTGAATATGTTATTTGAAACCCTGACAAAGCGTTATCGAGGAGTAGGATATGAAAGAAGGCTACGGAAAGCAGGTCTATTTTTGTTGTAGGACGTTAGAGATTTTATTTTTCGCTTTTTATTATTACCCGACTGCGGCAGAAGGAGGGTTATGTTTTTCGAGCGTATGTATGTATGTATGTTTGTATGTATATTTCTTTGACACGGCCTACAGCCTAAACGGCTTGATGGATTTCGACATATGAGGTGTCGTTAGATTCGTAAAAATCGTGAAAGTGACATAGGCTATATTATTATATTATGGCGTCTGCGAATAAAAAAAAAAGAGGGGGAATAATTTTTTTTTTGTGAAAAATTACAATGTCAAATGAAAGCTAGTAAACAGAAAATTACAAATATATATATATATATATATATATTATAGTACTTTTATGGTACCATTTCGACACAACACTAAAAAGTATGAAATAAACTAAATTATTAAAAAAAAAAAACCCCGACTGCATAAAAAACCCCAAAAACTATTAATTGAAAAGAGAAAAACAAGCTCTCTAGTCACTAATCAGCTATAACAACATTAAGCAAATATAATTTGAATGTTATTAGGTAGGTATCGCAAACGGGGACAAATAAGAATTATAAAGAAACATAGCTATTGGTTTGTCCCCGCCTGCAATACCTACCTAATATAATAACAGCCGGGTTTTTTGTTTTTCTTAATAATTTAGTTTATTTATATTTATTCTATAAATACCCACACGACCGTATTATGTTTGCTTTTGTGACAGCCACAAACTTTAATACAACGGTAGTTATACTAGTATTAATACGTTGCAGGTTTTGCGGCAAGCACTTGTCTTTCGCGTGGTGTTCGCGCGGTTCACGTTTGAGTCTGCCACGAGGCTCCGCAATCTTTCTTAGCTGTGTTTATGCCCAAAAACAATCTTTGAGATTGAATAGATACTCTCACAAACTACTTGACACTGGCGGAAATGCGGTGCTAACGCACAAGCGAGAGTGCATTTTATTAATAAACGAGATTTTTTTAATGAAAAAATTAAATTGAAAATTGAAAGAATTTAGATTTTGACCCGCGACTTTGTCCGCGTGGAACACTGTTGCGTGGATGTCCACTTTTAGCATATTTGACAAATACTTCGATTTCAAAGTTATCATTATGTAATTTATGAAAAATCAAACTTTACAAAAATGTGTGATTGCTGGCACAGTAGGGGAGCGGGCTGCATAAAATATATTTTAGTTTTATCTTCTTAGTAAAAAAAAAAAAATCAAAATAACGCTATACTTATATAACATGATGAACTATAAAAAGGAATGAAATGTTGATGACGTTACAATATGTGGGTATTTAGTACAATTTCTCATACATCGCGCGGGTTTTGACGTTCGATTAAAAGTTGCTTATTTGACTAATTGTCCCGGACGTTCTCAAATGCTAATATTACGTTCCTTACGTCTCAATAAACGCAGCAAACTCAAAGAGCTTCATGATATAAATACATTTTTTATAACAAAACAAAACACTATCGCAGCTCAACTGCAAAACGGAGCCTATCCACGTCGTGTTTGAATTCAGAACTTGATACAAGAATTGTGCGCTGAGATCCCAAAAAATACCCAACTACCAGCAAAGTGCATTTTGTTCTTACACTGCAAGGAAACTGGCAGGAAAAGTTTTCGGCGAGCTCCGGAAGTTTGTTTTAAATATTTTGAAAATGGAATACGCTTGTATTTTACGCTAACATGAACGGTTCTTCGGAAACAAAAGAATAACGTGACACTTTTTGTTTTGAAGATTGAGAAAGAGTGTAGGAAAAGTGGGGGTTTCCACCAAAGCTGTGCAAGGGTGCGGATACATGGGTGCTTCGAAATAATGTTTTCTCAAACATGCTTGGAAATGTGAGCATTATTTTGACAACCTTCTTCGAGATAAATCGAAATTGCTGTACTGGCCAAATACATGCGCGCAGCGGCCGGCAATGTTGTATGAAAATACATATCTGTCGTGTTTAGCGGCCGAGTAAATTACATAGTAAACTCATATCTGTCGTGTAATTTAAAAATGGAACGATCTTTTTCTCCGAAACATGGCAACCTCGGAGGTAACTCATCAAAGGTTTTATTTAAATTTCGAACTGGCTTGCAAATAGAAAGCTGTTTATTGGAAAAAAACAAATTGTTGTTCGTTGTTCGTCATTGATTTTGAAAAGAGTTTTAATTCTCGCGAATTATTTGAGAAAATTTTCTGTTTTAATTTCCGCGCATTATTTGAGAAAAGGACTATACAAGCCTTGGCCACAACTAGGCATTGATGGACTTGCGTATGTGTGCCTCGGCTTCGCCTCGGCCCACATTTACACGTTCGTCCATCAATGCCTCTGTTGCTGGCCGCTGCAGTAATGTACTATTATCGTTTAATAAGTGGGCTTATTGTGTAAATTATTTTGCCTTTCAACACACGCTTACATCGCTCGCATCTCATGCACACATCTCAAGCTAGCATTGCATGTAAGAAACCTCGCTCTGCTAAGCCCTTTTCCAGCGGCATTTAAAATATAAATAAATATCTTGGACATTGTCACACAAATTATCTAGCCTGGACTTGTATTATGCTGACTAGAGAACGATATAGAATACATGTATAGATACAAACATCCATGACTCGGGTACAAATATTCATATTCATCATACATATTCATTTCATATTTGTCCCTTACGGGATTCGAACCCGCGACCCTCGGCATAGCAGGCAGGTTCACTACCGACTGTGCTACCGGGCCGTCATTACCGACTGTGCTACCGGGCCGGCATTTGAGCATGAATACAGAATATTCCACTCTTCCATTAATCTACAGGGTGGAAAGTTGAGATGGGGCACAAAGGGCAGCTACCAGGAGCATTATAGCTACAAGAAAATATTCTTAAGAGACTAACCCTGAGCATTATTGAAACCTGAGACTACTAAACTAGGTACTTCTGCATTCTCAGAATTTGAAAAAAATGTAAGTACCTACAGTGATCGATAAAAACTGAAATTTTCACAAAACCTTTTTTCATTCCATTCGATTCTCTTACTTAAGGAACATAAGTCTCAGTGTCAGTTGCAGAAACGCTCATTAAAGTTAATCCTCCATTAAATCTCTTGCTGTCACTTATTGTCTTGTTGACGTAGTAAAAGCTAGCAAGAGATTTAATGGAGGATTCTCATTAATGAGCGTTTCTGCAACTGAGTGTTAATGGAGTCAACCGAGGTCGAGGTATTAGAACTCTCAGTAAACGCAAAATTTAATACAGCCTTTTATCATTTTTAGGGTTCCGTACCCAAAGGGTGAAAACGGGACCCTATTACTAAGCCTACTTTGTCCGTCCGTCCGTCAGTCCGTCCGTCTGTCCGTCTGTCCGTCTGTCCGTCTGTCCGTCTGTCCGTCCGTCCGTCTGTCCTACCTATTCAGGGCTGTAACTTTTGAACCGTAATAGCTAGATAGTTGAAATTTTCTCAGATTATGCGTTATTACGGCGGATTTGTTAACAAATAATAAAAATTTCAAAAAGTAAAAAATTAAGGGGGGTTCTCAACAAGTAACTAGTTTTTATCGACGTTTTTTCTTCACGGTCTATCGTAAAAACGGTAATACATACAAGCGTCAAACTTAGTGTGATTATAGAGCAAACTACAGAATAACAACAAATACTAAAAACCGGCCAAGTGTGAGTCGATCTTGCGCAAAAGGCCCCGGACAAAAAAAGTTTTTTTCTTAGTTAATAATGTTGTGTTCTATGGTGGTGTGGTACGAACCCTCCCTCGGTGCGCGAGTAGCCCGACTCGCACTTGACCGGTTTTATTGTATTTTTTAACAATTTTGAAAGTTACAATTATTTGTGACATTCAATGACTATAATATTTTCTTTATAATATTACCAACTGTTTCACATGTTATAATTTTAATTCCCATTCTAGGTACTACTCTAACAAATAAAATATTTAAGTTGCCTAATACAACAAGCAATAAAGAAATAAAACACAAGAAAGAACATGAAAAATAATAAGTTTCTGTAAAATAAAAGCAAAAATAGTACCTAACTACCAAAGCATACGAGTAGCAATATAGACAAGCTTCTTACTTATTCCAAAGACTTAATACCCTGTTTTGTTAGTACTTACCACCAGCAAGTAAATAGCTTATGCAGCTTATGTATTTTGTCTACATGTTCATATTATATACCTTTTTGATACAGTACTTTAATCAAACAGTAGTACGTCTCAGTATTTTTAATGCGAAACTTGTTAGAACAGCAATTTTTTAAGGACATAGACAGCTGTGAAAGGAAAACGTCGTAAGAAAACATTCAGCTGAGGAAGAATAATTTTATATTTTGGTATAATATTTTTTTTTAGTTTACTGTATGGTTAGGCTATATTGACTTAGTACGTCAGACGAATTTAGGCTCTATTATTAGCCAGTTAAAAAATTGTTCATTTCTCTCTACATGCATTCATTTTATTTATTTATTTTATTTATTCATACAGTAATACCTACAATTATTTAGGTAGTACTCCTCAGCAGCGCAAAAAATTCTGCCGGGTTAAGTTCACGTAGCGCTAATGTTCATTTTAATGTCACAGGAAACCAGGGTGAAGAGCATGTTTTGATCACCCCGTTAGCTAATCATCATAATAATTTTCAGAATCTATCCTATTGCTGGTGATGTTGTTGTGTCGGCAACATTAATTCTGCATATTCATGCATTTACTTATAGGTATGGGACTTATGGTAAGTGGGGAAGGCAATACCGGGAAAGAAACCTGTAATCTCCCGGTTTTGGAGTACCATCTCCCAGGAGGCACACGCGTTTAGCCGGCCAAGACATCGCGGCCACACAGGATAAATGTTCAATTTTTCCTCCTCTCCGCACGCTCGGCAGCTGGGGTTACGTAGTAACTTATTAATAATCTGTGCCTGGGGTCAAGGGTCAGCTTCATCTTGTGCATTGTTCATATTTATATTTGCATACACAACTAAATACACTGACATAATTATAATAGAAAAACAAAACATGTAAAAATGCTACCAACCGTATCAGACTGTCTACCCGGGTAGACAATCTACTGGTTACGGTCACACTGTGTCTCTACTATTCAACTCAGAATAGGATCTGTCTACACTGCACGATAACCTGGGTTCAGACGTCACGTCTGCCTCTTATCTTACCCGCCAAGCAGCAGTGTAGACATTGCTTTATCTACGGAGCGTTTCCGTCCACAAAATAGTCTAATCTAAATTGTGTTACAAGGTTTTGTGATGCAAAAGGGTTAAAAGGATATAATTCGGAGCGCGCTCCATACAAACGAAGTTTGGTTATAATTTCAATACTAACCAATTAAAGTAAATGAAAGGACCATGGGGGATTTTGTATGAACCCCGGCCCCACCCTACAACAGTCATGGGGTACGTGTCAATTTGTTCATTGGGACCCAATAAAGCGTAAAGTGCCTGTGAGAGTTGCAAAAACTATTGGGTTTATCTAAACTATTATAAAACTGTAACAGAAGTGTGTCTGTACATTGAAGATATTTACAAAAAAAAGATTACAATATGGTTTTAAGGTGTCCCTGATTCCAAATCACCAATTTTTGGAATTTTTGTCTGTCTGATTGTTTGTTTGTTTGTTTGATCGAGCATCACGCAAAAACTGCTAAACCGATTTTGATGAAACTTTTTTTATGTGACAGCTTAAGATCTGACTTAAAATCTGGTATATAATTTATGCGGACGAAGTCGCGAGTAAATGCTCGTATTTTATAAAACCCAAATCCCACGTATTTGAAGTACGTCGCCATAGTAAAAAAATATCTATCCTACTAGTCGCTTCAAATGACACTTATTTCAAATCTGTTGGATGGTTGGGACCATGGTTTAAAAAAACAAGGTCTTCTATTCCCAGAGTGACTCAAGCCTACGTCACAAAAAATGGCCGCTAAACATGTTAAAAGGGTATGATGACGTAGGCTTGTGTCAGTCACGTGGTCAGTCACGTGATCGGAAGAGAATATCAGGCGCAGTATATTATTGTACCATGATTGGGACGTTTCTTCTCATTGTCCTTTCTCAGAAACAATCTAGAAACTAATCTCTATGTTTATATGTTATCAGATTTTCGTCAAAATGTATAGTTTTAAAATTACAGTGCCTCAAAGATTTACAAAAAAATTAATCCTAGCATTGAAACTGTATAACTTTAACGAAAATCTGACAACATACAAGCATAAAAATTAGTTTCATAATTGTTCCTGAAAAATGTCATTGACTTTAATTGGTTAGTATTGAAATACAGGGTGTACAATAAAATGGGACAGCTACTTAAAGGGGTGCTTCAGACCATCAAACTGAACAACTTTCTCTATGGGACCAATATCGAAATCGCGAAAAAAAAATCTGCTGTCCCATACATTTCAGTCGAGTTATGTTTGCAGTTTTGTATGGGAGAGCGGATTTTTTTTTTCGCGATTTCGATATTGGTCCCATAGAGATGGTTGTTCAGTTTGATGGTCTGAAGCACCCCTTTGAGTAGCTGTCCCATTTTATTATACACCCTGTATAACCAGACTTCGTTTGTATGACTTTAGTTTAGTTAGACTAGACAGTTAAGACTTTAAACATGCAAAAAAATAAGTTAGATATAACATGGTGGATCCTAAATTTGAGACTAATCGAATTGGGTAGTTTATACAACAGCACCCCAAGTTTCATCCACAAAGGAAATAAAATCGTTCAAGTGCGAGTTGGGCTACGCGCGCACCGAGGCCGAGGGTTCCGTACCACCATAACATATCAACGTACAAAAAAAATGTTTTTGCTCTGCGTCCTTTAGCACGAAACCGACTCACACTTGGCTAGTTTTTATTATTTGTTGTTAATTTATACTGTCGAGTTTGTTCTATAATCGCACCAAGTTTGACGGTTGCATGTATTACCGTTTTTACCATAGAGCGAGAAGAAAAAACATTGATAAAAACTAGTTCCTTGTATGAGAAACCCCCCTAATTTTTAAATTTTAGATATTTTTATTATTTGTTAGCAAATACGCCGTAATAGCTCACATTCTGTGAAAATTTCAACTATCTAACTCTTAGGCGCTGTCCTATTGCCATCGCACGCGCGATCATGCGTCCGTCCGATGAAAATGATCGTGCGATCGTGCGATCAAACATAGGAATCAGTATTGACTGTCCTAATTTCGATCGCGCGATCATGCGATGCGTTCGAATTGTTCTATTTTCGACGCACGATCGTGCGATCGTGCGATCAAACATAGGAATCAGTATTGACTGTCCTAATTTCGATCGCGCGATCGAGGAGCGCGACGAGGCAAGGGTGTACCTACACTCAGCGGGACCCCGTGTCCTAGAACTTGTTCTATAGAATTTGTTCTAATTTCAAATATTATTGATTTCAAACATATTACAGCCTTTGTATAACGCACTTCCCCGGTTTGGAAGGGTGCGGGTTCAAGTCCGGCTCGAGACTTAATTTTTCAATCTTTAATTTGATTAGAATTTGTTCTATCGAATCCAATTAGAAATAAAATGTGTTCCGTCAAAATGGGAGAATGGCATAGGCAAAGATTTTTTTTGGTCTTTACGACTAGAATTCGAGTTTCAACAACAACAAAAAATGAAAACCGACTTCAAAGTAAAAAAGTTAAAAAATAATATTTCAGTTTGACTTTTACGTTCGAATCTATAAGAAAATTAATATTTTGTTTTATCGAAGTTTGATAAAGGTGAGAAATAAAACCTTTGGCCTTAATAATTAAACTCAAGTTGTTTTATTAAAATAATCAAGCACTGTTGTACAAGTAAGAACATAACATTGTCTACAATTGTATCATGGACAAACTTTTTCTATCATCAACCGTTGTCGAGATATCTGTCTATTACTATTTTAATTAATATTTTTTTGCAAATATCTCGTTTCGTATGCATCAAATCGTGAATAAAGTTATTACAAAACTTCTAGAACATAACATTGTCTACAATTGTATCTTTAAGAAACTTTTTCTATCATCAACCGTTGTCGAGATATCTGTCTATTACTATTTTAATTAATTCGTTTTTGCAAATATCTCATTTCGTATGCATCAAATCGTGAATAAAGTTATAACAAAACCTGTAGTACATAACATTATCTACAATTGTATGCTACACAAACTTTTCCTATCATCAACAATTTTCGAGATATCTGTCTATTACTATTTAATTAATTCGTTTTTGCAAATATCTCTTTTCGTATGCATCAAATCGTGAACAAAGTTAGAACAAAACTTGTAAAACATAATATTGTCTACAATTGTTTTTCAGACAAACTTTTTCTATCATGAACCGTTTTCGAGATAACTGTCTATTACTATTTTAATTAATATTTTTTTGCAAATATCTCGTTTCGTATCCATCAAATCGTGAACAAAGTTATAACAAAACTTGTAGTACATAACTTTATCTAAAATTCTATGCTACACAACCTTTTCCTATCATCAACAATTTTCGAGATATCTGTCTATTACTATTTAATTAATTCGTTTTTGCAAATATCTCTTTTCGTATGCATCAAATCGTGAACAAAGTTAGAATAAAACTTGTAGAACATAACATTGTCTATAATTGAATTTTTAAGAAACTTTTTCTATCATCAACAATTTTCGAGATATCTGTCTATTACTATTTTAATTTATTCGTTTTTGCAAATATCTCTTTTCGTATGCTTGAAATCGTGAATAAAGTTATTACAAAACTTGTAGTACATAACATTATCTAGAATTGTATGCTACACAAACTTTTCCTAAAATCAACAATTTTCGAGATATCTGTCTATTACTATTTTAATTAATTCGTTTTTGCAAATATCTCTTTTCGTATGCATCAAATCGTGAACAAAGTTAAAACAAAACATGTAGAACATAACATTATCTATAATTGTATCGAAAAGAAACTTTTTCTATCATCAACCGTTGTCGAGATATCTGTCTATTACTATTTTAATTAATTCGTTTTTGCAAATATCTCGTTTCGTATGCATCAAATCGTGAACAAAATTATGACAAAACTTGTAGTACATAACATTATCTAGAATTGTATTCTTCACAAACTATTCCTATCATCAACAATTTTCGAGATATCTGTCTATTACTATTTTAATTTATTCGTTTTTGCAAATTTCTCTTTTCGTATGCTTCAAATCGTGAACAAAGTTATTACAAAACTTGTAAAACATAATATTGTCTACAATTGTTTTTCAGACAAACTTTTTCTATCAAGAACCGTTTTCGAGATATCTGTCTATTACTATTTTAATTAATAATTTTTTGCAAATATCTCCTTTCGTATGCATCAAATCGTGAACAAAATTATGACAAAACTTGTAGTACATAACATTATCTAGAATTGTATGCTTCACAAACTATTCCTATCATCAACAATTTTCGAGATATCTGTCTATTACTATTTTAATTAATTCGTTTTTGCAAATATCTCTTTTCGTATGCATCAAATCGTGAACAAAGTTAGAACAAAACTTGTAGAACATAACATTGTCTATAATTGTATTTTTAAGAAACTTTTTCTATCATCAACAATTTTCTAGATATCTGTCTATTACTATTTTAATTAATTCGTTTTTGCAAATATCTCTTTTCGTATGCATCAAATCGTGAACAAAGTTAAAACAAAACATGTAGAACATAACATTGTCGATAATTGTATCTTTAAGAAACTCTTTTTATCATGAACCGTTGTCGAGATATCTGTCTATTACTATTTTAATTTATTCGTTTTTGCAAATATCTCTTTTCGTATGCTTGAAATCGTGAATAAAGTTATTACAAAACTTGTAGTACATAACATTATCTAGAATTGTATGCTACACAAACTTTTCCTATGATCAACAATTTTCGAGATATCTGTCTATTACTATTTTAATTAATTCGTTTTTGCAAATATCTCTTTTCGTATGCATCAAATCGTGAACAAAGTTAAAACAAAACATGTAGAACATAACATTATCTATAATTGTATCGAAAAGAAACTTTTTCTATCATCAACCGTTGTCGAGATATCTGTCTATTACTATTTTAATTAATTCGTTTTTGCAAATATCTCGTTTCGTATGCATCAAATCGTGAACAAAGTTATTACACAACTTGTAGTACATAACATTATCTACAATTTTATGCTACACAAACTTTTCCTATCATCAAAAATTTTCGAGATATCTGTCTATTACTATTTTAATTAATTCGTTTTTGCAAATATCTCTTTTCGTATGCATCAAATCGTGAACAAAGTTAAAACAATACATTACAATACACACACACACACACACATGCATACCACCCCCACATACGCACACACGAAAACTGACATACACTGTAAATACTTTGTAAAACCTACAAATAGTTACCTTGTTTATGTTCCTTTATAACATATTTCTTCAGATTTTTGTAAACATTTCATTTTGTTTAATATATTTCATAAGCAGATTATGTATCACGTGTACTCACGAAAGAGCCTAGCCTTCACACACCAGGGAATCCTCGTGTGAAGTCTAGTGTACACCCATTATGTAACAAACTTTTTTGATACAATAAATGATTATTATTTTTATTATATGTCTTACATTCCGTAATCACGGGCAATTAAGTCCCGGACCTTTGGAAGGCGTGCATGGGGCCGAAGCCAACATGTAGAGGCCCGTTCAAAAGACAAGTTAATCTAAATGTAAGGGATACACAAATGGCGGATACCATCTCCGAGCGCACAACATGATACACACGGGGATGGTCCCCGCCATGTGTGTAAAGACTATTGGAGTACGGCGCTATGGCCGCGATGGAAAAATAAGGTCTTGGGCTATGGAGGTGAAAGTTGGATGGATGGATACTGGGCTATGGGAGGAGACTAACGGACGCCTGCCATGACAACTAGTCTCAAAATTGTAAACAGGGCAGGCGGTGACTCGCCGACTCGTCGAGTGGGCCCCATAAAACGGCCGCACGCACAAAGTGCGACAATGGGGCAACATCTCATTGAGCGGCTGAAGGTTGTCGAGAGGTGCGGCTCCGGTTTCACCATCGCGGGGTTTACCCCCGTGAGCGGGTTTCCCCGTTATTACGCCATTACGTGCAAAACTTCCAACCTGGAGCATAGGTTCTGCTCTTGCGATTCCACTCTGGACGGCCAATTAAGGCAAGCCAGAGGTAGGGGGGTGTGTTACTGTGTGTGTGGGTGTGGGGGTGTGTGTGTGTGTGTGTGAGCGCATGTCTGTATGGTCCCCCTGGATAGGGGTCCGCGGTGTCGCCACTCACCGTCAGCTCGCCACAAGCTGCCCCCGCGGGGTTATTATTATTATTATTACATGTAGAACATAACATTGTCTATAATTGTATTTTTAAGAAACTTTTTCTATCATCAACCGTTGTCGAGATATCTGTCTATTACTATTTTAATTAATAATTTTTTGCAAATATCTCGTTTCGTATGCATCAAATCGTGAACAAAGTTATAACAAAACTTGTAGTACATAACATTATCTACAATTGTATGCTTCGCAAATTTTTCCTATCATCAACAATTTTCGAGATATCTGTCTATTACTATTTTAATTAATTCGTTTTTGCAAATATCTCTTTTCGTATGCATCAAATCGTGAACAAAGTTAAAACAAAACATGTAGAACATAACATTATCTATAATTGTATCAAAGAGAAACTTTTTCTATCATCAACCGTTGTCGAGATATCTGTCTATTACTATTTTAATTAATTCGTTTTTGATTTTCGAGATATCTGTCTATTACTATTTTAATTAATTATTTTTTGCAAATATCTCGTTTCGTATGGATGAAATCGTGAACAAAGTTATAACAAAACTTGTAGTACATAATATTATCTACAATTGTATGCTGCAAAAACTATTCCTATCATCAAAAAATTTCGAGATATCTGTCTATTACTATTTAATTAATTCGTTTTTGCAAATATCTCTTTTCGTATGCATTAAATCGTGAACAAAGTTAGAACAAAACTTGTAGAACATAACATTGTCTATAATTGTTTTTCAGATAAACTTTTTCTATCATGAACCGTTTTCTAGATATCGGTCTATTACTATTTTAATTTATTCGGTTTTGCAAATATCTCTTTTCGTATGCTTCAAATCGTGAACAAAGTTGTAAACTTGTAGAACATAACATTATCTACAATTTTATTTTTCAAAAACTTTTCCTATCATCAACCGTTGTCGATATATCTGTCTGTTACTATTTTAATTATTCAGTTTTTACAAATATCTCGTCTCCTATGCATAGGATTGTAAACAAAGTTTATACAAGTGTGAAGACCATTAAATTTCCAACAATTTTGTTAATAACAATTTTTTTTCTATCACTTACCATTGTCGAGATATCTGTCATTTTTGTTATATTATAAAAGTGGTCTGATTCTGGAAAGGTGACCGATCCGCCATGTAAGACCGGGTTTTTCGTGATGGGTAAAGTGTGTTCTTTCGATCCAAGTTGGTTTCACATTTCCTATATGTTTAGGCCTAAGACCTATTTTTTTTAATTTTCAACCCCAGTCTGATTTTGAACGGTGACCGATTTGAGAATAACTAAATCTGCTGTGGTGTTCTCCTAAGAGGGCTCTTTCTTAAAATGCGTCCAGTTCGTATCCTATATATTTAGGCCCAGACCCCATTTTTTCGCGATTGTCTTACCGCTGTAAAAAAAATCAGTGACCGCTTTGAGTCATAAGACCGAGGCTAAATGATGTACTTTGGCGTCTATTTTCGAGCTAGACTGAATCCAGCTTTCCTATAATTATAATACGTTTAGGCCCTAGACCGTTGGTGGCTCTGGATCTAATTCTTCCATTTTGACGGATTTTTTTTTATTTCTAATTGAATTCGATAGAACAAATTCGGAACTAAATCCCATACATACTCGCATCGTTCTAGGACACGGGGTCCCGCTGAGTGCAGGTACACGAAGCAAGGGAGGGTGATCGATCGCATCGATCGCATCGCACCAAATTAGGACACACGTTTTTTGATCGCGCGATCGGTTTCATCGCGCGATGAGATCGCATCGCACCATCGCGCGTCCGATGGCAATAGGACACCGCCTTCGAATTGTTCTATTTTCGACGCACGATCGTGCGATCGTGCGATCAAACATAGGAATCAGTATTGACTGTCCTAATTTCGATCGCGCGATCGAGGAGCGCGACGAGGCAAGGGTGTACCTACACTCAGCGGGACCCCGTGTCCTAGAACTTGTTCTATAGAATTTGTTCTAATTTCAAATATTATTGATTTCAAACATATTACAGCCTTTGGATAACGCACTTCCCCGGTTTGGAAGGGTGCGGGTTCAAGTCCGGCTCGAGACTTAATTTTTCAATCTTTAATTTGATTAGAATTTGTTCTATAGAATCCAATTAGAAATAAAATGTGTTCCGTCAAAATGGGAGAATGGCATAGGCAAAGATTTTTTTTGGTCTTTACGACTAGAATTCGAGTTTCAACAACAACAAAAAATGAAAACCGACTTCAAAGTAAAAAAGTTAAAAAATAATATTTCAGTTTGACTTTTACGTTCGAATCTATAAGAAAATTAATATTTTGTTTTATCGAAGTTTGATAAAGGTGAGAAATAAAACCTTAGGCCTTAATATTTAAACTCAAGTTGTTTTATTAAAATAATCAAGCACTGTTGTACAAGTAAGAACATAACATTGTCTACAATTGTATCATGGTCAAACTTTTTCTATCATGAACCGTTTTCGAGATTTTTTTTTTTTTTTTTTTTTTTTTATTAACAATGGGTTTGCTCTTGACCTCAATCCAGTCCTCAGGACGAAGATGGGGTCGTAGATGTAGCGAGCTTACCCAGAAGATGCCTATTCACTCGTACTTTAAAGGAATTCGGGTTGTAAGTACTCGGAAATACTGACGCAGGTAAGGCATTCCACTCCTTGGCTGTGCGCATTATAAAAGATTCAGAAAGGCGCTTGGTGCGGATATGTGGGATGTCAACCAAGAAGGGGTGATATCCCGCGGTGCGTCTGGAAGTCCGATAGTAGAAAGGGGAAGGTGGGATGAGCTCATGCAGCTCTAGGGCACACTCACCGAAGTACAATCTGTAGAAGACCGACAAGCAGGCCACTCTGCGGCGGTGGGCTAGGCTATGAAGCTTGGCCTCCACCAGCTTACTATCGCCAATGAGCCTCCTGGCTCTGCGTTCAACCGAGTCGAGTGCGGCAAGTTGATACTTGGCTGAGCCATCCCACAGGTGGCAGCAGTACTCCATACATGATCGGACCTGAGCTTTATACAATACTAAGAGCTGTCCAGGAGTGAAGTACCGCTTCACCTTGTTTAAGATGCCCAGCTTTTTGGCCGCAGTTTGAGCCTTAGACTCGATGTCAGCGCCGAAGTTGAGTTTTGTGGTCAAGCTTATACCCAGAAGCCCAAGACTGTCGGAAACAGGGACAGATGTACCCCGGAAAGTAGGAGTCAGATTAAACGGACTCCTTTTTGCGGTGAACAGACAAGCCTGTGTTTTGGTGGCGTTGAAGTTGACTAAATTATTGTCACCCCACTGGGAGACAACACTTAAAGTCAAGTCTGTCCGCTCAACCATGGCCTCCCTCTGCGAGCGTATTTTATCCCCGCTGGCCCCTGCGCCAGATACATATCTCTCCATGACAGTACTGTCATCTGCATACCCAACAATACCTGACACAAGGAGGTCATTGATGTGCAGCAGGAAAAGTGTCGCGGAGAGAACAGACCCTTGAGGAACTCCAGCATCAATTGCCATAAGGTCAGAAGAGCAGCTGTCAATGACAACTCTAATCGACCGTTCTCTCAAGAAATCAGATATCCAGCTGCAAAGATCAGCGGGGATGCCATAAGCGGGAAGCTTGCTCAGCAAACTAGCGTGCCATACCCTGTCAAAGGCCTTCGAGATGTCAAGTGATACAGCCAGTGCTTCACCGTGCTTCTCGATGGCCTCGCCCCAGCAGTGCGTCACATACACAAGAAGATCCCCAGTCGATCGCCCCCGGCGGAAGCCATATTGGCGATCACTGAGTAGATCATTGTCTTCTAGGTATGACAGCAACTTACTGTTAAGTACTCTTTCCATGACTTTACAGAGAATGGAAGTAATGGCGATAGGGCGGTAGTTGCAGGGGTCGGCACGACTGCCCTTCTTGGGTACCGGTTGCACATTCGCAAGCTTCCAGGATTTAGGCACCGTTCTTGTTCTGAGAGAGAGGCGATACAGGCGTGTTAGAACAGGAGACAACTCAGGCGCACAATATCTCAACACTCTTGCAGGTATACCATCAGGACCACTGGCCTTATTCACATCCAGACTACGCAATGCTCTGCGGACCTCTTTTGTATGTATTGTGACCTCCGGCATCGAAGAATCACAACGAGGGATGGTTGGCGGCTGTTTGGCACCAGCGTCCAGACGTGAATTGCTCGCAAACAGAGAAGCAAATAAATTAGCTTTCTCAGTTGCGGAGTAAGCCAGCGACCCATCAGGCTTCTGCATGGGAGGCAAAGTGGGACGGCAGAAGTTGGATTCGACCGATTTTGAAAGGGACCAGAACTGTTTACTACCAGAAGGGTAGGATGCCAGTTTGGCTCCAATGCGGCTGACATGGTCGAATCGTGCCCTCCGGATCACCCGTTTGCAGGACTTGGCGGCAGAATTAAAGGCCCTCTTCTTCGCGCGAACCCTACGAGCTCTAACTTTGCGGTCGCGAGCTTGGACCCATGCTTGGTAGGCGGCTTCTTTTTTAGCCTCAGCGCGAGCACAATCCGCATTGTACCAAGGTTGGGCTTTGTGACCGAGTGAGATGTCGGAGAAAGGAATATAATATTCCATTCCCTGTCGTATCACGTCCGCAACCGCATCAGCCGAACTAGCAGGGTCACTCGAAGAAAAACACACTTGCCGCCACGGGTAAGACGCAAAGAAATGCCGCATCTCATCCCAATCTGCCGACCCGTATCGCCAGACTCGCCTCGTGCCCTTAGGGCTGTCATCGGGAGGAGAGCAGATCGACACGGATTTCACCAGACAGTGATCGGACGTTCCCAGCGGGGCAGAGACCGATACTGAGTGCCTGTCTGGATCTGAAGTCAGCAGAAGGTCTAAACAATTGGGCGTATGACCATCAACATCCGGTACCCGCGTTGCTTGATTCACCAGCTGGGTGAGATCTAGCGATAATGCAAACTTGCGCGCCTCTCTCCCAGCATGGTCAGTTAACTGGAACGGGAACAGCCACTCGCTATGGTGGGCATTGAAGTCCCCCAGAAAAACAAGCTCCGCCGTTGGATACCTTCGTCGGGCTGTCTCTGCCGTCTCAGTGAGATACTCCATGAGCCTGGTTGTCTCCTGGTCACCGTCGTGCGATCGATAGACACCGACGTAGAGAGATTTCTCCATTCCGGTGTCTACAAAAAGCCATAATACGGAGAACCCGGAAACCTCAAAGCAACGGAGACGCCGACAGCAAATGTCGTCGCGAACATACACACAGACCCCAGCTCGCCTCTTGAACTTATGTTCCAACGAGTATCCTGGGTAGTTGAGGTACGCCGTATCAGACGGGGTTGCTATCTGCGTCTCCGTTAAAAAGAATAGGTGTGGCTTCTCGGTCTCGAGGTGGTGGTGGACCGGATCGAGATTTGAGTGCAGACCTCGTATGTTACTGAGGTGCACTTTGAGTGGGAGGAAGTGCAGCCGTTGTCTAACCATTTTCTTTTTTGTGACTTTGTTTTTCATAGTTTGTCGAGTGGTGGAGAGGTGGAAAAAAAGTCGAGATGCCACTCAGGTACCCTAGAAGACCTCATGAGCTCGACTGACTGGTGGGAAACTCATTTGGAGACTGCGGGGACGCCCGAACCCCCCCGCAATGGCCACCGGGTCCTCCCTTCCAGTCGCCAACTGGCACGGTGGAGCATTGCGGGATTTTTCGCAAGTTGTGTGGGGCAGCCTTTCACACGTGGCTAGCGCACTACTTGGGCCCCCTACTAACTGCGGTCGGCCAACGACTGTCACCGTGCTTCGGATCCCGCTACCCTCCAAAATGAGTTTCCCGGTACAGTGTTGCTCAGAGGTCAAGACCGGTTCTGAGTAGCGCAACTGACTTTTTCCCATTCCCCAATGGCGCTGGGACTCCTGCACACCGACGGAACGCAGCAAGCTGCTTGGCGCCGGACTCCGGCAGGAGGGTGGTCGCGAGCCAGGCGGCTCCTTGCGGAGCCTACCACCGCTGTGGGGGATCGTTCAGCCGACACCACGAACTTGTTGTAGTCTGTGGCGGCGTTGCCCAGGGTGGACCACTAGGAGGTAGATCCCCAACCACCCCAGATATCTGTCTATTACTATTTTAATTAATAATTTTTTGCAAATATCTCGTTTCGTATGCATCAAATCGTGAATAAAGTAATTACAAAACTTCTAGAACATAACATTGTCTACAATTGTATCTTTGAGAAACTTTTTCTATCATCAACCGTTGTCGAGATATCTGTCTATTACTATTTTAATTAATTCGTTTTTGCAAATATCTCATTTCGTATGCATCAAATCGTGAATAAAGTTATAACAAAACCTGTAGTACATAACATTATCTACAATTGTATGCTACACAAACTTTTCCTATCATCAACAATTTTCGAGATATCTGTCTATTACTATTTAATTAATTCGTTTTTGCAAATATCTCTTTTCGTATGCATCAAATCGTGAACAAAGTTAGAACAAAACTTGTAAAACATAATATCGTCTACAATTGTTTTTCAGACAAACTTTTTCTATCATGAACCGTTTTCGAGATATCTGTCTATTACTATTTAATTAATTCGTTTTTGCAAATATCTCTTTTCGTATGCATCAAATCGTGAACAAAGTTAGAATAAAACTTGTAGAACATAACATTGTCTATAATTGTATTTTTAAGAAACTTTTTCTATCATCAACAATTTTCGAGATATCTGTCTATTACTATTTTAATTTATTCGTTTTTGCAAATATCTCTTTTCGTATGCTTGAAATCGCGAATAAAGTTATTACAAAACTTGTAGTACATAACATTATCTAGAATTGTATGCTACACAAACTTTTCCTATGATCAACAATTTTCGAGATATCTGTCTATTACTATTTTAATTAATTGGTTTTTGCAAATATCTCGTTTCGTATGCATCAAATCGTGAACAAAATTATGACAAAACTTGTAGTACATAACAAAATCTAGAATTGTATTCTCCACAAACTATTCCTATCATCAACAATTTTCGAGATATCTGTCTATTACTATTTTAATTTATTCGTTTTTGCAAATTTCTCTTTTCGTATGATTCATATCGTGAACAAAGTTATTACAAAACTTGTAAAACATAATATTGTCTACAATTGTTTTTCAGACAAACTTTTTCTATCAAGAACCGTTTTCGAGATATCTGTCTATTACTATTTTAATTAATAATTTTTTGCAAATATCTCCTTTCGTATGCATCAAATCGTGAACAAAATTATGACAAAACTTGTAGTACATAACATTATCTAGAATTGTATGCTTCACAAACTATTCCTATCATCAACAATTTTCGAGATATCTGTCTATTACTATTTTAATTAATTCGTTTTTGCAAATATCTCTTTTTGTATGCATCAAATCGTGAACAAAGTTAGAACAAAACTTGTAGAACATAACATTGTCTATAATTGTATTTTTAAAAAACTTTTTCTATCATCAACAATTTTCAAGATATCTGTCTATTACTATTTTAATTAATTCGTTTTTGCAAATATCTCTTTTCGTATGCATCAAATCGTGAACAAAGTTAAAACAAAACATGTAGAACATAACATTGTCGATAATTGTATCTGTAAGAAACTTTTTTTATCATGAACCGTTGTCGAGATATCTGTCTATTACTATTTTAATTAATACGTTTTTGCAAATATCTCATTTCGTATGCATCAAATCGTAAATAAAGTTATAACAAAACCTGTAGTACATAACATTATCTACAATTGTATGCTTCACAAACTTTTCCTATCATCAACAATTTTCGAGATATCTGTCTATTACTATTTAATTAATTCGTTTTTGCAAATATCTCTTTTCGTATGCATCAAATCGTGAACAAAGTTAGAACAAAACTTGTAAAACATAATATCGTCTACAATTGTTTTTCAGACAAACTTTTTCTATCATGAACCGTTTTCGAGATATCTGTCTATTACTATTTTAATTAATAATTTTTTGCAAATATCTCGTTTCGTATGCATCAAATCGTGAACAAAGTTATAACAAAACTTGTAGTACATAACTTTATCTACAATTCTATGCTACACAACCTTTTCCTATCATCAAAAATTTTCGAGATATCTGTCTATTACTATTTAATTAATTCGTTTTTGCAAATATCTCTTTTCGTATGCATCAAATCGTGAACAAAGTTAGAACAAAACTTGTAGAACATAACATTGTCTATAATTGTATTTTTAAGAAACTTTTTCTATCATCAACAATTTTCTAGATATCTGTCTATTACTATTTTAATTAATTCGTTTTTGCAAATATCTCTTTTCGTATGCATCAAATCGTGAATAAAGTTATTACAAAACTTGTAGTACATAACATTATCTAGAATTGTATGCTATACAAACTTTTCCTATGATCAACAATTTTCGAGATATCTGTCTATTACTATTTTAATTAATTCGTTTTTGCAAATATCTCGTTTCGTATGCATCAAATCGTGAACAAAATTATGACAAAACTTGTAGTACATAACAAAATCTAGAATTGTATTCTCCACAAACTATTCCTATCATCAACAATTTTCGAGATATCTGTCTATTACTATTTTAATTTATTCGTTTTTGCAAATTTCTCTTTTCGTATGCTTCAAATCGTGAACAAAGTTATTACAAAACTTGTAAAACATAATATTGTCTACAATTGTTTTTCAGACAAACTTTTTCTATCAAGAACCGTTTTCGAGATATCTGTCTATTACTATTTTAATTAATAATTTTTTGCAAATATCTCCTTTCGTATGCATCAAATCGTGAACAAAATTATGACAAAACTTGTAGTACATAACATTATCTAGAATTGTATGCTTCACAAACTATTCCTATCATCAACAATTTTCGAGATATCTGTCTATTACTATTTTAATTAATTCGTTTTTGCAAATATCTCTTTTCGTATGCATCAAATCGTGAACAAAGTTAGAACAAAACTTGTAGAACATAACATTGTCTATAATTGTATTTTTAAGAAACTTTTTCTATCATCAACAATTTTCTAGATATCTGTCTATTACTATTTTAATTAATTCGTTTTTGCAAATATCTCTTTTCGTATGCATCAAATCGTGAACAAAGTTAAAACAAAACATGTAGAACATAACATTGTCGATAATTGTATCTGTAAGAAACTTTTTTTATCATGAACCGTTGTCGAGATATCTGTCTATTACTATTTTAATTAATTATTTTTTGCAAATATCTCGTTTTGTATGGATGAAATCGTGAACAAAGTTATTACAAAACTTGTAGTACATAACATTATCTACAATTTTATGCTACACAAACTTTTCCTATCATCAAAAATTTTCGAGATATCTGTCTATTACTATTTTAATTAATTCGTTTTTGCAAATATCTCTTTTCGTATGCATCAAATCGTGAACAAAGTTACAACAATACATGTAGAACATAACATTGTCTATAATTGTATTTTTAAGAAACTTTTTCTATCATCAACCGTTGTCGAGATATCTGTCTATTACTATTTTAATTAATATTTTTTTGCAAATATCTCGTTTCGTATGCATCAAATCGTGAACAAAGTTATAACAAAACTTGTAGTACATAACATTATCTACAATTGTATGCTACGCAAACTTTTCCTATCATCAACAATTTTCGAGATATCTGTCTATTACTATTTTAATTTATTCGTTTTTGCAAATATCTCTTTTCGTATGCTTCAAATCGTGAATAAAGTTATTACAAAACTTGTAGAACATAACATTATCTACAATTTTATGCTGAACAAACTTTTCCTATCATCAACAATTTTCTAGATATCTGTCTATTACTATTTTAATTTATTCGTTTTTGCAAATATCTCTTTTCATATGCTTCAAATCGTGAACAAAGTTATTACAAAACTTGTAAAACATAATATTGTCTACAATTGTTTTTTTAGACAATATTTTTCTATCATTATCCGTTTTCGGGATATCTGTATTACTATTTTAATTAATAATTTTTTGCAAATATCTCTTTTCGTATGCTTCAAATCGTGAACAAAGTTAAAACAAAACATGTAGAACATAACATTGTCGATAATTGTATCTGTAAGAAACTTTTTTTATCATGAACCGTTGTCGAGATATCTGTCTATTACTATTTTAATTAATTATTTTTTGCAAATATCTCGTTTTGTATGGATGAAATCGTGAACAAAGTTATTACAAAACTTGTAGTACATAACATTATCTACAATTGTATGCTTCACAAACTTTTCCTATCATCAAAAATTTTCGAGATATCTGTCTATTACTATTTTAATTAATTCGTTTTTGCAAATATCTCTTTTCGTATGCATCAAATCGTGAACAAAGTTAGAACAAAACATGTAGAACATAACATTGTCTATAATCGTATTTTTAAGAAACTTTTTCTATCATCAACAATTTTCTAGATATCTGTCTATTACTATTTTAATTAATTCGTTTTTGCAAATATCTCGATTCGTATGCATCAAATCGTGAACAAAATTATGACAAAACTTGTAGTACATAACATTATCTAGAATTGTATTCTTCACAAACTATTCCTATCATCAACAATTTTCGAGATATCTGTCTATTACTATTTTAATTAATTCGTTTTTGCAAATATCTCTTTTCGTATGCATCAAATCGTGAACAAAGTTAGAACAAAACATGTAGAACATAACATTGTCTATAATCGTATTTTTAAGAAACTTTTTCTATCATCAACAATTTTCTAGATATCTGTCTATTACTATTTTAATTAATTCGTTTTTGCAAATATCTCGATTCGTATGCATCAAATCGTGAACAAAATTATGACAAAACTTGTAGTACATAACATTATCTAGAATTGTATTCTTCACAAACTATTCCTATCATCAACAATTTTCGAGATATCTGTCTATTACTATTTTAATTAATTCGTTTTTGCAAATATCTCTTTTCGTATGCATCAAATCGTGAACAAAGTTAAAACAAAACATGTAGAACATAACATTGTCTATAATTGTATCAAAAAGAAACTTTTTTTATCATGAACCTTTGTCGAGATATCTGTCTATTACTATTTTAATTAATTATTTTTTGCAAATATCTCGTTTTGTATGGATGAAATCGTGAACGAAGTTATTACAAAACTTGTAATAACATTATCTACAATTTTATGCTGTACAAACTTTTCCTATCATCAAAAATTTTCGAGATATCTGTCTATTACTATTTTAATTAATTCGTTTTTGCAAATATCTCTTTTCGTATGCATCAAATCGTGAACAAAGTTAAAACAATACATGTAGAACATAACATTGTCTATAATTGTATTTTTAAGAAACTTTTTCTATCATCAACCGTTGTCGAGATATCTGTCTATTACTATTTTAATTAATAATTTTTTGCAAATATCTCGTTTCGTATGCATCAAATCGTGAACAAAGTTAAAACAAAACTTGTAGTACATAACATTATCTAGAATTGTATGCTACACAAACTTTTCCTATGATCAACAATTTTCGAGATATCTGTCTATTACTATTTTAATTAATTCGTTTTTGCAAATATCTCGTTTCGTATGCATCAAATCGTGAACAAAATTATGACAAAACTTGTAGTACATAACAAAATCTAGAATTGTATTCTCCACAAACTATTCCTATCATCAACAATTTTCGAGATATCTGTCTATTACTATTTTAATTTATTCGTTTTTGCAAATTTCTCTTTTCGTATGCTTCAAATCGTGAACAAAGTTATTACAAAACTTGTAAAACATAATATTGTCTACAATTGTTTTTCAGACAAACTTTTTCTATCAAGAACCGTTTTCGAGATATCTGTCTATTACTATTTTAATTAATAATTTTTTGCAAATATCTCCTTTCGTATGCATCAAATCGTGAACAAAATTATGACAAAACTTGTAGTACATAACATTATCTAGAATTGTATGCTTCACAAACTATTCCTATCATCAACAATTTTCGAGATATCTGTCTATTACTATTTTAATTAATTCGTTTTTGCAAATATCTCTTTTCGTATGCATCAAATCGTGAACAAAGTTAGAACAAAACTTGTAGAACATAACATTGTCTATAATTGTATTTTTAAGAAACTTTTTCTATCATCAACAATTTTCTAGATATCTGTCTATTACTATTTTAATTAATTCGTTTTTGCAAATATCTCTTTTCGTATGCATCAAATCGTGAACAAAGTTAAAACAAAACATGTAGAACATAACATTGTCGATAATTGTATCTGTAAGAAACTTTTTTTATCATGAACCGTTGTCGAGATATCTGTCTATTACTATTTTAATTAATTATTTTTTGCAAATATCTCGTTTTGTATGGATGAAATCGTGAACAAAGTTATTACAAAACTTGTAGTACATAACATTATCTACAATTTTATGCTACACAAACTTTTCCTATCATCAAAAATTTTCGAGATATCTGTCTATTACTATTTTAATTAATTCGTTTTTGCAAATATCTCTTTTCGTATGCATCAAATCGTGAACAAAGTTACAACAATACATGTAGAACATAACATTGTCCATAATTGTATTTTTAAGAAACTTTTTCTATCATCAACCGTTGTCGAGATATCTGTCTATTACTATTTTAATTAATAATTTTTTGCAAATATCTCGTTTCGTATGCATCAAATCGTGAACAAAGTTATAACAAAACTTGTAGTACATAACATTATCTACAATTGTATGCTACGCAAACTTTTCCTATCATCAACAATTTTCGAGATATCTGTCTATTACTATTTTAATTTATTCGTTTTTGCAAATATCTCTTTTCGTATGCTTCAAATCGTGAATAAAGTTATTACAAAACTTGTAGAACATAACATTATCTACAATTTTATGCTGAACAAACTTTTCCTATCATCAACAATTTTCTAGATATCTGTCTATTACTATTTTAATTTATTCGTTTTTGCAAATATCTCTTTTCATATGCTTCAAATCGTGAACAAAGTTATTACAAAACTTGTAAAACATAATATTGTCTACAATTGTTTTTTTAGACAATATTTTTCTATCATTATCCGTTTTCGGGATATCTGTCTATTACTATTTTAATTAATAATTTTTTGCAAATATCTCTTTTCGTATGCTTCAAATCGTGAACAAAGTTATTACAAAACTTGTAAAACATAATATTGTCTACAATTGTTTTTCAGACAAACTTTTTCTATCAAGAACCGTTTTCGAGATATCTGTCTATTACTATTTTAATTAATAATTTTTTGCAAATATCTCGTTTCGTATGCATCAAATCGTGAACAAAATTATGACAAAACTTGTAGTACATAACATTATCTAGAATTGTATGCTTCACAAACTATTCCTATCATCAACAATTTTCGAGATATCTGTCTATTACTATTTTAATTAATTCGTTTTTGCAAATATCTCTTTTCGTATGCATCAAATCGTGAACAAAGTTAGAACAAAACATGTAGAACATAACATTGTCTATAATCGTATTTTTAAGAAACTTTTTCTATCATCAACAATTTTCTAGATATCTGTCTATTACTATTTTAATTAATTCGTTTTTGCAAATATCTCGATTCGTATGCATCAAATCGTGAACAAAATTATGACAAAACTTGTAGTACATAACATTATCTAGAATTGTATTCTTCACAAACTATTCCTATCATCAACAATTTTCGAGATATCTGTCTATTACTATTTTAATTAATTCGTTTTTGCAAATATCTCTTTTCGTATGCATCAAATCGTGAACAAAGTTAAAACAAAACATGTAGAACATAACATTGTCTATAATTGTATCAAAAAGAAACTTTTTTTATCATGAACCTTTGTCGAGATATCTGTCTATTACTATTTTAATTAATTATTTTTTGCAAATATCTCGTTTTGTATGGATGAAATCGTGAACGAAGTTATTACAAAACTTGTAATAACATTATCTACAATTTTATGCTGTACAAACTTTTCCTATCATCAAAAATTTTCGAGATATCTGTCTATTACTATTTTAATTAATTCGTTTTTGCAAATATCTCTTTTCGTATGCATCAAATCGTGAACAAAGTTAAAACAATACATGTAGAACATAACATTGTCTATAATTGTATTTTTAAGAAACTTTTTCTATCATCAACCGTTGTCGAGATATCTGTCTATTACTATTTTAATTAATAATTTTTTGCAAATATCTCGTTTCGTATGCATCAAATCGTGAACAAAGTTAAAACAAAACTTGTAGTACATAACATTATCTAGAATTGTATGCTTCACAAACTATTCCTATCATCAACAATTTTCGAGATATCTGTCTATTACTATTTTAATTAATTCGTTTTTGCAAATATCTCTTTTCGTATGCATCAAATCGTGAACAAAGTTAGAACAAAACTTGTAGAACATAACATTGTCTATAATTGTATTTTTAAGAAACTTTTTCTATCATCAACAATTTTCTAGATATCTGTCTATTACTATTTTAATTTATTCGTTTTTGCAAATATCTCTTTTCGTATGCTTGAAATCGTGAATAAAGTTATTACAAAACTTGTAGTACATAACATTATCTAGAATTGTATGCTACACAAACTTTTCCTATGATCAACAATTTTCGAGATATCTGTCTATTACTATTTTAATTAATTCGTTTTTGCAAATATCTCGTTTCGTATGCATCAAATCGTGAACAAAATTATGACAAAACTTGTAGTACATAACAAAATCTAGAATTGTATTCTCCACAAACTATTCCTATCATCAACAATTTTCGAGATATCTGTCTATTACTATTTTAATTTATTCGTTTTTGCAAATTTCTCTTTTCGTATGCTTCAAATCGTGAACAAAGTTATTACAAAACTTGTAAAACATAATATTGTCTACAATTGTTTTTCAGACAAACTTTTTCTATCAAGAACCGTTTTCGAGATATCTGTCTATTACTATTTTAATTAATAATTTTTTGCAAATATCTCCTTTCGTATGCATCAAATCGTGAACAAAATTATGACAAAACTTGTAGTACATAACATTATCTAGAATTGTATGCTTCACAAACTATTCCTATCATCAACAATTTTCGAGATATCTGTCTATTACTATTTTAATTAATTCGTTTTTGCAAATATCTCTTTTCGTATGCATCAAATCGTGAACAAAGTTAGAACAAAACTTGTAGAACATAACATTGTCTATAATTGTATTTTTAAGAAACTTTTTCTATCATCAACAATTTTCTAGATATCTGTCTATTACTATTTTAATTAATTCGTTTTTGCAAATATCTCTTTTCGTATGCATCAAATCGTGAACAAAGTTAAAACAAAACATGTAGAACATAACATTGTCGATAATTGTATCTGTAAGAAACTTTTTTTATCATGAACCGTTGTCGAGATATCTGTCTATTACTATTTTAATTAATTATTTTTTGCAAATATCTCGTTTTGTATGGATGAAATCGTGAACAAAGTTATTACAAAACTTGTAGTACATAACATTATCTACAATTGTATGCTTCACAAACTTTTCCTATCATCAAAAATTTTCGAGATATCTGTCTATTACTATTTTAATTAATTCGTTTTTGCAAATATCTCTTTTCGTATGCATCAAATCGTGAACAAAGTTACAACAATACATGTAGAACATAACATTGTCTATAATTGTATTTTTAAGAAACTTTTTCTATCATCAACCGTTGTCGAGATATCTGTCTATTACTATTTTAATTAATAATTTTTTGCAAATATCTCGTTTCGTATGCATCAAATCGTGAACAAAGTTATACCAAAACTTGTAGAACATAACATTATCTACAATTGTATTCTACACAAACTTTTCCTATGATCAACAATTTTCGAGATATCTGTCTATTACTATTTTAATTAATTCGTTTTTGCAAATATCTCGTTTCGTATGCATCAAATCGTGAACAAAGTTATACCAAAACTTGTAGAACATAACATTATCTACAATTGTATTCTACACAAACTTTTCCTATGATCAACAATTTTCGAGATATCTGTCTATTACTATTTTAATTAATTCGTTTTTGCAAATATCTCGTTTCGTATGCATCAAATCGTGAACAAAATTATGACAAAACTTGTAGAACATAACATTATCTAGAATTGTATGCTACACAAACTATTCCTATCATCAACAATTTTCGAGATATCTGTCTATTACTATTTTAATTAATTCGTTTTTGCAAATATCTCTTTTCGTATGCATCAAATCGTGAACAAAGTTAAAACAAAACATGTAGAACATAACATTGTCTATAATTGTATCTTTAAGAAACTTTTTCTATCATGAACCGTTTTCGAGATATCTGTCTATTACTATTTTAATTAATAATTTTTTGCAAATATCTCGTTTCGTATGCATCAAATCGTGAACAAAGTTATAACAAAACTTGTAGAACATAACATTATCTACAATTGTATGCTACACAAACTTTTCCTATCATCAACAATTTTCTAGATATCTGTCTATTACTATTTCAATTTATTCGTTTTTGCAAATATCTCTTTTCATATGCTTCAAATCGTGAACAAAGTTATTACAAAACTTGTAAAACATAATATTGTCTACAATTGTTTTTTTAGACAATATTTTTCTATCATTATCCGTTTTCGGGATATCTGTCTATTACTATTTTAATTAATAATTTTTTAACATAATATTGTCTACAATTGTTTTTTTAGACAATATTTTTCTATCATTATCCGTTTTCGGGATATCTGTCTATTACTATTTTAATTAATAATTTTTTGCAAATATCTCGTTTCGTATGCATCAAATCGTGAACAAAGTTAGAACAAAACTTGTAGAACATAACATTGCCCATAATTGTATCTTTAAAAAACTTTTTCTATCAAGAACCGTTTTCGAGATATCTGTCTATTACTATTTTAATTAATAATTTTTTGCAAATATCTCCTTTCGTATGCATCAAATCGTGAACAAAATTATGACAAAACTTGTAGTACATAACATTATCTAGAATTGTATGCTTCACAAACTATTCCTATCATCAACAATTTTCGAGATATCTGTCTATTACTATTTTAATTAATTCGTTTTTGCAAATATCTCTTTTTGTATGCATCAAATCGTGAACAAAGTTAGAACAAAACTTGTAGAACATAACATTGTCTATAATTGTATTTTTAAGAAACTTTTTCTATCATCAACAATTTTCAAGATATCTGTCTATTACTATTTTAATTAATTCGTTTTTGCAAATATCTCTTTTCGTATGCATCAAATCGTGAACAAAGTTAAAACAAAACATGTAGAACATAACATTGTCGATAATTGTATCTGTAAGAAACTTTTTTTATCATGAACCGTTGTCGAGATATCTGTCTATTACTATTTTAATTAATTCGTTTTTGCAAATATCTCATTTCGTATGCATCAAATCGTAAATAAAGTTATAACAAAACCTGTAGTACATAACATTATCTACAATTGTATGCTTCACAAACTTTTCCTATCATCAACAATTTTCGAGATATCTGTCTATTACTATTTAATTAATTCGTTTTTGCAAATATCTCTTTTCGTATGCATCAAATCGTGAACAAAGTTAGAACAAAACTTGTAAAACATAATATCGTCTACAATTGTTTTTCAGACAAACTTTTTCTATCATGAACCGTTTTCGAGATATCTGTCTATTACTATTTTAATTAATAATTTTTTGCAAATATCTCGTTTCGTATGCATCAAATCGTGAACAAAGTTATAACAAAACTTGTAGTACATAACTTTATCTACAATTCTATGCTACACAACCTTTTCCTATCATCAAAAATTTTCGAGATATCTGTCTATTACTATTTAATTAATTCGTTTTTGCAAATATCTCTTTTCGTATGCATCAAATCGTGAACAAAGTTAGAACAAAACTTGTAGAACATAACATTGTCTATAATTGTATTTTTAAGAAACTTTTTCTATCATCAACAATTTTCTAGATATCTGTCTATTACTATTTTAATTAATTCGTTTTTGCAAATATCTCTTTTCGTATGCATCAAATCGTGAATAAAGTTATTACAAAACTTGTAGTACATAACATTATCTAGAATTGTATGCTACACAAACTTTTCCTATGATCAACAATTTTCGAGATATCTGTCTATTACTATTTTAATTAATTCGTTTTTGCAAATATCTCGTTTCGTATGCATCAAATCGTGAACAAAATTATGACAAAACTTGTAGTACATAACAAAATCTAGAATTGTATTCTCCACAAACTATTCCTATCATCAACAATTTTCGAGATATCTGTCTATTACTATTTTAATTTATTCGTTTTTGCAAATTTCTCTTTTCGTATGCTTCAAATCGTGAACAAAGTTATTACAAAACTTGTAAAACATAATATTGTCTACAATTGTTTTTCAGACAAACTTTTTCTATCAAGAACCGTTTTCGAGATATCTGTCTATTACTATTTTAATTAATAATTTTTTGCAAATATCTCCTTTCGTATGCATCAAATCGTGAACAAAATTATGACAAAACTTGTAGTACATAACATTATCTAGAATTGTATGCTTCACAAACTATTCCTATCATCAACAATTTTCGAGATATCTGTCTATTACTATTTTAATTAATTCGTTTTTGCAAATATCTCTTTTCGTATGCATCAAATCGTGAACAAAGTTAGAACAAAACTTGTAGAACATAACATTGTCTATAATTGTATTTTTAAGAAACTTTTTCTATCATCAACAATTTTCTAGATATCTGTCTATTACTATTTTAATTAATTCGTTTTTGCAAATATCTCTTTTCGTATGCATCAAATCGTGAACAAAGTTAAAACAAAACATGTAGAACATAACATTGTCTATAATTGTATTTTTAAGAAACTTTTTCTATCATCAACCGTTGTCGAGATATCTGTCTATTACTATTTTAATTAATAATTTTTTGCAAATATCTCGTTTCGTATGCATCAAATCGTGAACAAAGTTATAACAAAACTTGTAGTACATAACATTATCTACAATTGTATGCTACGCAAACTTTTCCTATCATCAACAATTTTCGAGATATCTGTCTATTACTATTTTAATTTATTCGTTTTTGCAAATATCTCTTTTCGTATGCTTCAAATCGTGAATAAAGTTATTACAAAACTTGTAGAACATAACATTATCTACAATTTTATGCTGAACAAACTTTTCCTATCATCAACAATTTTCTAGATATCTGTCTATTACTATTTTAATTTATTCGTTTTTGCAAATATCTCTTTTCATATGCTTCAAATCGTGAACAAAGTTATTACAAAACTTGTAAAACATAATATTGTCTACAATTGTTTTTTTAGACAATATTTTTCTATCATTATCCGTTTTCGGGATATCTGTCTATTACTATTTTAATTAATAATTTTTTGCAAATATCTCTTTTCGTATGCTTCAAATCGTGAACAAAGTTATTACAAAACTTGTAAAACATAATATTGTCTACAATTGTTTTTCAGACAAACTTTTTCTATCAAGAACCGTTTTCGAGATATCTGTCTATTACTATTTTAATTAATAATTTTTTGCAAATATCTCGTTTCGTATGCATCAAATCGTGAACAAAATTATGACAAAACTTGTAGTACATAACATTATCTAGAATTGTATGCTTCACAAACTATTCCTATCATCAACAATTTTCGAGATATCTGTCTATTACTATTTTAATTAATTCGTTTTTGCAAATATCTCTTTTCGTATGCATCAAATCGTGAACAAAGTTAGAACAAAACATGTAGAACATAACATTGTCTATAATCGTATTTTTAAGAAACTTTTTCTATCATCAACAATTTTCTAGATATCTGTCTATTACTATTTTAATTAATTCGTTTTTGCAAATATCTCGATTCGTATGCATCAAATCGTGAACAAAATTATGACAAAACTTGTAGTACATAACATTATCTAGAATTGTATTCTTCACAAACTATTCCTATCATCAACAATTTTCGAGATATCTGTCTATTACTATTTTAATTAATTCGTTTTTGCAAATATCTCTTTTCGTATGCATCAAATCGTGAACAAAGTTAAAACAAAACATGTAGAACATAACATTGTCTATAATTGTATCAAAAAGAAACTTTTTTTATCATGAACCTTTGTCGAGATATCTGTCTATTACTATTTTAATTAATTATTTTTTGCAAATATCTCGTTTTGTATGGATGAAATCGTGAACGAAGTTATTACAAAACTTGTAATAACATTATCTACAATTTTATGCTGTACAAACTTTTCCTATCATCAAAAATTTTCGAGATATCTGTCTATTACTATTTTAATTAATTCGTTTTTGCAAATATCTCTTTTCGTATGCATCAAATCGTGAACAAAGTTAAAACAATACATGTAGAACATAACATTGTCTATAATTGTATTTTTAAGAAACTTTTTCTATCATCAACCGTTGTCGAGATATCTGTCTATTACTATTTTAATTAATAATTTTTTGCAAATATCTCGTTTCGTATGCATCAAATCGTGAACAAAGTTAAAACAAAACTTGTAGTACATAACATTATCTAGAATTGTATGCTACACAAACTTTTCCTATGATCAACAATTTTCGAGATATCTGTCTATTACTATTTTAATTAATTCGTTTTTGCAAATATCTCGTTTCGTATGCATCAAATCGTGAACAAAATTATGACAAAACTTGTAGTACATAACAAAATCTAGAATTGTATTCTCCACAAACTATTCCTATCATCAACAATTTTCGAGATATCTGTCTATTACTATTTTAATTTATTCGTTTTTGCAAATTTCTCTTTTCGTATGCTTCAAATCGTGAACAAAGTTATTACAAAACTTGTAAAATATAATATTGTCTACAATTGTTTTTCAGACAAACTTTTTCTATCAAGAACCGTTTTCGAGATATCTGTCTATTACTATTTTAATTAATAATTTTTTGCAAATATCTCCTTTCGTATGCATCAAATCGTGAACAAAATTATGACAAAACTTGTAGTACATAACATTATCTAGAATTGTATGCTTCACAAACTATTCCTATCATCAACAATTTTCGAGATATCTGTCTATTACTATTTTAATTAATTCGTTTTTGCAAATATCTCTTTTCGTATGCATCAAATCGTGAACAAAGTTAGAACAAAACTTGTAGAACATAACATTGTCTATAATTGTATTTTTAAGAAACTTTTTCTATCATCAACAATTTTCTAGATATCTGTCTATTACTATTTTAATTAATTCGTTTTTGCAAATATCTCTTTTCGTATGCATCAAATCGTGAACAAAGTTAAAACAAAACATGTAGAACATAACATTGTCGATAATTGTATCTGTAAGAAACTTTTTTTATCATGAACCGTTGTCGAGATATCTGTCTATTACTATTTTAATTAATTATTTTTTGCAAATATCTCGTTTTGTATGGATGAAATCGTGAACAAAGTTATTACAAAACTTGTAGTACATAACATTATCTACAATTTTATGCTACACAAACTTTACCTATCATCAAAAATTTTCGAGATATCTGTCTATTACTATTTTAATTAATTCGTTTTTGCAAATATCTCTTTTCGTATGCATCAAATCGTGAACAAAGTTACAACAATACATGTAGAACATAACATTGTCTATAATTGTATTTTTAAGAAACTTTTTCTATCATCAACCGTTGTCGAGATATCTGTCTATTACTATTTTAATTAATAATTTTTTGCAAATATCTCGTTTCGTATGCATCAAATCGTGAACAAAGTTATAACAAAACTTGTAGTACATAACATTATCTACAATTGTATGCTACGCAAACTTTTCCTATCATCAACAATTTTCGAGATATCTGTCTATTACTATTTTAATTTATTCGTTTTTGCAAATATCTCTTTTCGTATGCTTCAAATCGTGAATAAAGTTATTACAAAACTTGTAGAACATAACATTATCTACAATTTTATGCTGAACAAACTTTTCCTATCATCAACAATTTTCTAGATATCTGTCTATTACTATTTTAATTTATTCGTTTTTGCAAATATCTCTTTTCATATGCTTCAAATCGTGAACAAAGTTATTACAAAACTTGTAAAACATAATATTGTCTACAATTGTTTTTTTAGACAATATTTTTCTATCATTATCCGTTTTCGGGATATCTGTCTATTACTATTTTAATTAATAATTTTTTGCAAATATCTCTTTTCGTATGCTTCAAATCGTGAACAAAGTTATTACAAAACTTGTAAAACATAATATTGTCTACAATTGTTTTTCAGACAAACTTTTTCTATCAAGAACCGTTTTCGAGATATCTGTCTATTACTATTTTAATTAATAATTTTTTGCAAATATCTCGTTTCGTATGCATCAAATCGTGAACAAAATTATGACAAAACTTGTAGTACATAACATTATCTAGAATTGTATGCTTCACAAACTATTCCTATCATCAACAATTTTCGAGATATCTGTCTATTACTATTTTAATTAATTCGTTTTTGCAAATATCTCTTTTCGTATGCATCAAATCGTGAACAAAGTTAGAACAAAACATGTAGAACATAACATTGTCTATAATTGTATTTTTAAGAAACTTTTTCTATCATCAACAATTTTCTAGATATCTGTCTATTACTATTTTAATTAATTCGTTTTTGCAAATATCTCGATTCGTATGCATCAAATCGTGAACAAAATTATGACAAAACTTGTAGTACATAACATTATCTAGAATTGTATTCTTCACAAACTATTCCTATCATCAACAATTTTCGAGATATCTGTCTATTACTATTTTAATTAATTCGTTTTTGCAAATATCTCTTTTCGTATGCATCAAATCGTGAACAAAGTTAAAACAAAACATGTAGAACATAACATTGTCTATAATTGTATCAAAAAGAAACTTTTTTTATCATGAACCTTTGTCGAGATATCTGTCTATTACTATTTTAATTAATTATTTTTTGCAAATATCTCGTTTTGTATGGATGAAATCGTGAACGAAGTTATTACAAAACTTGTAATAACATTATCTACAATTTTATGCTGTACAAACTTTTCCTATCATCAAAAATTTTCGAGATATCTGTCTATTACTATTTTAATTAATTCGTTTTTGCAAATATCTCTTTTCGTATGCATCAAATCGTGAACAAAGTTAAAACAATACATGTAGAACATAACATTGTCTATAATTGTATTTTTAAGAAACTTTTTCTATCATCAACCGTTGTCGAGATATCTGTCTATTACTATTTTAATTAATAATTTTTTGCAAATATCTCGTTTCGTATGCATCAAATCGTGAACAAAGTTAAAACAAAACTTGTAGTACATAACATTATCTAGAATTGTATGCTTCACAAACTATTCCTATCATCAACAATTTTCGAGATATCTGTCTATTACTATTTTAATTAATTCGTTTTTGCAAATATCTCTTTTCGTATGCATCAAATCGTGAACAAAGTTAGAACAAAACTTGTAGAACATAACATTGTCTATAATTGTATTTTTAAGAAACTTTTTCTATCATCAACAATTTTCTAGATATCTGTCTATTACTATTTTAATTTATTCGTTTTTGCAAATATCTCTTTTCGTATGCTTGAAATCGTGAATAAAGTTATTACAAAACTTGTAGTACATAACATTATCTAGAATTGTATGCTACACAAACTTTTCCTATGATCAACAATTTTCGAGATATCTGTCTATTACTATTTTAATTAATTCGTTTTTGCAAATATCTCGTTTCGTATGCATCAAATCGTGAACAAAATTATGACAAAACTTGTAGTACATAACAAAATCTAGAATTGTATTCTCCACAAACTATTCCTATCATCAACAATTTTCGAGATATCTGTCTATTACTATTTTAATTTATTCGTTTTTGCAAATTTCTCTTTTCGTATGCTTCAAATCGTGAACAAAGTTATTACAAAACTTGTAAAACATAATATTGTCTACAATTGTTTTTCAGACAAACTTTTTCTATCAAGAACCGTTTTCGAGATATCTGTCTATTACTATTTTAATTAATAATTTTTTGCAAATATCTCCTTTCGTATGCATCAAATCGTGAACAAAATTATGACAAAACTTGTAGTACATAACATTATCTAGAATTGTATGCTTCACAAACTATTCCTATCATCAACAATTTTCGAGATATCTGTCTATTACTATTTTAATTAATTCGTTTTTGCAAATATCTCTTTTCGTATGCATCAAATCGTGAACAAAGTTAGAACAAAACTTGTAGAACATAACATTGTCTATAATTGTATTTTTAAGAAACTTTTTCTATCATCAACAATTTTCTAGATATCTGTCTATTACTATTTTAATTAATTCGTTTTTGCAAATATCTCTTTTCGTATGCATCAAATCGTGAACAAAGTTAAAACAAAACATGTAGAACATAACATTGTCGATAATTGTATCTGTAAGAAACTTTTTTTATCATGAACCGTTGTCGAGATATCTGTCTATTACTATTTTAATTAATTATTTTTTGCAAATATCTCGTTTTGTATGGATGAAATCGTGAACAAAGTTATTACAAAACTTGTAGTACATAACATTATCTACAATTGTATGCTTCACAAACTTTTCCTATCATCAAAAATTTTCGAGATATCTGTCTATTACTATTTTAATTAATTCGTTTTTGCAAATATCTCTTTTCGTATGCATCAAATCGTGAACAAAGTTACAACAATACATGTAGAACATAACATTGTCTATAATTGTATTTTTAAGAAACTTTTTCTATCATCAACCGTTGTCGAGATATCTGTCTATTACTATTTTAATTAATAATTTTTTGCAAATATCTCGTTTCGTATGCATCAAATCGTGAACAAAGTTATACCAAAACTTGTAGAACATAACATTATCTACAATTGTATTCTACACAAACTTTTCCTATGATCAACAATTTTCGAGATATCTGTCTATTACTATTTTAATTAATTCGTTTTTGCAAATATCTCGTTTCGTATGCATCAAATCGTGAACAAAGTTATACCAAAACTTGTAGAACATAACATTATCTACAATTGTATTCTACACAAACTTTTCCTATGATCAACAATTTTCGAGATATCTGTCTATTACTATTTTAATTAATTCGTTTTTGCAAATATCTCGTTTCGTATGCATCAAATCGTGAACAAAATTATGACAAAACTTGTAGAACATAACATTATCTAGAATTGTATGCTACACAAACTATTCCTATCATCAACAATTTTCGAGATATCTGTCTATTACTATTTTAATTAATTCGTTTTTGCAAATATCTCTTTTCGTATGCATCAAATCGTGAACAAAGTTAAAACAAAACATGTAGAACATAACATTGTCTATAATTGTATCTTTAAGAAACTTTTTCTATCATGAACCGTTTTCGAGATATCTGTCTATTACTATTTTAATTAATAATTTTTTGCAAATATCTCGTTTCGTATGCATCAAATCGTGAACAAAGTTATAACAAAACTTGTAGAACATAACATTATCTACAATTGTATGCTACACAAACTTTTCCTATCATCAACAATTTTCTAGATATCTGTCTATTACTATTTCAATTTATTCGTTTTTGCAAATATCTCTTTTCATATGCTTCAAATCGTGAACAAAGTTATTACAAAACTTGTAAAACATAATATTGTCTACAATTGTTTTTTTAGACAATATTTTTCTATCATTATCCGTTTTCGGGATATCTGTCTATTACTATTTTAATTAATAATTTTTTAACATACTATTGTCTACAATTGTTTTTTTAGACAATATTTTTCTATCATTATCCGTTTTCGGGATATCTGTCTATTACTATTTTAATTAATAATTTTTTGCAAATATCTCGTTTCGTATGCATCAAATCGTGAACAAAGTTAGAACAAAACTTGTAGAACATAACATTGCCCATAATTGTATCTTTAAAAAACTTTTTCTATCATGAACCGTTTTCGAGATATCTGTCTATTACTATTTTAATTAATTATTTTTTGCAAATATCTCGTTTCGTATGCATCAAATCGTGAACAAAGTTAAAACAAAACTTGTAGTACATAACATTATCTACAATTGTATGCTACACAAACTTTTCCTATCATCAACAATTTTCTAGATATCTGTCTATTACTATTTTAATTTATTCGTTTTTGCAAATATCTCTTTTCATATGCTTCAAATCGTGAACAAAGTTATTACAAAACTTGTAAAACATAATATTGTCTACAATTGTTTTTTTAGACAATATTTTTCTATCATTATCCGTTTTCGGGATATCTGTCTATTACTATTTTAATTAATAATTTTTTGCAATTATCTCGTTTCGTATGCATCAAATCGTGAACAAAGTTATAACAAAACTTGTAGAATATAACATTGCCTATAATTGTATCTTTAAGAAACTTTTTCTATCATGAACCGTTTTCGAGATATCTGTCTATTACTATTTTAATTAATTATTTTTTGCAAATATCTCGTTTCGTATGCATCAAATCGTGAACAAAGTTAAAACAAAACTTGTAGTACATAACATTATCTAGAATTGTATGCTACACAAACTTTTCCTATGATCAACAATTTTCGAGATATCTGTCTATTACTATTTTAATTAATTCGTTTTTGCAAATATCTCGTTTCGTATGCATCAAATCGTGAACAAAATTATGACAAAACTTGTAGTACATAACAAAATCTAGAATTGTATTCTCCACAAACTATTCCTATCATCAACAATTTTCGAGATATCTGTCTATTACTATTTTAATTTATTCGTTTTTGCAAATTTCTCTTTTCGTATGCTTCAAATCGTGAACAAAGTTATTACAAAACTTGTAAAACATAATATTGTCTACAATTGTTTTTCAGACAAACTTTTTCTATCAAGAACCGTTTTCGAGATATCTGTCTATTACTATTTTAATTAATAATTTTTTGCAAATATCTCCTTTCGTATGCATCAAATCGTGAACAAAATTATGACAAAACTTGTAGTACATAACATTATCTAGAATTGTATGCTTCACAAACTATTCCTATCATCAACAATTTTCGAGATATCTGTCTATTACTATTTTAATTAATTCGTTTTTGCAAATATCTCTTTTCGTATGCATCAAATCGTGAACAAAGTTAGAACAAAACTTGTAGAACATAACATTGTCTATAATTGTATTTTTAAGAAACTTTTTCTATCATCAACAATTTTCTAGATATCTGTCTATTACTATTTTAATTAATTCGTTTTTGCAAATATCTCTTTTCGTATGCATCAAATCGTGAACAAAATTATGACAAAACTTGTAGTACATAACAAAATCTAGAATTGTATTCTCCACAAACTATTCCTATCATCAACAATTTTCGAGATATCTGTCTATTACTATTTTAATTTATTCGTTTTTGCAAATTTCTCTTTTCGTATGCTTCAAATCGTGAACAAAGTTATTACAAAACTTGTAAAACATAATATTGTCTACAATTGTTTTTCAGACAAACTTTTTCTATCAAGAACCGTTTTCGAGATATCTGTCTATTACTATTTTAATTAATAATTTTTTGCAAATATCTCCTTTCGTATGCATCAAATCGTGAACAAAATTATGACAAAACTTGTAGTACATAACATTATCTAGAATTGTATGCTTCACAAACTATTCCTATCATCAACAATTTTCGAGATATCTGTCTATTACTATTTTAATTAATTCGTTTTTGCAAATATCTCTTTTCGTATGCATCAAATCGTGAACAAAGTTAGAACAAAACTTGTAGAACATAACATTGTCTATAATTGTATTTTTAAGAAACTTTTTCTATCATCAACAATTTTCTAGATATCTGTCTATTACTATTTTAATTAATTCGTTTTTGCAAATATCTCTTTTCGTATGCATCAAATCGTGAACAAAGTTAAAACAAAACATGTAGAACATAACATTGTCGATAATTGTATCTGTAAGAAACTTTTTTTATCATGAACCGTTGTCGAGATATCTGTCTATTACTATTTTAATTAATTATTTTTTGCAAATATCTCGTTTTGTATGGATGAAATCGTGAACAAAGTTATTACAAAACTTGTAGTACATAACATTATCTACAATTTTATGCTACACAAACTTTTCCTATCATCAAAAATTTTCGAGATATCTGTCTATTACTATTTTAATTAATTCGTTTTTGCAAATATCTCTTTTCGTATGCATCAAATCGTGAACAAAGTCACAACAATACATGTAGAACATAACATTGTCTATAATTGTATTTTTAAGAAACTTTTTCTATCATCAACCGTTGTCGAGATATCTGTCTATTACTATTTTAATTAATAATTTTTTGCAAATATCTCGTTTCGTATGCATCAAATCGTGAACAAAGTTATAACAAAACTTGTAGTACATAACATTATCTACAATTGTATGCTACGCAAACTTTTCCTATCATCAACAATTTTCGAGATATCTGTCTATTACTATTTTAATTTATTCGTTTTTGCAAATATCTCTTTTCGTATGCTTCAAATCGTGAATAAAGTTATTACAAAACTTGTAGAACATAACATTATCTACAATTTTATGCTGAACAAACTTTTCCTATCATCAACAATTTTCTAGATATCTGTCTATTACTATTTTAATTTATTCGTTTTTGCAAATATCTCTTTTCATATGCTTCAAATCGTGAACAAAGTTATTACAAAACTTGTAAAACATAATATTGTCTACAATTGTTTTTTTTGGACAATATTTTTCTATCATTATCCGTTTTCGGGATATCTGTCTATTACTATTTTAATTAATAATTTTTTGCAAATATCTCTTTTCGTATGCTTCAAATCGTGAACAAAGTTATTACAAAACTTGTAAAACATAATATTGTCTACAATTGTTTTTCAGACAAACTTTTTCTATCAAGAACCGTTTTCGAGATATCTGTCTATTACTATTTTAATTAATAATTTTTTGCAAATATCTCGTTTCGTATGCATCAAATCGTGAACAAAATTATGACAAAACTTGTAGTACATAACATTATCTAGAATTGTATGCTTCACAAACTATTCCTATCATCAACAATTTTCGAGATATCTGTCTATTACTATTTTAATTAATTCGTTTTTGCAAATATCTCTTTTCGTATGCATCAAATCGTGAACAAAGTTAGAACAAAACATGTAGAACATAACATTGTCTATAATCGTATTTTTAAGAAACTTTTTCTATCATCAACAATTTTCTAGATATCTGTCTATTACTATTTTAATTAATTCGTTTTTGCAAATATCTCGATTCGTATGCATCAAATCGTGAACAAAATTATGACAAAACTTGTAGTACATAACATTATCTAGAATTGTATTCTTCACAAACTATTCCTATCATCAACAATTTTCGAGATATCTGTCTATTACTATTTTAATTAATTCGTTTTTGCAAATATCTCTTTTCGTATGCATCAAATCGTGAACAAAGTTAAAACAAAACATGTAGAACATAACATTGTCTATAATTGTATCAAAAAGAAACTTTTTTTATCATGAACCTTTGTCGAGATATCTGTCTATTACTATTTTAATTAATTATTTTTTGCAAATATCTCGTTTTGTATGGATGAAATCGTGAACGAAGTTATTACAAAACTTGTAATAACATTATCTACAATTTTATGCTGTACAAACTTTTCCTATCATCAAAAATTTTCGAGATATCTGTCTATTACTATTTTAATTAATTCGTTTTTGCAAATATCTCTTTTCGTATGCATCAAATCGTGAACAAAGTTAAAACAATACATGTAGAACATAACATTGTCTATAATTGTATTTTTAAGAAACTTTTTCTATCATCAACCGTTGTCGAGATATCTGTCTATTACTATTTTAATTAATAATTTTTTGCAAATATCTCTTTTCGTATGCATCAAATCGTGAACAAAGTTAAAACAAAACTTGTAGTACATAACATTATCTAGAATTGTATGCTACACAAACTTTTCCTATGATCAACAATTTTCGAGATATCTGTCTATTACTATTTTAATTAATTCGTTTTTGCAAATATCTCGTTTCGTATGCATCAAATCGTGAACAAAATTATGACAAAACTTGTAGTACATAACAAAATCTAGAATTGTATTCTCCACAAACTATTCCTATCATCAACAATTTTCGAGATATCTGTCTATTACTATTTTAATTTATCCGTTTTTGCAAATTTCTCTTTTCGTATGCTTCAAATCGTGAACAAAGTTATTACAAAACTTGTAAAATATAATATTGTCTACAATTGTTTTTCAGACAAACTTTTTCTATCAAGAACCGTTTTCGAGATATCTGTCTATTACTATTTTAATTAATAATTTTTTGCAAATATCTCCTTTCGTATGCATCAAATCGTGAACAAAATTATGACAAAACTTGTAGTACATAACATTATCTAGAATTGTATGCTTCACAAACTATTCCTATCATCAACAATTTTCGAGATATCTGTCTATTACTATTTTAATTAATTCGTTTTTGCAAATATCTCTTTTCGTATGCATCAAATCGTGAACAAAGTTAGAACAAAACTTGTAGAACATAACATTGTCTATAATTGTATTTTTAAGAAACTTTTTCTATCATCAACAATTTTCTAGATATCTGTCTATTACTATTTTAATTAATTCGTTTTTGCAAATATCTCTTTTCGTATGCATCAAATCGTGAACAAAGTTAAAACAAAACATGTAGAACATAACATTGTCGATAATTGTATCTGTAAGAAACTTTTTTTATCATGAACCGTTGTCGAGATATCTGTCTATTACTATTTTAATTAATTATTTTTTGCAAATATCTCGTTTTGTATGGATGAAATCGTGAACAAAGTTATTACAAAACTTGTAGTACATAACATTATCTACAATTTTATGCTACACAAACTTTACCTATCATCAAAAATTTTCGAGATATCTGTCTATTACTATTTTAATTAATTCGTTTTTGCAAATATCTCTTTTCGTATGCATCAAATCGTGAACAAAGTTACAACAATACATGTAGAACATAACATTGTCTATAATTGTATTTTTAAGAAACTTTTTCTATCATCAACCGTTGTCGAGATATCTGTCTATTACTATTTTAATTAATAATTTTTTGCAAATATCTCGTTTCGTATGCATCAAATCGTGAACAAAGTTATAACAAAACTTGTAGTACATAACATTATCTACAATTGTATGCTACGCAAACTTTTCCTATCATCAACAATTTTCGAGATATCTGTCTATTACTATTTTAATTTATTCGTTTTTGCAAATATCTCTTTTCGTATGCTTCAAATCGTGAATAAAGTTATTACAAAACTTGTAGAACAAAACATTATCTACAATTTTATGCTGAACAAACTTTTCCTATCATCAACAATTTTCTAGATATCTGTCTATTACTATTTTAATTTATTCGTTTTTGCAAATATCTCTTTTCATATGCTTCAAATCGTGAACAAAGTTATTACAAAACTTGTAAAACATAATATTGTCTACAATTGTTTTTTTAGACAATATTTTTCTATCATTATCCGTTTTCGGGATATCTGTCTATTACTATTTTAATTAATAATTTTTTGCAAATATCTCTTTTCGTATGCTTCAAATCGTGAACAAAGTTATTACAAAACTTGTAAAACATAATATTGTCTACAATTGTTTTTCAGACAAACTTTTTCTATCAAGAACCGTTTTCGAGATATCTGTCTATTACTATTTTAATTAATAATTTTTTGCAAATATCTCGTTTCGTATGCATCAAATCGTGAACAAAATTATGACAAAACTTGTAGTACATAACATTATCTAGAATTGTATGCTTCACAAACTATTCCTATCATCAACAATTTTCGAGATATCTGTCTATTACTATTTTAATTAATTCGTTTTTGCAAATATCTCTTTTCGTATGCATCAAATCGTGAACAAAGTTAGAACAAAACATGTAGAACATAACATTGTCTATAATTGTATCTGTAAGAAACTTTTTTTATCATGAACCGTTGTCGAGATATCTGTCTATTACTATTTTAATTAATTCGTTTTTGCAAATATCTCATTTCGTATGCATCAAATCGTAAATAAAGTTATAACAAAACCTGTAGTACATAACATTATCTACAATTGTATGCTTCACAAACTTTTCCTATCATCAACAATTTTCGAGATATCTGTCTATTACTATTTAATTAATTCGTTTTTGCAAATATCTCTTTTCGTATGCATCAAATCGTGAACAAAGTTAGAACAAAACTTGTAAAACATAATATCGTCTACAATTGTTTTTCAGACAAACTTTTTCTATCATGAACCGTTTTCGAGATATCTGTCTATTACTATTTTAATTAATAATTTTTTGCAAATATCTCGTTTCGTATGCATCAAATCGTGAACAAAGTTATAACAAAACTTGTAGTACATAACTTTATCTACAATTCTATGCTACACAACCTTTTCCTATCATCAAAAATTTTCGAGATATCTGTCTATTACTATTTAATTAATTCGTTTTTGCAAATATCTCTTTTCGTATGCATCAAATCGTGAACAAAGTTAGAACAAAACTTGTAGAACATAACATTGTCTATAATTGTATTTTTAAGAAACTTTTTCTATCATCAACAATTTTCTAGATATCTGTCTATTACTATTTTAATTAATTCGTTTTTGCAAATATCTCTTTTCGTATGCATCAAATCGTGAATAAAGTTATTACAAAACTTGTAGTACATAACATTATCTAGAATTGTATGCTACACAAACTATTCCTATTATCAACAATTTTCGAGATATCTGTCTATTACTATTTTAATTAATTCGTTTTTGCAAATATCTCGTTTCGTATGCATCAAATCGTGAACAAAATTATGACAAAACTTGTAGTACATAACAAAATCTAGAATTGTATTCTCCACAAACTATTCCTATCATCAACAATTTTCGAGATATCTGTCTATTACTATTTTAATTTATTCGTTTTTGCAAATTTCTCTTTTCGTATGCTTCAAATCGTGAACAAAGTTATTACAAAACTTGTAAAACATAATATTGTCTACAATTGTTTTTCAGACAAACTTTTTCTATCAAGAACCGTTTTCGAGATATCTGTCTATTACTATTTTAATTAATAATTTTTTGCAAATATCTCCTTTCGTATGCATCAAATCGTGAACAAAATTATGACAAAACTTGTAGTACATAACATTATCTAGAATTGTATGCTTCACAAACTATTCCTATCATCAACAATTTTCGAGATATCTGTCTATTACTATTTTAATTAATTCGTTTTTGCAAATATCTCTTTTCGTATGCATCAAATCGTGAACAAAGTTAGAACAAAACTTGTAGAACATAACATTGTCTATAATTGTATTTTTAAGAAACTTTTTCTATCATCAACAATTTTCTAGATATCTGTCTATTACTATTTTAATTAATTCGTTTTTGCAAATATCTCTTTTCGTATGCATCAAATCGTGAACAAAATTATGACAAAACTTGTAGTACATAACAAAATCTAGAATTGTATTCTCCACAAACTATTCCTATCATCAACAATTTTCGAGATATCTGTCTATTACTATTTTAATTTATTAGTTTTTGCAAATTTCTCTTTTCGTATGCTTCAAATCGTGAACAAAGTTATTACAAAACTTGTAAAACATAATATTGTCTACAATTGTTTTTCAGACAAACTTTTTCTATCAAGAACCGTTTTCGAGATATCTGTCTATTACTATTTTAATTAATAATTTTTTGCAAATATCTCCTTTCATATGCATCAAATCGTGAACAAAATTATGACAAAACTTGTAGTACATAACATTATCTAGAATTGTATGCTTCACAAACTATTCCTATCATCAACAATTTTCGAGATATCTGTCTATTACTATTTTAATTAATTCGTTTTTGCAAATATCTCTTTTCGTATGCATCAAATCGTGAACAAAGTTAGAACAAAACTTGTAGAACATAACATTGTCTATAATTGTATTTTTAAGAAACTTTTTCTATCATCAACAATTTTCTAGATATCTGTCTATTACTATTTTAATTAATTCGTTTTTGCAAATATCTCTTTTCGTATGCATCAAATCGTGAACAAAGTTAAAACAAAACATGTAGAACATAACATTGTCGATAATTGTATCTGTAAGAAACTTTTTTTATCATGAACCGTTGTCGAGATATCTGTCTATTACTATTTTAATTAATTATTTTTTGCAAATATCTCGTTTTGTATGGATGAAATCGTGAACAAAGTTATTACAAAACTTGTAGTACATAACATTATCTACAATTTTATGCTACACAAACTTTTCCTATCATCAAAAATTTTCGAGATATCTGTCTATTACTATTTTAATTAATTCGTTTTTGCAAATATCTCTTTTCGTATGCATCAAATCGTGAACAAAGTTACAACAATACATGTAGAACATAACATTGTCTATAATTGTATTTTTAAGAAACTTTTTCTATCATCAACCGTTGTCGAGATATCTGTCTATTACTATTTTAATTAATAATTTTTTGCAAATATCTCGTTTCGTATGCATCAAATCGTGAACAAAGTTAGAACAAAACTTGTAGAACATAACATTGTCTATAATTGTATTTTTAAGAAACTTTTTCTATCATCAACAATTTTCTAGATATCTGTCTATTACTATTTTAATTAATTCGTTTTTGCAAATATCTCTTTTCGTATGCTTCAAATCGTGAATAAAGTTATTACAAAACTTGTAGAACATAACATTATCTACAATTTTATGCTGAACAAACTTTTCCTATCATCAACAATTTTCTAGATATCTGTCTATTACTATTTTAATTTATTCGTTTTTGCAAATATCTCTTTTCATATGCTTCAAATCGTGAACAAAGTTATTACAAAACTTGTAAAACATAATATTGTCTACAATTGTTTTTTTAGACAATATTTTTCTATCATTATCCGTTTTCGGGATATCTGTCTATTACTATTTTAATTAATAATTTTTTGCAAATATCTCTTTTCGTATGCTTCAAATCGTGAACAAAGTTATTACAAAACTTGTAAAACATAATATTGTCTACAATTGTTTTTCAGACAAACTTTTTCTATCAAGAACCGTTTTCGAGATATCTGTCTATTACTATTTTAATTAATAATTTTTTGCAAATATCTCGTTTCGTATGCATCAAATCGTGAACAAAATTATGACAAAACTTGTAGTACATAACATTATCTAGAATTGTATGCTTCACAAACTATTCCTATCATCAACAATTTTCGAGATATCTGTCTATTACTATTTTAATTAATTCGTTTTTGCAAATATCTCTTTTCGTATGCATCAAATCGTGAACAAAGTTAGAACAAAACATGTAGAACATAACATTGTCTATAATCGTATTTTTAAGAAACTTTTTCTATCATCAACAATTTTCTAGATATCTGTCTATTACTATTTTAATTAATTCGTTTTTGCAAATATCTCGATTCGTATGCATCAAATCGTGAACAAAATTATGACAAAACTTGTAGTACATAACATTATCTAGAATTGTATTCTTCACAAACTATTCCTATCATCAACAATTTTCGAGATATCTGTCTATTACTATTTTAATTAATTCGTTTTTGCAAATATCTCTTTTCGTATGCATCAAATCGTGAACAAAGTTAAAACAAAACATGTAGAACATAACATTGTCTATAATTGTATCAAAAAGAAACTTTTTTTATCATGAACCTTTGTCGAGATATCTGTCTATTACTATTTTAATTAATTATTTTTTGCAAATATCTCGTTTTGTATGGATGAAATCGTGAACGAAGTTATTACAAAACTTGTAATAACATTATCTACAATTTTATGCTGTACAAACTTTTCCTATCATCAAAAATTTTCGAGATATCTGTCTATTACTATTTTAATTAATTCGTTTTTGCAAATATCTCTTTTCGTATGCATCAAATCGTGAACAAAGTTAAAACAATACATGTAGAACATAACATTGTCTATAATTGTATTTTTAAGAAACTTTTTCTATCATCAACCGTTGTCGAGATATCTGTCTATTACTATTTTAATTAATAATTTTTTGCAAATATCTCGTTTCGTATGCATCAAATCGTGAACAAAGTTAAAACAAAACTTGTAGTACATAACATTATCTAGAATTGTATGCTTCACAAACTATTCCTATCATCAACAATTTTCGAGATATCTGTCTATTACTATTTTAATTAATTCGTTTTTGCAAATATCTCTTTTCGTATGCATCAAATCGTGAACAAAGTTAGAACAAAACTTGTAGAACATAACATTGTCTATAATTGTATTTTTAAGAAACTTTTTCTATCATCAACAATTTTCTAGATATCTGTCTATTACTATTTTAATTTATTCGTTTTTGCAAATATCTCTTTTCGTATGCTTGAAATCGTGAATAAAGTTATTACAAAACTTGTAGTACATAACATTATCTAGAATTGTATGCTACACAAACTTTTCCTATGATCAACAATTTTCGAGATATCTGTCTATTACTATTTTAATTAATTCGTTTTTGCAAATATCTCGTTTCGTATGCATCAAATCGTGAACAAAATTATGACAAAACTTGTAGTACATAACAAAATCTAGAATTGTATTCTCCACAAACTATTCCTATCATCAACAATTTTCGAGATATCTGTCTATTACTATTTTAATTTATTCGTTTTTGCAAATTTCTCTTTTCGTATGCTTCAAATCGTGAACAAAGTTATTACAAAACTTGTAAAACATAATATTGTCTACAATTGTTTTTCAGACAAACTTTTTCTATCAAGAACCGTTTTCGAGATATCTGTCTATTACTATTTTAATTAATAATTTTTTGCAAATATCTCCTTTCGTATGCATCAAATCGTGAACAAAATTATGACAAAACTTGTAGTACATAACATTATCTAGAATTGTATGCTTCACAAACTATTCCTATCATCAACAATTTTCGAGATATCTGTCTATTACTATTTTAATTAATTCGTTTTTGCAAATATCTCTTTTCGTATGCATCAAATCGTGAACAAAGTTAGAACACAACTTGTAGAACATAACATTGTCTATAATTGTATTTTTAAGAAACTTTTTCTATCATCAACAATTTTCTAGATATCTGTCTATTACTATTTTAATTAATTCGTTTTTGCAAATATCTCTTTTCGTATGCATCAAATCGTGAACAAAGTTAAAACAAAACATGTAGAACATAACATTGTCGATAATTGTATCTGTAAGAAACTTTTTTTATCATGAACCGTTGTCGAGATATCTGTCTATTACTATTTTAATTAATTATTTTTTGCAAATATCTCGTTTTGTATGGATGAAATCGTGAACAAAGTTATTACAAAACTTGTAGTACATAACATTATCTACAATTGTATGCTTCACAAACTTTTCCTATCATCAAAAATTTTCGAGATATCTGTCTATTACTATTTTAATTAATTCGTTTTTGCAAATATCTCTTTTCGTATGCATCAAATCGTGAACAAAGTTACAACAATACATGTAGAACATAACATTGTCTATAATTGTATTTTTAAGAAACTTTTTCTATCATCAACCGTTGTCGAGATATCTGTCTATTACTATTTTAATTAATAATTTTTTGCAAATATCTCGTTTCGTATGCATCAAATCGTGAACAAAGTTATACCAAAACTTGTAGAACATAACATTATCTACAATTGTATTCTACACAAACTTTTCCTATGATCAACAATTTTCGAGATATCTGTCTATTACTATTTTAATTAATTCGTTTTTGCAAATATCTCGTTTCGTATGCATCAAATCGTGAACAAAGTTATACCAAAACTTGTAGAACATAACATTATCTACAATTATATTCTACACAAACTTTTCCTATGATCAACAATTTTCGAGATATCTGTCTATTACTATTTTAATTAATTCGTTTTTGCAAATATCTCGTTTCGTATGCATCAAATCGTGAACAAAATTATGACAAAACTTGTAGAACATAACATTATCTAGAATTGTATGCTACACAAACTATTCGTATCATCAACAATTTTCGAGATATCTGTCTATTACTATTTTAATTAATTCGTTTTTGCAAATATCTCTTTTCGTATGCATCAAATCGTGAACAAAGTTAAAACAAAACATGTAGAACATAACATTGTCTATAATTGTATCTTTAAGAAACTTTTTCTATCATGAACCGTTTTCGAGATATCTGTCTATTACTATTTTAATTAATAATTTTTTGCAAATATCTCGTTTCGTATGCATCAAATCGTGAACAAAGTTATAACAAAACTTGTAGAACATAACATTATCTACAATTGTATGCTACACAAACTTTTCCTATCATCAACAATTTTCTAGATATCTGTCTATTACTATTTCAATTTATTCGTTTTTGCAAATATCTCTTTTCATATGCTTCAAATCGTGAACAAAGTTATTACAAAACTTGTAAAACATAATATTGTCTACAATTGTTTTTTTAGACAATATTTTTCTATCATTATCCGTTTTCGGGATATCTGTCTATTACTATTTTAATTAATAATTTTTTAACATAATATTGTCTACAATTGTTTTTTTAGACAATATTTTTCTATCATTATCCGTTTTCGGGATATCTGTCTATTACTATTTTAATTAATAATTTTTTGCAAATATCTCGTTTCGTATGCATCAAATCGTGAACAAAGTTAGAACAAAACTTGTAGAACATAACATTGCCCATAATTGTATCTTTAAAAAACTTTTTCTATCATGAACCGTTTTCGAGATATCTGTCTATTACTATTTTAATTAATTATTTTTTGCAAATATCTCGTTTCGTATGCATCAAATCGTGAACAAAGTTAAAACAAAACTTGTAGTACATAACATTATCTACAATTGTATGCTACACAAACTTTTCCTATCATCAACAATTTTCTAGATATCTGTCTATTACTATTTTAATTTATTCGTTTTTGCAAATATCTCTTTTCATATGCTTCAAATCGTGAACAAAGTTATTACAAAACTTGTAAAACATAATATTGTCTACAATTGTTTTTTTAGACAATATTTTTCTATCATTATCCGTTTTCGGGATATCTGTCTATTACTATTTTAATTAATAATTTTTTGCAATTATCTCGTTTCGTATGCATCAAATCGTGAACAAAGTTATAACAAAACTTGTAGAATATAACATTGCCTATAATTGTATCTTTAAGAAACTTTTTCTATCATGAACCGTTTTCGAGATATCTGTCTATTACTATTTTAATTAATTATTTTTTGCAAATATCTCGTTTCGTATGCATCAAATCGTGAACAAAGTTAAAACAAAACTTGTAGTACATAACATTATCTACAATTGTATGCTTCACAAACTTTTCCTATCATCAACAATTTTCGAGATATCTGTCTATTACTATTTAATTAATTCGTTTTTGCAAATATCTCTTTTCGTATGCATCAAATCGTGAACAAAGTTAGAACAAAACTTGTAGAACATAACATTGTCTATAATTGTATTTTTAAGAAACTTTTTCTATCATCAACAATTTTCGAGATATCTGTCTATTACTATTTTAATTTATTCGTTTTTGCAAATATCTCTTTTCGTATGCTTGAAATCGTGAATAAAGTTATTACAAAACTTGTAGAACATAACATTATCTAGAATTGTATTCTACACAAACTTTTCCTATGATCAACAATTTTCGAGATATCTGTCTATTACTATTTTAATTAATTATTTTTTGCAAATATCTCGTTTCGTATGCATCAAATCGTGAACAAAGTTAAAACAAAACTTGTAGTACATAACATTATCTACAATTGTATGCTTCACAAACTTTTCCTATCATCAACAATTTTCGAGATATCTGTCTATTACTATTTTAATTTATTCGTTTTTGCAAATATCTCTTTTCGTATGCATCAAATCGTGAACAAAGTTAGAACAAAACTTGTAGAACATAACATTGTCTATAATTGTATTTTTAAGAAACTTTTTCTATCATCAACAATTTTCGAGATATCTGTCTATTACTATTTTAATTAATTCGTTTTTGCAAATATCTCTTTTCGTATGCATCAAATCGGGAACAAAGTTAAAACAAAACATGTAGAACATAACATTATCTATAATTGTATCAAAAAGAAACTTTTTCTATCATCAACCGTTGTCGAGATATCTGTCTTACAAAACTTGTAGTACATAACATTATCTACAATTTTATGCTGTACAAACTTTTCCTATCATCAAAAATTTTCGAGATATCTGTCTATTACTATTTTAATTAATTCGTTTTTGCAAATATCTCTTTTCGTATGCATCAAATCGTGAACAAAGTTAAAACAATACATGTAGAACATAACATTGTCTATAATTGTATTTATAAGAAACTTTTTCTATCATCAACCGTTGTCGAGATATCTGTCTATTACTATTTTAATACATAATTTTTTGCAAATATCTCGTTTCGTATGCATCAAATCGTGAACAAAGTTATAACAAAACTTGTAGTACATAACATTATCTACAATTGTATGCTACGCAAACTTTTCCTATCATCAACAATTTTCGAGATATCTGTCTATTACTATTTTAATTTATTCGTTTTTGCAAATATCTCTTTTCGTATGCTTCAAATCGTGAATAAAGTTATTACAAAACTTGTAGAACATAACATTATCTACAATTTTATGCTGAACAAACTTTTCCTATCATCAACAATTTTCTAGATATCTGTCTATTACTATTTTAATTTATTCGTTTTTGCAAATATCTCTTTTCATATGCTTCAAATTGTGAACAAAGTTATTACAAAACTTGTAAAACATAATATTGTCTACAATTGTTCTTTTAGACAATATTTTTCTATCATTATCCGTTTTCGGGATATCTGTCTATTACTATTTTAATTAATAATTTTTTGCAAATATCTCGTTTCGTATGCATCAAATCGTGAACAAAGTTATAACAAAACTTGTAGAACATAACATTGCCTATAATTGTATCTTTAAGAAACTTTTTCTATCATGAACCGTTTTCGAGATATCTGTCTATTACTATTTTAATTAATTATTTTTTGCAAATATCTCGTTTCGTATGCATCAAATCGTGAACAAAGTTAAAACAAAACTTGTAGTCATCATATCAGCCGATTGACGTCCACTGCTGGACATAAGCCTCCCCCAAAAATGGGGGGATTTGCCATAATCGCCACGCTTGGCAGGCGGGTTGGCGATCGCAGTTGGATTGAATGTGTGTACTCAGAGGATGCTGCTGCCCATCCTCCGGTAGATCCCTTAGTCGCCTTTTACGACACCCACGGGAGGAAATGGGATGGTGCTATTCTTAGCCGACACCACACGGACAGGACATAACATTATCTACAATTGTATGCTTCACAAACTTTTCCTATCATCAACAATTTTCGAGATATCTGTCTATTACTATTTAATTAATTCGTTTTTGCAAATATCTCTTTTCGTATGCATCAAATCGTGAACAAAGTTAGAACAAAACTTGTAGAACATAACATTGTCTATAATTGTATATGTAAGAAACTTTTTCTATCATCAACAATTTTCGAGATATCTGTCTATTACTATTTTAATTTATTCGTTTTTGCAAATATCTCTTTTCGTATGCTTGAAATCGTGAATAAAGTTATTACAAAACTTGTAGAACATAACATTATCTAGAATTGTATTCTACACAAACTTTTCCTATGATCAACAATTTTCGAGATATCTGTCTATTACTATTTTAATTAATTCGTTTTTGCAAATATCTCTTTTCGTATGCATCAAATCGGGAACAAAGTTAAAACAAAACATGTAGAACATAACATTATCTATAATTGTATCAAAAAGAAACTTTTTCTATCATCAACCGTTGTCGAGATATCTGTCTATTACTATTTTAATTAATTCGTTTTTGCAAATATCTCGATTCGTATGCATCAAATCGTGAACAAAATTATGACAAAACTTGTAGAACATAACATTATCTAGAATTGTATTCTTCACAAACTATTCCTATCATCAACAATTTTCGAGATATCTGTCTATTACTATTTTAATTTATTCGTTTTTGCAAATTTCTCTTTTCGTATGCTTCAAATCGTGAACAAAGTTATTACAAAACTTGTAAAACATAATATTGTCTACAATTGTTTTTCAGACAAACTTTTTCTATCAAGAACCGTTTTCGAGATATCTGTCTATTACTATTTTAATTAATAATTTTTTGCAAATATCTCGTTTCGTATGCATCAAATCGTGAACAAAATTATGACAAAACTTGTAGTACATAACATTATCTAGAATTGTATGCTTCACAAACTATTCCTATCATCAACAATTTTCTAGATATCTGTCTATTACTATTTTAATTAATTCGTTTTTGCAAATATCTCTTTTCGTATGCATCAAATCGTGAACAAAGTTAGAACAAAACTTGTAGAACATAACATTGTCTATAATTGTATTTTTAAGAAACTTTTTCTATCATAAACAATTTTCTAGATATCTGTCTATTACTATTTTAATTAATTCGTTTTTGCAAATATCTCGATTCGTATGCATCAAATCGTGAACAAAATTATGACAAAACTTGTAGTACATAACATTATCTAGAATTGTATTCTTCACAAACTATTCCTATCATCAACAATTTTCGAGATATCTGTCTATTACTATTTTAATTAATTCGTTTTTGCAAATATCTCTTTTCGTATGCATCAAATCGTGAACAAAGTTAAAACAAAACATGTAGAACATAACATTGTCGATAATTGTATCTGTAAGAAACTTTTTTTATCATGAACCGTTGTCGAGATATCTGTCTATTACTATTTTAATTAATTCGTTTTTGCAAATATCTCATTTCGTATGCATCAAATCGTAAATAAAGTTATTACAAAACCTGTAGTACATAACATTATCTACAATTGTATGCTTCACAAACTTTTCCTATCATCAACAATTTTCGAGATATCTGTCTATTACTATTTAATTAATTCGTTTTTGCAAATATCTCTTTTCGTATGCATCAAATCGTGAACAAAGTTAGAACAAAACTTGTAGTACATAACTTTATCTACAATTCTATGCTACACAACCTTTTCCTATCATCAAAAATTTTCGAGATATCTGTCTATTACTATTTAATTAATTCGTTTTTGCAAATATCTCTTTTCGTATGCATCAAATCGTGAACAAAGTTAGAACAAAACTTGTAGAACATAACATTGTCTATAATTGTATTTTTAAGAAACTTTTTCTATCATCAACAATTTTCTAGATATCTGTCTATTACTATTTTAATTAATTCGTTTTTGCAAATATCTCTTTTCGTATGCATCAAATCGTGAATAAAGTTATTACAAAACTTGTAGTACATAACATTATCTAGAATTGTATGCTACACAAACTTTTCCTATGATCAACAATTTTCGAGATATCTGTCTATTACTATTTTAATTAATTCGTTTTTGCAAATATCTCGTTTCGTATGCATCAAATCGTGAACAAAATTATGACAAAACTTGTAGTACATAACAAAATCTAGAATTGTGTTCTCCACAAACTATTCCTATCATCAACAATTTTCGAGATATCTGTCTATTACTATTTTAATTTATTCGTTTTTGCAAATTTCTCTTTTCGTATGCTTCAAATCGTGAACAAAGTTATTACAAAACTTGTAAAACATAATATTGTCTACAATTGTTTTTCAGACAAACTTTTTCTATCAAGAACCGTTTTCGAGATATCTGTCTATTACTATTTTAATTAATAATTTTTTGCAAATATCTCCTTTCGTATGCATCAAATCGTGAACAAAATTATGACAAAACTTGTAGTACATAACATTTTCTAGAATTGTATGCTTCACAAACTATTCCTATCATCAACAATTTTCGAGATATCTGTCTATTACTATTTTAATTAATTCGTTTTTGCAAATATCTCTTTTCGTATGCATCAAATCGTGAACAAAGTTAGAACAAAACTTGTAGAACATAACATTGTCTATAATTGTATTTTTAAGAAACTTTTTCTATCATCAACAATTTTCTAGATATCTGTCTATTACTATTTTAATTAATTCGTTTTTGCAAATATCTCTTTTCGTATGCATCAAATCGTGAACAAAGTTAAAACAAAACATGTAGAACATAACATTGTCGATAATTGTATCTGTAAGAAACTTTTTTTATCATGAACCGTTGTCGAGATATCTGTCTATTACTATTTTAATTAATTATTTTTTGCAAATATCTCGTTTTGTATGGATGAAATCGTGAACAAAGTTATTACAAAACTTGTAGTACATAACATTATCTACAATTTTATGCTACACAAACTTTTCCTATCATCAAAAATTTTCGAGATATCTGTCTATTACTATTTTAATTAATTCGTTTTTGCAAATATCTCTTTTCGTATGCATCAAATCGTGAACAAAGTTACAACAATACATGTAGAACATAACATTGTCTATAATTGTATTTTTAAGAAACTTTTTCTATCATCAACCGTTGTCGAGATATCTGTCTATTACTATTTTAATTAATAATTTTTTGCAAATATCTCGTTTCGTATGCATCAAATCGTGAACAAAGTTATAACAAAACTTGTAGTACATAACATTATCTACAATTGTATGCTACGCAAACTTTTCCTATCATCAAAATTTTCGAGATATCTGTCTATTACTATTTTAATTTATTCGTTTTTGCAAATATCTCTTTTCGTATGCTTCAAATCGTGAATAAAGTTATTACAAAACTTGTAGAACATAACATTATCTACAATTTTATGCTGAACAAACTTTTCCTATCATCAACAATTTTCTAGATATCTGTCTATTACTATTTTAATTTATTCGTTTTTGCAAATATCTCTTTTCATATGCTTCAAATCGTGAACAAAGTTATTACAAAACTTGTAAAACATAATATTGTCTACAATTGTTTTTTTAGACAATATTTTTCTATCATTATCCGTTTTCGGGATATCTGTCTATTACTATTTTAATTAATAATTTTTTGCAAATATCTCTTTTCGTATGCTTCAAATCGTGAACAAAGTTATTACAAAACTTGTAAAACATAATATTGTCTACAATTGTTTTTCAGACAAACTTTTTCTATCAAGAACCGTTTTCGAGATATCTGTCTATTACTATTTTAATTAATAATTTTTTGCAAATATCTCGTTTCGTATGCATCAAATCGTGAACAAAATTATGACAAAACTTGTAGTACATAACATTATCTAGAATTGTATGCTTCACAAACTATTCCTATCATCAACAATTTTCGAGATATCTGTCTATTACTATTTTAATTAATTCGTTTTTGCAAATATCTCTTTTCGTATGCATCAAATCGTGAACAAAGTTAGAACAAAACATGTAGAACATAACATTGTCTATAATCGTATTTTTAAGAAACTTTTTCTATCATCAACAATTTTCTAGATATCTGTCTATTACTATTTTAATTAATTCGTTTTTGCAAATATCTCGATTCGTATGCATCAAATCGTGAACAAAATTATGACAAAACTTGTAGTACATAACATTATCTAGAATTGTATTCTTCACAAACTATTCCTATCATCAACAATTTTCGAGATATCTGTCTATTACTATTTTAATTAATTCGTTTTTGCAAATATCTCTTTTCGTATGCATCAAATCGTGAACAAAGTTAAAACAAAACATGTAGAACATAACATTGTCTATAATTGTATCAAAAAGAAACTTTTTTTATCATGAACCTTTGTCGAGATATCTGTCTATTACTATTTTAATTAATTATTTTTTGCAAATATCTCGTTTTGTATGGATGAAATCGTGAACGAAGTTATTACAAAACTTGTAATAACATTATCTACAATTTTATGCTGTACAAACTTTTCCTATCATCAAAAATTTTCGAGATATCTGTCTATTACTATTTTAATTAATTCGTTTTTGCAAATATCTCTTTTCGTATGCATCAAATCGTGAACAAAGTTAAAACAATACATGTAGAACATAACATTGTCTATAATTGTATTTTTAAGAAACTTTTTCTATCATCAACCGTTGTCGAGATATCTGTCTATTACTATTTTAATTAATATTTTTTTGCAAATATCTCGTTTCGTATGCATCAAATCGTGAACAAAGTTAAAACAAAACTTGTAGTACATAACATTATCTAGAATTGTATGCTTCACAAACTATTCCTATCATCAACAATTTTCGAGATATCTGTCTATTACTATTTTAATTAATTCGTTTTTGCAAATATCTCTTTTCGTATGCATCAAATCGTGAACAAAGTTAGAACAAAACTTGTAGAACATAACATTGTCTATAATTGTATTTTTAAGAAACTTTTTCTATCATCAACAATTTTCTAGATATCTGTCTATTACTATTTTAATTTATTCGTTTTTGCAAATATCTCTTTTCGTATGCTTGAAATCGTGAATAAAGTTATTACAAAACTTGTAGTACATAACATTATCTAGAATTGTATGCTACACAAACTTTTCCTATGATCAACAATTTTCGAGATATCTGTCTATTACTATTTTAATTAATTCGTTTTTGCAAATATCTCGTTTCGTATGCATCAAATCGTGAACAAAATTATGACAAAACTTGTAGTACGTAACAAAATCTAGAATTGTATTCTCCACAAACTATTCCTATCATCAACAATTTTCGAGATATCTGTCTATTACTATTTTAATTTATTCGTTTTTGCAAATTTCTCTTTTCGTATGCTTCAAATCGTGAACAAAGTTATTACAAAACTTGTAAAACATAATATTGTCTACAATTGTTTTTCAGACAAACTTTTTCTATCAAGAACCGTTTTCGAGATATCTGTCTATTACTATTTTAATTAATAATTTTTTGCAAATATCTCCTTTCGTATGCATCAAATCGTGAACAAAATTATGACAAAACTTGTAGTACATAACATTATCTAGAATTGTATGCTTCACAAACTATTCCTATCATCAACAATTTTCGAGATATCTGTCTATTACTATTTTAATTAATTCGTTTTTGCAAATATCTCTTTTCGTATGCATCAAATCGTGAACAAAGTTAGAACAAAACTTGTAGAACATAACATTGTCTATAATTGTATTTTTAAGAAACTTTTTCTATCATCAACAATTTTCTAGATATCTGTCTATTACTATTTTAATTAATTCGTTTTTGCAAATATCTCTTTTCGTATGCATCAAATCGTGAACAAAGTTAAAACAAAACATGTAGAACATAACATTGTCGATAATTGTATCTGTAAGAAACTTTTTTTATCATGAACCGTTGTCGAGATATCTGTCTATTACTATTTTAATTAATTATTTTTTGCAAATATCTCGTTTTGTATGGATGAAATCGTGAACAAAGTTATTACAAAACTTGTAGTACATAAAATTATCTACAATTGTATGCTTCACAAACTTTTCCTATCATCAAAAATTTTCGAGATATCTGTCTATTACTATTTTAATTAATTCGTTTTTGCAAATATCTCTTTTCGTATGCATCAAATCGTGAACAAAGTTACAACAATACATGTAGAACATAACATTGTCTATAATTGTATTTTTAAGAAACTTTTTCTATCATCAACCGTTGTCGAGATATCTGTCTATTACTATTTTAATTAATTCGTTTTTGCAAATATCTCGTTTCGTATGCATCAAATCGTGAACAAAATTATGACAAAACTTGTAGTACATAACAAAATCTAGAATTGTATTCTCCACAAACTATTCCTATCATCAACAATTTTCGAGATATCTGTCTATTACTATTTTAATTTATTCGTTTTTGCAAATTTCTCTTTTCGTATGCTTCAAATCGTGAACAAAGTTATTACAAAACTTGTAAAACATAATATTGTCTACAATTGTTTTTCAGACAAACTTTTTCTATCAAGAACCGTTTTCGAGATATCTGTCTATTACTATTTTAATTAATAATTTTTTGCAAATATCTCCTTTCGTATGCATCAAATCGTGAACAAAATTATGACAAAACTTGTAGTACATAACATTATCTAGAATTGTATGCTTCACAAACTATTCCTATCATCAACAATTTTCGAGATATCTGTCTATTACTATTTTAATTAATTCGTTTTTGCAAATATCTCTTTTCGTATGCATCAAATCGTGAACAAAGTTAGAACAAAACTTGTAGAACATAACATTGTCTATAATTGTATTTTTAAGAAACTTTTTCTATCATCAACAATTTTCTAGATATCTGTCTATTACTATTTTAATTAATTCGTTTTTGCAAATATCTCTTTTCGTATGCATCAAATCGTGAACAAAGTTAAAACAAAACATGTAGAACATAACATTGTCGATAATTGTATCTGTAAGAAACTTTTTTTATCATGAACCGTTGTCGAGATATCTGTCTATTACTATTTTAATTAATTCGTTTTTACAAATATCTCATTTCGTATGCATCAAATCGTAAATAAAGTTATAACAAAACCTGTAGTACATAACATTATCTACAATTGTATGCTTCACAAACTTTTCCTATCATCAACAATTTTCGAGATATCTGTCTATTACTATTTAATTAATTCGTTTTTGCAAATATCTCTTTTCGTATGCATCAAATCGTGAACAAAGTTAGAACAAAACTTGTAAAACATAATATCGTCTACAATTGTTTTTCAGACAAACTTTTTCTATCATGAACCGTTTTCGAGATATCTGTCTATTACTATTTTAATTAATAATTTTTTGCAAATATCTCGTTTCGTATGCATCAAATCGTGAACAAAGTTATAACAAAACTTGTAGTACATAACTTTATCTACAATTCTATGCTACACAACCTTTTCCTATCATCAAAAATTTTCGAGATATCTGTCTATTACTATTTAATTAATTCGTTTTTGCAAATATCTCTTTTCGTATGCATCAAATCGTGAACAAAGTTAGAACAAAACTTGTAGAACATAACATTGTCTATAATTGTATTTTTAAGAAACTTTTTCTATCATCAACAATTTTCGAGATATCTGTCTATTACTATTTTAATTTATTCGTTTTTGCAAATATCTCTTTTCGTATGCTTCAAATCGTGAATAAAGTTATTACAAAACTTGTAGAACATAACATTATCTACAATTTTATGCTGAACAAACTTTTCCTATCATCAACAATTTTCTAGATATCTGTCTATTACTATTTTAATTTATTCGTTTTTGCAAATATCTCTTTTCATATGCTTCAAATTGTGAACAAAGTTATTACAAAACTTGTAAAACATAATATTGTCTACAATTGTTTTTTTAGACAATATTTTTCTATCATTATCCGTTTTCGGGATATCTGTCTATTACTATTTTAATTAATAATTTTTTGCAAATATCTCTTTTCGTATGCTTCAAATCGTGAACAAAGTTATTACAAAACTTGTAGAACATAACATTGCCTATAATTGTATCTTTAAGAAACTTTTTCTATCATGAACCGTTTTCGAGATATCTGTCTATTACTATTTTAATTAATTATTTTTTGCAAATATCTCGTTTCTTATGCATCAAATCGTGAACAAAATTATGACAAAACTTGTAGTACATAACATTATCTAGAATTGTATGCTTCACAAACTATTCCTATCATCAACAATTTTCGAGATATCTGTCTATTACTATTTTAATTAATTCGTTTTTGCAAATATCTCTTTTCGTATGCATCAAATCGTGAACAAAGTTAGAACAAAACATGTAGAACATAACATTGTCTATAATCGTATTTTTAAGAAACTTTTTCTATCATCAACAATTTTCGAGATATCTGTCTATTACTATTTTAATTAATTCGTTTTTGCAAATATCTCGATTCGTATGCATCAAATCGTGAACAAAATTATGACAAAACTTGTAGTACATAACATTATCTAGAATTGTATTCTTCACAAACTATTCCTATCATCAACAATTTTCGAGATATCTGTCTATTACTATTTTAATTAATTCGTTTTTGCAAATATCTCTTTTCGTATGCATCAAATCGTGAACAAAGTTATTACAAAACATGTAGAACATAACATTATCTATAATTGTATCAAAAAGAAACTTTTTTTATCATGAACCGTTGTCGAGATATCTGTCTATTACTATTTTAATTAATTATTTTTTGCAAATATCTCGTTTTGTATGGATGAAATCGTGAACGAAGTTATTACAAAACTTGTAATAACATTATCTACAATTTTATGCTGTACAAACTTTTCCTATCATCAAAAATTTTCGAGATATCTGTCTATTACTATTTTAATTAATTCGTTTTTGCAAATATCTCTTTTCGTATGCATCAAATCGTGAACAAAGTTAAAACAATACATGTAGAACATAACATTGTCTATAATTGTATTTTTAAGAAACTTTTTCTATCATCAACCGTTGTCGAGATATCTGTCTATTACTATTTTAATTAATAATTTTTTGCAAATATCTCGTTTCGTATGCATCAAATCGTGAACAAAATTATGACAAAACTTGTAGTACATAACATTATCTAGAATTGTATGCTTCACAAACTATTCCTATCATCAACAATTTTCTAGATATCTGTCTATTACTATTTTAATTAATTCGTTTTTGCAAATATCTCTTTTCGTATGCATCAAATCGTGAACAAAGTTAGAACAAAACTTGTAGAACATAACATTGTCTATAATTGTATTTTTAAGAAACTTTTTCTATCATCAACAATTTTCTAGATATCTGTCTATTACTATTTTAATTAATTCGTTTTTGCAAATATCTCGATTCGTATGCATCAAATCGTGAACAAAATTATGACAAAACTTGTAGTACATAACATTATCTAGAATTGTATTCTTCACAAACTATTCCTATCATCAACAATTTTCGAGATATCTGTCTATTACTATTTTAATTAATTCGTTTTTGCAAATATCTCTTTTCGTATGCATCAAATCGTGAACAAAGTTAAAACAAAACATGTAGAACATAACATTGTCGATAATTGTATCTGTAAGAAACTTTTTTTATCATGAACCGTTGTCGAGATATCTGTCTATTACTATTTTAATTAATTCGTTTTTGCAAATATCTCATTTCGTATGCATCAAATCGTAAATAAAGTTATAACAAAACCTGTAGTACATAACATTATCTACAATTGTATGCTTCACAAACTTTTCTTATCATCAACAATTTTCGAGATATCTGTCTATTACTATTTAATTAATTCGTTTTTGCAAATATCTCTTTTCGTATGCATCAAATCGTGAACAAAGTTAGAACAAAACTTGTAGAACATAACATTGTCTATAATTGTATTTTTAAGAAACTTTTTCTATCATCAACAATTTTCTAGATATCTGTCTATTACTATTTTAATTAATTCGTTTTTGCAAATATCTCTTTTCGTATGCATCAAATCGTGAATAAAGTTATTACAAAACTTGTAGTACATAACATTATCTAGAATTGTATGCTACACAAACTTTTCCTATGATCAACAATTTTCGAGATATCTGTCTATTACTATTTTAATTAATTCGTTTTTGCAAATATCTCGTTTCGTATGCATCAAATCGTGAACAAAATTATGACAAAACTTGTAGTACATAACAAAATCTAGAATTGTATTCTCCACAAACTATTCCTATCATCAACAATTTTCGAGATATCTGTCTATTACTATTTTAATTTATTCGTTTTTGCAAATTTCTCTTTTCGTATGCTTCAAATCGTGAACAAAGTTATTACAAAACTTGTAAAACATAATATTGTCTACAATTGTTTTTCAGACAAACTTTTTCTATCAAGAACCGTTTTCGAGATATCTGTCTATTACTATTTTAATTAATAATTTTTTGCAAATATCTCCTTTCGTATGCATCAAATCGTGAACAAAATTATGACAAAACTTGTAGTACATAACATTATCTAGAATTGTATGCTTCACAAACTATTCCTATCATCAACAATTTTCGAGATATCTGTCTATTACTATTTTAATTAATTCGTTTTTGCAAATATCTCTTTTCGTATGCATCAAATCGTGAACAAAGTTAGAACAAAACTTGTAGAACATAACATTGTCTATAATTGTATTTTTAAGAAACTTTTTCTATCATCAACAATTTTCTAGATATCTGTCTATTACTATTTTAATTAATTCGTTTTTGCAAATATCTCTTTTCGTATGCATCAAATCGTGAACAAAGTTAAAACAAAACATGTAGAACATAACATTGTCGATAATTGTATCTGTAAGAAACTTTTTTTATCATGAACCGTTGTCGAGATATCTGTCTATTACTATTTTAATTAATTATTTTTTGCAAATATCTCGTTTTGTATGGATGAAATCGTGAACAAAGTTATTACAAAACTTGTAGTACATAACATTATCTACAATTTTATGCTACACAAACTTTTCCTATCATCAAAAATTTTCGAGATATCTGTCTATTACTATTTTAATTAATTCGTTTTTGCAAATATCTCTTTTCGTATGCATCAAATCGTGAACAAAGTTACAACAATACATGTAGAACATAACATTGTCTATAATTGTATTTTTAAGAAACTTTTTCTATCATCAACCGTTGTCGAGATATCTGTCTATTACTATTTTAATTAATAATTTTTTGCAAATATCTCGTTTCGTATGCATCAAATCGTGAACAAAGTTATAACAAAACTTGTAGTACATAACATTATCTACAATTGTATGCTACGCAAACTTTTCCTATCATCAACAATTTTCGAGATATCTGTCTATTACTATTTTAATTTATTCGTTTTTGCAAATATCTCTTTTCGTATGCTTCAAATCGTGAATAAAGTTATGACAAAACTTGTAGAACATAACATTATCTACAATTTTATGCTGAACAAACTTTTCCTATCATCAACAATTTTCTAGATATCTGTCTATTACTATTTTAATTTATTCGTTTTTGCAAATATCTCTTTTCATATGCTTCAAATCGTGAACAAAGTTATTACAAAACTTGTAAAACATAATATTGTCTACAATTGTTTTTTTAGACAATATTTTTCTATCATTATCCGTTTTCGGGATATCTGTCTATTACTATTTTAATTAATTCGTTTTTGCAAATATCTCTTTTCGTATGCATCAAATCGTGAACAAAGTTAGAACAAAACTTGTAGAACATAACATTGTCTATAATTGTATTTTTAAGAAACTTTTTCTATCATCAACAATTTTCTAGATATCTGTCTATTACTATTTTAATTAATTCGTTTTTGCAAATATCTCGATTCGTATGCATCAAATCGTGAACAAAATTATGACAAAACTTGTAGTACATAACATTATCTAGAATTGTATTCTTCACAAACTATTCCTATCATCAACAATTTTCGAGATATCTGTCTATTACTATTTTAATTAATTCGTTTTTGCAAATATCTCGTTTCGTATGCATCAAATCGTGAACAAAATTATGACAAAACTTGTAGAACATAACATTATCTAGAATTGTATGCTACACAAACTATTCCTATCATCAACAATTTTCGAGATATCTGTCTATTACTATTTTAATTAATTCGTTTTTGCAAATATCTCTTTTCGTATGCATCAAATCGTGAACAAAGTTAAAACAAAACATGTAGAACATAACATTGTCTATAATTGTATCTTTAAGAAACTTTTTCTATCATGAACCGTTTTCGAGATATCTGTCTATTACTATTTTAATTAATTATTTTTTGCAAATATCTCGTTTCGTATGCATCAAATCGTGAACAAAGTTAAAACAAAACTTGTAGTACATAACATTATCTACAATTGTATGCTACACAAACTTTTCCTATCATCAACAATTTTCGAGATATCTGTCTATTACTATTTAATTAATTCGTTTTTGCAAATATCTCTTTTCGTATGCATCAAATCGTGAACAAAGTTAGAACAAAACTTGTAGAACATAACATTGTCTATAATTGTATTTTTAAGAAACTTTTTCTATCATCAACAATTTTCGAGATATCTGTCTATTACTATTTTAATTTATTCGTTTTTGCAAATATCTCTTTTAGTATGCTTGAAATCGTGAATAAAGTTAGTACAAAACTTGTAGAACATAACATTATCTACAATTTTATGCTTAACAAAGTTTTCCTATGATCAACAATTTTCGAGATATCTGTCTATTACTATTTTAATTAATTCGTTTTTGCAAATATCTCTTTTCATATGCATCAAATCGTGAACAAAGTTAAAACAAAATATGTAGAACATAACATTATCTATAATTGTATCAAAAAGAAACTTTTTCTATCATCAACCGTTGTCGAGATATCTGTCTATTACTATTTTAATTAATTCGTTTTTGCAAATATCTCGTTTCGTATGCATCAAATCGTGAACAAAACTATGACAAAACTTGTAGTACATAACATTATCTAGATTTGTATTCTACACAAACTATTCCTATCATCAACAATTTTCGAGATATCTGTCTATAACTATTTTAATTTATTCGTTTTTGCAAATTTCTCTTTTCGTATGCTTCAAATCGTGAACAAAGTTATTACAAAACTTGTAAAACATAATATTGTCTACAATTGTTTTTCTGATTAACTTTTTCTATCAAGAACCGTTTTCGAGATATCTGTCTATTACTATTTTAATTAATAATTTTTTGCAAATATCTCGTTTCGTATGCATCAAATCGTGAACAAAATTATGACAAAACTTGTAGTACATAACATTATCTAGAATTGTATGCTACACAAACTATTCCTATCATCAACAATTTTCGAGATATCTGTCTATTACTATTTTAATTAATTCGTTTTTGCAAATATCTCTTTTCGTATGCATCAAATCGTGAACAAAGTTAGAACAAAACTTGTAGAACATAACATTGTCTATAATTGTATTTATAAGAAACTTTTTCTATCATCAACAATTTTCTAGATATCTGTCTATGTGCACGACAGAACATAACTTCGGTCATTTGTACATAGTTTTTATCAAATTGCTTTACTTTGCATTGTTTTGTATTGTTTTAGTTATAGGATAAGCTTCTATTTTAATAAAGTCGTAATTTCTTATCAGGATTAGGGCCTAGAACATAAGTTATGTAAATAGTTAGAATAGGGTTTGCATTTAATTCTTTAAGTGATTTCCCTTGAGATTCCTACCCCAGCTAGATAGGTACACATTTCCCTAGTTAAATTAGCACATAGTTTCATCAGATTTTAAAGTAAATAACATGATTAGCTTACATAATTCCAGTTAGAATTTACCCTTATTAGACTTAGTATCTCATTAAAAGGGGAGGAACTTAAGAGAAATCAACGATAGAAAGAGACAGTACAACTGTCCCTGTCGGCGCATACAGGCGAGCGAGGGGGGCCCCGACTCCCGCGAATCCGCGGAATGAGGAAGCGGGGGACGGGGTCATATAAATATTGAAATCTTTCGCGCGCGCTCCTCACTCTGTTTTGCGCCGGCAGACGATAAGAATGATATGTTTAGATATCGAAAAATAGGTATGTAAGTAATTAACATTATTTTGTTACTGTAGAGTATAAGATTGACATGTAAATAAAGAGATTTGAGTACAGGGGAAGAGTGCGGGGTGAAGGGGAGTGGTCGCTCGAAAATGATATATAAGAAGCGCCGATTCGGCGCAGATTCATTCCGGATCCAGCACTCGAGAAGAAAACATCTTGAAGAAAGAAAACTCTCTGCGACCACTAGCCCTCTCTGCCCCACCCTCCAGCCTGGCTCACATTTGGAAAACCGCATCGGCATTTTCACTGAAGAAACGAAACCCCTACTACAGTCCACGCTCCACAGTCTATTACTATTTTAATTTATTCGTTTTTGCAAATTTCTCTTTTCGTATGCTTCAAATCGTGAACAAAGTTATTACAAAACTTGTAAAACATAATATTGTCTACAATTGTTTTTCAGACAAACTTTTTCTATCAAGAACCGTTTTCGAGATATCTGTCTATTACTATTTTAATTAATAATTTTTTGCAAATATCTCTTTTCGTATGCTTCAAATCGTGAATAAAGTTATTACAAAATTTGTAGAACATAACATTATCTACAATTTTATGTTTAACAAACTTTTCCTATGATCAACAATTTTCGAGATATCTGTCTATTACTATTTTAATTAATTCGTTTTTGCAAATATCTTTTTTCGTATGCATCAAATCGTGAACAAAGTTAAGACAAAACATGTAGAACATAACATTGTCTATAATTGTATCAAAAAGAAACTTTTTTTATCATGAACCGTTGTCGAGATATCTGTCTATTACTATTTTAATTAATTATTTTTTGCAAATATCTCGTTTTGTATGGATGAAATCGTGAACAAAGTTATTACAAAACTTGTAGTACATAACATTATCTACAATTTTATGCTACACAAACTATTCCTATCATCAACAATTTTCGAGATATCTGTCTATTACTATTTAATTAATTCGTTTTTGCAAATATCTCTTTTCGTATGCATGAAATCGTGAACAAAGTTAGAACAAAACTTGTAGAACATAACATAGTCTATAATTGTATTTTTAAGAAACTTTTTCTATCATCAACAATTTTCTAGATATCTGTCTATTACTATTTTAATTTATTCGTTTTTGCAAATATCTCTTTTCGTATGCATCAAATCGTGAACAAAGTTAAAACAAAACATGTAGAACATAATATTTTCTATGATTGTATCTGTAAGAAACTTTTTCTATCATGAACCGTTGTCGAGATATCTGTCTATTACTATTTTAATTAATTATTTTTTGCAAATATCTCGTTTCGTATGGATGAAATCGTGAACAAAGTTATAACAAAACTTGTAGTACATAATATTATCTACAATTGTATGCTGCACAAACTATTCCTATCATCAAAAAATTTCGAGATATCTGTCTATTACTATTTAATTAATTCGTTTTTGCAAATATCTCTTTTCGTATGCATTAAATCGTGAACAAAGTTAGAACAAAACTTGTAGAACATAACATTGTCTATAATTGTTTTTCAGATAAACTTTTTCTATCATGAACCGTTTTCTAGATATCGGTCTATTACTATTTTAATTTATTCGGTTTTGCAAATACCTCTTTTCGTATGCTTCAAATCGTGAACAAAGTTGTAAACTTGTAGAACATAACATTATCTACAATTTTATTTTTCAAAAACTTTTCCTATCATCAACCGTTGTCGATATATCTGTCTGTTACTATTTTAATTATTCAGTTTTTACAAATATCTCGTCTCCTATGCATAGGATTGTAAACAAAGTTTATACAAGCGTGAAGACCATTAAATTTCCAACAATTTTGTTCATAACAAATTTTTTTCTATCACTTACCATTGTCACAGCCACGACACTCCTCGTACGTGTGAGCCCCCGCGTCGGTGACCTATAGGGTTGATACTTGCGGAAAACGAATATTCAATTCAATTCAATTCAATTATACTTTATTGCACACCAAAACAGAATATAAGCATAAGCATATGCTCACGACTATATTCCCCGAGGGGGTAGTCAGAGACAACACACAACAAGACAACAGAAACAGAAAAAAACAGAATATACATTTGAATAAAGATATAGAATTACAAATAAGGTGGTCTTATCGCTAAAAAGCGATTTCTTCCAGACAACCTTATTTACACTGGTGCAAGGAAATAATAAAAGACATAGGTACTAATACTCTGGGGATGACACTAAGTAATTAGAATTGTTAATAATGTTCATTTCAAGTTTAAAATTATTTTAACAGAATTTATGTTGTAAAGAATATAATTATTTTGTAGGTGGGTTACTTACAACGTTTTACAGGTAGTTCTTTCTAATTAGTTTGTGTATTACAGCTGGTAACTATAAAGACTTAAGACGTTTCAAAAAATTACATTAGAGCTTGAACCTAAACTTTTACTTATATGCAAGAAGGTTGAAATTTTCCTTGCTTATCGACATAAAGTTTAACTTACTACAAAATGATGGGCCTCGTATCTCATTCATTTTAAGGGATATCAAAACATGATTTAATACAGATCGATAGAGAAAAAAATTCGAAGTTCAGTGGTATTTTCAGGGGACTTACGACAAAATGTCCCTTACGACATTTGCAATTTCCACTGTTGATGTTTTTATCGTAAGCGACAAATTCAGAATACGACGCGCACAACTCTCAAGTTGCGTTTCAAATGTCGTAAGGGACATTTTGTCGAAAGTCCCCTGAAAATACCACTGAACTCCGATTTTTTTTCTCTGATTAAACAAATTCACTGTACGCTTAGGCACTTACATTAAAATCAATAGAAGGTATGGAACATATTCATCGCTTCTATCGAGCGTTTTTAGGAAGATCGTAAGCTGAGCTTTGCCCGCTGAATTTGTCACTCAAAATAAAATTTTATTGCTGTCTTTTGCGTTTAGTTGTTTATTCATCTATACTTATAAAACAGTTCCGCTGACTGACCGACAAATAGCTCACAGCTTAAATCGCTGAAGACAGAATTATGAAATAAATTTTCTGCGTAGGGGTTTAGGTTAGTTTAGGTTAGTAGGCACGAAAGGTTTTTTATATATTCGAATGAAAATACCCTTAAAATGTAGTTAGTAATTAAAACTAGTGGTGTATACGGGGTGTAAGGAAAAGTATCATTAAACCTCTAAACCACATACTCTACCCATCAAACTGAACAACTTTTACTATGTGAGCAAACCTTTCAGAACAAAAAAAAATCTGCTGTCTCTTACGTTTGAATCGAGTAGGTATTCCTACAAAAATATTGTTTCTTACAAGCGACACGATAAAACGTTAAAATCACATCGTAAGGGATAAATGTATTTTAATTTGAAGTAATGAGTAAGAAGTTACGATTAGAATAAACATGTAGTATGTAAATTCCAATTCATTAAAATTTAAAGTAATTAATTTTCATTCGATTGTTTCAAAATAAAATAAATAGTTTGTGTGTTACATTCATCGATTTCTAGGTTTAGAATAATGCCTTAAAATTTGACAATAATTTGGATAATAATATAATCATGTTGAATTTAATACATATTGATGTCGCAAAGAATTTATAACTCGTATTTAGTCATTTGTAAAATCGTCATTAAATATTACCTATATTAACGTCATTTTTAAATTTACTTATTTACAACTGGAAACAGAAACGGCAACATCAAATGTCAAATTCTGACATATTGAATATATTTATATTTTTTCTTAATGGCCAGTTATTTTAAGTTGATTTTTATTTTACCTAGGAGTTTACAGGTCCAACGAATGACGTCACTAGTCGGACCGAAAAACGACTTTATTTTATTAAAAATATCTGTAATCTTTTCATTTTGAAATTTCTGACATAGAAAATATTTTTATTTTTTTTTAATTACTGATTGGTTTGCTCTTGACCTCAATCCAGTCCTCAAGACGAAGATGGGACGAACTTACCCAAAAGATGCCTATTCACTCGTACTTTAAAGGAATTCGGGTTGTAAGTGCTCGGAAATACTGACGCAGGCAAGGCATTCCACTTCTTGGCTGTGCGCATTATACATTATGAAAAACAAAAAACCCGACTGCATAAAAAAACTGTTAACTGAAAAGAGAAAAACAAGCTCTATAATCACTAATCAGCTATAACAACATTAAGTAAAATATAATTTGAATGTTATTAGGTAGGTATCGCAAACGGGGACAAAGATGAATTAAGTATAATACATACCTAGGTACCTTCCTTTGGTTTTCCTCGCCTGCAATACCTACCTAATAACATTCAAATTAAATTTAATTAATGTTGTTATAGCTGATTAGTGATTATAGAGCTTGTTTTTCTCTTTTCAGCTAACAGTTTTTTTATGCAATCGGGTTTTTTGTTTTTCGTAATAATTTGATTTATTTCATACTTTTTAGTCCTATGTCGAAATGGTAGCATAAAAGTACTACAATATACAACGTGTTAATGAATTAACGCAAAACCTCATAGAACCCAACTGATTTATAACAAAATAATTAGATTGAAACAATAATTTCATTATTTTGATACTTAAAATTTAAAGTTATTTGCATTTTAAGTTTTGAGGCAAAAATGATTTGTTGTCATTTCAGCAATAAATGACAGCGCTACCTAACGTACTTATGGATATATTTTAATAATCTAGTATTGGTAGTTAGTAAGGTGAGTGTGCTTTTGAGGTGGTCTGACATCTGGTTCGGTAAATTAAAAATTTTAAAAACAAATAAATTAATATTTTGTCAAAAATTACCTGTTTTGAAACCATGATAATTCGATTCTGCTCTTGATTCTAAACAAACTACTTTTTAGTTTATTCATTAAGACGTTGTATACATATTTGGAATCGTCTGTTTACTAGCTTTCATTTGATACCCATATTGTAAATTTTTACAAATAAAAATTATTTATTCCCCCTTTTTTTTTTCCCAGATGCCATAATAAAAAAATATAGCCTAAGTCACTCTCACGATTTTTACAAATCTAACGACACATCATACGTCAAAATCCATCGAGCCGCTTAGGCTGTAGGCCGTGCCAAAGAAATAGACATACAAACATACATACATACGCTCGAAAAACATAACCCTCCTTCTGGCGCAGTCGGGTAAAAAAGATTCAGAAAGGCGCTTGGTGCGGATATGTGGAATGTCAACCAAGAAATTGTGATATCCCGCGACAATTATTGAGACAATTATCTCGAAATAGTTTTCGATTTAGGCCTCCCAAAAATATTTTGACAAACCTAATTGGCGCCGACGCTGTAGGTACTTTTCGCAGCTGTCAAACAAGAGTGACGGAGCACTGATTATGATTATACTAACAACAAAAAGCTATAGGTATATTTTTTTAATGTCCTTTTTAACTTCACACAAACAGTTCCTAGGTAAGAACTAAGTTCCTCGTAAGTGACAAATATGGTTTATTCAAGTAATCTCTAGATTATGATATCCATATTTTTACACAGACGGCTAAGGCACAGATATTTACGATTTTATTAAATTGAGAAAATTTTATCGTAAGTTGCAAAACATGTTCATTTGTACATGTCAGTACTTGTCGGTTACAATGAAATTGTTGAATATTTAATTTATCGTAAGTTGAGCGTCGGTCATACACGCCTTGTCACTTACGATAAAATGAATACCTTGTCACTTACGATAAAATGAATAATTAAAATCGTTCTTGTAACTATGTATTACAATAGTATTGAATAAAAAAAAAGTTTTGCTACGTATACTTGCAAATTACGATATAATTTTCTCATTTATTTATTTGAGAAAAGTAACTACCTCTTTAAGTACCTACTCCTTCTAATTGTATACCTACGCTTTTGTGCTGTGCTTTGGAATTAAACTAACCCTGAACTAACCTGTGTCCATAGATATAGTAAACAGTTTTTAATCTAAGCCTGTGTAATTATATTATTTATGTTCGGTATTATAAATCAGTTACAAAGCAAACTGAACATAATTATCCTAAAACTAAAATATAACTATATAGTGTATGGTCTATGTATATTGGTCGGCGTCGCACGCTTCGCTCGCAGAATCAAAGAAAATATTTACCTATTTCAACGGCCGAGTCGTGCAGTCGTGCGAGCAAGAGCAACCATGTAATTCAAAAGGTCAATGACCTGTTTTCCCACCCGCTCGCATACTGCGCACCCCCCCTCGCTCGCCCGACCCGCACACATAGCCGCGAACGGTTTTACGAGCACACATGCATGAGTGTCGCTTCTTTTCGCGGTAGTGTATATTTTCTTTGCCATTGTCGAGATATCTGTCATTTTTGTTATATTATAAAAGTGGTCTGATTCTGGAAAGGTGACCGATCCGCCATGTAAGACCGGGTTTTTCGTGATGGGTAAAGTGTGTTCTTTCGATCCAAGTTGGTTTCACATTTCCTATATGTTTAGGCCTAAGACCTATTTTTTTTTATTTTCAACCCCAGTCTGATTTTGAACGGTGACCGATTTGAGAATAACTAAATCTGCTGTGGTGTTCTCCTAAGAGGGCTCTTTCTTAAAATGCGTCCAGTTCGTATCTTATATATTTAGGCCCAGACCCCATTTTTTCGCGATTGTCTTACCGCTGTAAAAAAAATCAGTGACCGCTTTGAGTCATAAGACCGAGGCTAAATGATGTACTTTGGCGTCTATTTTCGAGCTAGACTGAATCCAGCTTTCCTATAATTATAATACGTTTAGGCCCTAGACCGTTGGTGGCTCTGGATCTAATTCTTCCATTTTGACGGATTTTTTTTTATTTCTAATTGAATTCGATAGAACAAATTCGGAACTAAATCCCATACATACTCGCATCGTTCTAGGACACGGGGTCCCGCCGAGTGCAGGTACACGAAGCAAGGGAGGGTGATCGATCGCATCGATCGCATCGCACCAAATTAGGACACACGTTTTTTGATCGCGCGATCGGTTTCATCGCGCGATGAGATCGCATCGCACCATCGCGCGTGCGATGGCAATAGGACACCGCCTTACGGTTCAAAAGTTACGGGCCTAAATAGGTAGGACAGACGGACGGACGGACGGACGGACGGACTTAGTAATAGGGTCCCGTTTTCATCCTTTGGGTACGGAACCCTAAAAATCTAAAAACAAAACCAAACAATTTTACTTTTCCAATCGCCAATTAATATTCAATCTTTAATCGATTAACGGGATTACAAAAACCGATCAGTTTCAAACATTTACAAACAAATCCTGGTCCACATTATTCGAATGTTTGTTACAAATCCACAAAAATGGCCGCGAAAAACCGAAAAGATCAGCTAAAACGATAAACCTTCGGAATTGGTTTTGATATCGCATACTGTGTTCCGATTTTTAACCGGGTTTTTGAATTGGAATAATATTTGATATTTTTAGTGTTCCGTACCAAAATTGGAAAAACGGAACACTTATGGAATCAGCTCGGTGTCTGTCCGTCCGTCTGTCACAGGCATTTTTCTCAGAGACCGTAAGACATTAGGAAGTTGAAACTCTGTACAGATATAGCAATTGGTGGTCCAATGTGATAATTGAAGTAAAAAAAGCAGTTATTTTTCTATACCCAAAAAACTAACACCAGAACGACCAGTGTAAAATGATCTTCAGTTACTATGTGACCACATACTAAGTAAGTGTCAATTTATAGTGGATTCCTCAATGACCCATGTTAAACAACTGGTAGTACGGAACACTAATTGCCCGAGTCCCGACTCGTACTTGGCCGGTTTTTCATAGGACCCTCAAAGTGTTAAGTTGCTGATGGTTTTGATGTGAAACATCTATTTGCGCGCCTTAGCCAGTAAAACCTGTGAGTAAAACCGACTCATAAGCCGTGACGGTAAAGGCAGGTTTAGACAATGACAATTTTGCGGTGCGAAATCAGCGGCGGCGGCGCCTCAAAAAAAGCACCGTATAAATACTTTTCGCACGAATATTTCACGGCATGCGAACGTTCGCAAGGAAAGAGCACGCGTCTATTTTTCGGTGCTAGTGACCTCCGCCCGCGTCCCTCGCAACCCCCGCATCAATCTTTCGACTCGTGTAAACGCGTCGTGCTAATCGTTAGCACGGTTTTCTCTAGCAAATCCATTCGCATGGGAACAAATTGGCGCTGGAAGTTTGCACCGTGTAAACGAAAGCGTGCCGTGCACTTTTTTCGTGGTAAAAAATTGGCGCCGCAAAATTGTCATCATCTAAACCTACCATTAATGGTTACTTATGCCATTGGTTGGTATGTTTGGTGGTTGGTAGACTGGATAGTTGGAACGACGTTGGGGAGGCTGACCAAAGATCAAGTCAGCTGCTGGCTACATATCCAGCGATCTGTCGTACCAATGAAGCAACGAACCAATGGAAAGCGGTTGTGGCGACGACTTCGCACGCTAAACGTTAACTAAATAAAGTTGGATTTATGTCAAAGAAGTTTGGCAGATTTGGACCCAGCCATTTTTTACGAAAGTAAAAGCCATTCAGAACGGCGGTCAAAATTATTATAAACAGAAAAAATTAAGGCATTTAAAAAAAACTACCACGTCTCCAGAAGTCCGGATTCAAAAGTAGAAATTACTAGTAAAATAGACAAATCATCCAAAAAGCAGTAACAAAACCACAACAGCTTTTTCATCTAATAGTATCACTAAGGTATTTTTTGGTCGTTACGGAACGTATTTGGTTTGGTTGAACTAATAGTGTGTGTGATTTCGTTTTCTTCCGTTATCATATTATTGTTCAGTTATCGTGAATTTTCATTAAAATAAACATAATTAGTGCGTAGAAGATTGAGTGGACTAACTAATAAGAAAGATTATGAGGTTCACACACTTGATACAAAAGGTATCATAAGGAGAAATACCTTTCCCCCAACTTCTACAGGTTACAACCAATTTACTTTTTTGTTAGTTTTGTTTCACTCTACACGTATTACTATGTTTCATTCATGTATGGGACCTCTAAGTCTGGGTCACAAATTACCTACATGGCTGTCCGCCAAACTTCTTTGGTATCAGTCCGTAGCTCTCGTTACTTGTGTTTGCACGTCACGTATTTTCTATTTCTAAAACCCGAATAAACACGAAAAACAATGCCTCGTTTTGCAATAAAGTGGTGTGGTCTACACTGAAAAAAATGCGAGCCAACTAAGAACTTAATTAGCACCAAAATAATTGAAATGACGTTGTTATTGTTTACTAAAAACTTAGACTAATTATATCGGGACGCGTAACCACGTGTCATTCTACTAACAAACTTTCTGCCACTTTTTGCGGGGGGCGAGGTAACATGTTATCCGCAACTTTGGATTTTATTCCCTATGACTTTAGATTCTAATTTTGAATGTTGAAAATCATGAAAAGTAGTCTCGTGTAAACCCCAAACGTTCTAAGTTCAAAATTATTGTTTCGCTATTATAGGCTGTCTCGTTTAGTGATAAGGTATAAAATTGGGTGTAAATGCGCAAGATTAATTGATCTAATACCGTGGCAGAGGGGAAATGCTACCGCAAGGCCGGTCCGGATATAATTAGTCTAAGACTAAAAACAAAAGATGGTTAGTTGTAACAACAAGCCAAATTCGTTTAACAAAGTTCTCTTAGTCGGAGAAGTCATGATGTTGAGCTCATATGGATTCATGATGTTGGTTGAAGTAAACAATTTTTTTTTTCAGTGGTGTAATGGTTTGTTGCAAAATTGTCGCACCCATAGAGCGCTACGGCTCTGGAGTGCGAAAGATGCACTTCTCCATAGTAATATTGACATTTTCAACTGCTGAACTCAGCAAATAAATTTCAAAAATCGCACTCCTGGTCGACAGACTATAATTCCCAAACTCTGTACAGTCAATCAGGTAGTGAACTCGTTGGCACAATAGACTGTGGACACAATATACGCCTCAAAATTGAAGCATGTAGGATTCCTTTCAACTATTTCCTTCACCAAAAAGCCTATGCAATACAAATATTTATTTATTTTTTCGCATGTTAACAGCAACTCGTGCTTACAAGTTTTATTCACTAGATTAACTTAACATTAACACATTATATACACATGTGAAACACGGAAAATTAACAACCGTAAAAACTGCGGTTTTCACCAGAAATTAGGCATAATAAAAAGAACCTTTTTTCGGTCCAAAAGAGTTATTTTAAAACAATTGCTATGAAGTCGATTAACATAAATGGGCCAGAGTATTTGAATTCATAAATTGGATTGAATAGAGAATGGGACAATCGAATGTATTGAATTGATAACATTGAAATCGAAATAGTGTACTGATTGAATGCTTCACTTTTGATCATGCGGATGTAACCAAAAAGGTTTTGTTTTACATACAATATTATAATCACGCATGTGTCCCATTAGGGTAGGCAGACACATTGATCGCAATCGGCATCATTCATTCATCCATTCATTCGGATATATTATCATTTCTGAGAGATCGTGTTAAAAACCGGTCAAGTTCGAGTCGGGCTACTCGCGCACCGAGGGTTCCGTACCACACCACCACAGAACACAACATTATTAACTTAGAAAAAAAACTTTTTTTGTCCGGGACCTTTAGCGCAAGACCGACTCACACTTGGCCGGTTTTTAGTATTTGTTGTTATTCTGTAGAGTTTGCTCTATAATCACACTAAGTTTGACGCTTGTATGTATTGCCGTTTTTACTATAGAGCGTGAAGAAAAAACGTTGATAAAAACTAGTTTCTTGTTGAAAACCCCCCTTAATTTTTAACTTTCTGCCATTTTTATTATTTGTTAACAAATCCGCTGCAATAACGCATAATCTGAGAAAATTTCAACTATCTAGCTATTACGGTTCAAAAGTTACAGCCCTAAATAGGTAGGACAGACGGACGGACGGACGGACGGACGGACAACGTAGGCTTAGTAATAGGGTCCCGTTTTCACCCTTTGGGTACGGAACCCTAAAAAAAGGCCAAGTATGCGGAGCTCAGGCAAATGGTGTTCCGTACTTACCAGGATACTTACGTACCTACCTAGTACCTACTTACTTAATAAAAAAACAATTGTGTAACCCCTTCTAACCCCTAAAACTGAAAATAGGAAATTTATCTTTTTATTTTATTTTTTGCCATTAATTTCTATAATAAACCAACAAAAAAAACAAAAAAAAAAACCTGTGGTTTACTTGTGATCATTAAAATGTACGTGCCTGTGAGCGTTATTAATTTATTGTATTTATTTTTATTTCTGTAATAATTCCAAGCTTTCATGTGGCCACTTTTAAGAATAAAATAACTCAAGCCAAATATGTATGTATAAACTCTACAATCAATTCATAATATTATCACCTTACATCACAACAACAGGGATCACACGTTTTGCTAGGGCTGTACTCGCTTTACTAAAATAATATTCTTATAGGTTACTACATGCGAATGATTCCCAATTTTAAAAGGACTCCCATTAACTGTTGATATCACAACTTTAACTAGGTACGTAGCGTGTTGCAACAAAGACACAATAACTAAGTTGTGACTTTAACAGTATTTCAAGGAAAAACAGTTGGTGAACATTATTTACCCAAGTACGGCAAAGTCTAAAAAAATGTTACTTACATATTAAATGTAAGTGTAAGTTTGTTATATTACATCCTGTTCTGTGTACCTTGACCAGTACGGCAAGCATGCCACGCACTACAAAGCGACAAAACGAGAAAAATTTTATGAGCTCTCTTTTTAGCTTGCACAAAGTATAACAGAATCTCATGGCACAGAAAAAAGTAAAAATAGAGATTTTCCCATGGTAATGTTAAACTGTCATCGGTCTAGTCAAAGCAGGTCATTTACAAATTGCGACTTTTTGCAGTAAACGCACGCTAAACTAGTAATTAACAGGAGTTTGTATCGATTCAAACGCGTGATTGTAGCGATGCACACACACGTTTATATAAAATGCAGACGCACGTGTACTTTGCGACAAAGACTGTCGACAAATGAGTTCGATCAAATGTTACATAACGAACGTTTTCCGTCGAAGATGTATCGCGTTTGCATCGATGCTATATCGCGTTTGCTTCGATGCTGCATCGCGACTAAATCGACGCAGAAGCGCTGCAGAAAGTCGCAGTGTATAAAGGGTGCTAATCCAATTACCTCAGTGTTGCTTACTCAAAAATTGTATTTCCTTATTTGCCATAAGGGGCTGTTTAAACAGAAGTGACGTGGCGCGGACATTTCGCGGGCAATATAAACCTTATGGTACGTAGCATAGAGACGGACGTCGCCTGGTGGCGGGGGCGCGATTTGTCTTTACGTCAAAAAACGACGCTATGCTACGTAATATAAGGTTTATATAAGTGTTATTTTGACTACCCGCCACCGCCACGCGTCTCTTTTGTATAAACATGTTACAGCCATGTTGTGCTATGTGTGTGTGTGTGTGTTATGTTGTGTTGCGTGGGTTCAAGTCCAAGTGGGTTCAAGTGGGTTAACCACCACTTTTTTATTTTCTCGGAAGCCGAATGCTAGACTCAATGGTCCAAAGCATTTCTTTTTTATCAATCCTTCCTATTATGCAAATGTTGACCTTTTCCCCGAACTCCCTAAAAAATAAACAATTTTATTCTAAATAATTATTCAAAGAGAAAAAATCCCCAATTTATTTTTGCATTCGCTTTTGCTCCAATATAAAAAAACAGTCAAGTGCGAGTCGGACTCGCGCACGAAGGGTTCCGTACCATTACCAATAAAAACGGCAAAAAAATTATGTCTGTTGTATGGGAATCCCTTAAATATTTGTTTTATTTTAATTTATTGATTTAATTATAAGGTGTGAATATTTCAAGCGTCAACCTGTTGCCGCTATCAATATCGAGCAAAAACGAGCAAAAAAATCACGTTTGTTTTGTTGTATGGGAGCCCCTTAAATATTTATTTTATTAAAAATTTTAGTTTTTTTTATTATCGCGGTAACAGAATTACATCATCTGTGAAAATTTCAACCGTCTTTTTAACAGACTTCAAAAAAGGAGGAGGTTTCTCAATTCGACCGCACCGGTAAGTTTTTTTTTTATGTTTGTGACATAATATCTCGTCAATTATGAATGAATCTTGAAGACGGACTGAGTCTTAGTAGGGGACCCCCATTTTACCCTTTGGGTACGGAACCCTAAAACAGGAATTCGAAATAATTAATGCGATAGGAAAATACAATTTTAAGTCAGTTCCACAAGGCTCATTCAAAAGTGAATAGAAAAGGTTTTTCCTTTTCTATTCGCTTTTCAGTAGGTAGGTTCAGGTAAATATTTGCGCTTTTGATTTTTTTTCGCAATAGCATTTTCATGTGTTATTTATAAAAGTCATAGTGAGAACCCTAGTACGTGGTATAGTGGGGACAGAAGTACCACAAATAACAGGTGGGATCTGCTAACAAGCGACCGGACAGGACAAGTGGACATTGTGTGGCTTGCAAATAACACTCGTTACTGGGAACTTGTGTTCAGAAATACTAGATACTTTGACTACTTATATAGGGATTAGTTACGCGTGTCATTCTTCTAACAAACATTTTTCGCGGGAGGCGAGGTAACATGAAATCCGCAACTTTGGATTCTATTCCCCATAACTTTAGATTCTAATTGTGAATGTTCAAAATCATGAAAAGTAGTCTCGTGTGAACCTCGTAGTTATTGTTTCGCAATTATATGCTGTCTCGTAATTATACGCTGTCTCGTTTAGTGATAAAGTATAAGATTATCTAGATTTAAGTTTTGCAGTGCCCTAGCAGGGTCCATGTATACTGGAATCAATATTATGTAACATCTTTTAAACCCATGGTTGCAATAAATTATATGACTATGACTATAAAATTGAATGTAAATTATTTTTCTTATACCGTGGCAGAGGAGAAAAGCTACCGCAAGTTTCTGGCCGCATCTTCTCTCAACGGAACAACTTCCGACGCGGTGGTAGAGTCAAAAAATGACGTCAAAAAGCTATCTATATGATATTATTTTGAATAAAAAATTTTGAATTTTTGAATTTTTGAGGTCAGTCCTTATTATAAATAGTCAAAGACTAGATAGTATTTTGTAACTAGTATTTTAAGTTGATGGATACGTCGTCACTTGGAGGAAATCATTATCATTTTGATTAAAATCTGTCCTTTAAGATTTGTAGACTTTAAAAAATTTTATGCGTTACTTAAAGGGGAGCTTTAGCTCCGTATTACCGTTTTAACGATAGAGTGAAAAGATAACAAATAGAAAATAGAATAAAAACGTTGATAGAAACTGGTTTCTTATAATTTGGGGACCCTACTTAAATTTGTACTTCTTGTTTTTTTCGAAAATGTTCAAAGATGCAGCTCTCTGAAGCTATGACGGACAGACCGACAGACGGACAGTGTAGGCCACATACCAGTTTAGTGTAGGCTTATGAATTCACCCTTTCCATACTCAGAACCGTAAAAAGTAATTCAGTTTTGATGATGCCACAATTTCATACAAAGCGCTCGTTTTGAAAGAGTTGCTAATGTGCCTAGTAGTCCACTCCCCTATTCGATAATAGCGACAGCTATGCCACCTAAGAACCCACACTAATTATTTTAATATTAGTGTGGGTATTTAATAAAGCATGGGATGGGACCAATTATTTAACAATATAACACACACTCGCAAACTTTTACATATCATACATGTTATGTTATAGTGTACCCTAAGGTCTTTTATATTGTATAACTTGTATATTTGTAAAACCTGACACGCTGTAAAGCGACTCGCTTCCTGCGATTAAACCTTGTAAGGTTTGCAGGTAGGAAAGCTTAAGTAGGAAAACAAATATGTAACTTTTTCTTTGTAAAATAAATTGGAAAAAAAAAAAAATATATCAGGTACAGGTAGTCAAGTACATAGAAACTACCGACATGTTAAGTTTAGCAAGGAGCAGACACGATGTATTAATTAAACAGTTACTGTCCACTGACACCGATCAAATACTTGACTTGTAATGAAGTGTTTGAGCAAACATTCGACTGAGAAGTGGTAATTTTAGTGATGTAGTTAGTTTAAAATGATTTGGCTCAGTTCATTGAGTTGATTCTGTTGTTTTCAGATCAAAATTAACAAACTTCTTTATTACTTTTTTAGTGTTCCGGGCCAAAATTGGCAAAACGGATCACTTATGATATCCTCTCCGTCTCTGTCCGTCAATCCGTCTGTCACAGGCATTTTTTTTCGGAGACTGCTAACGGTTAGCAAATTTCGCACAATTTGGCACACTTGAGGTCTTGGGGTCTGAATTGAAAGTTAATGAAAATGCGAGTCCAAAAATCGTTATTTTTGTTTTATTGTGAAAACCGTATTAAATTTTTTTTTAAAATACTCAAAATTATTGCTGTATTTCAGAAACAAATAGGCATGAAAAATTTAAATTAAAATCATGGACATTGGAATTATGGACTCAATAGTCATCTAACGGCTTCTCGCCGCTTTCACCAGGTCGTCAGTTCATAGAATAGAATAGAATATTATTACTGCGATAGCTCATTCATTTAACTTGAGTTTCTTAAGTCATGTCTTTGTCAAAGCTGACAAAGTGGCCAGAAGGGGGACAGAAAACCACTTCATAGGCCCCGAACCCTTTTTTCGGCATCACTAAAAGTGTAACAAACTTTGAATATGTATAGCTACAAGGAGGCAATTAAGACATGGAGAAATGCTCCAGGCCTAAATCACTCCAAAGCACTTATCGAAGGGTAATAAGGGTCTTATAATAGTAAACAAACGAACAGCCTATTAGCTCCTAAAAAGACAACTTATGAACAACATTGAGATCACTCACAGGTCACTGCAAACTAAACAAACACATACACCTTGAAACTAAGAGACTCCACCAGCTGCAGGTTCTGCGAGGAGGACATAGAAACTCCCCTACACATTCTCTGCGATTGCGGTCCACTAATGTACAAACGAAGTATTCATCTTGGCTGACAGGTACTCTGACTCCAGATGAGATACAAAATCTCCCTGTTGAAAACCTACTACGACATTTAACTGCTATAGGGATTAATACTATCTCTGGTAGTAGAAGTCTTTACATAAAAATCACGTCAGAGGCCGTATGGCGGTCTGAAAAAACTCTGACACCAGGGCTCTGCCCACACGATAAGAAGAAGAAGGGATTAATAGGGAACTGTAGAAGGGGCGTTTACAAAAGATCAGCGATAGTCGAAGTGGCACAGGTTTGTTAAGGCCCCAATCACCCGATAATAATAAAAAGTCATGTCTCAGAATCAAGGCAATGAATAGACTCATCAAACCAATCACTAGCACGTCTCTAATTAAATCAAACATTTGATGAAACTTCACATACTTAAGTACCTTTGATCAAACTTTGGCTCAAACACTTTATGTATATAATGAAGTAGGAGTCAAGTTGCGGTAGACGACCCTTTGTCGTAATTAACCACCCTAAATTGCCTATGTTATCCTGGTATGTTATATGGAATTTAGGACAGTGTATGGGCTTATCTTAGGTTGAGAATATTCGTTGTTTAATGGCATGTTCCTTTCATAATAACTGCTCATAATTCAGACTACATAAATATTCTAATTAAGTCGATATTAAACAACTGAAGATGACTAAACATCGAGATAGACTCCAAATAAATTAATTCAATTTCCGATTTCAACTATAGCGACTGCTCTATGGGAAAAGCTGTCAGGTACGCTGGATACTGATCTAACATTTGGGTCGAGTCGCCATATTGAAGTTTTTTATGGAACAGCTGTTTTTTTTTCGCTATTTCAATTTTGGTCCCTTATTGAAAGTTGTTCAGATTAATGGTCTGAAGGAACCATTTACGTAAACAGGGTGTAACAAAACACCCTAGTAATACTTAAGGGGGTAGTTCAGACCATCAAACTGAACAACTTTCACTATGGAGCCAACATCGAAATCGCCAAAGAAAAATCAGCTCTACCATACAATTTTGAGTAGAGTCGGTACTGCAATTTTTTATCAAACAACTGGTTTTATCTCGCGATTTTGAAGTTGGCTCCATAGTGAAAGTTGTTCAGTTTGCATAAGTATTACTAGGGTGTTTTGTTACATTCATTTATACTCTGTATAAGAACAATTTGTCCAACTTATTTCCAAATGGCTTAAAATTTCGAACTTAAAATAATAATGCCAAACTAAAAGCCATACGAATAAATATGAACAAACCACATCAACATTAAACACAATAAATAACTCGCATAATCATCAAAATAACATGCACGAGACAAATCGTGCGCATTAAACAGCACAATGTTTAAATCACAACAGATTCCCGAGCCATCAGGACAAGTTGCCTGCAATTCATTAAATGGACCAATGTGTCTGAATGCGCTTGATATATGGCCATCGGATTGTGTTGCGGGCAAGGTTTTAAGTCTGTGGCGACAGCTATTATCTATGGTCTTGCTTTATTATCGACTCTGTTAGGTTAGAAGGTTCTTTGATTTATAAGTGGTAGCGATTTGCACCTGGCTGCTAGAGGATTGCGAAAGACAGGGGTTAAGAGTGAAAACCAAAGACATATATATTACTAGCGTAAGGATATGGCCTATGAGCTTGACTATTGTCTCCAGTTTGTTGGCTCTAAAATGCAAGGAAAAATGTCAATTTAGAGCACTTCTTCTTCTTATCGTGTGGGCAGAGCCCTGGTGTCAGAGTTTTTTCAGACCGCCTTTCGGCCTCTGACGTGGTTTTTATGTAACGACTACTACCACTAGCGAATAGTAGCCGGGTCCAACGGCTTAACGTGCCATCCGAAGCACGGAATCATTTTTCTTTTCAGACAATTTAGAGCACTACAAATATATGACACGATATAGTTCGTATACGAGTTATGACAGATGGCGCAAATTTTTGTTTCTATGAAGAAGGTTTTTGTAAAATATTCTGACGGGCCTATCCTAATAATATCCTATAGTAATATATAAATCTATGGTGAAAACCAAATTATTTTGAGGGTTCCGTACCCAAAGGGTGAAAACGGCAAACCTACTGTCCGTCCGCCCGTCCGTCTGTCCGTCTGTGTATTCAGGGCTGTAATGTAACTTTTGAACCGCGATATAGGTAGACAGTTGATATTTTCACGTAATATAACTGTTTTGCATTACAACAAAACAGATATTATGAGTGAGAGAATACATGCAGCATTGATTGAAGAAGCATCCATAGATTCTACCTTAAATTTGGCTAAATAAACGAACTTACCATCAACTCTCTATACTTTCCTCTAAATCTGTCTCTTTCACTCTGCTAGATTGGCGCCTCGAATCTGACAAGGCGCGCTCATTTGACGTTTACTTCATAGTCTTCATCAATCACCAGCAAGCACCTTGCTGCAATGCTGCATGTATTCTCTCACTCATAATATCTGTTTTGTTGTAATGCAAAACAGTTATATTATAAGTCTCTTCTTTCTCGTGTGAAGGTGATCACACTTTGTCCTTCCAATACTTGGCCACCTCTATTCCTCGAGGGGAAGCCTCTATTAGGTCCTGGAGGGAGCAAGACACAGGGCACAGGCTACACTGCGATAGATGTCGAGTGGTTTGCACCTGACCACACCCACACTCCACAGACGCATCGGCCGGCAATATGTCCCATCTCCTCAGATTATCTTTGGATCGACCAACTCCCGTTCGCAATCTATTGAGTGCCTTCCATGTCGCCCAATCTTCACGGCTTCCAGCAGAGATCTTTTCAGATGGTGTAATAAGGGATTTGCTGTCATTAATTCCTTGTTTCCATAGGTCAGTACGTGCATCCTGGGGTGTTATGCGGTCGAGAGCTGGATTAGTAATGAAGCTTTTCCTTGATTTTAAGCGACTTGGTACGGGCATGTGACTATGAAGCGGGTGTCGTCCGTCGTTGACTTGTTTCCAGCGCTCTGTTGCGACAGCTATTTGTCTACGTACCGATGGGGGAGCAACTCCAGCAATCTGGTACAGGTAATGGACTGGAGTTGGTTTTAAACAGCCCGTCAGGAGTCTACAGGATTCGTTCAAAGCTACGTCTACTTGACCGGAGTGCGAGGAGTTACTCCAAACCGGGCACGCGTATTCCGCTGCTGAGTAGCACAGAGCCAGGGCAGTTGTCCGCAGAGTATGGGGTTTGGCACCCCATGTGGAGCCAGTCATCAGACGTAGTAAGTTGTTTCTTGCTGCCACTTTCTGCTTAGTGTTGATACAATGTTGCTTGTAGCTGAGCGATCTGTCGATGGTCACACCAAGGTACTTTGGCATGAAAGTGTGGTCCAAGCGGTTTCCTTCCCAGGTCACATTCAGTTCTCGTGAGGCGAATTTATTTTTTAGATGAAATGCAGAGACTTGGGTTTTCGCTGGGTTCGGTTTAAGTTGGTTCTCCACATAGTATGAAGACAGCGCCCCCAGGGCCCTGGATAGTTGTTCTTCTATTTTGTCAAACGTTTTTGTTTGACAAGTTAGTGCAAGATCATCGGCAAAAAGATAATGTTTCAGGCCCGGGAGTATGGGTTGATCGTTGGTGTAGACATTGAAGAGAATGGGAGCCAGTACGCTGCCCTGAGGTAGTCCATTATTCTGGTTGCGCCATCTGCTGTTGTCTCCTTGGAAGGATACAAAATAACGACGGTTTGACATAATCTCAGCTATCACATTCGTGAGTTTAAAATCTTTTGTCAGCTGGTATAGTTTCGTTATCAGTCTTTTGTGGTTTATTGTATCATAAGCAGCCGTAAGGTCGACAAACACAGCACCAGTGATCTTCCCCTCCTCAAATCCATCCTCGATGTGTTGCGTCAGATTTAATACTTGTGATGTGCAAGACTTGCCTGGTCTAAATCCTGCCTGTTGCTCGATTAGCTCGTTTTCAATGGTTCCAGATATGCGTTCCAGCAGTAGGCGCTCAAAGATCTTAAATATGTGGCACAGCAGGGAAATAGGTCTGTAACTTCCCGGAAGTGATGGGTCTTTCCCTGGTTTTAATATGGCGACAACATGTGATTTACGCCACATTTTTGGTATCGTTAAGGTAGCAATGCATGTGTTATACATATTTAATAGCCACAATACCGCCACAGGTCCAAACCTGCGAATCTGTTCTACTCTTATGTTGTCTAGACCAGCAGCCTTGCCATCTTTAAGTCTCGAGACAGCTTTCCGCAGTTCGGCTGCGTCGAAGGGTATTTTCAGGTGTTCCGTTTCCTCTTCTGGCAGATAACGGACGAACTTAATAGGCTTACATTTCTTTGACGCCTTGCCATTTAGGAGGAGTTGGTGGGCTATCTGATTCGCAGTTACGTTAGAGTGTAGAGGTGCTGCAGCTGGGTCATTATTTAACTTTTTAACGAAGCTCCAAGCCTTTTTACTATTGTGTGTCATATCTATGTTCTCGATCAGTTCACACCACTTTTGTGTATTTGCTTCCGATATAGCCTCCATCAACTCGTTGCCAAGGTCTATGGTCTCTTGGGAAAATGGGTCATTTTCATACAGTGTCTCATAGGTCTCCATTAGGTCTTTCAGGTCGCCGGACATGCCACGGATGTAGCTGGTCTTACAACCTCGTGGTATGTGCAGTCTGGATGCTTTCTTTACAGCTTTTACAAATTTTGTGTAGTTTTCAGGAACTGGGGCAATATCTGACAGAAGATGGTCTAGTGCTTTAGAGAAGTCCTCCCAGTTCGCCTTGGCAAAATTGTATCGTCGCCTGAATGGAACTGTTCTAGGTCTTACGGCTGCAAAGATCTGGCACATCACCGGGCGGTGCTGGGTCTTGGGAATTGGGCCACAGATTTTCTTGATACACTGTTGAACGATGCATTCGCTAGCAAAAACCAAATCTGGGTTGTAGCCTCTCTTCCAACGGCCGCTGTTGAACGATGATGGCAGTTTGGGATCGTGGATAAGATTCATCCGGTTCAGGTCCGCCCAGTGTTCAACCAGCTCACCATTTTTATCACCGACACGGTATCCCCAATTTTCACTATGGCTATTGAAGTCGCCAAGCACAAACCTCTAATATTATAAGTTATTCGAATACATGCAGCATTGATTGAAGACCTGTTTGCTATCTGCTGGTGAAAGAGTACAAACGCTATGTGAAAATAAATGAAAGTGTGTATGTCATAAAGCCATCATCATCAACAATGGGTACATTAACACAAGTCCTGTATAAAAAGGAAAAATACACCATAAAATAACTTTCATAATAGTAATAGAACATAATAGTCTTGATAATGACTAAATGTTATCTCACTCAATGTAACTAGGTATTTAAAATCAACAGATTGCTGTTGAAAGAGAAAAACAATTTAAGATTAAATTTCTACACCTGTTGAGGCATAATCTTAACTATCATACAGAAACAATCCTCAGAGATCATTACAGTTACATTACATTTGAAGTGGACACGATAGGCAAGCAAGCATTACAGTTAATTTAAACCACTGAACTTATTAGGTAGATGTATGAAAAATTATTTAATAGTAGGTCCTCATTCTTAACAGTATTATATGGTACTGTTTATCTGAGAACAATACAATTTCCGAAATAAAATTTACCAGTAAGCTTTTTTCATGATTCTCTCCATGGACCGTTTTGAGTTCTGATAGCTGGTCTAATAACATAAGATATTAGATAAGAAAAAGATTAATTACATCATTCTCAAAACAACTCTTCTCGTTGACCCAAGCTTCATTACATGTTGTACTGAGCATAAGGACTCCACAGTATGTTGTTGCTCATTAGCTAGTCAGCTGTATTGTTAACATTTTCTGTGTCTGGAGCTGAAGTTGGGTTATTATATTTATTTATAATTATTAGGTTTATCTCACCACTACACTACTCTACCTGGTACTCTCGGATCTATCAATATCTGCATTGGGTTAATTTTCTAGCCAATCAAATACTAAACTAGTGTCACATATTGGCATCCTTCTCTCCTGGTATTTAGCTAACAGGATATTTTGTAATTTTATAATGGTCCAGCTGCACGGCAGGTAAAACCTACTGACCTATGGCAGAGTATTGTCTGAGATGTCCATAAAATTCTGCCCACATATCCCATATGGAGCTCTAGAATCTACACCAAACGAAGTTACTCAGTTACTCAGACCCTATTTTATAATGTAGTGTCTGGTAGATGTCTTATCGCAGGTTGTTAAGACCGATTCTCTTTAGTAGGAGTTCCTTTCGTTTACTGACCAGTCAGTGCACTGCCTGATTAGCCTCCCCCCCTCCTTTTTTAGGGCTAAGGGTTTTAGTTTCTTCACCCGTGGTGGGCTCCTGCTCAAGTCCTTACCCCAAGAACTGAACAGAATGTAAATTGTCAGTTGGCAGCACTTGTGTGTCCAAGTTGTGGTACTATCAAAATGTATTGTGTTGTGCCATGTGAAGTGAAGGTGGTACAGTTATTGTGGATCTATATTGAGTGGTGGGAGAGAGCGCCCATGCCAACCCGAACATCCAATATGAAATGAATGCCTCACAATATTCGCAATAGATTGTTGGACCATCTCTGAAATCCCAACCTTCACAACTATCTATGATTGTCTTTTCCTAGAAGTGAACAAATCAACTAAATCAAAGTCAACGGTCTATGCGACCGGGGGGGTGATGAACTGATGAGTGATGAGTGCCCATCCAGCAATGGATTCTAGATAATCGGTTGGTATTACTAAGGCAGTCAGCAACGCTGATATGTATATGCCCCTGATCTATGTTCGACCTCCGTGGCCGGGGGCGGCGACGAGTGCCATTCCGGCCCTGCATCCTGGATAAGAGGTCGGTAATGCTACTCCATATGCCCCATGTTCTGAATGCGACCTCCGAGGCCGGGGGCGACAAGTGCTATTCCAGCACTGGGTTCTAGATAAGAGGTTGGTAATGCCACTGGGTATGCCCCATGTACTGAATGCGACCTCCGAGGCCGGGGGCGACAAGTGCCATTCCGGCACTGGGTTATAGATAAGAGGTTGGTAATGCCACTGGGTATGCCCCATGTACTGAATGCGACCTCCGAGGCCGGGGGCGACAAGTGCTATTCCAGCACTGGGTTCTAGATAAGAGGTTGGTAATGCCACTGGGTATGCCCCATGTACTGAATGCGACCTCCGAGGCCGGGGGCGACAAGTGCCATTCCGGCACTGGGTTATAGATAAGAGGTTGGTAATGCCACTGGGTATGCCCCATGTACTGAATGCGACCTCCGAGGCCGGGGGCGACAAGTGCTATTCCAGCACTGGGTTCTAGATAAGAGGTTGGTAATGCCACTGGGTATGCCCCATGTACTGAATGCGACCTCCGAGGCCGGGGGCGACGAGTGCCATTCCGGCACTGGGTTCTATATAAGAGGTTGGTAATGCCAAGTATTGTATATGCCCTATTATCTATATTCGACCTCCGCGGTCGAGGGCAGCGACGAGCACCCTTCAGGCACTGCATCCTAGATAACTGGTCGGTAATGATAATGGTAATGCCATTGCACATGCACCATGTTATGTACGACCTCCGCGGCCGGGTGCGACGAGTGCCATTCCGGCACTGGGTTCTAGATGGACAGTCAGTAAAGCTATTGTATATGCCCTATGATCTATATTCGACCTCCGAGGTCGTGGGCGTTGACGGGCGCAAAAGCACTGCGTAAGATAATCAGTCGGTAATGTCATGCATGAACCCCACGTTCTGTCTATGACCTCCGAGGTCGGGGGCAAAAAATACCATGCCATTCCGACACTGGGAACAAGATTTGATACATATTTGTACCTGAAGTGAGCACCCCAGACCACATCCGATGTGTCTGATTCAAATGTGCTTCACCTTATGTGCAGAACCACCGAACTGTGGTATAATGGCCTTCCGCCATCAGGAAAATTCCTGCTGCACAGGGACAGAGAACTGATACTGTTGACATTGCAATAATCGCTATCTGGTTATATTGGCAAAGCCTAGGAGAGCTAACTAGCACTAGGTTCTATTATCTGTAGATAACTAGCGCATGCTATTGTAGCTCATGGTATTGTTATACAATACAAAACGGTTCAAATACTACAGGTCCAGACTAAGTGCAAGCGCAGCCTAGTATTGATATGCCAGTATTGTTAACTTAAACTCAGTATGGTTGTGTGACCAGGAAGAAAATGTCTACATAAATCAAGACATCCAATCACTGTGGGCCAAAGGAACTCTTTGAGTCTAATATGATAAAACTGCAAAAGACCAGAGGGCCTAAAAGGAAGGCTGGCTGCAGTACCCGATCATAATTATAAGACAGCAATTAAAAAAGATTTTGTCCTTCCGTACTCCTTATCAAGAACATCTTGAAAAAAGGGAAACAAATTCGGTAGGCACATCTTGTTTTCTTCTTTAAGTTTTTAACCATCTTTGACACATAAAATTCTTGCAAAGGAAAGTGGCAATGGTGGCATAGGTTTGTGATCATATTTATACCTACATAAGTTGATCTGTTTTATGTCAAACTCCTTTTAATCTTTAATGTATATTTTCTACAGGTATGCCTAACATTGCAAATATGGGTGATATTTCACCCCCCATTCCGGGGAACTTTGGTAAACCTATTTGTTTCTAACTGTAAGTATGTATGTAATAAGACTTATAAGGTATAACGCACTTTAATTGACTAAAGACACTTAATGATTTAAAATGTAACAGGTAGAATGCCACTCGGCTGAAAAAGTGTTCAATGCTCAATGGGGTTGTCTAAGGGTTGTTTCACACATACCGCAACCACATCACGTGAGCGGGCACATATTTTGTATTGAAAATGAACTGTAGAATTTACACAGTACCACATTCTGCTATCATTACTGACCACATGGGTTATATCGACCACATCACAACCACAACACCACCACCAGCGACACCGCACACTAGGTAGCGGCTGGCCACATTGCAGACACAACGTTGCATTAACATAACGACAGTGCGCACACACCTGTGCCAGAGTCAATCTGTCTGTCTGCACACGAAGTAAAAACCTCGCAATTACTGGTGACAACGCACCACATCGATATTTTGTTGGTACGCAACACAACTGCAAAAACTGCAGCGACACTTTTCACAAAACCACTGCTTGACCACTTTCTCTTCTTTCAGGGGGTGGGTATAACATTCTTTTGATCAATATTAGAACGTAAATCACCAAGTATAGGTGAGCTTAAGATTATAGGTGTCACAGAGATTGACTAAATATTGGTTCAGATATCAAATCTGTTGTTTGTTCCTAGGAACAATAGTATACATGTTCTGAGTGTTCTGTTTAGCCATAAATAGCCGAAATACAAAGGATCATACCTACTAGATCCTGAAAAATAGGTAGTTAACTTGGCTAAGGTGTCAGCACAGATATGAATCATAAAATTGTTGGGAAGCAATTAAAGAAGCCATCCTCCACATGATTGAAAGATGTAGATGTAACTCACCCCTGTCCTGTAGGGTTAAGAGCGTCAAAAGACCCTTCGAAGAGGCCGCTCTTTATCCAAAGCAGCGGCATTAAAGAGGTGACGTTCATTAGTGCTTCTACTTATTTTCTGCACACCGTGAGGGCACCTCTTTGACAAAACACGCACAGAACACTCACCAAACAACCTTTCCGTGTAATTTACACAGTAAAACATTGCAATTTCACTGTTTTAAACAAGTTTAGAAGTTAAGAAAAAATTTTGCAAGCTTCGGCGGCAAAATCTATAAACGCTATGAAGTAAACGTCAAATGAGCGCGCCTTGTCAGATTCGAGGCGCCAATCTAGCAGAGTGAAAGAGACAGATTTAGAGGAAAGTATAGAGAGTTGATGGTAAGTTCGTTTATTTAGCCAAATTTAAGGTAGAATCTATGGATGCTTCTTCAATCAATGCTGCATGTATTCGAATAACTTATAATATACGTGATTACGGCTTATTTGTTAAAAAATATCAAAAAGTTAAAAATTAAGAGAGGTCCTCGTTTTTTCTTCTCGCTCTATCGTAAAAATGGTAATACTATAATATGCGTCAAACTTGGTGTAATTATAGAGCAAACTCTACAGAATATAACAACGCATAATAAAAACCGGCCAAGTGTGAATCGGTCTCACGCTAAAGGTCCCGGAGAAAACAACACTTTGTTAATATCATAGTCTAAAAAAACAAGGTCTTCTATTCCCAGAGTGACACAAGCCTACGTCACAAAAAAATGACCGCTAAACATGGTAAAAGGGTATGATGACGTAGGCTTGTGTCATTCACGTGGTCAGTCACGTGATCCGAAGAGAATACCAGGCGCAGTATATTATTGTACATACATACATACATATGCTCACGCCTATGTCCCACTACTGGGGTAGGCAGAGACAACAGATCGCCACATGCTACGATTCTGACACACATCTCTCGCCTCCTCAACATCCATAAGTCTCTTCATACAAGCTCGTCGGTTCCGGGTACATTTTATTTGGCCCTTCTTCAGTACGCATCCTATTTGGTCAGCGTACGTGCGCCTAGGGCGACCCCTTTCAACCATTCCATTCACACTTGCCATGTAAATTTCATACGTCAACCTACTTTCACACATTCTTTCTACATGGCCAAACCACCTCAACATGCCTTTTTCAATCCTGGTCACTACATCTTCTTTCAGACCACATTTCATTTTACTACGTCCGTTATCTAGCTGTAAAAAATTACTAAACAAAAGTGTACTTATAAAACTTGTAACCTGATTTTGTAATATTCGCTTAAATGTTAGTTAACTAACGTAATGTTAACGTCTCTTTAACTACAGTCAGTTGCTAGAAACACCTCAAACAACCATTTTGGCGTAATCGTGTCGATGTCGGTAGGATATCGTTTAATTACCCCACGGTAAAATTTTGTGTTCTATAAAAAAAAATTCAGTTACCGATTTGTATAGAAGTAACTTATAGTTTCCAACTCAATATGCATAGATTAAGCCTAGTTTTAGGTAAAGTAATTGTCGTTACAAATTATAAAGCATAACGCACAGTATAGCTCATATCGTTATCTAACCGCCATCTGTAAAGGAACAGTCAAATGAGCAAGGTTTTATAATTATGTATATTTTATATGAAGATTATTTTAATCTGCTACAGAAATGTGAGCATTTTCTGAAGTTAGATTGTTATGACTTTGGAAGAGCTTTTTCCAAGTTACTGCCCGTTAAAAAACTATATAATGCGTCGCAAATTATAAACACGCAAGTAATCGGGAAAGTGGGTCGTAATGTGACAGAAACGAAGAGAAGATACGCAGATCTTACTTTGCAAAGAATTAACTCCCTCGTTATGCCATTATCTTGTTCTTTCGCCGCTACCGATTATAACTTAAACCAAACCTTTTATAGTGATTTGTTGCTTGGAACTCGACGTGATCGCTTGATTCACTCGCGTCTGTTAATTATTAAATGCAATTACTGGTTCCTACCTACCAAAGTAATTTTTTTGGGAACTTTCTTCTTAGGATAAAAAATTTGAGACTACAATTTTTTAACATCAACCTAGTTTAGTCCCCAACTTCTAAAGTGTCTTCTTTTGAAAAGGCTGAAAAAAGACCCACCATCAATACAATAGAAGAAGTGACTTTTAAGCATTTTAAGCTATGGCTGTAAGCGATTTAAATATGGAAACGATATCATCATCATCAAAATTTTCCTACCTTATTCCATTATTTGGGTTCGGCGTATTATGACACCGTCTTACATATTTTGTCTCTTAGTTAATCGTCATTTTAATAAAGAAATATTATATTGGATATTGTCACAAATTATCTAGTCACATTTAAAGTACCGGATAAGACTATGCTTGTATTATGATGTTTAGATAACGATATAGAATACAAAATAGATACTCGATACAACGCCTACTCTTACTTAGCCGTCATTTTAGCACTCACTCCTTTGGCAGCTATTGTTGTTGATACGGAGGTCGTGGGTTCGATTCCCACGGGGACACCTAGTGATATGTCACTTTGTGCGTTTTTCCCCAGTTGGTTAGGACATTGCAGGCTGAATCACCTGATTGTCCGAAAAGAAAAATGATTCTGTGCTTCGGATGGCACGTTAAGCCGTTGGTCGCGGCTACTATCTCTGGTGGTAGTAGTCGTTACATAAAAACCACGTCAGAGGCCGTAAGGCGGTCTGAAAAATCTCTGACACCAGGGCTTGCCCACACGATAAGAAGAAGAATGTTACTTTCAAATGTCAAGACTCTCACTTATGTCAGGATACCTAATCAGTCTTGTCTTCAAAAATGTATCCTACTTTAGAAAGCGACATTCTTTCTCGTCTCTAATAATAATACAATTATTCCCAAATTAATTATTTATACATATAAAGCTCACGCCATTGTCCCAAGGGGGTAGGCAGAGACCACGGACCGCCACACACTACGACTCTGACATACCTCTTTAGCCTCATTAACATTCATACATCTTTTCATGCACTTCCATCGATTGAGGGTGCTACGCACTTGTCCTTTTCGGAAAAGATCATTGATTTGATCGTGGTATGTTTTCCTCGGACGGCCCCTCTCCCAACACTTCCGCTCACCTGTGCTCGATAAATTTCATTCGTAACTCTTTTTTCATTCATTCTCTCTAAGTGACCGAAACATCTAAGCATACCCCTCTCAATCCTTGTTACTATATCATCCTTCATCTTACACCAATCCCTTATCACACTGTTCTTGATTCGATCAACCAAAGTAATATCACACGCACTTCGCAAGGAGCGCATTTCGACTGCATTCACTCGACTTTCATTCCTTTTATTCCATATCCAACATACACTCCCATACATTAGCGTCCCATTAATTATTTATGCTCTTAAGAATACCCCTGACTAGGGCTGCCATCCGTCCGGGTTTCCCCGGATTTGTCCTAGTTTGAAGGGCGTCCGGGGCGTCCGGGCGGGGTCGTCACAAAAGTGACTGGGGGAAATCCGGACACTTTCCCGGAAACCCGATTATTTTAAACATAACGGTAAAAAACATTTGTTTCAACAAAGCTGAACTCGATTTTGGCGTAAGCTTAACAATCGAGTTGTTATGTACCAATACTATGAGCTCGGTTCGCTCGCTCCAGCTGTAATTTCAAACATAGAAGGCCTCGATTTCGGCATGAGCTAGAAATGCGCTATAATATGGCAAAATCTCGAGCTCGCTTCGCTTGCTCCTGGTTATGTATTTTGTTTAAACAATATTAGTCATATTATTGCAAAATTTCGAGTTCGCTTCGCTCGCTCCTGGCTTTATATTGTATTGAAACGATCTAGTCGTATTGCAAAATCTCGAGCTCGATTCGCTCGCTCCATTTTTAGACCGTGTTGGTTGTTACGCCCGTTCCAGCCAGGTTTTAGCTCATATTGCAACAACCTAAAAAAAAGATGATTTTAGATTGTACAGCGACGACCTAAGCTGAATTATATGGTTTAAATAAACAAATCGTGGTTGTCCGGGGAAAATTTCGGATTTCACTGAAATGTCCGGGGTTTTTGATGTCTTTGTCCAGCGACGGCAATTTTGGCGATGGCAGCCCTAACCCTGACTATCTTCACAGAGCATATAAATCTTGCTTATAACCTAACAATTTTCAAATACTTTAGTGCTATTAAAAGTCAACTCCCTCTTGTAAAATAGACTTAAATTTTAAATATCCGGAATATATTCCCCATAGTTCAAGACGGTAATGTGTGAAGAATCTACACTACTACGTCGGAATCCTTCTTTAGAATGTAGATTAGTTTCTCGGAAAGAAAAATGTGTGGAGCTCCCTTGCGGATTCGGACATAGAGATATGGCTCATAGAAGTGTGTTCACTTAAAGAAACTAAGTCTTTTGGAATGTTTTGTAAAGGACTACGTTAAAAATTTCATATAAATAAAGGTTCAGTTCAGATGCGGTCTTAGTGTTACTGGGAATAATTGCATATTGTAGTATTTATGGGGCAATGACATTTATAGGGCAGTTGCTACCGATGACCCATTGGTGCACTAGACATAATATTAGGAATTTTGTATCTTGTTCGGAGAGGCTATGAAAAATAAAAGTTACCTTAATTCTTTACTTCTCTTCTTAATTGATCATTTTTGTATTTAGTTCATTAGCACACTAATTTTAGAGTATTATAATAATAATTTCTTTAGGCAACATAACACCTTGTAAAGAGAATAATCGACCATCATAATCATAAGCCCGATAAACCCCACTGCTGGGTATAGGCCTCTTCATTTCCACGCCAACCAGAACGGTCCCACTCTAGTCTCATCCACTGTTTGTCGGCCACTCTACATTGTGTCATCCGACCACCAGGGCCCTATTTTTTAAGAAACGGGAAAATTGACAGTGACAATTGAGAGTACATTGCTGAGAATGCCCTAGCATTCTCACATGAACCACTTTAAGTTTAGCGTCAGTACACACGGTGACACTTCAAGCTATAGGTACAAAACTAAAATAAGTTGGTCACGCGTAGGACGAGTAACGTATAACATCACGTGCCCAGTTATATTGGTTTTGTATAGCTTGATGTGTCGCCGTGTGTGCTCTGAATTGTCATTGTCAATTATGGTTGCTGGTCTCCCCAATGACCGTTGCCCAAGAAGCTTACATACCTACAGAGATGGAGATTGCATTACAAACATCTTTTTGAAAACCAGAATCTATGACCTTTATGATGTCACTGATGTTTCCCATCTCATTTCCTTTTTACATGGAGTTGTCATTGAATGACCTTCATTTGACCTCCATGTAAAGAAGAAATGAGATAGGAAACATCAGTGACGTCATAAAGGTCATAGATTCCGGCTTCAAAAAGATGTTTGTAATGCAATCTCCATCTCTGTAGGTATGTAAGCTTCTTGCCGTTGCCCTTCCACGGCTGCCACTCTGTAACTGCCGTCGTCCATCGGCCATAATAATATAAAACCATGTCGCATCTCAAAACTACTGCGCAATGTAATTAGAAAACTTTTGTTCCAAAAATATGAAACTCCCAGCTGCCTCTCCTTACTACACCAATGGTTTTGGTCTATGAGAAACGAGAACTACCGTGTGGAATGGGAATTTAAGCGTTTTATAACGTTTATATTAGCGGTTGAATGGTTATAGTTTCAAAGGAGGTTTTAGATAACAGCCAAGAGACCGTGGAATGGATAATTCATGTTATTTTAAACCGATTTATGTCTGATTTATTCCTAGGATTTTTTATTTTGATAATAACCTATGTAATCACTGGATGTTAATCTATATGCAGTGTGTAACAAAACACCCTAGTAATACTTAAGGGGGGTAACTTTAGACCATAAAACTGAACAACTTTCACTATGAAGCCAACTTCGAAATCGCGGAATAAAAATTAGTTGTGTCGTACAAAACTGCAATATCGGCTCGACTCAAATGTATGGGACAGAAGATTTTTTTATATTTTTTCTTGATGTTGGCTCCATAGTAAAAGTTGTTCAGTTTGATGATCTGAAGCACCTCCATAAGTATTATTAGGGTTTTATGTTACACCCTGTAGATTAAATATAAACACAGATCTGCGCTCCAAAACCGGTATAGCGGACGTAGGCCTAAAAACAGCTCAGCTGAGGTGGTACTGGGCGGGATATATCCGTATGCACCTGGAGAGGTGGACCAAGATGGCCACAGAATAGGTTCCACAATACGGTTGCTGAAGTCGACGAAGTTTTAAAAGAAGATGGAGAGACGATTTGAATACCTTCCTGAACGGTTGGCCTGATTTTGCGTTGTATAGGGAAGAAAAAAAACTGCTCTTCCATACAAAACCTACTCGACGCGAAGCAACTGCTTGGGACAGTCAAATTCAAATTCAAATAAAAAAAATTTTATTCAAAATAATATCATATAGATAGCTTTTTGACGTCATTTTTTGACTCTACCACCGCGTCGGAAGGTGTTCCGTTGATAGAAGATGCGGCCAGAAACTCTACAACACACATCTTTTAAACAAAACAAAATGTACAAAGTACAATTAAAATACAATATTGCATTACATAGTGTAAAATTGTCAAGACCAGACATTTTGGTCATTCAAATAATCATCGAGTTTAGAGTTTACAGTCGATTTTATTTCTCGGTTATGATATTAGATCCATTTTAGAATTAAAATACAATTTACATTATTATATTAATAGGTAGATGACACGATTGTATCAAGACCTCCGCCTCTAAATACCTAGTAGACAAAGTTGTATCCTCCGCCGAGCGTCCGACACCGAGACGGTGTCGGACGCTCGGCGGAGTAACAACTCTGCATCGAACGTTCGTCGGTCTAACTCCTGAGGATGCTCCTTGGTGGAGCGAAACACGTGTAGAGTAGAAATTATTTGGTAAGCAGGTTGTATTTTATTACGTAATACAACTTTGTCTACTAGGTATTTAGAGGCGGAGGTCTTGATACAATCGTGTCATCTACCTATTAGTCATGGATTTCCGCAAAGTAACGCCTGATTCAATTAATTACATTATTATATTAAGAATTCAAAGTCGTAATGTAAGTAAGAAATTCTGTACCAAAATTCTTGAAAGTAATAAGCAGGTGCAAGTATGTTCTTGGTTCAATACCTCTACTTTTATAGTCCTATCTACGTTATAACACCCATTCTTCCCCCACTAGGTACTACGACGCACTCTAAAAGATTACGGGCTCCACTAATCTAGTCGTAAAATTTTAATACGGACCGGGTGTTCTGAGTACCTATACCCCTTAAATTAGCCCCTGAAAGCTCGATACTTTATCCCATATCTATATACTTACTATACATTATAATGAAACTGTAAACTCGAAAATGTTTGGTTGAAAACTGTTCTGAAATAACAAACAAAATTAGCTGAAACTATTTTAAGGGGAAGATCAAACCATCAAACTGAACAACTTTTACTATTGGACCAACACTGAAATCGCGAAAAAAAATCCGCTGTCCCATACAAAACTGCAAACATGACTCGACTGAAATGTATGGGATAGCAGATTTTTTTTCGCGATTTCGATATTGGTCCCGTAGAGAACGTTCTTCAGTTTGATGGTCTGAAGCACCCCTTTAAGTAAAAATCAGCTGTCTCATACATTTGAGTTGAGTAGGCGCTGCAGTTTAGTATGTTTTTTTTCCACTGACCGGTTTGCTCCCACAGTAAAAGTTAAGTTTAATGGGTAGAGTATGTGGTTTAAAGGTTAAAGATACTTTTCCTTACACCCTCTATATTTTATCCCGGAATTTCCTACAGTACGACATCAAAGATTCCAAGCCAACAAGTCGCAGGAAAAAGCAGGTTTTAAATTAAATAAACAAACGATTACAAATCCAAATCCAATGAGTGTTTTCGACTGCGAAACAATTTGCTTTTTCCATTTGATATTAATTACAAGGGTATTTGATATTTTCTACATTAATTAACTTGAATATCAATTATATTTTATGCTCACGACTTGTCTCATGGGTATACAGGCTGAAATTAATATCAGCATTCTTTTAAACTAAGATTCTACCCATCAAACTGAACAACTTTTACTATGGGAGCAAACTGATCGGAGTAAAAAATTAATCAGCTGTTCCATACTAAACTGCAATGACTACTCGACTCAAATGTATGCAACACAAGATTTTTTTGTTGCTCCGATCGATCGGTTTGCTCCCATAGTAAAAGTTGTTCAGTTTGATGGTTAGACTGTTAGTTTAAAAGGATGCTAATTATATCAATTTCACCCTATATAATCTGAGATATTTTTTTATAGGTATTCAATATTATTCAGAATATTCACAAATCCTCTGTCCCATACATTTTGGTCGAGTACGATTGTAGTTTTGTATACATAGTATTATGGTTAACAGTTGCATTGCATTATATTTATTGGTTATTATACCTATGATACTAAACAGCTTTCCCTAAGAAACATATAGGAAATAGGCAAAAACAATATTTAGACTTTCTATACTAAACGTAATCAGGTGATCGTTTGTAAGAAAACTTAATTCTTTTTTCAGCATCATGATACAATCAAACCATAAAAGTAATGCAACTACCTACCCTCCTGTCGAACAGCAGATTTTATGATCGCGATTTCGACGTTGGTGCTATATAAAAGACTTCGACTTCGTCCGCGTGGAATTTGGAAAACCCCAAGTATCCTATATTACTTCTAATACCTCCAAGAATATGTGTACAAAGTTTCATGACGATCGGTTAAGTAGTTTTCGCGTAAAAGCTTAACAAACAAACTTACATTCACATTTATAATATTAGGGATGTTCAGTTTCATGGTCTGAAAAACCCCGTTTGATATGTAACACATTTACACCCTGTATATTTTTTTCTTTTTTCACTATTCACGTAAAGATCAACGAACCAATTCAGATAAGGTTTTCGTAAAAAGATAGGGCTCAAAACTTGGTAAAACAAGTTGGCATACAACTTCTACTCTACATTTAGTAGCAGTCTACGCCACTCTAGAATAAAATATACTAGAAAAAAATGTTTCGTCAATAATAATTATTTTTCCATACTGATGTTAATAATCAACAAACAAATGAATGAAAATTCCAGTTAATTATTGTTCCTAACAATGAAATTATAATGAATTTTACAATATAATTAAGTATTTCAATATCCTGCCTACAACAATAGCTTCCACTTCCACTTAGAGATTATCACGTAAAATCTCTGCACAAAATACTGAGTAAACAGGTTCTAACCCGGAGAGTTCATTAAAAGTTAGTTGCGGTAAAGTCGACGAAAGTCGGCAAAAGTCTGTGAAAGTCGAACTCGTCATAAGTCAAACGTACCGTTAATCTGTCTGAAATAGACTTTATATGACACGGATGAAGAAAAACACAGATGTAGTCACGTAATATAAAAACATGATACTGACAGACCAGAATACATAATAAATAAGAAAAGCCTTGTAATATTGTCATATTATTACAAGGTTTTTCTTCTTTACTTATGTACTTAATTATTTAAATTTACATACAAATAAGAAAAACCTTGTAATATGGCAATATTACAAGGTATTTATTACAAGGCGAGTATTAAAATATATTATGCATATGTATGTAGTTTGATGCACGAAGAGTTGCGAAATTCGACGAACGTTATTGATAGAAGGTTCTACGGCTACATTTAAATACTCTTATGAGCTGGGAAGGTACGACGCGACAACTGAAGTATCCTGCCTATCGCTGCCTACGTGTATTTTCATCCACCGTTAAAAAGTAACCCCCGACCGAAAGACCTTGGACCCTTTCAGAGCGAGCCACCTCGTCTCTACTAAACTACATAAATTTTGTAGGGATACCTATTTTAGACTGTCTTTTCCTTCATTATGTCACTGTAGTGCCTTCTAATCCATGAAAATCAAAAGCAGTTTATTTAGAATCGAGAGCAGAATCGAATTATCATGGTTTCAATATAGGTAATATTTTTTTTTTCGTAAAGTATTTAATTTACTGAACCCGATGTCAACCCACTCCACGGGTACACTCACCCTACTAACTACCAAAACAATATTTTTAAAATGTATCCATGAGTACGTTAGCGCTTTCATTCATTGCTGAAATGATAACAAATCATTTTTGCCTCAGAACTTAAAATGCGAATAACTTTAAATTTTAACTATCAAAATAATGAAATTATTGTTTCAATCTAATTATTTTGTTATAAATCAGTTGGGGTGTATGAGGTTTTGCGCTAATTTATTAACACGTTGTACAGTTCAAGTGACTTCAACTTATAAAGTAGATGCGTATAATACAGACTTTTCAAATATTTAGCCTTTCCTTTGAACACACAATGTTTCATATGAATTTTATAGAAAAAGAAGAAATATACTTTACAGAAAATAAAGCTAAGATGTTGAAGATCATTGCTATATTTTTCATTAATTTATATATCTTTCAAATAACGAGAAGAAAGCATCTAAAAACCAGCAAAATCTGGCCCGACCCAGCGATTCCATGAAGTGCGGTAGCGTAAAACACATTGACATTCGTCGTACCCTCTTATCTTAATTCTAAATTCTAATATCAATCTCTGCTAATAAAACTATTGTATCAAAATAATTGTTCACGTGTCATTTACGAATGCCTAAACATGACAGTGTCTATTACTTCAGTTATTACTGTAACGAGCATATCGATAGACCATCGCCTATTTACTTTTTATCTATGCTGGCAACATTGAGGTACAACTCATCAACTCGATTCGTTATCGATCATTCTTTGAATCGATTCATTCGCCGTTCGTTCGTTCGCTCACTCTTTTCAAAACGGTTAGCATTCGAAAACTAGCTATTGACGTGTTAACATGTTTCGTGCATAATGATCCTAAAAATTAATTATGAAGTGATTGAATCGTGTAATGTATAAAACTAGTGAAGTGTTAAACAATAAACTTTAATTGTTGGCATTGAACGAGTTTGATTAATCCAGCTTCCCGTCGAGCTTACATCTTCAGAAGTGGCAGGACAATGCAAAATTTTCTTTGCATAACGCCCACCGAACGAAGTCAATATCAAGGTAATGTATATTTCTGCTCAATTTCTGTTTCTTAAACGTTAATGTGATAAACGCTATGAAATAGCCTAAAGCCTAGCGTATGGTCTAATAAAAACCATCTTGGGATAATTCTGTCATGTATATACTTTGTGAATCGCATTTTGATGTACAAGAATCGACTAGCTATGTAAATGGCACTTGCCATATCAGAGGAATCAGACGGAAACGCGCAGATTTTTATTCTTTGTTTGATAAGACCATAGTGTAACATTTATACATTACATTACACTTTAACACATGACTGAGTCTGCATAAAACGCGGGACAGAATAGAGGTACCTACGCATGTTTTTCCATTCCATCTCATGGTCTATCTACATTTACATTTTTCTGAAACTTGTATCATTGTAGTGAGAAGCAAGTTGGCAAACATTAAAACTGATCGGCAGTGTGTTGTTATTTTGATGCAAACGCTTACGACTATATCCCCGAGAGGATAAACAAAAATATTATATTCTATATACTGAAAACAAATGAAATAAAATGTCCTCATTTCACTGGATGTGCACAAATTATGGCCAGTACGACTGGTAGTGAACCCGTCGACACGACTAGTAGATAGTGGACAATATAAATTAAATATTTTGTTTCAAAATTGAGGCATTTGATTTCCTAATGACGTGGCCCAGTTGAATGTATATCACATTATTAGCATATTGAGGGACGATTGACAGACTTGTATGACAGACAGATATACTTACAGTAAACCTAGTCAGTGATGTATGGCCGATTTGGATAAATTTTGAAGCGAACAGCTTTATGCGCTGTATATTTAGATGACAACAGTCGTCATGTTGTTCAGAAAATCGCAAGATTGACTAACCACATATTATTTCAAGTTTCAGAGACCAAGTGACGAGAATAGAGAAACCAGTCATTGTTGACAACGGACAGCATCACTGCTGCTTTCATTGCTGGTGCGGTGCCGCCACCCGAGGAAGCGACCGTGGCCTTCATGAGAAATTGCATGGAAACTCGAGATCACAAGTAACGAAACAAGTACACATGAAAAAAAGGGAACAAGTACACATGAATTAGGTACGAACATATGAAAGTGATGATGATTTATGTCAACATTTTTAGTTTCCGAACCGCGGAAAGAAGGAATCAAAGCGACGCGTTCTGAATCTCATAATCAATATGAACAGAGACATAAGGAACTTTCTTGTACTAGGGATTTGAAACTTGAGGAATCGTGAATCATTTCCATTTGACCCACTATAGACAGATAAAATTAATACTTATTAGTTAATAAGGTACAGAAATTGTAACAGGCTTGAATTGGCCTGAATTGACTGAAGGTTGAGTTGAGACTTGAAATCATGCACCAGGGCCCGCCCTCTGTTAAGCATTTCTAAATCGAATGAAAGCATTATGAGGAGAGATTTATTTCAGTTAAACTACGACAGAAATGCTTGAGAGAACACGCCTTGGTGAATCTCTTCGATAATTGCAATAAACTTTTGAATAAAATACATTATTTATAAATATAGAATAGGAAGAAAGTTTATAGTGTGATTGTCAAACTGTAGATAAGCAAACAGTGAATTGTATCATGCACAGATTAGTTGATAGAAAATCGCGAGCAGACTAGGAGTGAGATATTATAATTATTTCAACAGACTCTGTCCCTTTAATTTATACGATATGACTCGTGAACTGCAACTCGTGCACTGCAACTCATGAACTGACTCGTGAACCGCGATTCAAAGATTGAGACTCAAGAAGGGAGACTCGAGAAGAACCGCGACCCGTGAACCGCGAGTCGTGATCATGAATAGATACATTAGGCAAGTATTATGGTTGTAACCATAGTTTAATGCTTTGATTGTGCTATGTGACTCGTGTACGACTCGTGAACTATGACTGTGACTCGTGAACCGTGACAGGTGACAACTCGTGACAACTCGTGACATTTCGTGACAACTCATGACAACTCGTGACAGCTCGTGACAACTCGTAACAACTCGTGAAAACTCGTGACAACTCGTGATAACTCGTGACAACTCGTGATAACTCGTGATAACTCGTGACAACTCGTAATAACTCGTGAAACTCGTGACAGGCGAATAGATAAAATTACTTTATTCTAAGACAGGTATTATATTTGTAACGTACGTATTTTTCGAAATTTCGAACGATAGCGATAATGATGATGATGATGATGATACTAAAAATAAATAAATAAATATCTTGGACTACGGATTATCTGGTCTCATTGAAGCTACCAGAATCAGACCAATAATGTTAATGATTAAATTATAGTACATTTGCAAAAGTAATATAGGAAAGATTTTACTGGAATAAAATTTTCCTGCATATATTGCACCATAAAGGTATGCAAACATTTTATATCAAGTATGATGATACAACCTTTTGAGTGTAAAGAAGCATTATTAACAGATTTTCCATTAGAGGTATTACATATTAAAAGCAAAAAAATATATACATATAAAAGTGAAATTTGACTTGCGACGGCGTTGCTCTGAAATTTAATTTCATATGGCAACCTGTGCGGTTACGTATTGTGTCGACACAGTTATAAGTAAACTAAAAGTTCAAGTATCCAAAGATTGAGAGTAGTATTTGAAGTTTTGCTGTGGATGATTATTTTACAACAGTCTTTTACGCAGCACAGCACAGCACAGGCTTACAGAAAAAGCCTGTCTTACGAATGAATGGCGTTGCTAATAGAAAGTAAGACTATTAATGTGGCATCTACTGAAAACCAAGCATTTCAGAAAGATATAAGAGTTTAGCTGTGAAAGAGACTCTTAATTCTTGAAATCCCACGGTTGCGATATTATTGAACCACCCATTGCTTAGGTTTGTTGTCCTAAAACCGGGTTGGGAATGGTTAAATGTCGAGAAATCTCTATGAAACAAAGTTAGGAATGAGTTTCATAGTAAAAGTGATAGTGACAGTGATAAATACTCAGCAAGATATTAGCTACCAGTATGCTTGCGGTCTGAAGAAACGAAAAACGAGAAACGATAATATTTATATGAAAGTCTCTTCAAATCACATAAGATTGAGGTTTTAAAATAAATAATATGACATTTTGCTAGGTATCCAGAAAGTATACGCAGCTTTGTAGTTCACTTTGCCCGCGACTTCTAAGTTGCTACACATTTTATTCTAATTATAATAATTATCATTTTAATCTATTCTTATTTTATGTTATACGTTACGCCAGTGCCCAATCATAACAGACAGGACCATCACAGAGTTAAGGAAAACTCAGAACTCAGGATAACTCTTCTATCAATGTTGACGAATGTTGTAGTTAAACAAAGAAACGGCGGTCGATCTTGAGATTATTATACTAATGCAGATATTCTCATCTTAACTATATTATAAACGGACGACTTCAGTGCTTTTCCGACCAGTGAACATAGTTATAAAACTTAAGTAGGTAATTTTCGATGTTTTTAACGAACATGTAAACTTGCCATCATATTCCTTCACATATAAAAAAAGGCAGAAACTAAGTAGCATTTATGATGTATGACCATGAGCCCAAACTATATTGTTTATGATAATTATTTCGTTTGAGCACAACGCCTTGTATACAGAGGTTTATTTGAGCTTGACCAACTAAAAGATTCTTAGCAAGTGAATTAACAGTATGGTAAGAATATATATATTATTATTCTAGAATATATATTTATTCTAGAATATAAGATTGTCATTCAGAGATATCATCACAGAAAAGGGAAATTACATGATAATAATTATATAGTAGCGATTGGTCAAACATTTCATTGCAGTGAATTTTATGTGTTGCCTGCTTGCTCCCCGAGTATTAATAAAGATTAAGCTAATGAGAATTTTCCTTTGGATTTAATAATCCAGACAGTCAATAATTTTAATAAATTATTGACTGTCACAGTGAAATGGATTTGTATTTAATTAAATTTTAATGCAAAGTGTATCGTATTGTCTGTGTGCACAACATCAGCACCATCAGAGTCATTACGGACCCGAGCATTATTTGTACTTAGATGTTAGGTTAAGATTAACTGTATTAAAAATATTCACTATCTATTAGCTGAAATATCGAATATGTATTTATTGAAGAGAAGACAGTAATGGTTAAACTGAAATCCCCTAGCACCTGGATGCCAACTTCGGCATGGACACCTCATCCATGTCTAGTTGATACTAATTATTCGTTGTAGTTCTGAAACTTTAGTGAATACGTGAGCGTGCATAGGATTTGCATAGATTTTAAAGCGAATTTGACAGGTTGATCTGGGTCTGGAAATGGTTCACAATTTTGCCACAGCATGCGCTGAGATCGATTTGACTATTCCCGCTACGCACTTCGCACATAGCCAGTAGTATTACTCATTGGACAATTAATTCGAAATCTGAACCCTAAAACTATTGATCCAATTTTTGCACGTAATTCAATTTGAATTGAATTATACATAACGAATCAGATTATAAATGATTAAAGGAATTGGAAAGTGATTATGTTGGATAGTGATTAAAAGTCGAAGCGGTATGTCGGGCAGGATTGGCATATGAACTTGCCGCCCGAAGGAGAAACATACTATTTGACAAGTGAATGTGTTGCGTTATCACACGAGGGCAATAACGGCGCTGGAGCGCAGCCCAGAGTGGTACTGTAGCACTTATTTGATACAAGTGAAAGTGAGGGTGTTGCAGTATCACACGAGGGCAAGAACGGCGCTGGAGCGCAGCTCAGAGTGGTACTGTAGCACTTATTTGATACAAGTGAAAGTGAGTGTGTTGCATTACCACACGAGGGCAAGAACGGCGCTGGAGCGCAGCCCAGAGTGGTACTGTAACACTTATTTGATACAAGTGAAAGTGAGGGTGTTGCATTATCACACGAGGGCAAGAACGGCGTTGAAGCGCAGCCTAGAGTGGTACTATAGCACTACAGTCAATGGTATTGTATATTTGAACGATTTCACTTCACCACCTGGCTTAAGGGAATAAAAATAAGGAAAGAGATTTTTTATGGATAAGTGATTAAAATAAATCAGCACAAGACTAGGATTGAATCGTTATCGTTATTTAAATTAAGTGTACTATATAGATTTTGTTTGTTTAATGATCTTGATATTAAAGTGAAGCATAGCATTTGGACATATGAGGATGCTGCCTATCACAGGGCATGAGTGGTGCTAGAGCACCGTCCGCTGGTCCAAACGTTATACGAGCACTGCAGCCAAACTGTTTTTTGAAAATTCTGATTTATAGATAGGTTTTGCTGTGCCCATAAATGAGTATCATATGAGATACTACAAATTGTATATAACCACCTTTATGTACTTTCAATATGATGCAGTAAATGAATTATGAATTAACTAATATTAAATTGCAATAGATTAGAAAAACGCTCTTGACCATTTTTGTGTTTGGTAAATAATTAAATATGATTTGAGAAATATGTTATTTGATAATATTTGATAATTTTATTGTTAGCAGTTGCATTAAGTAACGTTACCCATTTTTATTTTATGAGAAACGAAGAGACTCGTTTTGGGGAGGATGGCCGACTGTAACGAGCATATCGATAGACCATCGCCTATTTACTTTTTATCTATGCTGGCAACATTGAGGTACAACTCATCAACTCGATTCGTTATCGATCATTCTTTGAATCGATTCATTCGCCGTTCGTTCGTTCGCTCACTCTTTTCAAAACGGTTAGCATTCGAAAACTAGCTATTGACGTGTTAACATGTTTCGTGCATAATGATCCTAAAAATTAATTATGAAGTGATTGAATCGTGTAATGTATAAAACTAGTGAAGTGTTAAACAATAAACTTTAATTGTTGGCATTGAACGAGTTTGATTAATCCAGCTTCCCGTCGAGCTTACATTACTCCGAGTAAAAGAAATAACGTCTTCTCAAGATCTCTGTTCCAGTACACTACAAATTGTCTCAGATTTACTAACTTTACTGAATATGAACAAAGTTGGATTTACCCTATTATTTTGAATTTGTAACAGATACTTTCAAAGTGATCCGAAACTTGATTAGCTTTTGTTTTGTTAGACAATCTGTTCTGACTATGAATTTAGGTCGTCTTTTGTTACGTTTTCAGGTTTGTCTTAATTAAGAGGATATTCCTGATAAAGCACTCATCATCTCGGCCGATGGACGTCCACTGCTGGACATAGGCCTCCACAAGGATCGCCATAACGACCGGTCCTACGCTGCCCTCATCCAACGGGTGGCCGCCGCCGAGTAACTGACATAGCCCAAATAATTTTTAAACTTAAGTGGCAGTGGGCGGGGCACATTGCTCGCAGAACGGATGGCCGGTGGGGCCGAAAAGTTCTCGAGTGGCGACCGCGTACCGGAAAGCGCAGCGTGGGTAGGCCCCTCACACGGTGGACCGACGATCTGGTGAAGCACATAATTAAAATCAAATATTGTTAACACAATCGAGAAACCAACAGATTTCCGTTTAAATATTTAGTTCCAAAGATACCTCAATGATTTCCATACTAAGCTTAAAGTAATCCTAGCATTAAAACTATACATTTTAACGGAAATCTGGAAAATTTCCGATACAGAGATTCGATTCCAGATCTTGTGTAAAAAATGTTATATGATTATAATTGGCTGTCAATGGTTTGTGGTCAATGTTGTCAGAAAATAAATAATTTGGATTTGAATTTGAATCGGTTGATATTGAAATAAGACGAAAATTCTTTTGTATGCACCGCGCTCTGGTGCTTTCGGGGCTATATTCTCTTAAGGTTTATCTTAATTAAAAGCGTCTACTGGTAACATTTGTGTCTGAGATTTTAATGAATAGGTGAGCGTTTCAATTGTATTTTATCTATAGCGCCAGCGTGATTCGTTGAACGGTAAGTAGGTAGTTAATCCTGTTCTGCCAAGTCAGAGCTCTCTTGAGAGAGAAATTAGTCATCATCATCATCATCACCCTCATAATTTCAGCCTTTTATACATTTACTGCTGGACATAGGCCTTCCCCAAAAGAGAGGTTGGTGATCGCAGTTAGGTGTTAATATACTCGGAGAACGCTGCTGCCCATCCTCCGGTTAATCCCTTTAGTCGCCTTTTACGACACCGACGTGATGGGCTGGGGTGGTGCGATATTCTTGGCCGGCACCACACGGCATCATCAATTCATCAGCCTATCATCATCAAATTGAAATTAGTTTTTCAATATAATTATGAATAACATAATAGCATACATATACAGCTTATAAAATAAAAATATGACTACCCGTTCACGTCCAGTTAGCCGTCGATGACCGTTACAAAATTTCCCCACAGGCACATTAACTGGTCCCGTCGACAAAAAATAATATAACAAGCAAATAAAAATTTAAAATTAAAAGCGATATTAGTGACCGGGACGAACGTACCGTACGTGATTGCGTTGCTAAAGGTTATAAAATTGCGTTTAATAGGGTCTCTTAGGGGTGCGGTGCGGGAAAGCGGGAAGGGAGGGAGCGGCCAACTCGAAGTGAATGCCTAGTACAATAAAATAATTGATAACAAATAATTGTTTTTGTATAGATTTAAATAAACTAATTTATTTTTAATAAAAAATTAAAAACTTATAAAAAAGAAATTCTTTACAGTAAATGTTACTAATTAATATCTAAACGTGTATTTTGCCGTAAATATCTGAACAGCGAATTTTTAATAATTTCTTTACAATGTTATTTAAAATGGAATCGTAAAACAACGGGGTATGTTCTTCTTTCCTAAACTATTCAGATGTTTATGATCACCCTGACTGTTTGATGTTCCAGGCGTTCAGATATTTTAATTGGTTATTGAGTAAAGACATTTTTGAAAATTAGAACTGCTTAGAAATATTTGACCACCTTGTTTGCTATGATAATTTTTATATCTGATGGAAATAGGGATGATGACTGATCCTGGAAATCCATATATTGTGACGAATTACAGAAATAGGCTAAATTTAATAGCAAAATGTTCAAACGAAATTACAATCGAATAGAAAACAAAAAAGTTATAAGCTATTGAAAAATGATTTTTATCATCTTCTATCTCTTTCATGCAAAACAGGTGTTTGTATGACACTTCGTTATTATTTGTATTAAAATACGAGGGTATGACGTCACTCCCTTTCTATCTGCCTCTCGCTCTAACCGTAAATTTTAAACACTTATATTTCGGTTATTTCTGAAGATATTAAAAAATCTGTTTCACTTTAGTGTTTAAGATATCAAACAGTTTTTAAAAAAGAAATAAAATAAAAATTGTCATCATCCCTATTGTACAAACGGCAGTCAAAGTCACCATAATTTATTCAATACTAGCTTTTGCCCGCGACTTCGTCCGCGTGGAATTTGGAAAACCCCAAGTATCCTGTGTCACTTCTAATACCTCCAAGAATATATGTACAAAGTTTCATGATTATCGGTTTAGTAAATTTCACGTGAAAGCCTAACAAACCAACTTACATTCACATTTATAATATTAGGGAGGATAGGAGGTTGAAGCACACTGTTTAAGGCTCTCCCTCCCTGGTGCAAGGCTCTCTTTCTAACAAGCAAACTTTTGCAATTAGCCATCCCGCTTCAATTGCGTGGCTCCGGTCAGAATTTTCCGATTTCTTTGAAAACCTGCATGATTTTTTTTGAAGTTTCAAAAAATAAGAAAACCACATCATTCTATATTGTATTGTGAAGAATATTGTAAATTTTCATATTCTTCTGATCCACAATGTAAGAGTAAAACGGTTACAACTGAAAAAAGGGGTGACTTTGGATTAGCTTTTCTTCAGTTTTATTAATTAAAATAGATTTCGAGAAAAACCACATCACTTCTCATATCCTTTTGATTGTTCAGTTTTGTTTTCTGCTTAAAAAGTGCCATAGTTAATGTATAAAATGGTTACAAAGTTACTCAAAACCGGGCGGACGACCCTAAATCTTTTTTTGAAGCTACCACAGCGTCGGAACGTGTTGTCGCTGTACAGAAGATGCGGCCAGAAACTCTACAACATAACACGCCGACAGATCAATCTACGATAGAGTGATTGAAATTGATATCATTAGCATCCTTTTAATCTAAGAGTCTACCCATCACACTGAACATCTTTTACTTACTATGGGAGCAAACGGACCGAAGGAAAAAAAATCTGCTCTTGCAGACATTTGAGTCGAGTAGGCATCGCAGTTATTAAAAGTCCTTTTACCGTTAAGTGGCTCATCGTTAAGATTTCTCAACCAAGAAAACGTAGATTATAAAAATGCTGGTCCAAACATACTACAAAACCCTTAAAGATTACTGAACTCTGTCCCGTAAGTATCATGACTTCTTCATTATTTATTTAATGCCCTTTAACATAGCCATCTTATACTCACATTATTTTCTACCAAGCCCTGATCAGAGCAAAAAGGAACCACATTTTCTTTCAAGATTTCCCCAAATCTCATCATTAACTCGTACAATACTTTATATAATAAAACCAGTCAAGTGCGAGTCGGGCTACTCGCGCACCGAGGGTTCCGTACCGCACCACAACAGAACACAACATTATTAACTTAGGAAAATAAACTTTTTTTTGTCCGGGACCTTTAGCGCAAGACCGACTCACACTTGGCCAGTTTTTAGTATTTGTTGTTATTTTGTAGAGTTTGCTCTATAATCACACTAAGTTTGATGCTTGTATATATTACCGTTTTTACGATAGAGCGTGAAGAAAAAACGTTGATAAAAACTAGTTTCTTATTTTGAAACCCCCTTAAATTTTAACTTTTTGAAATTTTTATTATTTGTTAACAAATCCGCCATAATAACGCATACTCTGAGAAAATTTCAACTATCTAGCTATTACGGTTCAAAAGTTACAGCCCTAAATAGGTATGACAGACGGACGGACGGACAGACGGACAGACGGACAGACGGACAGACGGACAGACGGAAAACGTAGGCTTAGTAATAGGGTCCCGTTTTCACCCTTTGGGTACGGAACCCTAAAAACATAGTCGGTATATCACATCACCCACATATAGGGGACGTACAATATCATTGCACACAAGGGATCCCGCTGCGATTCAATTTAGATCTTTTTTCCTTGAGCCCTTACAGGGTGTCGTTTTTATTACCATATATTAGGGGTATAATAACATGATGATTGTTGGGTGTAGCAGTTTCAGATTACCCTAAAGTTGCATACTGTCGTGGCTATATTCATATTCATATTCATATTCATTTATTCAGTAATAATTTTACAATGTCAATAGTTTATAGGATTATAGAATTAAGATTAGTACATGTCAATTATAATATTAAATTACAATTTATGTGGGTACTTAAATAGACTAATCATATAATGATTAAGTTAGTATAATTAAATTATAACATAAGTGTTTAAACTGAGGTATACATACGTATACCTAGTCTTATCCAAATCAATTGCATTACAATAAAATAAAATGAATCATTACAACACAATAGTGTTATTACACTACAGATAGGGTCATTTTGACACATTCACCCGTCATCCGTAAGGAATTCATCTACAGAGTAGTAGGCTTTTGAAATATTCATTAAGCACATGAATTATACAGGGTGAAATTGATATCATTAGCATATCCTTTTAAACTAAGAGTCTATCCATCAAACTGAACAACTTTTACTATAGGAGCAAATCAATCGAAGCAAAAAAAAAATCTGTTGTTGCATACATTTGTGTCGCGTAGGCGTTGCAGTTTAGTATGAAACAGCCTGATTTTTTGTTGCTCCGATCGATTTGCTCCCATAGTGAAAGTAGTTCAGTTTGATGGGTAGACTCTTAGTTTCTTATCTTATCTTATCTTATCTTGTTGTTGGGGCTGGCAAGCCAACAACACTTCGACCCAGTGGGATCTTTTGTGTTAGCCCCAATACCTTTTGCTTTCTTCACCCTTCAAATACATGGTCAATGAAGGAGGCAATACCATTGAGGGGAAGAAACCGAAGATCTCCCGGTTTTGGGTATCCATCCCCGAGGAGGCTCATGCGTTTAGCTGCCAAGACATCACAGTCACACAGGATATGTTCCATGGTCTCTTCATCCTCTCCGCACGCTCGGCAGCTGGGATCTAGGGTGAGCTTCATTTTGTGCATCGACTCTTAGTTTAAAAGGATGCTAATGATATCAATTTCACCCTGTATTTACTATAACCTAATGTTTATTTGAAGAGTAATGGTAGGTTTAGACGATGACAATTTTGCGGTGCGAAATCTGTGGCGCCTCAAAAAAAGCACCGTATAAACACTTTACGCACAAATGACTATTTCACGGTATGCGAACGTTCGCAAGGAAAGAGCACGAATTAAGAATGATACGCAGACTTACGGGAGTATAGTTTATTGTGGGTCGGAGATCCACCAAGAGTGAAAGACCTTATCCTAGATAACAATATCTTATATACTAATTAGAACCTACTTTAATGCTAACCAAGCATCGGACGCTGGCCCAGATTAGTAGTCAAAGGTGCAAAGTGCGTCGTGTGCCTCAGCAGTTCCGTAGTGTTCTACTTTACTTGAACTGGATTTCGGATGCTGGGCCAGCATCCTTAACTCACGCGTCTATTTTTCAGTGTAGTTCTGCAAAATGCGTAAAATATTCGCTAATTTGATCAACAACAGAAAAAAATATTAACACACGAGTAGTTCCTTTAACATAGTTACTTATAAAAAAATTACTAAAGTCAACACAATTCCTTTTCAGTGACGTGTGTATGTAATTTAGTTTTGTCCTAACTAGTATCAGTATGAATAAAACATTAAATGCATTAGATATCAAAGTGGGTAGTTCAGACCATCGAACTGAGCAACTTTCAGTGTGGAGCCAATTTCCAAGTCGCAAAAAAAAATCTGCTGTTCCATAGAAAACGTCCAGAGCATGCGCGTGCAGTGTATATAGGCAATTAGGCAGTGCCTACTTGTCTCCTCATTAATTATTAATCAACTAACAATTTACAGTCATACTCTATAAACACAAACAAAGAAAGCATCCAAAAGATTAATTCCACATTCAAATATGGCGCGCAAGAACTGCCCGAAGTTCGGGCGGGCCCCGAACGCACGCACGCAGCGCGCAATAGGCAGTTTTCAAACGGCACAAGCTCACGCGGTTACATATCAAAAAGACAAACGTTCATTGGTCAAATTTTAAAAGAACAAAAAACGAAATACCAAATTTTAAAAGACCAAATGGTCATTTGGTCAAAAGTACGAAAGGCCAAAAGTTGTTACGTCAAAATTTAAAAGATCAAAAAGACGATTAGCCAAATCGTTCAAAGGCCAAATGGACGAATGGTCAAAAGGTTGAAATATCAAATTTTAAATGATCAAAAGGATTATGAACCGTATCGTTTATTTAATCGTTTAAACAATAAATAGCGACTGACCTGAACGGGGTGGATAGTAACTTGGTTCAGGCACTGAAATCTTTGTATGAGGGTTCTTACAAAGGAGGATAAACGGGGTATACACAGACTAGTTCGACATCTCCGGGGGTGTTAGACAGGGATGCGTAGCGACACCGTGGTTGTTCAACTTATTCATGGACAGCTCTTTGAGTGATTTGAAAGAAAGAGAGTATGGTTTAAGGATGAATGGGTTGCTCTGCTCGTCAAATGTTTGTTATATATGCTGATGATCAATTGATCAAGTACTACTTGCATCATCGGGAGAAGGTTAACGAGAGATGGTAACATGCATGAATAAGTAATTTAAGAAGAATGGAATAAAAGTGAATAAATTAGACGAAAGTTATGGTTCTCGAATGGAAAGAAATAGTGACTGAATGTAAAATTATGATAGGAGATGAAAAAGTGGGACAGGTTGAAGAATGAATGACGGCTTGATAGCACAGTCGGTACTGAACCTGCCTGCTGTGCCGAGGTTCGAATCCCGTAAGACAAATTATTGTATGATGACAAATATTTGTATGATGATTGATGAATGTGAATATTTGTAACCGAGTCATGGATATTTGTATCAAAACAGGGTGTAAGGGTACACAGTTGCATTACTTTAAGGGGTGACTGTACCCATGATAATGAACAACTTTGCTAAAGAAACAAGTATAGGAAATTAAAAAAAAAATACTATTCATACAAACGTTCATAAGGAGAGTCCAAAATATTTGTGAATTTCCAATAGGTTGTTCAGTATCATGGGTACCATCACCATCATCATCATAATGCAAAGTAATGCAACTGTTCACCCTAAAACCCTGTATTTCTTTATTCTATCCTCTTGCGTACATAATTATGTACTTCTCGTAGGACACAAGAAATAATAAAATCCATTGTTTGTGTTTTAGTCGCCAACCAAAACACCAACAATATATTCTATTATTTCTTATGTCCTACGAGAAGTACAAATATACGCAGGAGGATAAATCGTTGTCTAGTCATTATAATACAAATCTAGACAATATTCTGGTACTTTAAATGTGACTAAATAATGTGTGTGTGTGTGTGTGTGTGTGTGTGTCTAAGATAATTATATTTATACTTATTTATATTTAATTCGTATATTTGGGATATATGTTTACCAGAGATGGTACGTGTGATGGAGACCAGACAGGAGAGTGAAAGCGGGAAATAGGATTAATGGAGTGATGCACATATTCAAAAAAGTCGTAATGTATCTATCCAAAAAAGCACGTTTGGCAGCTCATGACGGTGTGCTGGCACCAACTTTGATATATGACAGCGAATATTGGGTATGGCAGAAGAGGAATTAATCTAGAATAAATGCTGTCGAAATGCGTTCTTTACGCAGTATTGTGTGGTGTGACTTTGAATGAAAGAATACAAAATAGTGTAATTAGAGAAAGATGTGGATTGAAAGAGGATAATATCCTCTTTCAATCCACATCTTTGTCTTGTCACTATCTATGTTCTTGTCTTTCAATCCTTGTCACTATATTATAGTGACTGAATGCTGAGATGGTTTGGTCATGTGGAAAAGATGAGTGATAGTAGACTGACGTATAAAATTATAAAAAGCTAGTGTGAATGGAACAATCAAAAGGGGTTGCCCTAGACGTACGTATGCGGAACAAATTGGCAGCGTACTTAAGAAGGGTTAGGTCAAAATGTACCCGAAAACGAGGAGCGTGTATGAAACGACTCATTATGAATTTATGACTGAGGAAGAGGCAAAAGAAGATCGTAGCCGATCGCGATCCATTGTCTTTGCCTATAGTATATGTATAGGATTTGATACCTCCGCAATTCCGAACGCAATTATGGAGGGAGGAAATCCATATGAAATCGTAATCTTGTATTAAAAATTCCGGATCAGAATTCCGTATGTTGTATGTGGCAGACCTAACAAAAGTAAGTACCCATGATACTAAACCACTTTCCCTAAGAAACCTATACAGCCTGTAATAAAACACTCATACTTAAGCCACTTGCTTCAGACCATCAAACTGAACAACTTTCACTGTGGAGCCAGTATTGAAATCATTTCCCCCTATCCCATACATTTAAGTCGAGTCGGTACTGCAGTTTTGTATGAAACAGCAGATTTCTTTTTCGCGATTTCGCTTTTGGCTCCATAGTGAAAGTTGTTGAGTTTGATGGTCTGAAGCACCCCCTTAAGTATTACTAATGTGTTTGTTACACCCTGTATAAAATTAGGAAAAGAAATTGTACTTTTCATACTAAATATAATCAGCTGGTCGAATTGTTGTATGAAAAGCTGATTTTTTTGTGAATTCCCTTACGTTCTTTTCGGAAAGTTATTCAGTATCTTGAGTACAGTAACCCATTAAAGTAGGTAATGCAACTGTCTCCACCTACACCCAGTAGGTAGGACACACAGACACACAGACAGACAGGCAGACGGACGGACGGACAGACAGCATAAACTTACAAATAGGGTCCCGTTGGCATGAACAAATATAAAAACACGAAGTTAATATAATTGAGTTTCATTTTGATAACTTTCACAGTAATATTCGGTATTCCTATTTAGTTTTACTTAAAATTAAGAGTCCTACAAGAGTTTATTTTTATATTCAACTAGCTGACCCGGCAGACGTTGTCCTGCCATAGACCCTACACCTACACCTACACCTACCCTACACCTACCCTATGTCCGTCTCCTTGTTCTAAGCTACCTCTCCACCAATTTTCAGCCAAATCGGTCCAGCCGTTCTTGAGTTTTAAATAGTGTATTTAATTATGATTTCGTTTAGATAGGCCAAAGCCTAAGCTTTGGTCGCTAATTATTATTTAAACAATTAAATAAATGATACGATCAATAAACCTTTTGACCATTAAAAATTTGATATTTCAACCTTTTGACCATTTAAAATTTGATATTTCAACCTTTTGACCATTCGTCCATTTGGCCTTTGAACGATTTGACCAATCGACTTTTTGATCTTTTAAATTTTGACGTATCAACTTTTGGCCTTTCGTACTTTTGGCATTTCGTTTTTTGTTCTTTTAAAATTTGACCAATGAACGTTTGACTTTTTGATATGTAACCGCTCACGCAATACAAACGATCTATGGCTACCTATGCATTTACACTTGTTAAAAACTATACGACAAAAATGCAAAGTACGCATTAACCACGCGATAATACGTGACGTTTGACCTTCGCTATTTATTGTCACAAAATAAGCATGCGTAATGTATTAACCAACCTCGCGTGAAAACAACGAAGCGCTTGGCATCTCATTGATAGATTGCATCTTCGCTATTTGGTTGCATGCGCGCTCTTGACGTTGTTCACTTGGCTGCGTTCACGACCTTTGGGTGCGGTTGTTTTCTCAACTCGCTCTATGGTAAGAACGTTTTCACCGAGGCTCTGGAGTGCGATTTTTTAAAGTCACACATCCTAATTCGTATACGAAAGTGATGCCAAACTCTATGGAATTTATGCATTATTCGTACACGAATTAAGATGTGTGAATTTCAAAAATATCACTCTTGAACGGCGTTTAGTGTTAAAAGTTGCACTCGGGGTGCACCAGGGGCGTAGGTTCGGAACGCAGCCCTTTGTTGGCCGATTTTGTTTTGTTTGACTTTGACAGTTTGTTGAATTCCGAGCGTGTTCAAATGTTTTCAGTTGTTTTTTATGTGTTTGGGTAGAAATTCGCTGAATATTTTGTTTCTAGCTGTGTATTTTGTTAATATTGACAAATTATAAATAAAGTAAGGTTTGTAGTGAAAGATCAAATGTGTTTCGATAAATTACGTGCAGTTCAAATCTTTTCGCGAAGTTTTCATTTGACTTGTCGTTAATAATATTCATCAACTAGCGAAGATTGATCGTCAATAAAGAGAGCAGTGTTATGAAGAAATAGGTAAGAAATTAAACGTGAAACAGTATACAAACCAGTGGCAAGTTGGTGACCATCAGGCTCACTATCTACCTACTTGCCACTCTGGTGCTGGTGCTGGACAGAATTCAGGCACTCTCAGCGAAAAGTGGATTGTTAATATGGTAGGTATAGTATTAAAAATATGTTTGATAGCAGTCTGGGTATAGCCGTGGGCACAATTATGCTGAAAACACCGTAAAGGCTCTTTTTCAGCTCTGATTGCCTACTTGTGCCTGGTGGTAATGCACGCCTGTGGTCCAGAGTAAGTCGACCCGAATGGAACACACACACACACACACACACACACACACACACACACACACACACCGTTCACACAGTTCCATGACAGAATGGAAGAACTGATGAAAATTGTTTCATTTAGATAAATTCAACCGTGTTGTTTAGGAAAATAATTAGATTAGACATGTATTGACAATAAAAATTGCGACCTAGTTTAGTTTTACCCAAAATAAAGCTTTTAGGAATTTCCCGGAATATACAAATTTGATAGCAACAAATAATTTATGAGCAATCTAAATTCAATTCCACATTATTCCCGATTCATTTAGTTATTAAGCTAATCAATCTGAATGAGGTTTATTAGCAT